>CM068318.1:17174370-17279370 GCA_034766995.1 Acanthacorydalis orientalis | reverse complement strand
AACAAATAAATGGGATATAAAATAAATTGTATTCTGATGCCGATTCAGAAAATTATGTTAAATTGTTAATAGGGAATTAGTTTATTATTTTTTTAGCGACAAAATTAAGTCTTACCGGGTTGTCGACGATTTTTCCTGTAATTTCTTTTAATATTGGCTCGGTTCCGTTGTACCAGGTAACATTAGCAGCAGGTCGAGCTCCATGTACATTACATTGAAGTAATACATTGGTACCTTTCACCACATGACTTTCAACGCCTGATAATTCCAGTTTAGTAGGTCGAACTGAAAATAAGTAAATCAATATTATTTCAATATTAAGGGATGTAAAAAATGTTAACATAGATTTTTTAAACATAAGCATATTCATTCACGACAACTATTTTAAAATCTACATAACATACCCCCCTACCAGTTCTTATATCGTTAATAATTATATAAATTATATTAATTCAAGATATAACTTGAGATTGAAACTTGGGTTTGTAAAAAAACTGGATAAACCTGACAAACAGACGCTTCCTTATTTATAAACGTATTTTAATTTGAAATGTCATTATTTATTATTAATACACTATCGTTTTAAAAATTGAAAAATTGTTAAATACATTATTAGTATATATCATTCATAAATTTAAGTGTGTATGAAGAGTAAGATGAGTTTGTTGTATTATTACATAGCATATATTTATATTGGAGGGTAATAATATAATCTGTGAATAAATAAATAGATGATGAACAAAAATGAATAGAATATTGACATTAAAAAAGTAACTCTCAGTAGAGTAAATAAATCTTATAATCTGTTTGATGTGCCGTCCTATTTTAAAAGTGTGTACCTACATTGTGTTTCAAAAATGAAAGAATGACTATAATACTCGTCAAACAAAGAATGTATGCAGTTGCTGTAAAATTTAAATAAATTGTAAGGAAATGGCATTTGATTTTTTGGAAAAATCAATAATTTTATTACTCAAATTCCTATTCATGACAAACTGTCATAAAGATACACGTCCTACATAGCTAACGGTTTAAATTTTAATATAAGGTAAAAATTAATCATTCTAATTTTTAAAAAAAGTAACATAATTTTATTTTGGAAAATTTTAATAATGTCATATCTGAAATACTTAATGAAATGTTTACTTAATTATTACTTTTAGAGATATTAGCATTTTCAATACTAAATTCGTGGATCAATACTCATCTCTGATAATTTTTAAGTTATATTGATCCTTTTTTTAATACAATGACTTTTTCATGCCTCGAATTTTTATATATTAATATTCATTTATGTTTTCAACATGGAATGTGTCAGTTTTTTTGCTATAAATAATAATAGTTTAGTGGTTTTTATGTCTACTGTTCTGTTGTAATCCTCGTATTACTATGAACTGATATTTTTATTATCTGCTGTGACTAGCTTCGATGTTTCCAGTCATTTTAGGTATCTTTTAGGTGATTACTTTTCAGTTATGATAGAAAATTAAAGTTTAATATCAAAAATGAAAACAAGTCAACCAAATATTACCTAAGAAAACATCGAAATCAAATATAATAAGCAATTAAAATAGCTGTCCATAAATATACAATATGAAGAGTATTAGTAATAATATTTTATTTCAAATTATTATAATCGAAATTATCAATTTTATGAATAAATGATATATCAATATAGATAGATATATAGATATATCAAAACAACTACTTTTTAGAACATGAGATAATATATGATGATTGAAGTTTTCTTTTTATAAACCATGAAGTAAAAAAAACAACAGCAAGAAGCATCTACTTCTAAACTGAGTGTTAATTCAGACACTGTATTTTTGAGATTAAAGTTGATTAAATGTTTGAAAACTTGATGTCTCAGTTTTAAATAAAAGTGTTCTTTTTGAACTATTGACCTATTTTTGATTTAATAGATATAAACATATTTTATAGTCCATATATATTTTATAGGTAAAATGGAACGATATATTTTCAATCAGAAATGTCTGTAACAAAAAATGTAATCACTAGTATCTAACTTTTGATAGAGTTGCAAGATTTATATATATATATATATATATATATATATAAACAAAAGCGACCAGAAAACTGGTACATGAAATGATCTGTGTCTATATGACAATAAACTATTTATGATTCAATTAGTTAACGAACCGAGTTTGTACAGTATATTCGTGTGTTCATAAAATCACGGTTTAATTTAGAGGCAGTGGTGCAAAAACAATTAACTACATAAAGTGTTTATATGCGCAACAGTCGTTGAAATGTATGTACTAGTTTAAATATTGCTACCGCAACATGTATTTTAATTGAAAAACTACGTATGGTATTTAGTCACATAGCTAGTCATTCTGACGGGTCGAGTGATATTGAACGAATGTTGCTCGATACAAAATTATTTCAGTCGAGAATAAATATTCGCGATTATTTAAAAATTTTAATGTTTAGTTTTTGTGATATAGTACAGTGGCAGTTATGTGCACAATATTACAGTCGTAAACTGAAATTGAATGAACTGATGAAACTTCGATTTAATGTCTTTGTATTTTATAGTTTCAGTTAATGCTCTGTTTTCAATGTATATATATATATATATATTTAATTAAAATTGAAACAATACATTTTTTATATATTTTGATATATATATCATTTTTATAATCATAGGTGTAATGTGTTTGAACTTCCAGAAATATATATTATTATATAGATTAGTAAGTTTATGTAATAATATTAGGTTGGAAGGAAAAAAATTCGGTTTTTGTTGTCTCAATTCTAACCTTAATTTTTTCAATAAAAGTGTTACTTCATTGTGTTCATGTTAACATCATTTTAAAGTGCATTTGTCGGTCTGTATGTACTTTGGTTTTATTATTAATTTTACTTCAAATTGAACATTCATTTATTTTTTTATTTATGTTTATATATAAGCATAATTAGAAAAAAATATAAACTAATAATCGAGTGCAATAATTTCAAGTTTAACACTTGAATATTTGTTTTGGGTTGAGGAATATGTCGATAATTAACAAGTTCTGTTTATGATGGATAACGTATGAGAACTGAAGAGTATTTGATACTGTAAGACAGACAGTTTCGCGTCAACTGTCAACATGAAGATCACAAGCATCATAGTTCAACTGTTCCTCAAAGCCTACTAGACAGTCAATAGTCTGGAAAATAGAACTTGAAGTCAGTTGCCGTAACGCCTTCTGGCTGTTTTCTGAACAATATACTGTACTGTATTATACAGTTTAGAATATCACACTTGATATCATGTGAACTATATAATATTAGATTTGTACTTGTGTATAAACACTGTGTTGTTTACCTTTGAATTACGTTTGCTGTGATGCATGTCTTAGATTTTGTTCATTAACTAATTGGAAATATATGAAATGTTATACTATCTTATTATAAACTAAAACATTATAAGCAACACAATTATAAATATGTTTACTCAAATTTAATTAGTTTAATTTAATAATAAAGTAATAACGAAGATATGAAAAAAATATATAAAAAGAATTTGAACATAAAAATGTTTTTATTAAATGATTATGGAAATTATTTATTCAATTATATATACATAAAAAGCATAGAATTTAAATTGGTATCTTACATATATTAATTTATTTGATATAAATAACTTTAAAATATTGAAAATATAAAAGTGATTAACAAGAACATAATTTGGATTAATTAGTTAATATGAACGTTTTATACAAACAATATATCAAGAATTCTATTTACGAATGAGAAACGTAAAAATACATATTTTTTATTTTAAATAAATTTAGGATAACTTTTTATTCTTTATTCGAAAAGGTCTAGAATTAACTAGAGTTTATGAAAGTAATCTTTAGAAATATAACCTTATATTTACATTCAACAAAATATTGAATAATTTATCAATTCTTCTGACAGTTTAACAAATCTGGAAACTTTTATAATAAATTATGATAGAAGCACATGTTCGCAGTTATATAAAATAATTAATTTTATACCGTCGAATATGAAAATGTTTTTCGATATCATAATGAAATGAATCTATCGTCGGTACTTATTGCATTAATACTTTTAAAGGAAACTTATTACAAAGAAATAATGAAATTTTCAATATAAGCTGATTTTCACTTATTATAGATTTGTACATTAAATATTTAAAAAATATTTCAGTGTATTTAAAAAATGTGAGTAATCATAAGTTGCATATTTACTAGCTGGCTATTCAACTTATAGAAAAGAATAAAATTATTTATCGTTTTTGATTGGATTAAATAGGAATACCATACGAACAACCTTATATATATATATATATATATATATATATATATATATATATATATATATATATATATGTATGTATGTGTGTGTGTATAAGTGTGTGTGTATGTGTGTATGAAAAGATAAATGTATTGAAACAACCATGTGCATATTTAACGTGAAGTAATAGCTCGCCTATAGATTCCAATAACTACATTCTGTAAGTGAATTACGTTCGGATATGTACAAAACAGCAAGTTTTGAATTGAATTATCACAATTCCGTAGCTTCAATGGGAACTTCAGACTAACGTGCTATAACATCATGACTGCGATGTTATAAATTGATGACAAGGAAATAAACGAATGAACATTATAAACACGATTCACTAATCTTTCGGTCATTTTGTGGATGCGAATGCATAAGAGCGGACGTAATTTAAATTATAAATGTGTTTTAATAACATATCCATGCAGGATCGTTATGTTTTACAAGATGTCCTTTATATATATACATATATATATATATAGAGAGAGAGAGAAAGAGAGAGAGAGCAGAGTAGGTTAAATATACATATAATATTCACTACTGGAATTATAGATTTATAAATAAATCGAATAACGGATTGTATTTTATGTAGTTTTATTTAAGGACTTAAATGAGATTACAGTCTAAGGGTTACGTTCGTTAGAACTGTGTCCAAAAATTTTTTAAAACCAGTATGTATATTTTTATGATTGCAAAAGATGAATTAAAATATATAAGAGATAATTATTATTTTTATAATCTTGTTTTCAGATTTGTAATTCCACTTTTTACAACTACTAATCGATACATTTTTATTTATCTTCGAAATGAGAAGATTTTTTGGAATTAATTAGAATTTCAACTATTTTACAAACTAGGAATTATCAGTCGAGAAAATTATATATCTGTTATAATAAGATACATATTATACTGCCGTTACAAGTTAAAAGTAAGTACAAATAACTTAAAAAAATTATTTGCCTTTTATCAAAATGTCCTGCTAAATTTTCAAGAATAAAATAAAAAAAGCTTTGGGAATTAATTCAAGTGAATTGACAGAAATGAATCAGAGAACAAAATTTCACAAATATTTTGTTGTTAAATATGGAAATGGATCAATTTTTAAATAGAGTGATAACGTTACATGAATATTTTATTTTATACGAGAAGATAATTTCAGCACAATGGGTTGAGATTAATGAAAAGATAAACTGAAATCTAAGGCTAAATGTTTTCAGTTATAAAATAATTTAATTATTGTTCGGTTGTCTATGAAGTGTAAGCTTTTTTATTATTTTTTGAAACGTGACGAAATAACGAATGCAGACACTTACTTTCATGAAATTACAGTGATTCAATTAAATTTATAAAATATAAAATGATAATATATAATGTGTAACAGTATAACAGTAGTTCTATTCTCAACTATATTTTTTGGTATTCAGAGTAAGTTCCCATTCACAAATGTAAGCACACTTCAAACAAATCACTCAAAAATTCCTATCAAATGATTCATAATTAGATATAGATAATTTTGATCATTGCTTTTTCCTATTTAGATAACGATCCATTATCCATAGGGCTATAAGATACAAACGAATATATATCTTAAAAGAAAAAAAAATATATCTTTCTTTAGTTTCAGGAAATTATCAACATCGCCCTCAAAATGATCAATAATCAATTATTGAACATTTTAACTTCTAAAATTGTGAATCGGGCCAAGTGAAAATTCATTTATGAAACTAGTTTTATATGTCAATTTTTAAATATATACAATACTACTTTCTATTAGATTGATTTATTTATTTTCAAAGGAAATGATATTTATAAAATAACTAGAAAAAATAAACGAACTTTATCAAGTAAATAATATTTTGTTTTAAATTAAAAACAACAAACTGTTAAAAGTGGATAAAAACTGTATGTTAAAATAATAATTCTTTTATAACAAGCTCATTTTGTATTCAGAATTATATTCTGCTATTTACAATTTTATATTTTTTTGCATAATGAGCATATATTTTTATTTATTTAATGCTAAAAGAAAACACTTTTGAAATTCAGTTTTTATAATAATTGTATATTTTCATTGTAATAATTTAGTTTAAAATTCATTCCAATTGTTTAAATTGGCGTATATTTTTTTCCTTTTTAAATAACAGAATAACTATCTACAGTTCATTGCAAAAAATATAGATACTGTAATGAAAAAGTGAAATATTAATTTTTTGTATAGTCTAATATTAAATATACTTATTTAACTCTTTTCAATTTTATTAGCATGTTATATATATATATATATTTATTTATATATACATACATATGTGTGTGTGTGTTAATGTAAACTTTTATTCTAATGAAAATAATATTTGAATTTTAGAAGCAAAAAAGTGCTTCACTACATAATACATAATCCATATGTATAATTAATGTTCAACCGGTTCAATATTCGACTACCTTATAGAGACTTTCCCTTTTATTTACATTTGTATATAATATTAATGTTATTTGAATTGAATTCAATGTAGAATCAAAATCCATTTCGATAAAAACAACAGAACAATAGATTTATTTTCTCGTTCATTGAATTAGTAAACGTCATCAAAAAAGTAATTTATGCTATGTCAGTTCGGTATGATTTTATATATATGAACTTTTATGTTGCATAGAAAGGTGCATATTAAACAAGGCGTATTATAATTGGATTTTAGATGATATATGAGTTATCTGTCGGTGTGGTTATAAGCGTGACAGTTGTGTTACTACAACCAAAGTACTAAAGCCAACATGATTGTTGATCCCCAGGCGTCATCATATTAATTACATAAATAAACCTATATAGTTAGTAGATACATTAATAGAGATGTGTCAATACTCGAACTGGAATGAAACACTAATGATAATTATTATAATTTGATTTCAATTGTGTATGTTCGTTTATGTGTGACATATCTCATGTATACATAGGTTTTTGTGTACACACTCAACATGTAGCCAGATACACATATATGTATGTATGTATATATACATATATGTATATATATATATATATATATATATATATATATATATATGTAAAGATAGAAGATAAACTATGTATTTCGGTAGAGCAAATATGAGGAATAGGAAATGTTACATTATTTTTGTAACATTTTTCGTTCAAAAAACGAGTTTAATATGGTTTGTGAAGTTTTAAATTTGTCCTTTATACAACAAAAAATGAACGATATAAGGAAAAATAAATTTCATATAAAAAAAAAAACAAATAGAATCATGTTTATTAAAATTATGAATTAAACCGATGCTAAAATATGTATTTATTGTATAAAATAAGTCAAGTCGAAAAAAAATATATAGTATATTAAAATTAAATTAAAATTAAGAATTTCATAATTATGAACTGGAATAATTATTTCTGTTCATATATATATATATATATTATTCGTTCAATTACTGTTAAAGCACATACTTGAACGGATATTCAAACAAAAGCATGTTCAAAATTTATACGTATTAAATCACTTTAGTGGCATTACAGACAAATAAACATTTACCATACGGTTTCATTCGAAGAGAATATATGTAATGGAAACCTCTGAAAAGGTCTGCTGTCCACAAAACCGAAGACAAAACAGTGAAATCGTTTTCGAGACATGTCCCACAAAGGGCGACGGCATTTAATTGACAGAAATAGCAAAAACGTTCTGTTCACACACCTATTCATATGCGCTAGATTTATTTCGAATCTTTCACGAGGGATATTTCGACAATGTCGAAAATCGATTTGGGTTTTTGTATGTACGAGTAATAATTGTGGTAAACTTAGATTTTATATGACAATTAATAATAGTTTTTACACTTATCATATATATATATATATATACATACATATATATATATATATATATATATATATATATATATATATATATATATATATATATATATATATATATATATATATGTTTATTTGCATGGTAACAACATTTTCTTTGAAAATTTCATGTTGATTGTTGTATATACTTTTTGTGACTAAACTTAATTAAAATAATTTTCTGTTTGTTTATACTTGTAATAATAGAATTCGACAACTAAAACAAAATAATACAATTAACAAAAGTAGTAAAATAGAGAATAAAGGGATTTATTTACAATAAAAACACTTTCCTTGGTGTTGGAGCGTAATGAACATTATTGCTACTATTTTAAGTACAGCGAATATCTAACAATATATATATATATATATATATATATATATATATATATATATATATATATAGATAGATAGATAGATATATAAATAACAATATATGCATATTTGACAAATAACCTAAATATGTTTATATGCAAGTAATAGAGTTAAAAATGAATACATTTGAATATTTGGTCGTAATACAATTCTGACACTGAATAATCACACTTTCATAACGGAATTATTTTATATTCCACAAATCATAAAAAAAATTGATAAAAACGTTCAATAAATATTATGGGTCTTCTGACTGATGCTTATGCGTATTTAGATGGTGCTCATATTATAAAATATAAAAAATATATAATATAAAAAAATATAATATATAAATAATAGTTTTTTTTGTAAAGGAGGAGCATTTGATTGTTAAAATGGTAAAATTTAAAAGAGATAGATATTTAGTAGATCATTTGTAGGACAATGAAGGTGGTGCGATTTAAAAAAACAGACTGTTCATTTTTAATTTTTTTCAATTATTTTAAAAATATATTTGTATATATTGAATATTATCATTATATGATTATTTATTAAAATTTCAAGTTTATTTATTTACAAAAATATTTATTTTACTTTTGTTATAGTATTATTTTTTGTTACTCTTATTGACAACCATTTGAGAATTGAAAACCGATTTCTCATTTATACCCTTATTTCAGCTATAATCACATATATGATTACGAACGAAGAACAAGATATACAAATGTAACGGAGAACCTAAAGTAAATTGTATCATTTTTTACCGGTTTTATATTACTATTTAATACATGTCATTGTGTTAAAAGTCAGTTGGAATGTTATTAATATATAATTATGTTACCGAGTTCAACCACTCAAGTATATATTTTACGACTTTTTTTAATTTCCCATGAGAGTGAGTTCTTAACACACTGACATTAATCTGACATAAGAGAATTTCTTGTAATAATAAACTGCATCTGGGGTATATTACATTTTTTTATGAAAGTAAACAATATTTATTAATATATTTCTTCAAACGACTCATAAAACAAGTTTGCTAAGTTCAAGATAAATGTTTGGAATTTTTTATTAAAATACACGTTGATTTACGACTTAAGAATCCCTTTATACATCTATATACAAGCATAAATATATGTATGGTATATAAAAATAGAATAATCACTTTCAGTACAGTACACTATATTAATAAATAAGAAATGCAATATGAATATAATAAAACATTTAAATTAAAAATATTTTTTTAGTGTATTAAGTGAAAACATAATTCATTAAAAAATATTTTTTATAGATTCATATATTTTTTTTAATATACACTGAATCTTAGTTATAAAAAAATAACTATTAAGCTGTGAAATGTGATTTGAATAAAAGTTTATATTGTTTAACACTTAATCTGTGAAGATGAGATAGCAGCTTTTTATTATATATATATATATATATATATATATATATATATATATATATATATATATAAATGAAATGTGTTCATTTCTTTTTAGTTAAATAATAATAAAGAGATATACTTTTTAAAGTACAATCTAAATTTAAGAAAATCTAACTGTCTACTTGGCTTTAAAGATTTGCTAAGAGTTTCGTTGGCTTGATAAATGAATTACTGTAACACAACGTTTATTAATAACTTACAAATGAATTTTTAGTAGATATTTTACAAGGTATAGAAAAATATATGAACAATTTCTCAAAAATATTTACTTTATAATAAAGAAATAAGCAGTTTATATAAAAGTGTAGTAGTTTAGACATTGATGTTTGTACATATTATTTAAATAATCCGAAAAGAACATTACTGAAGATAATATATAAATCATATGTAACACAGATATAATAAATTTATCTGTATAATTCTATTTTCCTTTCAAGTATATACAATGGAAATTCAAATGTGTACTCTAGACAACATCTGGTGATGTTTATAGTTGTTTTCTTTAAGTTGTATTTTTACTGTCACATTATGTATACATTTTTCAGTTTATTACAAGTTTTTATTGGAAACGTATGTTTCAGATATATATATATATATACATATACATACATATATATATATATATATATATATATATATTCATTTAATGTTAAAAATAAAATATATCGTTACAATGTCTTATATAGACTTTGTTTTTTTTTAAAAAAAAAAAATAAGAAAATGTCAAATAATGTTGAAAATTCCATGAAACATTCTTATTTATAAAGACTTTTAAAAATATAAACAGATTTTAAACGTTGAACTAGTAAGTAGTTTAAAAACTTTTGAAGTTTTGAAATTTATAAGAAGATTTAATAATCAATATATTATAAGTTATATTTTTTATTAATAAAATAATGGATTTTATTTATTATTTGAATTTTTTAAAAGAATAGATTTTAAATAACGAAAATATGAAAAAAAATCTCGAATCTTTATTATATATATATATATATATATATAAATTACCATTCAATGAATCAGATAAGCTCCATTTTTTTTACTAAGTTTAATTTTTTCATAAGAATGAATAAATATTTTCGCACTATATCTGATTATTTGTTAATAATTCTGTACTCTTACATTAAAATGTACTATAAGAAAATATTAATTTTAACTGTTTTTTCGTTCAAACAACCTACATTTTTCAATTTCATTTACAATAATTTTTAGTACACTTATTACTAGTTTCTTATTTCTATTCATAATTAATTTTGTTCCACTTTGCTTCAAATAATTCTCATAGATGTAATATTAATGTTCGATATTTTTTCTTGTACAGCTTTAACTATTCCGTTATACTAGATCTAGATTGAAAGCAGGTTAGAGGACTTATGTGAACATTATATTACTTTTAGTTCTCCTCTTGCCTGTTTCTCAAAAAGTCTATACAAATTCTAAATGCATGTCTGATGATGTTGGTCATTGTCTTGTTAAAACATAGTGCTATCACCAAGCGTTTGTCGTTTGCATGGCTAAGAATGTCGTGAAGTACCCGTGAAATGAAAAATTATAGTTTTTTATTTTATAAGTTACGAAGCTTAAACTATTTAAATGCCTCAATGTTATTTTTTGAAATAAACAATTTAAAGAACATAATTGTAATATATATATATATATATATATATATATATATATATATATATATATATATATATATATATATACGTTTATATAAGAATAGATATTCAACAAAAAAATTAATCCTAACATTTCTTGTAATGAATTTTAAATTCCACATAATCATTTATAACTACTATTTTTAATTGAAATCTTTTGGAGATTAATTCTCAATTGAAAAGAATTATATATATATAATTGTATTTTTATCGAAACGTGTGGATTAATGTTCCAATGAAAGTTTGAGTAAATATTAATCGAAACTACCGTGTTTACTTTATCGATTTAAATTTGAACAGGAACCCAACCACTTGTGTAACCACGAATTGTGTTTTTAAATATGGGTTTGGAGCGCGGGCGAGATGTTTGCATGTGGTAATAAAAGCATATCGATTTGTCATGTGATTATAACAATTGCTCGTTCTGAATATCGTAACTAATTGCACGGAATTCGATAGCGGTTATCGTTAACGTAAACGCTTTGGGCAGGAAAAGGCAATCGCAAGAGATGTTGGTTTTGCTGCAGTTAAACGTAGTTTGACTTCATTAGAATACTTCATGATTTGAAAAATTATATATATATATATATATACATAATTGAAAATGATATGAAAATATTTTGCTGATTCGATGTATAATTAAAAAAAGTTTAATAAAAGTAATCTTGTTAATCAATTTTCTTTATCTTTTTTAATCTTTGATTTATTATGGATTAATATTATTATTAATTTTTTTATTTATATTTAAAGAGGATTATTTTGCTTAATTAGAAATGTCAGCCAATAATTAATATTACATTTCTATAATGTGTTTTAATGATAAATTTCAATGCCCAATAATTAATAATGTATACTGATTAATTATAAATTGTTTTTTTATTATTTATGATTGTAATTTAGTTGATAACTTGTTCAGAATGTAAATAAGTTTTTTTTCATTTACATTGAAAAAAATAATTTTAAATAATGTACATAAATCAGTAATTAATAATAATACAAAAATATCTTTCAATAAATTTCAATGAATAAAGTCAAGAAATATATTAAATGAGATAATTTTTTTTTCTTTTCAAATACACTACATTTTTGAATCAATAATTATATATTTGTTCTTTTAAAAAATGCACTAAAAATTTGAGATGATTGTTTTCTTATACTAAGTTAATTATGAAATGTGGCATTAAAAATATTTGGTATGAGTTTTATAATTTTATGTGTAATTTGTACCAATTTTTATATGACAAGTTTGCAATTAAATTTTTCGACACTGGCTCTATTCACTTTCACAAATCAATTTATATTTAAATGAGCATATAATATATATATATATATATATATATATATATATATATATAGAGAGAGAGAGAGAGAGAGAGAGAGAGAAAGAATTTTAAAATAATGAAAGTGATTAGAAACTACATCTCTGAGATAGTTACAGATAAATTCATCAATAGACAATTCGCTCAAAAGTACTATTTTTTGAAACAATTTTTCGTTACTAATCTACCTGTTTGATCTGATAACTTGAGTTAATCTGATCTTATTTAACCTAATTTATTAAAGTGGATTCAGCGTTTGAGTTTAAGGAGATGGTAGTTGTTTTAAGAAATGTACAAACATATATGTTGTCTACTATTTAGTCTTGTTAAATATATAGTAAATTATTGAATTTATAAATATATTAATATATTTAAAATTTCAATAATATATTAATTTTTATAAAAATATAAGTGTTTAAATACTTAAACAATAAGGCTTTTTTTAGAGTTAAATCAGCAGAAGTATCTAATAAGACTAACTATACTTTTCTGGATCCTCTTTGCCTTACTTAATTTGACTTGATCAGGTTTAATTAGATTTGAAATGATATGATTAGAACTGATATGAATTAATGCATACACAAATGTACAAAAAAATCCAAAAAATTCTATTTTCGAAGAATTATTGTATTTGAACAATTTACCAGCTATGATCTGAGATATTCTAATAATATTAATATATAAATAGGAAGATAATATTTTTTAAAAAAAATGAAACATTGCTTACAAATTTATATCAGAAATGTATTGAAAAATAATAGTATTTTCTAGATTAAATAGTTACTTTAATTATTATTTTCTCCTTACATTGAACTTTTATTAATGCACTTACGCTTTTTTAGGCTTTATTAAGATTATAATTTGTTAAATATTTTAGGTTTTAAGACTCGTTTTATAAAACAATCAATTGCTATTTGATAAAATATGGTACATCCAGGAAAGTGAATATGACTTCATAAAATATTATCAATGTATGAACATTTCTTTAGATTCATTTTAAATGATAAAAATTAAAAAAATATTATTTTACAAACATGTTTTCATAATTATTTGAGATATTGATATAAAATAATTATTAAAGTTCACTAAAGGTTGAAGATAATTAATTTACTAATTATTAATGACTGGATAACACGTTGAATTATTAATTATTATGTGAGATTGTCCCTAAACATTCAATAATTGTCATTTGCCTTTTGAAATTTTATTGTCTTGTTATTCGGATTGATTTTTAATCTGAATATTTTCGATTAAAACTCTTTTTAGTGCTTTTTCATGTTGTTTGAAAATGTATATATTATTATTATTTGTATCGAAATGGAAACATACGAATTAGTCAGTTGAAAAGGGTCTAAATTATTGTAAATTTCAACAGAATAAAGCTTGTAAATTGACTGATAGCTAATATACAAGTATTCATTCAATATCAACCTAATATACGATGATAAACTGAATCCCCCTAAAAAAAAATATTGATAAAAAACACATAAACTGACAGCTATAATACTTCGATAAACTTTACCGTTATCGAAAAAACATTTCGAACAAATTGACAATAACTAATAAAGTAGCTGTAAAATCGATAGTCTATTTTCGTGTACACATTATCATAACACAATGTTCATGACCAGTTGATGGTTAAATACGAAATATACGGCTTTATTATAATCGGTATAATTTACAGCCGAATTTAGTAGCGCGCTCACAGTTAAATTCGCGTAAAAAGCATCGTTATAATGATCGAGTCGACGAGCGGAGACAATAAAAATATTGCAAACAGCGATTACGCTCAATGGGCAGTTAATTTAAAGCGGACTTATCGGTGTTACACATTTTACTCCGACTGCCGCAACGGCAACGGTCGCGTTGCTCAGCTCCGTGAGCACGGAATCGAATTGATTGCACACAAATATACTGTGTCTAATGCCCTATGTGTCCTACTCTTTGTACGATATGTAGATATATATTCTATCTTATCGTGTTGGATGAATGTACGTTGATTACTATGCGCGAGTAAGATTGCGACAGACATGATCGCATGTCTTGTAGAAGGGGAAAAAGATAATTTCGTTTCCTTTGAAGAACTACAGGATTAATTTATCAGGAACATTTTATCAATCAGATGTTTTCCTTTGTATTTATACATTTGTATACTTTACAGACACACATTTATTGATTAATCATTTGTTTGTTTCTTACTAAGATTTTATTTATACAATAACATTTCATTGATATTTTGAATTCGTACGATGAATGAAAATAAAGATTATATTTTGAAAGATAACTCTTATTAAAGATAATCTTCTTATTTGCGTAAATGAAATAAAATTATAATTTAATGTATATCATTATTTATCATAATTTTTAATCATTTATAATAAAAACTTCTTTTCATGTTTTGTAACTTGAACAATATAATACTTCTTTTCCCAATATTGCAATTATTTTCCTAATATTTTCATTAGATTCTTTTTGAAAATTTGTATTTTTTGCACCATAATATATAGTTTCTATTTATCATGTGTTTATATTCTATAAAATTCTTATAAAATTCTTGATAGTCTGGCTGGAATGTATTTTCTACAAATTGTAATAGTATCATAAAAGTACGATTAACTGCAAAGTAGATTAAATTAATATTTTGTTAAATATTTCTTGTTAAAAAAATACTTGGAATTGAAGAATATCCGAGAAAAATTAAATAAAAATTAAACATATGCTTATGTTATTTTTGTATTAATATATAATACCAGGTTAGATTTTAATTTAATTGAAATAAACTACACTATTATTGAATTTGATCGAATGTTGATAAAGTCTGAAAATTTATTGAAATACAATATTTGTATTTTTCAAATTTTAAATATATATTTTAAATTTTGAATGTATTTATAATATATATATATATATATATATATATATATATATATATATATATTTAACTTAATTATATAATAAGAAATAATTCCTTTATTTTATAATACTAAAAGTTAATTAAAGAAATGAGATAACAAATCGATTTTCACTTAAAACTTTAAACAGAATTTAATTTATATATATATATATATATATATATATATATATATATATATATATGTGTACGTGTGAGTGTGTGTGTGAGCAGAGCGTGTGCATTCTTTTACATGATATGCTGTTCCCTAGTCATTTTTCATATAAAATTATTCTATAATATGTCAATATTACTTTTAGCAACAACAGAAAATATATTCAACTAAAAATGTACAATTGATGTCAAAATATGTCTTTGTTTTCTAGAAAGCTGCTTATGCGTTACTCTGAAAGCGTTTTATTGGTTACTGCAGTACTACTGCACTGAGGTGTTCCACTACATGCTTCTACTATTTTACATTTGTCACATGTTAAACAGTTTGTGACATGCTAAAACCAGCAATTTCCGTTATATGACATTTTCAAATCACTATAAGTAATGTACTACACGTACGAACTCTCTTTCTGAAATTAATTTTCTTTTAACTATTCATCTGTATAATGCTCAAAAATAAAACATGAAAAATATCACTTTTGTATAATGTTTAGCAGCTCGTATATTCCCATTCTTTATTGATAATTTGAAATTTTATTGAAATAAATTTACATTATTTAGATCTTATGACAATAAATCATGTTGAGTTAGTTTACTAAATTTTGAAATCACTGTTCAGTTCGTACACGATTTTATTACAAAATATAAATTCTTTTAAAATTTTGACAAGTTTAAAGGTCATAAACATAAACCTTTCTTGTGTATTTATTTGAACAAAACGTGTATTCGAAATCAATACAAATTAATAAAATTCTAGTCATTTGTTGTCACCTAGCTATGATTCTTCAATAAAATAGTGTTGAAATAATTTTTTTTATTGCATGCGAATAGTAGTTCGGTATTTCAAAAATGATACAGATCGTATTACATCTATATAAAATATATTGAAATTCTAAGGATATTTTGCAAGAGTCACATTTATTGTTCCTTAGGCGACGCTATAACTCTGAATTTATACATATATATATATATATATATATATATATATATATATATATATATATATATATATATATATGCTAGTTAACTGGTTATTGATCTTCTTGAATAAGAATATATACACTTAAAACTTTTAAAATTGTCAAGATATGTGATAGGTTGTGTTCTACGTGATGGGTAGTTTTTCACACAGTATGTATATTGTTCGTGTAAGCATTTACGTTACATAGCAAGTGCTCGAGTACTGATTATGTAAGTGGTTGAATGATGGCGACAACGCATAACATCGCGTGTATGCATTTGTTATATTGATACCCTTAGTACACCGACATCCACTCACTCAAAGCGTGTGGTTGTAATGACCCATACTCTTGATTACATCGTTAATACTACCTACGTTATATTGTATAATTTTAGTGCATGTACAAAATGGAGCTATTCGATATTTATGATACTCGAAGATGGGTTTCGATCATTTTAATTATTTATTGAGTTTTATAGATACTTGACTAAAGAGCATCAAGCAATTTGTTTAAATGATACAATTATGTTGATGGTGGAGGTAAATAAAATCAAATATTTACGAGGTATAGATTTTTTGATATTTACACAAATATAAAATCAGAAAATTACATTAGTATAAAATCAAAAAGGGAGAGTAAAATACATGAATAAGATTAACTATTGATGCAAATAAGAATCAAAAATAAAATTTCAAGCACAAGTAGAGGAGTCGCAGGTATAAGAATCACAATAAGCAATAAAAGTACTGAAGAAAAAAATATAAAATTAAAAATCAAATAAATTAAATTATTAGTATCTTGTTTTGAAATGTACTTTTCTTTAATTGTTTTCTTAAAGTACACACATATTGAAGTGATTATGTGTGTATGTGTATATATATATATATACATATACATATATATATATATATATATATAGAGAGAGAGAGAGAGAGAAAGAAAGGAGACAGATAATAATCAAAATTGGGATGGGTATTTTAATGGGTATTATGGGATAGGTACATTTATTTAATTCTCCGTGTTTTAATTAATGAAGAATCATGTTTGTTAAGGAAATTTAAATTATTTAATATAAAAATAAATAAAAAAAATCATATCCACTTTCAATGAAAGTAAAATTTCCTCTATCTCTTTAACTCGCTGATGAATATGTGTTTATATATATATATATATATATATATATATATATATATATATATATATATATATATATATATATGATCTCAAAAGTAAACTTCTTAGGGGTAAATAAAATTGATTAATTAAAATGTTTAATCAAATGAACATTCTGTGATAGAATATTATATAATTATATAAAAACATTTAGACTTCGCTCTAATGTTTATAGTTCACTTATATTTATACGTTTCGATAAAATTGTTTATATACGAGAAATAGTACTCTATAAAATTTAATACGCAGCTAAAATGTTCTATAATTCGCTATAAAATTCTTGATAGTCTGGCCGGAATGTATTTTCTATAAATTGGTTATTGGTTCCTTAACATTTTTGTGATATATTAAATGATATTATATTATTATAATATATTAGATCATATGGTTTGATTTACAAAATATGTTATTGTTAAAAAATTTTCTACTGTTATAATAAATAATATTTATGTGCTATTGGAGAAGTATTTTTTTATATTTTATATCGAAATAATGAACTACACTATTATTAAGAAATATTTTATATATATATATATATATATAGTAAAAAAATGTTTTGTATAATTAAAGATATGATTACAATAAGAAATAAAATAATTTATTTTATTATTTACGAACGCTTTAATATATTTTATAAAAGTGTGTATAGTCTTAATATGTAAGAAAAATATTTAAAAACATATTTGTTATTTTCAAGTTTCAAACATTTTTACATTTTTCGTATATATACTAACTTGGATTTCAGTATAAACTTTTTTACTGACTTACTGTATATATATATATATATATATTATAGAAGAACATACGAAAAAAGAGTTATTTGTAAAACCGGGTAGGATTAAAACTAAAGAAAAATCTTTTACTTTATATATTTTCTGCTTTCAACAAACACATTAATGAAATGAAATTTTATTTCAGTAAGAGAAACCTTTCTAACAAGAAGCTTTAATGGGATACTTATCATGATTATCAAGATATCACACGCCTTTTTATACTTATATATATATATATATATATATATATACACGTGTGTGTGTTTAATAATTTAATAAAAGTAATAATCTTTTCAAAATCATGAATTGAAAAGAATTCTAAAGTTGAAAAAACCCTTTTTAACGTTTCATACAATTTTTGAATGAAAGGTTTATACCAAAAATTCATAATTTTATTTATGTAAAATAATAATATATCATTTGAAAGGAATAAGAAACTTTTCTGAAATTAAGTTTTAAAATTATTAATGGTATATCAGTGTATTTAATAAATTTATAGCTCATTTCTGCAGATCGTTCATAATAGGTATTCCGTTTAAATCACATCTAACCACTCGTGAGTTCCTGTTTTCTACGACTGACTTCGACTAGTATATTTCAGGTTGGTATTTTAACTAATTATTGAATTTAAAATATTTATATAAAAATATTGTGCATCGAAGTCGGTTATGGAAGAGAAACTCAATAGTGACCTCAATGATTCGAACGGAATAACAATGATTAGTAGGTAAATGAGAATATAAAACAATGATTTTATATTATTATTGTAAT
This sequence comes from Acanthacorydalis orientalis, assembly GCA_034766995.1. Taxonomy (NCBI): domain Eukaryota; kingdom Metazoa; phylum Arthropoda; class Insecta; order Megaloptera; family Corydalidae; genus Acanthacorydalis; species Acanthacorydalis orientalis. The sequence continues at coordinate 17,259,670 of CM068318.1, read as the reverse complement.
TATATAAGTACTGTAATTGAAATATATACCAACTGTTCTCAAATTATGGTATGCCTACCTTTGGTAGTATGTTTAAATTTTGTGTTCATTCATTAGTGGGATAAATAATCGAATATAATCTGCAGTTAACCAATATTTAGTGAAAAAAATATACATAAGTCTTATGTTTAAAATGTAATCTTAAATTGCAAACAAGTTACAAAATCTTCCTTTAAAAACAATCCTAATTTTGGAAATGTGATTTGCGTTGTAATAGTTAAAAGTAAAGTCGATTTATTTACGGTTTATACTAAAATATGCATATATTTATGAAAAATAATGTTCTATTTTTATTTAAAATTATAAATACACATTAATTTCATCTCCGTATAGCAATTCTAAAATGAATTCAAGCTCGCGACGTACTCTGTCTACTTCATCTTGAATAATGAAAAAAAGTAGAATGAAGTATATGTACGCACTAACTACTTATTATACACTGTTGCAATGAACGAACACGAACGATGGAATTGCTGCAAATCAGCAAATGTATACCTAGGTACAGCAATACAGACCTGGTGGTTGAGTTGCTTATCCACTCGAGACATACGTAATTGAAAAAAAAAATAAAATGCACTTTGCATTCGTACATACATTATACGTATTTCAGAAATAGACTTCTGCATGATATCTTAATATACAATAGTATAAAACTATGCGGAAATAATGAATAAATTTAATGTTTTTGTAAATTAGTTGTGCATATAAACAAATTATAACCGACTTTATTTGATTTGCTCATTGTGAAATATTTTGACAATTCTATTTGTTTTACACTATTTTACGAAAGATCATCGTATTTAACACTAATTTTTTATTTAAATGTCGAATTAATATACCTTATTTATTCTATAATCGTTGCAAAATGAATAAATATAATGGATAAAATAGTCAAAATATGTTATTAAAAATTACAATGATATATTAAATATTATACTTATATTTAATATATCTATTAAACTTAAACAGTGCGAATGAGATTTATATGAGATAATAATAAATGTAAAATTTAATCCTACTCGTGTTCAATTTCATCATTTTTTTTCTATACACAAACAATTTTCATAAAACATCTATATACCGGTATTAACAGAGTTTACTCTTTTTCTAACGAGTTTAAAAATACCCAATCACTAAAACTGTTAGCTAAGAAGGTTGTTTGTACATTTCTCTACATTTCGGAATAGTTGATCGTTAAATATAAATCAAAAATATAAATATTTTCGTAATATATCTTAATAATTCCTTTATTTTATTTTTATACTATTTTATTAGTTCTGGTTCATTTACATTTATAGATATGACACTTATGAACAATTTATGGTTGTTTTTAAATAAGTTATTCAAAAAAACTACTTAAATATTATATGTATATATATATATATATATGATTCATTGTACTTGTATAAACTATTTATTCAAAATGTCTGTTAATCGATAATTAAACATGAATAAATATTCATTTTAATAAATATACATACATACAAATAATTGTGATTTTATTTGTAGGAAAATTTTAGTACAATTTTATTTTTACATAAATTATCGTTTATGTATGTATATCCCCCCCACATACACATGTATGTATATATATATATATATGTATAATACATATGTTTTTATGTATATGTTTTAAACTTAATGGACTCTTCAAACCACTATCTGAAATTAATTTATAATATACATGTAGTATACAAGATGTCAACGAGATAAAAAACCTATGTAAATTTAATTCAAAAAAGTTCATTTTCATATTCATGTGGTGAAGTAAATGAGCTCAGAATACGTTAACTTTACTAGGTAGCTATAAAAAATATACATATATATATATATATATATATATATATATATATGTATATACACGCAGATATATGTATATAAGTATATACATTGATATTTGTGCGACGCACTTTATTCGAATGCACCGGAGTTCAGTGCCCATTAAAGAAACACGAGTGAGTATTTCATGGCACGGAAAATGGTATTCAGATTTGTTGCATTAAAAATACGTATGCATGTTTTGCGAACTATGTGGTGAAATGATGCGGGTGATATTGAGCCTTCTACAAATGCCTTTTAACAAGCAACACCCTCATAGAATGATTCTGCCTTGATGGTGATCGCCTGGAGTGCTGTCGTGTGACCTTTTTTTTGAACAGCGAAATAGTATCGCTTTTTGGCGTGTTTCATATAGTAAAAAAATGCTCGACACTGACGAATTTGACTTCGATATACATGCAATACATTCAAGTATGTAAATGAGAGCATTTAACATTTTATACATAACTTGAATGTTCATATTTTTTTATTTGAAAAAATAAGCTTATATGTTCTTATATACACGTGTCATATTTTTTTTTATGGGTGTATATAAACAATATTTCTATTGTTTCTTTTTTTTAAATGAGTCACGTACTTAGATATTTAATATAAATCATATATATATATATATATATATATATATATATATATATATATATATATATATATATACATATATAAAAATATATATATATATATATATATATATATATATATATATATATATATATACATATATATATATACATATATATTTATATATATATATATATATATATATATATATATATATATGCATTACTATTATTATTCTTATTATTAATTCTCTTAAAGTATACTCGGGGGCATGTAATGTTTTACTGGTAAGTTTTTTTTCAATACTCATTAACAACAAGATTTATTAATATATTTCGTGTTGACCAAAATAAATTAAACAGTGTTGCATGATTCTTCGTAATAAAAGAAAATGTATGTACAACAAACAACTTTATTTAATGAATGAGTTGAAGAATTTATATCAAATTAACTAATTTAAAATTTATCAATTGGATCACGAAATAAAATTTAAGTGTTGTAGATTACTTGATAAGCATTAAGAATCTTCGATAAAATCTGAAAATTGTTGTATTTTCACAAATAAAACGGCCCAGTTAATGAATTTTGGAAATGAAAGTTCTCTTTTTCAATTGTTTCTTAAATATATAAAGAAGTTACATACTTTCAAAATTTATTTTAATATATATTTTGAACGTTCATTATTTTTGCAGATGTAAAATCGTTTTAAGTTGTAATTTTCAAGGAGTTAGAAATATTTAAATTGTTTAATGAATGTTTGAGTAATGTAATAAAATTCGTTATTACCTAAGAAGTTGATGATTTCTATATATTAATTTCCTGTGAAATTCAATTTGAATTTTTCGTAATGAATTATATGATAATTAGGTATACAAAATCCTAATTTATTTATCATATTCTTGACTTAACTTAATATATTTTTCATTTTTATTAACTCTCAATCAAAAAACTATTCTTTTATATATAAACAAAATTATTTCATCTGATTAATTTTTTACTGCCTATTAAGGAAACTTGATATATAAAAACTAGGGATCAAAATACATTTTTTTAAATCCGTTATTTTTATAGATATATTTCTTATATTTTTCTATACTGTATTTTACATTGAAAATATAAGAAAATCATTGATTTATAGAAATTAGTACAGGATTGAAAATAATAGGATTGAATAATGATTAACTTCAAACGTTTAAATCATTTCAATAAAAAAATATAATGAAAAATTGTAACTGTTTTTTCAAATCAAAATATGTTGAGAGAAATATATTTTTTCCGAGTTTTTCATACACATTTTCTTATTGATTTTTTTATAATGAAATTAATTCTTATAAAATAGAAACTAATTATTTCCAGATTTTATTTTTCACTAGTACACCATACTTTATTTCTTTTTTTTCGGACTCACTTTTCTTCTTGGCTACTACTGTTCTTTTTTTGTAATTGGATTTAGATAAAGTTTCGTTTACAACGGCGCCGGGATCGTTTCTTAGAGGAGATATAATATTGTACGAAGCAATTTAAGAACATTATGGGATGTTTGGTTTATAACATTGGTTACAAGATATTATTACCATATAATAGGTGTTACTGCTATCAAATAGTCACTACTATAATCTTGAGACAAGATATTTGAATAAATTTGAAGGGAATTACAATAAAATTAGCCGAAACCTATTTGCATTACTTATGAAAAATTATGAGCATAACCTTCGTTTTTTTACTGAAAGATAAAAATATGTCTATTGTTCGAATTAGAACCCAAGGAGATATCGCAATAAACGTACAAGGTATCCATTTAAATAAAACTGATTTAATAACTTTTAACTATTATTAAATTAATAATCAAAAAGGATGACCTGGAAAAATATAAAATTAATTCACATGCATTTTTTCATTAATCACTTGTATAGTGTCTTTCCCATGTATGTTATAGATTATATAATAAATTATTTATGTAGTTTAAACAAAGAAACAAGTAGCAATTATTTTACTTTTAAGATTTTCTAATAAGAAAATCTAAAACAGCTAAAAGTGTATTATTTTTATACAATGAAAAATTTATTTTTATTTTTTGAAAAAAACATCCATATTTAAACATATGTTTAGTATACCTGAATATATTGAGGAGATATGAATATATTACTAGATGTAAATATTATGTAAAACGTTAGTCAAATTAGTATATATATATATATATATATATATATATATATATATATGTGCATATAAATGTGCTTGAACTTAATATTTGTTTAAAGAACAAAAAGAAAACGTATTAAAACGTAATTCAAAAAGGTCGGTTAAGCGGGTTAAAATCTTGCTTTCATGAATGATAAGTGGATACGCATATCCACTGGACTGCATAAGATATAAAAATCACGTTTCTAAAATGTAATTTAGATTTTATTTCATTTCAAACGTTTTTACATGTTTCGGTCCAGATTTGGGCAAGAGCAATGTTCTATTGAAGTACATAGTTTCGTTAAAAATATTTTATAATTGATATCATAACCAAACACAAAAACATGATTTTAACTATATAAAAAGTAGGTTCCTTTTACTAAATTACTGAGATGCGATCTGTAACCGATTCCATAATGCTATACTGTCAATTTTACTTCTTACGATTTATTATCATGTATGAAAAACATATATATATATATATATATATATATATATATATATATATATGTATGTATATATACATTCAAAGGGAATTCGCCCACTGCTTGCTTCGCTCAAAGACCTCCGAGATCGCTGCGCTCGCCCACTTCTCAATTATAAGCCTGTACATGCACCCGAATGAAACAATAAACTTATTTTTTAAAACTCACTATATCTATTATTATCAGATATATAGCAACGTAATCGCTTTATAAATATATATATATATATATATATATATATATATATATATATATGTGTGTGTGTGTGTGTGTGTTTGTTAGTAAGCCTATATAAACGTGGCAGTCGATTATTTTTGCAACCTTTTAGTTGTTTGTGGCTAAATATTTCATATATATATATATATATAATCTTTTTAATGAAATATTTTGTAGAAGATATTGTATTAAAGAATAAATTGTTTATTTAACGCAGTAAAAATAAGATGAATTAGCCATTCATACGTTGGCTGACATCACTAATTGACAAAAAGTCAGAAATGTAGATGTGTTTTCCATTAATTAACTAATTTGATGTTATTTTGTATATAGATATGGGATAGCTATTGATTTCTACTTGTAAATTTATGATTAATAAGCTAGATAATCATAGCTGTCATCTCCACGCAATAATTTTTCATTTAATATGAAATATTGTATCTACTATATCTATCATCAAAAATGTTTTTATTTTTAGAAAATGTATGTATTCATTATTTTTTTAAAAAACTATACTATCTAAATTAAAAATGAAAATAAAATAAACATATGCAGACTTAAATTTTTTTAACCTGCTTTTTTATCATGAGAAAAATGCTTTTCTATTATCAATAGTGTAAACAATGTGACAGAGTAAGCAAAACTTAAAAATAACAATAATAAATTTCTCTTTCAATGTAATTCGTACAACATTGATTTTTTTCGCTTATAAAAAATTACTTACAATGTTTTCAAGAGTTTTAAATTTCAATTCGTATTTTGGTATAATTTTTATGTTAAAATTAACTCCGAATAAAATTTTATTATCGAAATTCGTAAGATAAAGTTAAGTAAGTGAAGTTAGTTTTAGACACCGTAGATTTTTTTTTCGAAAAGTGTTCATCATTTATTCACAACAGGTAATATCGTGCTTCTATTTATTGTATTATTCACTAGCTTAAATATTTTTCACAAATGAATAATTATTATTAGTTATAAATGACAATTTTTTTGCCCAAAAATGTTCAATAAGATAATATTGGTCATTTTATGGAAGAATTCAAAATAAAGAAAATTGCATTTAAATTGAAAGTAATTGTTATTAAAAACATATCTTTTTTAATAACTGTATTTAAGATTATATTTGTTACTTTATATTTATCAACATGTCAAAACTGATTTAAATATTGACGCACTTAACCTGATACTTAGAATACTAAAGCAGACTTACCATTTACGTCAACATTTATTCCGATAGTTATCGGTTTAGGTAATGCGTCATTTTCAATCCGACATTCGTAACGTCCTTTCAGATCACCACGAGATAATGTCACCTGGAGTCGAGCTCGTCCTGTACCGACGCCATGACCAGCCGCCGTATCTAGTTCAAACGAATGCTCCGCTGTAAAATAAGCAAATAATTAAATTAATGAATAATATTTCACATTCTTGCACAATTATTTGAAACAGTCAGTTCTCTATAAACGATTTGAATGAAATTATTCACGGAAAATATATATTAGTGAATTATAAATATTTTAACATTTTTTTAACTTTATTTTAACTTTATATTATTTTTCAAAAAACGAATATTTTTTAAATAAAAGTTATTATTTAAAATCATAGTAAAATACAATCAAATTAATATTTTTATTAATATAAATTCTAAGAATTAACTTACAATTTCATTTTAATGTAAAAATATGATACTGATAAATAATAAGCGATACTGTTTATATAAAGTAGAATTGAAGATAAAATATTTAAAAAATAAATATATCAATTGAAATATATCAAAGACGGAGTATCGAACAACGGAACGTATATTATCAACGTTTCCACTTCAAGAACCTGAGAGAATAAATTACCGGATATGGGAGAGATAGGTTACGGATTTCCTGGTAAACGAGTATAACTATAATCAGGTATACGATTTTCTTGAAATTGATACTGTTTTTTAATGTATTCTTTTTTATTTATCGGTGTATTTAAATTGTAAATTGAGTATTAATGCTAATAACTTTATTTTTCATTTCAATAAGAAATATATATATATATATATATATATATATATATATATATATATATATATATAAATTTCTTATAAATACAAAAATGTATCTAAATGTGTCTCTAAAGTTTATTTTTTAATTTGATATGATATAAATGTTACTTATAATTTGAATTTCATACTAATTTATTAATTAGTAAGCTTACACAAATGTTAAGTTAAAAATAAATTGTATTTTTTGATCATACAGAATTTTAATTAATTCATTTGTCAAGGGGTTAATTTAAGTAAATTAAAAATGAATTTCGTCTCATTCTGTAAATTGTTTAAATCTGATAATTGTCTCAATCGGACTGTAAGAACTAGTGACTCTTAATACAAGATTTAGTCGAATCAAATTATTAGTAGTTTCATCAGATGGTTTCATTTTATTTCGCCAATAAAAGAATATAAACTTCTTAATCACCTATTTTAGAAAAATATTTGTTATGTCTATAGTTTTCTGTATGACAGAAATGAGTATGTTCTATACACTATTTATATATTTTTCAAAAAAGTAGTATACAATATATATTAATATTTTTAAAATATATATTTTCGTTCTATGCTACGTTCTTTTATGTTTGTCAAAATATTTTTGTAATGAAAAAAACAAATATATAATTAATCTTCTAATGCTATGTACATAGCAGAAGACCGAGTAAAAATAAGAGCAAATCGGTGACATCAATGCAAACATATTCTAAATTTGCACTGTTCTAAACATTCGAATGCGTTTGCATTAGCTTTTTACTACTTCCCTCTTTTCTTTGCTCACTGTTCCACTATGCTTATATTCTTAATGTGCTTCTCCGGTCTGATGTTTATGTTATCTATTATAAAAGAGTTTGCAAAATCCACCTTTAGATAAACTACCTGAACATAGTGAATATGTCGAATCTGGTTGTATCAGTCTACATGAATAGTCCATATGAATAAAATAAGAATAGGTACAGAGAATTCGTAAGTCATTATTAAATATAATTATAAAATGTTTTATCAATAATAGTTTTCTTTTTTAGATAATCAATAGTTGAACGCTTTGTAGAAGAAGTCTTTTGTTATATTTGTAATAGAAATTGGATGACTGAATGTATTTAAAAAAGTGATACAATACAGTTCTTAATATAGAAACTTCAAACAATCAAATTCTTTTATACTAGTGATTTTAAACTTAGTAATCGTTTCATTGTTGTTATCTTTGAGTTATTGGTTCAATAACTATTGAGATCGATTTAAAAAGGAGCTTTATTTTTGTTTCTACGCTCACAAATTCGAATTTAGATAATCTAGAAAACATATAAAATAATATTTGTGTTTGAAGTGGTTGTATTAATTGTGAAAAATAAGTTAAAATTTAAAAGCAATAAAACTTCTTAAAACAAAGAATCAAGTTAAACAATGTAAACATTACTCGTTATACAAATATTTATCTAATTATATGCTTATATTTTATTGATATGAAGAATGAGCGATTGCACAAATTTAATTTTTTTTAAGAAAAAAATATATATTTTTTGAATACACAAAAGGTTGAAAATATATTATTGATTAAAAATAAAGTTATAAATCTATCACTAGAAGATATAAAAAAAAATGTAAACTATGAATATTTATCTGATGGAAAATTATTTTTCATGTATTTATTTATGGGTATGAAATATAAATAAATGAGATTGGAAATTCAGTGATTGTTTTTAAAATATAAAAATATACGAATGAAACAATATGACGTACAAATATTTTTTATAACTGTGACAATATAAAATAAATACTTTACACGGAAGTGTTGAAATAGCGCAGAATTGTAGATAGATATTATTTATTGTTTTGCAATGTGATACACAAAGTTGGTAACAGTGACACTGCGACATTGTATGAACAAATTGGTGACATGACAGTTGGCAAGGCTTCAACAAACAGTCAGTGTTCATTCGTTGAGTAAATATGTTATGTCTAGATATACGATAAACGTACGTGTCTGAAGCTAAGTTGCTACAACTTATATTCACTTGAGTTTTTTTTTTGTACTTTTGTATACGAGCGAAGTGATTTTTATTATTATTAGATTTCGTTGTTATCGGAGAACAATTATATGAATCTCTGTTAAGATTTATGTGTTTCATTTTACTTTTATTTCGTATAAGTAACAATATACATTGTTTGTTTTCGAGATTATAAAATTCTTTCGGAGCTAGAATAAAAAAACATGTACAAATATAGGATAGGAAAGCAAACGTATAGGAAATTGAAAAAAAATATTATAAGCATATTTGGAAAAGCGAAATGTCAGTAAAGAAACAAAGAATAAATAATCATTATCTTATATAACTTGATTTGTATTTAAAATTATTTAAACTAAGTACTGAATATAAATAATTAAAACTATTTCACAAATTAATTTGTACTCCAAATACTATAAAATTCTTTTTATCGACATTTTCAATAACTAATTATTGGTAAATTAATGAAAATGTTAATAAATAAGAGTTTATAGTGTTTGAAGCATTAATTCATATATGAAAGTGAATTTTGCCAAAATTACAAATTATAATTGTGAACAAACCAAATTCCAGAGTCCTTTATTTATTGATTAATTTATACATCATAGTGTTTAAGAAGTTATGTACGATTTGATGGGGCCCCTTACTGATAATTGATAAGAAACACATGCTTTATCAGAAACGTCTCTGTATGTCAAGGAGTTAATAATTACTATAAAAACAAAAAAGAACTAATAATTTTGACGTTTTTACATATTTTAACAATTTTTTTCTTTTTTAATAATCATGTTATAACATTTTGTAAAAGATATAGCACCATGTTCATAATTTTTCATTAAATACGGTTTTTAGATCTCAGTAGTTAGATTCATGTATCAGGAGATTTAGTTGTACTCAAAAACTTATAATAATTAATTTAATAATCATGACCAGATCTAATAACATACTAGACACTGCTAACTAGTGAGATCTGATTGAAAAATAATTGCAACTTTAGATTGTTAAAAGAAACAATATTAATAATAGTTAACTGAGATTTCTGTCGTATTGTTATCATTTTAAATATTATAATACAACTAAATAAAATAGACTAACTATCAAATAATACTTGTACTACAGCCATGGTTATGGAATCAGAAAAAATGTTTCCAAATTTCGTCTTCAACTTTGGATAACTAAAATAATACCGAATCCACAGCACTGCTTTTAATAGTATTTTAATCTACGTTTAAAATTAAAAACATATACTTGACAAAAACTATCTCAATATTTTTATGCAGTTAAAAGCATTTAAATTTACTATAAATTGCAACCTTATATTTTGTCATGTACCATTGACAATTACAAAAAATTAAAAGTGCTACGATTTTAAATGAGTTAATGAAAATGTTCCACTTGATATACCTATATCGATTTAAATTAAATCAAAGCAGACACATGCTAACGATACAAGTTTTTTTTTAAACATTTTATAAGTTGTACCGTTTTTTTTATAAAAATGGCATATACAATCATCTGGATCATGTTTTCTCCCGCAATTTCCTTTTATCTCTACTTTTTCTCTCTTTATATATATTATATATATATATATATATATGAAACAACACAGAAACAATTTAAAAAAGTCAGAATATGAATATAAAAACAAGAGTTTCTGCCATATAGTATACGTTAAAAATGAATTTCTAAGTCATTTAACTGTTATATTTATGTAATGTATGTTGAAAAGCAGTATTTTAGCTAAATATATTGTATAAAATTTTAAATAAAAAATTCAACGCATCGTAAACAAATCGTGAATATAAAAATTGTATATATAATCCATAAAACAAACTAAAATTTACAAAAACAATTATTGACGACTATGCAATATATCTGCAGTACAAAAAATGTATCCGGATTAAATAAAAATAAATCAGCGTGATTCACACTAATACATATATAATATATTCATACATATATATATATATATATATATATATATATATATTTATATGTATATATATATATAAAAGAAAATTTGAGTGTGGTGTGGGTAACAGCGAAAGAAGGCAAAGTCTAACCGTGACGGCAACGTAGCGACAGTTGAAGAAAAAAAACATGTAAATTTCGAGTGATGTACAGCCGCCATAATCTGTTTTCATCACAATATCAAGTTTTCGTTGCGTCAGGATGCCACCGCGGCGACCGGAAGCGCGTCGGCTCATCGGGCGTCCGGTCGGCGTTGGCCCCGTCACTACCATACAATCACCCGCGGCTATCCACCAACGCTTGAAAGTTTAAATCGTACGACAATAACACATGAGAGTGGATATGAATTTCATTATATATTTATGACACAAATATTACGTTGTAAACTAAGTCTATGTTTTTTTTTCTTTTCTGTTTTATATTTTGCTTTGGATTAAAAATACAGAAAAAATGCGTACTCTTGTTATTGTCTACAATTTTTTTTACATTATAATTATTTTTGTTATTTCATATTCAATAAAAATTTTTGGCGTGGATCAAAAATTTTGTAGATATATTTCTATGATGTTTCAATGACTAACTTTTTTCTAATAAAAAGTTTATACATAATAAAGAAATTAAAGACGATGAACTATTATTCAAAAAAACGCTTAATTAAAATCGAACTCAGATATCTGAATCAGTTACTCTTTGTTCGTATCGTTATATATTATTTCTCTGCAGAATAACCTCCTCGTGGTTGATTAATAATTGTTTTGTATATTATATTTATATGTTAACATATTGCTGAGGGAGATGCGGATTGGCGTCTTTTATTTTTCAAGTGTTGGTTACGGGAGACACTAATTCGTGTCATCTATACGTCATGCACTACCTATGTATAAGAAACTAAATTTACAACTATTATATATCAGTATATAACACTAAAAAGACTCTATTAGGAGTATCATTAAAAGTGCTCATTGATTTTTAATAAAATATTAAACTTAATAAATTTTATGCACTGTTTTAAATATTTTCAAGCATTTATTAAATAATTTTTAAGAAAATATGAGAATTAGGTTTTATTCTTTTCTTTTCACAGCACACTGTCATCAATGTGTTACCATATTTGTTTAATTATTTTTTTTTCTACAGGTTGAAGTATTTTTTATTTTATTTCACAAATTAATCGTTAATTTTATTTCCAAAATACCACATTTTATTTTCAAATGTTAAAATACGGTATTATCCATTTTACTACTTGTTTTTTCTGAATCTGTATTCTGAAAATGGTGGCATTATAATTAATATACCCTTAATAATTAATGTGAATAATTAATTAATAACAAATCGATGAAAATTTTCATGAAAAAACATTTTGACGTTTGTGGTAACGATTCATTTGTGAAAGTCAAATTTTTCAAAGTTCCAAACTATAATTATGTATATTTTTTAAAAAATATACAAAGATCTTGGTGAAGAGTTTTCAAAGTTTAAATCCTGTTTCCAGTTATAGTTTTGTAGAACATTGTACATATGAATTTTTTTTATCTTTGGAGCATATTTCCTTAAAAAAAAGTTTAAGTTGCTGGTTGCACAGAAAATAATATTCATAATTCATATTCCTAGTTTTGTAATTTATTTAAATTAAAATATCTTTTTTCACTGCGTTAATTCAATTGTCTCTTCTTAAAGTTCGTATATTTTACAATGTCTTATATAAACTAAGTTTGTAGTTAGTCCGTGCATTTAAAAATATATCTACGAATAAAATAAATTGAAACTTGAAAATGTCATGACTATCCGCATATCTACTTAGTTAAAATGAAGATGTAAAACGTGCGTTACACTATATTTTTAGTGTGTTACACTCTTAGTATAATAACTTTTTTATCGAGTACTGAAAGTTTGGAGTTTTAGTTTGAAACTTACATTATTTAATATCAAGAGTTTTAAATCATATTTAATGTCAGTATCCATATAAAATATACTCAGGGATAATTATCGGTCGAATTAATCTAGAGAGCACTGCAGTGAATCGGTCGAAATGGCGTCTCATGCCACTGTTACGCAGATTAAATTGATTTCGTCGACAATGGGCGCGGGTTCGCAGCGCGAACCGCCCCAATCTGTAACGGATCTTATCCCATTTCTGCAAGCCTAGCCCGCATCACAACATTATCGTCTCGCTCGATAAACATGTCAATAAGTTTAAAAATCACAATGTGTGCGATGCGATAGTTCGGTTAGATATCTCTATAGGATACGCACGCTGAACGTATGACTCTGTAAAAACAAACAATATTTTTTCTTCATTGCGAATATTCACTGACCACTTTTACAATTCATTCGAGAGATACTGAGATTTATTTATATGTGTTTTTCACATTTTATGTGTCGTGCGATTGATGCGGATCGGAATAGTGTTTGAATAGGTTTTTACATGTAATTGAATTTCAAATAAATATCTAATATCACTTATCTATTATATAAATAGAATCATAAAAATTCAAAAGTAATAAAAAAACAAACACATTTATAGTCTAATATAGCTTTAAAACTAACAATTTTTTACTTAACATTTAATAATAAAAAAGAATTAAATCTTGTATCAAACAACTTAAAATTCATTCTCAATATATTTTATATTTTCATGTCATCATTAATTTTAACTTTTTTTGAAGCCAAAACCTTTTCAAATAAACTTTATTTCCAATCAGACTTTTTCTTATAATTTATTTACGTTAAAAGTTTTTCCCATTTAAAAGAATCAATGTGTATATGTATATATATATATATATATATATATATATATATATATATATATATATATGTGTGTATATATATATATATATATATATATATATATATATGTATATATATAAGATACAACAATCTTAATAAAATTTTTTTTTAAGATTTTGTTATCAGTTGTATTTATATATTTTTCAGCGATTAAGTAACGTTATGCAAATATTTATTTCGTTCGAAATATTTTTTTATTCATGTAATCAAAGTTTTTAATTAAAACTGTTGATATTATAGATTTCATGAACGACAGTTTATTTTTCTTTATAATTGTGATTAAAGATTAGCATTGCCTACAGGAATTTGAAATATGTATGAAAAAGGTTTGAATATCAACTTAATTTGGTATAAAATAGTATGAGGTAGAAAAAATGCTAGAAAAAAAGAGTACGAAAAATCACTAAATACATTTATTGTAGTTTTTCTAAAAAACTAGCTTGTTTGAAGTTTATCTGCGTTTTAAATAAATATAAGTTGATGATAGATTGTACAGAAATGAAAATAATTATAAGAATCCTCTTGTTTTCGATGGAACAAATTCAATATACAAGAATTATCTTCGAAATTAAATTAACCACTATTTAAAATTATCTGAGTTTATTTAACTGAGGATAAATACAAAAGAAGGGAAGGATTCCAAAGTGTAAAATTGCATTTTTTCCAGGATTTTGTTATAAATAGATGATTTATAATAATTAAACACTGGAATTTATCTTTTCAATGACATTTTTGTCTACGATTAGAATATTTGTATTATTAATTTGTTTATTTATTTTCTTATTTTATCATTACTAATAAGATATTCAATTATATTCGTTTAGCTGTTCTGTATGATTCACGGCAGTCTTACGTGAGTTCATTTCTTCTACAATCAGTTTCAATTTTTATTATCTTCAGATAGATTTTTAATTGATAAAATTTAAAAGAAAAGAACTCACACGTGGCCTTCACGTTTCACATAAAATAATGTATAACAGGTTTGCATGAAATAAACATAAAGATATTATTAAAATAAAATAAATAACAATTAAATAAGGCTTAAATTTGCTTAAAAATTATTCTTCCAAAAAATATATAAATTTATTAAAATATATTTTAAAGCAGTAATTAAGTAAATGTTTTAAAAATATTTAAACTCTTTTTAAAACACTCATTAATAATAAAAACTAAATATTATTGATAAATATACTAATAAAATAGTCTCAAAAATTATATTAATTTTATATAGAAAATATATACAAACAAGTTTTATTATTAATCTATTAAAATTTCCGATGTTTAAAATCCAAGCAATTATTAAGAGAAATTGGTTATATACTTGTTACAGAAATGATCTGGCACTATGATGAAGATTAAAAATAATTGTAGGAAAGTTGGTGGAAATATATAATCAAAATGTTATGGGAAACAGACAAGTACATAAATTGAATAAAGATGAATGAAGTAAAAAATCTTTTTTATGAACTTTAAATAAACGATCCATTTGTAAATTAATTTCGATCCCTAAATCATTTAATGAACATCAGTGAACTGAAAACTGAACTGAAAATTTAGACTTATTTCTATGTAATAGTAACTTACTCAAAAAGACAATAAATGAGTTGTTTTTTTTATTCACATAACGTCTGAAAAAATTATTAATATGTTAACGCGTAGTTGAATTTTTTTGGTTCTTTTTAAATGCATATAATCATAACTTTATTATTTATACATAATTTTGGATTGTATTCAATATCTGTCTCAAAAGAGTGAGAAGATAAAGAAAATTTTGTTTCGGAATTTTGAAAAATGGATTCAAATAACCGTCACTTCTAAATCAGCAAAGACATATAAATCTATTGTCGAATATAACTATCATTTATGAGAATGTGTTAGTTCTTGAATGAGAGTAATGAACAAAAAGTCTGTACTTTAAGAATTTTTATACAACTATAATTCATATAAATAAAATCTTAGAAACACATTAACCAATAAAAATGTATGTTGTGAAATACAATATAACCTAAATTATAATATAATCCAATTTATTAAATATTTTTATTCAAAGAAATACTATGCTTCTTTTTATTGAAAGAACACTCTACTATATTTGTAAGCTGGAGTTATTTTATATTTTTTGTAAAGGTTGTAGTCGTTGAAGATGTTGAGCTGACCATCATTGTGTCTGAGTAAGAATTAAATTTTCTAATACAATACATCTCAGGGAGAAGAAAATTTTCTTAATAGATGGTTGAGATTTTACTTAAATATTAGTAAAGGATATAAAATATTTTTTTGAAATGAAAGATTTGGATTTGTATTACGACAAATATGATATCATATCTATATATATATATATATATATATATATATATATATATATATATATATATATATATATATATATTTGTACAGTAGATATTTGAGGAAAAAAAACATAATACGCGTGGATCAAAAGCTATATTTTCACACTGTTACACAGATTGTTTAATTAAACAGGGATTTTCAATAATCATAATCGGAAAATACATAACAACGCTTTGTATACAGAACATGCGTACCGAACACAATGCGACCGTAAACATTTGAGAATACAAGTATTTTGCCATTGTTTGTTTCGACTTCATCTCACTTGATACTTGTACAGTTTAAAGCTGTGTCATTGTTATTGCTGTTGTTGGACTGACCCTCGCCCGTTCTTCTCATTGTGTCTGTTCCGTCGACACTCTATCAGAATCACGGATTTGGCATCGAACGCCGTTGAAATCAGACCAAGTTCGTTTCGTCGAATAGCCCGAACCACCACCCGGTTTCTTTTCTCGGTGAATCGTCTTTCACAATCACAATTGTATCTAAATCGCCGAAAAACTTCGACTTTTTCAATAGGATTTCTTTTATGTTGAAAGTTGATCGACCGTTCGGAATAAATGACAGTTTAACTTTCACATATCTATTGAAGTGTTATAAATGCAAAGTCAGAATACCCATCTCTTATTGAAATCAACAACTACGTCTATTCATTTTTCCGGTCAAAGCGTTCGCTAATTTAATTTTTATATTCATGCCTTTCGTTCTATACTATGTTAGGTATGTATCGTTCTTCACAAGTTTCGAATTCTATGCTCGCTGTTGGCATAGTTTTAGAATGAAAATATCTTAAAAACGTCTATATTTTTTGAAAATGTTCAATTAGTTTATTATCAGAAGTATCAATTGATGAAGGATATTCTTTTAATTAATACTCAAATAATTATGGTTTTAAATGATTTTCAAAACTAATAGTTGTATTTAATAATAAATAAATATAAATTTGAATAAAACATGCATAAATGTCAACAAACATTAACCATTTTTAAATTGAACGCACAGGTCTATTTTAGGATATAATTAATACAAAGATTAATTTAAAATAATAATTTAATACACAGATCTCGAGATATTTTTGTATTCATAGATATGTAGGACAGTTGTTGAAAAGAATCAACTATTAAAAGAAGATTAAACCTGTTTGGTATATCCGTGAGTTTTTTATAAAAATCTGCTTTACAATAAAATTCTAGTCAATATTTGTTCTCTGTATCAACAAATTCGTTATATCAAAGTTTAATACAACTGAGTTTAACTATATATATATATAACTACGTGTGTAAGTGTACTCTTTTAAATATATTAGTATATTCAATTCCCTTGCGTGAGAACCCATTTTATATATAGCTTCCTATGTGCATAAAAATAACTTCATCAAAAATTAAACTCTTTTATAAAACACTTACGCGTTTATATTTAGAAAGCCACTGAAAATAACCAGTGAGAAGTGTTATGCCATCGTTTCTTTTTTTATAAAAAGTGGTGGCAATCTTTTCGAACAAATAATCATTTTGACAAGTTTCTCGACTACAGATTAATTTGTTACATTTCTGTCTAGTAAACTTTTGATATGTATTATTCAGAATATCAAACATAAACATTAATATATGCATAAGATATAATTGGTACTTTTTTAGTTTTCCAGACGAATAATAAAATATTTTTTACCTTATAAGATTTGACCTAGTTTCCACGGCTATAATCGTGGTCACGTCATTTTGTTCTTGACTTTGACAAATTACACGCCTGTAGATATTGTTTGATATTGAAATTCGTGTGAAGATAGAATATGATAGCTAGAAAAATGGTAAATTGACTTCTTGGCGTTGACACAAACATGAAAATATGAGAATAATTTCAATGCATAGTGCCAGTTTCAGATGATGAAAGAGTAGTGCGAGATTTATTTGCTCGATATTTCATTTCTCTTATATTATATATTTGGAAAATATATATGTATTTTTTCTTTGTTAGATTGCGACGATTGCAAAATTTATTTTGATAATGAAATGTAGTTATAAACAAGTTCCAACGAAATATATAAAATCACGGTTTTGATTTGAAAATTTTATTTTTTTTTAAACAAGAGTATTCTTTTATTGAATAGGATACTTTATTTATATATGAGATTTTAACTGAAATTTTAAAATTCTTGTAATTATTTTCAATTAAAATTGTGTACTTTTAAATATATTCAATATACTGATGAAAAAAAATGTTTTTAATATGAAAGCGTCGTGTTCTATATGTTAATGTAATCAAAATAGAGTCTTTTTATAAAAAATCTAAAACGTCGTCTGAAATTTACAACTTAAGAGAAACATGTTAAATGTATATAAACACCATGATGTATTTTACACCACAGGGAATTCTTTGAAATAAACACATTATTTTAACTGAGATTAATATACTTTTTCCCAGCAGACTAGAACATATAAAAAACTATTTAACTTATCTTCATATGAATATACAGGAAACTATTCTTACGTACATAATAATTGGTACGGTACATGTACGTACCACAATAATAGAGATAGCTGTTTATTTATAACAACATAAGTTAGATTATCAACGCAATAACTAGTGATAATGTCACGCTGATAACGAATACAGCCAAAAGTCACGAATATTTCCCCTACTTGCAGCACAACAATAACCACAAAAAAGTGAAAGCGCGACCAATTGAATCGTGCGTTTAAAGATACAACTAGAAAAGTATCGAAGGCTCGACAAGTGCTCAACGTTAGCGTTTTCGGAAATTGGTGCTGGCGTCGCTGTTGTAACCAAGCGGCCAAAAGTGTAGCATCAGTATTGCCTTCATCATTGTAATAAGTGTTCGTATAGCTCCCTATTCGACGAACTCTAACCACTTGAAGGACAAACAGCAGAGGGCACTCTCTCAAGTGCCTCTTAGACGTTGCGTGAGTTCTTGGCGATTTGGTGATGATGGCTGTCGTCATCTGTATAACTTTATTGTCTCGAATAAGCTCACTTTAATTCGTACAGTCAACGGATTTCGGACTGTTAGCAGGAAAATATGATTTATAATGAGATATTTTTTCGTATGCTGTCCTATACACATCATTCTTCAGTTTTCAAACATATTTCGTTGAGAACCAGTACTTACGTTCTACTTTAATTAGTTAAATATAAAACAAAAACGTTCTTTGTATTCTTATTCTACTGTATTTATTAAAATAGAAAATACCGAAATATAATAACCAGAAAATATAATAAAAATATGTGTTAACGCTTACATTTTATCTGAGTGGATTTAAAAGAAATATTATTGAAAACATAAGAATAAATAATGATTCTTCCTATTAGTAAACTTTCAGTAATAATTAAAATTGAATAAATTATAAGGAAACGGCTATAAAAAGAATTAAGATCTCTTATCTAAAATTCTAGAAATAAAGAACGAAAATTTTATAATTATATCAATAATGTTGTAAATACAAGCATGCATTATTAAATAATACTTTTTATTCACTAAGTTCTTAAAAAATTTATACCAGAAAAACAGCAACAAATATATGACAGCGGATAAAAAAATGAAATAAATATAGTAAATATTAAAAAAAGATTTTTCATATATTTTAATATTAAAAATGACCATATTTGGTATCGATAATTTTTGTTCATAATTAATGTTTTATTTGTCTTCCTACATTAGTAATATAAAGTAAGTGATTTGGAACACGTATTAATCAATATTATTTTTTTCTTATATTCTAAGAGTATTCCTATCAACATTTAAACTTTCCAAACTAATATAAATATATCTAATAATTTCTGAAAAGCAATAAAAAGTAGTCACAATAGATTTATGTTCAGATATATAATTAGATTTGTCGCTGTTCTTAGTGTTTATATCAGAAAATCAAAAGTGGAAAAAAGCACAGAAGATACACAAAGATGCACAAGTTACACAACTCAACTTTAAGACAATAACATGCTAGGAAATAAATACGACACGTCAAATACATTTCTGATTACTGCTGACAAAACAATCAGAGAAAGATAACGTACAGTATTTCTTTTTACTTTTATACAAGTCAGCATAGAATCTGAAAATATCTTTATCTTCCGTTGTATTCGTAAAGGGAATAAATGGTCAATCGACAAAGAGTTATATTATGTTCTATTAAATAATATATTCGCATTAATTTCTAAATAATTTTTAATATTATTCAATTTCATATCAATTGAATAATGAACTAATATATGAAAAAATATATAATTTAAATTTTTGATTTGAAAGTTAAAAGTAATTTACACGTTTCAAATTTTCGTATGTTCTAATTCATGAGTTTAAATTATTATATGATAATTTTTTATAATTAGATTTATTATAAAAAATTAGAATATATTTTATTATATTATATTTTAGAATATATTTTAAATAACTTATTTAATATTATATTGTCAATTTATGAAGGGTTCAATATTTGAATCTATTTTTTTGAAAAAACGTGCCTTTGTTGTATTACAGGTTAAAAAATTATTGACATATTTAATTAGAAAATGAAAAACAAATAGTATCAGTTAAAATATTACAAATATTTATTTCAAGAAAAGAGAATATTGTATTTTTTCTCTATTAAAAACGAACTTGAAACTTAAATGTACGTTATAAATTTCCATGTTTCACCTAAATGACTTTAAAATTTTTGGTAACAAAACAAGACTTTTCAGTTTGGAAAATTTATTTAATATAAAAACTGTAGTTTTTTAGTTGTATCATTATCTAGGTTTACTAGATTTAATTTAATTTCCAATTCTGTCCACTTGAGGCTATTAAAATGATTTCTTATTATAATATGATTTAAATCATACATATTTTTTATCAGCTTGATATAAAAGTCACTAGAATAGTATTGCTCTTATAATATATATATATATATATATATATATATATTAGATTCCTAGATATTTGAATTTTTTTATGATATCATATATTCTAATATATAATATTATTACTGGAAGCAATAGAAATATAGTGAGACGATAATAAATAGTTATTTCCACACATGAAACATATCGATGTATAAAAATAGTACAAACAAACAAACAAACCGATTATAGCACAAATATCAATATATTTCTTTTATAATATCAATTCCGAATGTAATATTAGCTTCCAGTAACGGCAACAATAATAATAATCCGAATAGAAAAAAATTCAAGATATTTTTCTAACAAATAGTGTTCATAGTTGTTTGTTATGTAATATCACATCGTCTGAGAATGAAAAGATCTATTAAAGTGGAGGCGACAAAACAAATTACATCGAAAAATATAATATCTAACATACTTTCAGACGTAATATGCGCTTATAAGTACTTAACGATCCTCAGAGTGTCTTTATATTATATATCAAACGACAGATATTCTGTTATTATTGCATTCCGACATTAGTTTCATCATCATACACAAAAATACTGTGCGGTATTAGGGGTGGAAATATATTAAAAATATAGGGGAAGTAGTTTAGGGTATAGTAATAAGACTAATTTTTTGAAAGAAAATATTCCAATAACCGAATACGTTAGGAATGAAGTACACGGAAGTATGTTGGGAATGAGTTCATGGTTTTTATGAATACCATTAAATATAAAAGAGGTTTATATACATTTATATGTATATATAAATAAAAGTAATTATATAAGTATATTTATTAAAGAAAAGAAATTAGACAGTAAAAGTTATATATTAAAATTCGCATTACTATATCAAAATTAAAAATAATTAATTACAGAGCAATTGATTATGAAATAAAATTGGTGCTGTATGGATGTTAATTTATGTGGGAAAGAAAATCTGTTTTTATTATTATTTTCTCATACATTTAGTAAGTCAAATAAATTTCAATGGAACTTTTAACGAACATTTTTAAATTTATATTTGTCATTGATCACATATATATGTATATATATATATATATATATATGTGTGTGTGTGTGTGTGTGTGTGTGTCTTTATATGTGTGTGTGTGTGTGCATGTGTGTGTTTTATTATTATATACAATCGAGGCATAAGATTACCTTGATTTGATGTGAATCGATTTTTTTTATTAATACAGTATGAAAATATATCTCTTTGAAAGAAATCAGTGAATGTAGTTTTTTATTTGAAAATATTATACGACGCAGACGTACGTATACATTTTCAAAGAACGTCTTTCGTACAATCACGGACATATCCTTAACTGCAAAAAGGGCCAGACCTCTTGTTCTGTTGAATGACACGGCCGCCGTTAGATCGTATTGGACTGACTGGCATTGCAATTTTTCAATTCTTTTCAAGTTTACGATCGCGATGCTCTTGTAACCATTGCTACTGTCGTCAGAGTAGAGAAAAAAAGCGAACAAAACCCGGTCTGATGTCTTCGAATTTTCACAATCACATAGATTCTATATATTCATTGAATCGATCGCTGATCATGTGTCTTGTTAAATAGACTATTGTATGGGCCACTCGTAAAGGTAATGGTTTCTTTTTTTCAGAAAAATGACGTAAATGATAAATTAAATTATTATTTTGTTCTATTCTTCTATTCGACTATACATTATTTATTATATATTTTCTATTTAAA
Source organism: Acanthacorydalis orientalis (assembly GCA_034766995.1). Lineage (NCBI taxonomy): Eukaryota > Metazoa > Arthropoda > Insecta > Megaloptera > Corydalidae > Acanthacorydalis > Acanthacorydalis orientalis. The sequence continues at coordinate 17,236,612 of CM068318.1, read as the reverse complement.
TATTATAAAATACGCTATTATCATTTTTAAATTTCATGCTCTGGACGTAAATGATTTTCTAATTATTTCGTTCTTAATCATTTTTTTGAAAAACAACATTAAAAACAGAATTTAAAAATTAAAAATGAAGAAGTTCATGAGACAAATATATCGTTATTAAAACTTCAAGGGAAACATAAAACAAATTATCTATTAATGTTAAGATATTTAGATAGAGATGATAGAATATTTAAATTAATTTCATTTATATTTTCTTATTTATACACTTAATTTTGTGATTATCTAACATTATAAAAAACAAAAGTCAGTGCTTTCATGAAAACTCTCTATTAACTGTACATATGTATGAACAGTCCATTACAAAGACAGATCATGACATTGTGTAAAATGAACAAAAAGAATCTCATGATCATTAACTATTCAAGAGAATATTCAATGTCCGGTCAAAACAGCAAATTGCATTAATAAAACAGTCTAGCTAATTCCAACAATCCAATTCAATCTTGTTCTGAAAAACAGTAAAAAGACCACCCACTGTCTGACGAATGGTAACACTGTACGATGGACAACGAACAGAGAAAAAGGTCTGTTACATCATTTTATGGGATTTATACGTTTTGAAAAATTGTCATGGTTTTCACTGTTTTCTTCGTCTTTGTTTCTATCTTTCTGATTAATTTATTTCAATTGAAAATAAAGATAATAGATAGAATAAATTTAAAATGTATAATTATTATCTATTTAACACAAATATTTCTAATTAAAGAATTTTTTTATTTTTCTTATGTATAATAAATGATAAAGTTCTAAATATTTAATTATTTAATAACTATATGCTTATGTTCTGATAAAATTACTTAGATTGTTAAATAAAAATATAAAATTATCAACTAATAACACATTTTTCCATAAGAAGTTGCGATAAGAATATAAACTACAAAAAAACGTTCAGTTTTGTTAAGTTTATCTACAACAGTTATATGAAAAGATAAATATACGCACATACACAATATATATATATATATATATATATATAAGTGTGTGTGTGTGTATACGTATGAATATATATTTATATACGAGCCTATGAGTATTCATAAATTTCAACGATGAAAAAAGAATTGTCAATAAATCATAAACATAAACAAACTTTTTAAGGAGAGAAAATATATATACATACATATATATATATATATATATATATATATATATATACAAGGATTCATAACCATATGACGTAAATGGCCCCAGGATCGTCATTTGAAATATACAAACAGCAGTGAGTTGGATGAGATACTTGAGTGTTCTCTATGGATTGCACTCTCTGGATAACCGCCGGCAAAGAAACAGTAGGGAGTCAATAGTAAATTGAATGAGGCGATGCGTAAGATAGAATTGTTTAATAGGAAAAAGGAAAATAAATACTTGGCGCAAAATGAGCGAATTTGTCAATATGGAAGCTGAAAACAGGAGAAGGGAATGAAATGCATTTATTTACTATGTGTATATTGTTCAAATTGATATGATATATTTAATAAAATAAAGAAATAAGAAAGTTGGTTTACTCAATTATGTATACAAATATATATATATATATATATATACACACACACATATAATTCTCTTTTATATTTAATGGTATTCACAAAAACCATGAATTAATTCCCAACATACTTCCATGTAGTTCATTCTTAACGTATTCGGTTATGGGAATATTTTCTTTCAAAAATTAGTCTATTGTTATACCCTAAATTACTTCCCCTACATTTTTAATATATTTCGACCCTTAATACCGGACAGTATTTTTGTGTATGATGATATATTTAAAAATAGTTGACATTTAAAATAATTTTCAAATAAATAAATTATGTAAATAAACGTTATTATAGGAGATATTAAGAGATAATGAAATTTTATTTATTTTTATAATTTAGGTAATATATTTATTTAAACAAATTTTCTTCGCGAGATGCATTGTTTTTCTATAATCATTTCTAATTGTTTAGTAATTTCTAAAGTAAACATCTACAAAATTATGAAATTAACATGTATTTATTAATGTATGTATTGTGTGACATACGTTTTTATACTATGATTGAGTTCATTTATGTCAACATCAAGACATATATATATATACTTAAAAATATCATTTTATAAACCAATTTTCATAGTTATTTTAAAAATATGTAATTATAATCACAGTTACAACAATGTTTGAAAACTGATTAAATTTATTTTCACAATTTATTTTTTTTCACCTTACAAATTAACCATTTTCTGATTAAGAATCTTCACTAAATGATTATTGGTCAGTTTTCATCATTACTTATGCATATTTCGATAGTAATTCCATTATTTTCAGAATGTTAAGGCACAAAACAATCTTGTATAGAAAAATAATAATATTTAAACAACCAAGACTTCTTCAAAAGTAGTCGTTATTTCGGATTTCTATTTAAATATTAATTAATATGCAATGTACAATCTTGTCTTTTAAAAATATAAAATGATATATTATTAATAAGTAGATTTCCTTTATTTTTAGTTTTGTGTAATAAATAGCACCTCCGATTTTAAAAATATGTAAATTTTTAGATAACCTATATTAGAAAATTATTTTACTAAATTATTACACACATACACACACACACACACATATATATATATATATATATGCGTGTGTGTGTGAGAGAGAGTGTGTGTACAGAGAGAGAGAGAGAGGTAACATAAATAAAAAAAACAAAACCAGCACATAAATAAAATAAAGGGCAATATACTTTTTAAAATGAAAAAATGTAACTGTATGAATGATTAATTATAAAAACTAAAGAAAAAAAATATAAAAATTAGCATTAAAATAAAAATTCGTAACGAATCAAATACGTAAAAAATAAAAATTAGTGTATAGAACCGTAATAAATACACGTGTGGCGAGAAATTAAGGGGAGGCAACTAGAACAAATAGGGTGTGCAAACAAACAGGTAACATTTTTATTTATTTATAGATTTAACTAGGGGCGCGTCCACCACTTGTTTGAGGTGTGTAGCCTATGATGGCTGGTTATTCCTATCGGTGTGAATTGAATTTAATTTTACACAAACTAGTTTTTCATTTGTAGTTATATGAAAGAAATAAAAGTGTAATAACTGATAAAAAGATGTTTATTATCAATGTAAAATACTGATTAAAATTTTTTTTACTATCATACTTTTTGGTTTAGTTCCTTGATTTTTACAGAGTTATCAATAAACTGAAAAAATAAAGCTTTTTAAGGAAAATAATTTTGATAATTAATATTATAAGTATTACTAATAATATATTAATAAATAAATAAGGCATTTTCTTGCAAGAACTAACACAAACGTCTTAAAATAAGTCTTTGTGTTTCTATACAATATTGTTTTATACAAATTTTTTAAAAATATATTATGTTAAGAGTGAATATTTAATATTTATTATATAACTTTACAATTATTATAAATTCGTTTAAGTTTTTTTCATAAAAGTGTAAAATTTAAATAGTAATTAAATTATTTAAGAATATATACATGTATATATATATATATATATATATATATATATATATATATATATATAAATGTATATGAATAAATAAACCGATTATTTTTATATATATTAAAATAAAAGATATGAATTTATTTCTAATTATACATACGTTTACTTTAATTATCAATTTAGGAGCTCAGTAACTTGCACACATCAATTTTTATATTATTTTTTTTTATCTAAAACATTAAAATAATATAAATATTGAACATTTATTAAATTTTAAATGTTAAAACAAATTTTGTATTTTTTCACTACATAATAGCGAATTAAAACAAAAACTGAAAGAATGAACTGAAATATTGATTTATTCCGAAAGCAATGTAACAAAGTAAGCGAACGTGAAGTCAATTGTAAAAAAATGTATGATTTATGTAATATAGAGGAACAGATATAATAAATAATGCATGCTTGAAATACTTATTAAATATTACTACAGTAATATTACCTATAAAAAAATTATCACGTAATATAAAAAAAATCGACTAAATTTAAAAATAATATCATCAAGATCTTTTTGTGTCTCCTTATACAAACGATACGAATTCACGCATTCGACAGAAGCAAAAGTGGCGAGACGCAATATGAATGGGAGAGGTCGGTATTCGAACAAGGGTCACACGAAGCAAAAAGAAAACGAACGGAATCAGACACGGTACGGGGAACGTTCCGTTCCAAGTATAGAGTGTGGGTGGGAATGGTTGTGCAAACGTAGTGGTAGCATAAGAAGAAACCCACTTGATTCACCTTTTCAGGAATGCGCGTCGCGTTCGAAAGCCATATTTTTTTCATCTGGTTCGATTTAGCCATCCATTCCGTTTTTATCGAAGCGATTTGATTGCCCCCGATAGAGGGCAGCAAGAGCAACGGCTACGAGTGGAGGGACGCGATACCTACACTCGAACTATACAACCGACCAACGGGGTAACCGACCTCTATACATGATGTTGTTGGGATCGCTCTCAGTCGGTCAGACAAAAATAAGGAGGAAGTGCTGCGAACTGTGTGACCTGACGTGCGGTATACAATAAGAGTCGTTACTATCTCTATAAATGGTGTCTAGAAAATCAATTGCGAATATGTATCATACATATATACATACTTTAAAATACACACACATATATATATATATATATATATATATATATATATATATATATGTATATGTATATATGTATATATATATATATATATATATATATGTATATATATATATATATATGTATATATATATATATATATATATATATATATATATATATACAGAGAAAGAGAGACACTTAAAAGTAGTAAACAGATTAATTCGATAATTGTAAAAAGGTACATAGGAAAAACATCGGTCATTTAGACACAGAGAACACTTAAAGAAATCTAAGTCGAATTTAATGAGAGAAATTGCCGTACACTGATACGCTCGTATATAAAGGTTGATTTATGTGAGGTACAGTTGGATGGAAAAGTAGTAACCGTCAACAAATCTGCCCGATTGATTGATTATTTGGGGTTTTATGGTGCTTTAAATTCCAAGGCATTAAGCGTCAATATTGGATTGAGCTTTGCAAAAGGTAGTGCACTTGGTAATGAATTTCCGGTATAGTAAAAGAAAAACTGGGTTAAACCTGTGATTAAAGAATATAAATTGGATGTTATACATACATATATATATATATATATATATATTGCATATGAATGTATGTTGAAAAAATTCTAAATATATAGCAAAATAATTTTTTATTTCGGATTAAATTTTATTTTAATGTACGTTTTGTTATATAAAAAATCGGTAAAAATTTTCACAATCAAACCATATGATAATCATTTAAACTGAACAAAAAAGTATAAAATTGACTATTTTCTTAATACAAATAATTGATTTTTTACCTATATAAAACCAATTTATTATTTTTAAGAATATAGTGTCATTTTTACTCATATATATATATATATATATATATATATATATATATATATATATATATATATATTCTATACAAGAATTGATTTTATTGCCTTTTTTAGAAATGTTAGTCTCTAGACAAATACTCGAAGTACTTGAATAATTTAAATATGCGTATATATATATATATACATATAATATCTGAATCACACATAAATATTTTAAATAAGTAGGCAGTATAAAAAGAACTATTGTTAATAGAGAAACTGAAATTGGTATGTGATCATTTACTTATAAATTACATGATATCAAAGTATTGTATAATTTATAAATTATAGTGTTTCAGCAGTTGGTTGGAGGAAAAAATAATGATCCTCTTCAGAAATATTGCATGAATAAACTCTACAATATTTAGAAATGGTATTGATTTTTAAGTAAATGAAAAGAAACTCTCAATAATGGATTCGTTGTCGATAATTCTACCGTTTATATTGTAAAAAAATAAATATAATTGTTACAAATGTATTATTTATTTCTAAATAAAATGGAAATGTATTCTAAATTTATATTTCAAAAACTACATTGTTTCTTATTACCTTTTTGAATAATGATTGTTTATTTTGATTGCCTGCCTGTATTTCAATGGCGAAGTCATCATTTTAAGAGCACAGACAGAGTAAATTTAAATATTTTGTGTGCCAATTCTTTGAAGGTGAAAACGTTGTATTTTTAATTGATCATTCAAATTATATCAAATAAATAACATCATCATTATTACCTAATATTATTTGTTCATGTAATTTAAGATTTATTGCATTATGAGTTTCTTATTTTAGAATCAATTGTATCAATTGATAATTGTGTTTTCATATCGAAAATATTTTAAATTTCAAATAAGACAAAACAACTGATTTTAAGAATGATAACTAATTCATATACACAAATTGAAAAAAAATGATTGCAACCTTACGAATAAAACCATCAAATTATCTTAAGCTAATTGAAAAAGTACTAGTATCTTTTACAATAAAGAAAATAATAATCTTCTTACGAATATTAAGTTATTATAATAATATTCTAACAATGGTCGAAGTAAATAATAAAATAGACGTCGGACAAGAAACGAGTAAAATAATAATAGCAGATTACAAAATATTCACTTTATTCTCTAAAAGAAACGCGAATGAAGGCGTTTAATTTAAGTAGAAGAAGGAGTAAATATTCAGCAGGATGATGTAATTCGTATAATAAATGCAAAGCTTTTGAAAGACAATAACCGGAACTCTTATTATATTCAGAGTTGAAGTAGATCCGTTTGTCCTACCACTACAGCATACACAATATTTCCATTGCTTTCTTATACAATGGAAAATCAATATACACTTTTTTTTTTGAATTTCATTCCGGTAATTTTTAATAACTCATTGTACTATAGTGTTGGATATGTATTAGTGATTAATAAAAACCTAAAATAAATTTTACACACACACACACACATATATATATATATATATATATATATATATATATATATATAATGCAAATAATATTTATCTAAATTGAGTTATGATATTTTATTAATATTAATGTTGGTTTAGAGTTTTTTCAAAAATTAAACTCGGAAATGATATACTTATTTATTATTAGATAGCCTTTTCAAGTGTTTCTAATTGAGTCACAGTTTTCGTATTCAACTGTGACTGGTTTTGCTACTTGTACCATCCTCAAATAGTTCAATATGGAGTTTTGAGTTTTTGATATTTGATTGATAGAGCGATTAAATTTATTTTTAAAGCATAAAATATCGAATTACTTTATATTAATTTGTTTGTTCTCTTATTCAGGATTTTTGTGATACATGTTAGAAACAGGGTAACATAAGTAACAACAATACTATCATTAAAACAATAGAAAATAATTGAAAAATTAAATGTATTAGGAAATCAAAAATATTTAATAATAAAATAAAGATTATCAAGAATCAAACCAAGACAAATAGCCATTAAATATTTTATGTTTAAAATAAATTAATCCTCTTAGATACCACATACAAAGTACTTAGAAAGTGTTTCAAAATTCATATGAAGGTTTTTAAAGCTAGCACAAGGGAAATATACAGTAGGTAAGTAAATATAAAAATAAATAATTGTAATTTTATTACTAATTAACTTTTCAGTTACTTTGTTTATATCTGGTATCCCGTTGACATATTATCCTGGTGGTCTTGACGCTTTAGAATCACAGGAACATTATATTCTGCGGTTAGATTCGTAATGCATAATTTTTAAGTAGCTGTAGATAAGTATTGACAATAACTAGTTGAGGATGACACAAGTGCACAAAATAATTGTAGAGGATAGAAAGTCGTTCGATTCCAAAGACCCATTATCCCCAGGACGATTTATTATTAATTTGTAAGAGAGAATGATGTACCTAGAGAAGACAAATGTATCAGGGGAGTAGTTTTATTTAACGAGTATCAATCGTGTAAAATTTTTTATTGTTTCTATGTCATATTAGCAGCTTTATGACTTTGTGCCAACTGAATTTTCACTATAAATTGAAACATAGATCTAAGCAACAAAAGAATTGATTTCGAGTATCAATTCAGGGGGACCTATGTATATCATATTTATATACAGTTTGTAATACGAAAAAAATATCTTTCTAAAAGTAAAATAATACTATTTGGAGTAAAAGGAATTATTTGACTAGGTCCCATAATAAATTACAATAGTATAATAAATTTTAAAAATACAATTATATTTAATAAAAGAAAATAAAAATAAAATCTATAGATGTAGTATTCGATTCTTAATTGTGCAGTCAAGAATATATTAAATTTTATAAACGTCTAAAAATATAAATACTGAAAGATTTGTTTGTAGTTAGAAAAAATTATACTAATTCAGCAAATTAATAAATAGTAGGGGTTCTATTAAATTAACGCACATTTTACAAAAGTGAGGAATTATACACATTTTATGATAGAAGAATAACATTTTGTGATTTTAGTTTAATATTTGATTATTTCATTAATTAATTTAATATAAAGATGTACATATATATTAAATAAAACAGATTTACTTGTAATGTTTTTAATTAAATATTTTTTATTTATAAAATTGTCGTTTCTAGTTGGTTGGATAAAAGAAAACAATCTGAATAAAAAACCTTGTTAAATCGTAAAATTTAATTGAAGCAATCACTTCGTAATTGAAATCATAACGAATCGTTTTAATAACTTGTTTATTATTCAAACACAAATTTAATATAATTGAAGAATAATATTTTACGTGATTTTATCATTTTCACGTGAAACAAAATAACAGTATTAATTTTACTTGGAGGTTTTTCGAGCACGTTATGTACTGTGACCGAGGCCGGTTTATGAGCACGTACTAGTACGATCATGGATGCAAATGAGTTAATAAGAAGTGTTACATATTTATGATAACAAAAAAAATATAGTCAATAGCAAGAGAATAATTATTTTAAAGTAGACAAATTGTTGAATATGTCGTGATAGTTTATTTGTATGTGAAAATGAGTTATGTTTCTTAATACTTTTTCAACTACTTATGTACTAAATTTAATGTAAAAAACCTTCACAGGAGAATGTTGTTTTTAATATGTTAATAATTTGCAGATAAGGGAAAAAACATTTACCTTTTTTATTTTATGAGAATTTATAAAAAATATAAAAAATACAGCTTGAAATTTTTTTTATTAAAGTGAAAAAGTACTTGATAATTACTTATATTTTCTATTATACTTACGAGTATATCGTTTATTATATATCTTTTGATAACTTAAATTAATTATTTTTAATATTTTAAAAAACAGATTTATTTTTATTTGAAATAAAGTTATTTGTTTCGTTTAAAAATAAAAAATTAATTATTTCAATCGTTTTTGTTTACTATTTATTCGGGAGCAATTTATCTATCAGACACAATAATAGTGAATTTTGTTACACTTTTATAACGAAACTATTCCTGGTACCTTTTGGGATATACTAAGTTTCTTGAACTGAAGTAAAATGGATTCGTATCAAAAATGTGAAATAAAAACACTCACATCACTTCTAACTAGTTTTTCATTTTAAATTGGCTTATCTTTTACCGCTCCCGCTCACTTTCCATTACACTTAATAATGTTAGTTCGATAGAATAAGTAGCGGATATGAGTCTGTATTGACATTAGTTCGAGTTGTTAGATTTTAGAGAATAAAACGGTTTTGGTTTTATTTCATAGCCTCACGTAATAATAAATTAAGTATTTACTTTTATTCCCAATATATAATTTAAATTTCCCAAAATAAATAAATCGAAATTTTAATTTCTGATTTCGTAAAGATTATAATTTGAATGTATTATTATAAAAAGTTTGTATTGCATAAAGAGTATATATACAATATTATATTATTATAAACAATATTATAATATTTAAGTTATTAATATTTTATAACTACGACGACACGAGTTTTTTGAAATCACAATTGCACCGTACCCACACCTAAAGAATTGTTTAGTTTATGAGCAGTATCAGCTGCTTTACCATCTATTTTGAACTCATACAAAAATTGCTCTTATTTGCTTCTTTTCAAATTTTAATTTAATAGTCCAATTTGGAGAAAAATGAACAATAAAACCAAAGTCAATGTTACCAAAATACAGACAAAAAAATTAACCTTAAAATGATATTAAGATGAACACGATGAAATGATTCTTTCATTGAAAAAAAGGATAGAATTCAGAAAAGAAGCAGCGCACTGGTTTTCCTATCAACCTAATATTTGAAATTACAGTGCATACTAGATTTAAAGTTGTTAATAATTAGTTTAATTACTAATTTGTTTATTCAATAATATACATTATTTAAAATGGATACGTGTTTAAATAAACTAACACCAGTGTACAATTTGTGTATTTATAAAACCTATTTTATTAGTAACATGACATTCACACCGTCAAGACATTTTCCTCTCTTCGAATCCGTTAATACTATAAAGGGCATCTTCGGTCTCTGCACGGAGACTGTTAGCAGAAGCGTTGCAGCAATTCGTGTAGGTCGATTGCTACTCTACACTAGCTACTATTCTACCTCTTAGTCTCGTTGTCGTATTCTATATCTGTTCTAAATGATTTATACGTTTTCATTAAACTTGACTGTCGTTTAAATGCGACAGCGACTTGGTCTGTATTCCAGATTTCATTCCCCATTTTCTCCTGTCTTAGTGAAGGTTCACTTTGCTAGTTTAGTTATATATCAGTGATTGTCAAGTAAGGTTACGTGTATCCTCGGAGAATATCATTTCAAAACAGATATTTTCACGAGAAGTGTAAGTTTGCTATGTGTGTATGTCTCGTCGTTTAATTAATTAATAGAACTTACATTAATTTAATATGTGTTTAGTAGCAATTGTGGAACTCCTTTATTAACAAATATACTTGCTATTATATATATATATATATATATATATATAATATTTGTTTTCATGGAAATTTCTGTATGTGTATATGTAAATTAGGGTAGGTTATAATGGAACATTGTTCAATAATAATTTTATTTTATTTATATGTATTATTATTATTTATATGCTGGCATTGTCAGCTTTATGAATATATATACATGTTATTCTATCATTTTATTCTCGTAGATAAATATGAAGATGTGTTTTTTGCATTATAATCCTGTAAGAAAAAATAACGATGAAATAGATATATAAGAAGTTTTATGTCCCTTTTAAAACCTATTTGTAAGATGATAATTCTGACAATTAAGTGAAATATGATTTTATTCATAACACATTGAATATTTTTTCAAATTTAAATACCTGTCTTCGTTCGTAAATTTATCCAAGTTCGATTATTTAATTAGGATATTTGGTATAAAAAAAATAAAATTTAATTGGAGTTTAAATATGAAAAAATTCTAGAAGTTCTGCATTTCTTTTTAAATCTATTGCACTGAAAGTTAGCATCGTCAATAATATTTTCATAATATAGTTTTATATTTTTGTTCAATTTATTCTTTTAAATATCTTATAAAAATGATTGTGGAAATAAAATACTAAGAATTAACAGATCTTAAAAATCATTCTGTTCTTATTGAAAATTAATTTTACTCTTCGCACACAAAATTCTTTTTCATCGATCAAAATGTTTAATAATTATTGGTTATTATGATATTAGCTCATTCACATTTAGATTGCAATTTATGAAGAAATACAGATCTTTTTGAAAAGAATTTGATTTAATTGGCATCGATGCTAAAAAAGTGTATGCATGGATTTATCTAGATTAGATCTAGATAGAGATCTTTCTTAGTTTAGTGCTTTGAAGATGACGGTCTCGTCCTCGAAATGTAATTAATCAGCAATCGAAAATGATCAATAATCATTTATTGAACAATTCTGATATAAATATTTTTAAGATTTGTGAGAAATTTGGTTTCATTTATGAAACTTTCCATATAGTATAAGTTCATTGATTTTAAGACTGATTTGACATAAGATTCGTTTTACATTAATCTCTTCAATTTGTTATTTTATTAAATTAAAAAAAATTGAAAGGAAAAAATTTCAAATTTCTGTCGAATGTAAGGTATTGATATTTATGAATAAATACTGATATATTTATAATATATATTATTATGAAATATTGAATATAAATATGGCAATATAAACAATATATAGATATATCGTTTATATCCCTATATTTAAGAACAAATTAATTTAAAAAGTTCGATTTTAATTCTCTTGCAAACGAATTTATAATCAAAAGAGGTATACGTAAAATTTTTTATGATATAAATGAAATAAAGTTTAAAGTCAGAACGAATAGAAATTTAAAAGTACTAAGCTATATTCTTGATAAAAACCTTGTAAGTTTAAATCCAGGCTTATGAGCTAAAACAACTTTCGTTAATGTTCTTGGAAGATAGTGTCTTAAAAAGTGAGAAGAAATCAAAAAGTGACAAGTAGTGAGTTGAAAGCTTGGTATTTAAACCATGTTAGAACTGTATATTTTGTACTTTAAAATCTAAATCCAGTATTTGAGATGATACGGTTGAAAAGTTTATTTGAAAATCAATTACTTTTTAATGCATCTCTAATAATTTAATGGATTCGGCAATGTTCAGTTAAAGAACAAATACATATATTTTTATTAGATGGAATTTCGCAATCCCACTTCACGTCGACTGACCTAATTGTAAATTATTTCTACAGAACGTTAGTATTGATTTAGATGACAGATAAATGCAATCGATTTAAAAACAGCGATTTTCCATTTGCGTAAAAAATCGCACGGATTTTGCTTATTCACACACAACGTGCGTAACATACGTGTCTCATTTAAGTGCGTATATACATATAAGCGAGTGAATACGAAACTCATGAAAATGAAAAATTTCACATGACCCCTACATGTATTCATGGAAAACACATTTTTCTGAAACGGAGTTAGGTGGGCTGATATTCAATCACATTAATTATTTTAAATGGGTTCAATTTTTTTTCACTTTGATTTTTTTTACTAAATAACATTTTTGATTATTAATATATGTTATTAAAATGTAAATATAAATATAAAACTAAAATCAATAAAAGTTATATATATATATATATATGAACGTTAACTTTATTTTTATACGAGTAAATGTAAAAAAGTATTACGATTTTTTAATGCAGGAAAAGATTTATGAAGTTATTAACGAGAAAATAAAAATCAGATTCTTTAAATTTAATGTACTTGAAAAAACCTTGACATCGTTATTTTTTTTTGTTTCAGAAATTCAAGACGACATCAAGTACTTCAGAACTTGACCTTGTCGGTATAAATCTTGTTAGGGTAACCTTTCGACCCATAAGACAGAACATATTTTGCAACGTTCCGGAAATTCTCCAAGCCGACCGAGACGACGAATAGATGTGAACCCGCGATAATTGTCGCTAAAGTTAATTCCGAGTGACCGACAGTTTAGAACTGTCGTACAGTGCGCGGCTGTCCCGAGAAATTGTGTAGTTTCGAAACGAAATGAAGGTATACAGTATAGAGGCTATGTTAAATTGTACAATATTGGGCGTTAATAGTATTTTTTTGTACAATGCATTCCGTTTTTATATAATTATTCAATGGTTTTCGTTCAGGGAACTGAACGAGACAAGCTTAAACCACAACTCAATCATTTTTATTTCATTATCGAGTAAAAGCACATGCATAAAATTTTTTTTATATTTATAGTGGTTCTATACAGAATTGTCTATTTATTTGGTTACTTATCTTAACCAGTTAAATACGATTTTTGAATTCAGATTACATTTCGATAATTAATTATTAAATATTTGTTCTTGATATACGTTTATAATAAAAATGTGCAGATATTAAATTGTAATATTTTAATTTATATATCAATTTCATTTTTTTATTAACCTTCAGTGACATTAAATTCAAAGACTGACAGAGTAAAAGATATTTTACGTTTTCTATATTCCATTTTTAGTATATACGACTGACGCTCTTTTTGTGTGTATATATATATAGAATGATTCATTTTAGATTTCTATATGAGAGTACTAAAAAAACACAAAAATTAAAAAAATCATATTATTTTTTAATTTTTCTGTCTTTTTTTAATACTTTCATGTGGAAGTCAAAATTGAATGACACTATATATATATATATATAAATGTATATATATATATATAGAGAGAGAGAGAGAGAGAGGGAGGAAGAGCGAGAAGAGAACCATTTATCAATTCTTTTTTACAAAATGCTCTTAGTTAAAGCTGACAAGAAAATCAGCGGTATGAAAGCAAACAAATGGTAGTGTTAGATGTTTTTTCTAAATAACTTTAGAAACAGAATTAGAGATTTTTAGAAGATATTTTTTCAAATTTCTTATTTAATACGTAAAGGAAAATGCGAAAAACTGTCTCAAGAAAATAGGAGTTTTGATTAAATGTAAGAAATGCAATTTGTTAACACTAAATTCATTTCTCTGAATGTCTTGATGCTATTTCTATTTTTGTATTTCGATTTTTCATACTTAATGGCACTATAAATAATGCTTACATGAAGTATTTTTATTTTAAAACGGAATTTATTTAATTAGCTGTTTTCTTAATTAAAGCGCGAATTATTAATTGACTTAACTTGAAGATTTTCTATGTAGTTGGAATGACAGACATGTTTATTAAATACATCTTTATAATTTTGTTTAAAAATATATGTCTTAGTTTTGCATTTTAAAGTATTAAACGGGGATTGACTATTAAAATGATAAATATTTCTTGGAAAAATTTAAATGGTGGTTTTCAATTTTTGTTATTAAGTTCAAATGTAGATTTTACTACAGAATACTTTAGTAGATAAATTGAAGTTATTTAAAAGTAATATTGTTTCAAAATAAATCGTTATTATTATAAAAAGTAATCTAAAGTAAATTGATAATTAAAAAAGTACACCATTTATTTTCTTTAGAGATGAAAGTTTTAAAGTTCTTTAGAGATGAAAGTTTTCATTGTGGCTAGAGATATAGTTTAGAGTTAGAGTTTAGGGATGTGGTTATTTGTGGTAATTTAACTATTTTCATAAGTCTTAAATTACTGTGCACTGTTAAGTTCTTTTTAATAATATTAAACATTGTGACAAAATCTTACAAGAATCGATAGCAATACGTTCAACATACGATTAAAGAATGTTACTTTATAGAAAGCTGCAATCCCTTTATTTAGATATTGTTCTTTAACTGAATTTGTTAATTGATAACTCCTAGTGAAAATTAAAGTTAAATATGGTACACACACATACACACACATATATATACATGTGTATATATGTATGTATATGTATATTATTTACAGAATGAATAATTTACAGTAAGCTTTCCAATTTATTTTTTATTTTAATACCATCACTGGTATTTTTATATGAAATGTATATAATTGTAATAATTATATTACTATTCTTTCCTCCAATATTATTAGAGAAAAGTCCAGTATTCAATGTATATTAATATATAATTATTTAAATAACAAAACATTCTTCAAATATGAGTAGAAATAAGAATTTACTTACATTTTGATTTTTAAAACAGAATTTGTTGTACTTCATTACGATTTAATAAAATGTTTTTAAAGAAAACATGCATGAAATATATTTAAAATCAAAATTTTTTATTCAGTTTATTTTTGAAAGCTGAATTTGATAATAAGAGATGAAACAATATTAATTTCATTTTAATTAATCTTTATTAATTAGTAAATTTCACAGACATGTATTTAGTAATTAAATAACATGTGTGTAAGTAATCAAGTTAAATCTCAAAAAATATTAATTATATTAATTGTTAATTATATAAAGAGTAATGTTCAACAAATATATCTGGACAAATTCAAACACAAAATTATAGTAAATAATAGGCAATGTTGCATTTGAATCAAACAATTTTCATTGAAGTACACTTCTTTTTCATATTTTTATTTATTATTTTGTATGCATGTTTACAAAATATTAAATAAAAATACAATATAAGAGGATTTACTCACTGCTACTAAGTATTTTCTTTGACCAAGAGGTTTGTGCATGAGGCTGAAATACACTGAATATATTATTCATACGAGTACATGTAAGGTAAGTAAATATTTAACAAAGAGTATTTACGTTTCTGTATTAATTAAATATGCGGCTGCACTAATGATTATCATGTGGTGCTGTATGTATTATTTGTTATTTTATGCTACTATTTTATTATAAAATAGCGTTTTCGAACGTAATTTGTACAGCCTACAAAAATAGTTGCAGCCTGCAAAAATAGTAACCTGCTTTCAGTTGTTAATATGGAGGTGTTAGAATATAATGAGTTATGAACACGAAGTAGTGCTCAGGAACTATTCAGATGCACGAGTTTTGTCCATATATATATATATATATATATATATATATATATATATATATATATGTGTGTGTGTGTGTGTATGAATTTTGTAGCTTCATTTCATTAATTTAAAAAAATATTCTAAGATATTTTTATGTATGTTATTTATATTTTATTAATTGCGGATACGTAGAATCAAAAAAAGAATTTTGTACTATAAATAAATATAATTGTAAACTTTCTATTTGTATTTAATCGATCAGTGATGAGTCAATGATCTTAAATAAAAAAGAAAATTATATTGCAAGTAAATAGATATATTTCTTCCTAGTTAAGATTTTAAATGTAAAAAAATCTATGAGACATAATCAAATTTAAATTCCAAATGAAAATATAAAAATAAAAAGAAATCTAAGCAATATTATAATAATTAGTCACTTTTTATGGAAAAAAGTAAATTCCATGTAATGATGATCGAGCTGATTTCACAGATTTAAACTATTTTAACGAAAAGTTCACGATAAATAAAAATTATAATTAAATAGTTTTATTTGTTAATACCAGCTCTATCATTAAAACATATACGGTACATTAACTTCAAATATTTATTACCGATTCGTATCTTTCCGTTAGTACATAAAAAACTTTTTAAGAATTTTAATAATATTCTTTAGATGAGACTTTAAAAAAGTTAATGGTTTCAAGTGAATGTTAAATATGATTCGTTAAATTTGTGAGGAATAGCAATTGTGGAAATTGGAATATCATAAGGGAATCGATACAGAAATAATTTGTTAGTAATTGAATAAAATGCGTTACTAGATACTCGAGGAGTATTTGTTTTCATTTTATTATAAGTGAATATTATTCACTAATATATATATATATATATATATATATATATATATATATATATACCTAAATATAAATCAATATGATATTTGTAAACGTTATATCAATATATGTTTATGTTTACTGTGCAATAGTAATCAAACTGTAATTAAATAAGTCAATTAGTCAAATTAAGGGATTTCCATTAGTGCATGCAATACAATTATTCCAATAGTAGAATGACGAGTATAAATCATAGATATTCTATAATAAACGAAGTATATGTCAATAATATAAAATGTAATATCCGAATTACGTACGTAAATTTCATAAAGGTATTAACTTCAGTCATAATTTGACGCAATGCATTGTTGTTATATTAAAGATACAATCATTTAATACAAGGATATTATCTGATTCATTTGTTAATATTTATTGGTGTTTATTCTGATCGGGTTCATTTAATCTGAGTTCGAATTAGACGAAAATAATTTATGTGTTCGCGGAACAAAGGCAATAAGTGTTTATCTAAACCTTGAATTCAATGTGATTGTTGCAAAAATAATAATAAAGTGCATGAAAGATCTCTCAAGGGTAAAATAATAGAGTAGTAAAATCTTCAATTCTTTTAACAAAGAAGTAATAAATAAATACTAAATCAGATTATTTAAAAATTCTTCTGAAAATTTATTTCTATCTATTTTCTTGCTAGGTTTCAAATTAATTTCCTAGCTGAAAATATTAGATTTTACATTTTTTTTCTTATAATATTGTTATGATTAGAAAAAACAGACGATTATATCAAACTATATTTTTCAGCTAAATGTCTTATAATTTTCATTTACTGATTCTCGAATTTATTAATTTTCAATTTTTTATATCTCATGTCAATAGTGAGTAATATGATAGAGATATTTACTCAGTAGAAAAGAACTCGTATAAAGATTCAATAGAAAAAATACGATTAAAATCCCAGAATATCAAAGGTTATGATTGCTGTGCTATAGACGTGCAATAGATACAAATGAAGAGATTGTAGATGATATAGTTATAGAGTAATTTGATATACTAGTCACCATCGATTACTAGTGTATTGATTTACATAAAATAAATCTATAATCAATGGGAATTTTGGAAAATACTAAAAAAATATCTATCTACTTATCTATCTATATATGTATATCTATCTATCTATCTATATATATATATATATATAATTCAATTTAAACTTCCACATAAAAATATTAAAAAAACGCAAAAATTAAAAAAAATGTTATTTTTATTCAGTATTTTAGTTCAATTCTCCTGCTGTGTGACTGGTGGCACCGCTTGTTACAATCAGAGATCCTCGATGTCTATATCTTTCAATTAATCCCACAAAAAGTTTATCATGCTCCGATATGAAAACATATATCTTTATATATATATATAAAGACATGTATATATATATATATATATATATATATATATATATAAGATTATAAACAATGTAGTAAAAAGAATAATTTTACGCGAAACACTTGAATTATTTCTTTAACTTTTCATTAAATATAACTAATTACTTTGAAAAGCAAAATCTTGTTGACTGTACTTATAAGGGTCGTGAATGTAAAGCTTTCTATTGCTAAAACTTTCGTTTGATGTTGATTTTAGTGACATTGCAACAGTGGTTTTGGGTACATGTGCGTATTATATACATATATATATATATACACACACATATACATATACACACACATATATATATATATATATATATATACATATATATATAAATATATATATATATATATATATATATATATATATAATCTTACAATGCAAATTTGTACTGTGGTGGTTTTAGCAGTTAAAGTACATAAATCTTATTAAAACGTATACAGTATATAGTTAGTTTTATTTATTTTTTTTTGAAATCATTATGAAATATGACATTCCATTTAAATGACAAAACGTAATTTTATGAAGTTAAGAAGTTTATTTTAAAGACCATAAATATTTTCAATTTTACTCTCTTTCTCCTCCCATCCATATATATATATATATATATATATATATATATATATATATATATATATATATAAATTATATATATATATATATATATATACATATATATATATATATATATATATATATATATATAAATTACTGCAACTCTTTTATATTTTATTACAATTTATTATAAGTTCAGATTATTTAGAAGAAAAGAAATAAAAATGTAACTAAATTTAACATTTATTAATACAAATGTTTGAAAAAAATATACGTTGAATACACATTTAATATTACTGGTGAACATATTTAAGTAGCACAGCAATTTCGGTAGCAAACATTCCAAATAAGGAATCATATTTACTTTTTTCTCATTTTTCTCTTCAATCTATTATTAAAGGGATTTAATGAAGAAGAAAGCTATTTCAACATGCAAGAATATAATAAGAACGAGCTTCTCAATATTAAAAATTGCAAAAAAAATTTCTTATTAAAAAAGCACAGTATACATTGTGATGTTCTTTCAAATACTGTTGTTGAAAAATGAACATTTTTAAAATGATATAATTCACTTTTTCATTAAATTTAATTTAGAAGTTATTACACGAACGCCTGTCTTGACACTTTAAAATGACAGCTTTCAGGGTAAAAAGTGACTGATAAAGAGGATTTGATTTTCATATCAATCTTTTTAATCTGACGTGCTTAGATTAATCTACAACCATATCTTAAATCTATTTCAATTTTCTTTTACTCTCTTTTCGTGTTTCTATTAAATTTAACATTTTTTATCGAAATATTAAGATTGTTTAAAGAAAAATCTTTAAACATAATATATAATAATTTACTATTATTATAAATAACATACCAATAAATCCAATCAACAATAAATAAATAATTAAAAGTGTTTAACAATAATATCGTCACACTGAATCTACGTAACGCAAATAAACAAACATTCGTGAAACAGATAGCAAACATTCATTCCACTAAACTTATTTTACAACTTTCATTTAATTCCTCGCATCTTACTTCTGAATCTTCTTCCCACTTCGATTATCGGGAAATTCGTTCACACTAAATCGAGTAGAACTGTTTTATCTCGTGCGAGAAACTTTCTCTTTCTTTTCAAGTGTCTCCTCGAATCGAAATACCTATTTTTACCTAATTTATCTGTACGTTTAAATGGTTTTCGTTGCGTCCTTCTTATACATTCGCTCGCTAGTGCCACCTTTATGTCCCTAATCTGTACGCATATATTTGAAGCAATGAGGTTTAAGTTGGGCAAAGAGGAGAGAAGTAGTTTCTGTGCGATAGTGTATACTTGAAAGGGGTGGTACTAGTTTAAAGGATACTATCTAAATACAAGTGTAGTTAAAATATAATGCCAAGTATTTAAGTTTGTTTTTATTGGAGTTTCTAGCTATCTTGTATAACCAGATTTTTTTAATCTTTATATGCAATAAAATATTTTGTATGAAACTATTTTTTTGGAATAAAATTTTTGTAAACAGTAATTTATTTATCATTGTCCAAAAATATCATTAGAATGTATTCTTTTTAAAAAGAAAATTTGATAATATTTTAGAAATAAAGAATATACTGTGGCTTTTTTCGATTTTCAAAGGTAAATATACGAATTAAATGGTTCAAAAAATTTATATATATATATATATATATAATATTATATATATATATATATATAATATTATATATATAATATTATATATATATATATATATATATTTAAATTTAGTCTAAAATAATGTTCATGTATATTCAGTATTTATAAATAGAAAATTTGGAAACAACTACTGGCGGTGGACTTAGTCCTGGTGAATCATTCGATTCCTTAACTTTATGTTTTTGTTGGTTCTTCTACCATACTCAAGTAGTTTGTAGATAAACTAATTTTAATTGTGTTTTATGATTATTTATATATATATATATATATATGTTATTTTTATTTTAATTTATTTCTAAGGAATGTTTACAATGTATACCTTTATTTGGAATTTTTAGTATTTATATTGCATTGTTTATATTAATTATGTTATATCTTATTCCTACGACGTGTTTTTTAAATACTAAATTCTTTCCCTTAAATTTTATGTAGTTAAAGTTCTTTAAACTTTTTTGATGGTTTAAGAGCCGAACACTAGTTGTCTAAAATGAACACTAGAGAGATTTATCAGATAAAAACCAGTAGGATAATATACACTAACGGAATCGCAGATATAAAAAAAGAAATTGGTATCTTTAATTATTTGTTTATAAAATATATTTATTCCATAAGGCTAGATACGAATAAGCGACATATTTTACAACTTGCTATAATGATTTACCTTCCAAAAATGAATTTTTCTTTTCATCTTTTTATAAAATACAAAAAAAAATTCATTTATCAAATGCTGATAACTATGTAATGATATATTATTAATAATTTTTGATTATTGCTTAGGCGTGTTTCGTTAGCGATGCTGATTATCAGGACACTAGTATATATAAAAAAAAATTTTTTTATCTTATTGAGATAATTGTTTCGTATATTAAATAAATTCTAATTAAAATTTTAACGATATGTAATTTTTTACAAAAAATCAATAAATGATTATTTTTATTTGGTTCAAAAAAAATTTTATTTTAGTAATTTCATAGTCTTATTTATTTAAATAAATTATATTTTTTTATCCATATTTGAAATGAGGTAAGGTATTAACCGAGAAATAATTTAAAATTTAATTTTCACATAAATATTCTTATTTTTTTATATTAATTTTATTACATAAAAAAAGAATTATAAATTAATTTAAATTTGTACTTTTTGTGAATTTTGTTTTGAAATATGGAATAGATATACAGTTGCTAATAAATATGTAGTACATAGTAAAACTTGATATATTAAAATTACTGAATCCGGTTCTAGATATTGAAACTCTGTTTCTTAGATGTGAAACATGAAGTCGTTATTTGGGTACAGCGTTAGTGTTACGGGGAGGGATTTGAAGCCAAAGTCAGTTCCGCAAGCTATAGGATAAGAGGTTTAAATTAATGACGCAACCTAAATAAGCTTCGAGTGCACTGAAGATTTAGAAACGTGTACAGTCTGTTAAATTGATGATTTTCTATATGCATATGTTTATATTTTATGTTGATTATTTGTATAAACTTGCAAATTTACTTTATACACACATACACACACTATATATGTATATATATATATATATATATATATATATATATATATATATATATATTTGTAAACATTTATGTACTTGTACGCTTACAATTGCGAGTAAATAAATTATACAGTTTTTGAAATATTGGAAAAGTTACTCTGTCATTGTGTAAAAGTTTTTGTACACCTGATATGCAATTTTTTTGATTGACCCTTCAACCTTTGTTTGATTCATTCATTGGTCGAAAATGATTTTTCATTCCATTTATTTCAACGTTCCGCTTGTCAGAGTGATTTGTATAAGGGTAGATGTGTTACGAGAAATATAATTTGAGAACACCAACGTTTCGGAAAACAGTCAAACCTTTTTTTACCATATTCAAATTTATGCGAGTCAATTACAGTTTCATTTTAACCAGATTACAATTAATGACATTTGCTGGATGTATAAATGTAGAAAAGAATTTAATTTATATTATTACTAGTCATTATCATTAAAAGTAATTGGTTCGATTTCATTTTGATTTTTTTATGCGTATGTTGATCGACAGTAATATAGTTATTCATTAATGAAAGCGTTCATTTTACAAATGCCGTAAGTTTATAAAAATGTTTCTAATATAATTTTTATCTACTTCATTTATCGGAAAATGGAAAGTAATATTAATTTGAAGATTATTTTGTATTATTTAAGTAAAACAAAAAAGTCATGTAACTTATAATAAAGAGTATATATAAAAAGTTTTAAAATACAGTTTATTCTTTATTTTGTATAAAAATTAATTCTGTGCCTTTAAATTGAATCAAACATAACTCTGTTTTAAAATAAAATATTATCTTACTGTTTTAGGATTTTGAAGGGCCAACTTAAAAATAAAAAAAAAATATAAATTTTAGCTAAGCAGTTAGTGTAGCCTTAAAAACAGTAATGAACACGATGGTATCCGAAAAGTAGCATATTTGGAATTGCATACATTTCGCATTCGAGTACAAAAAGTGCTTCCGAAGCCGCAACAATGATTGGTTCAGCTTTGAGGTGTTGTAATGCATAAACATGCAAAAAATGCTAGAACAGTGCAAGTGGTTCGAAAATACATTAAGACTTCATCAACTCAAAACCACTATCTTTTTTTCGACAAGATATTCATCAATTACCCGACAGTTGGAACAAAGTTATACAAAATAGTAGAGAATATTTTTCGGATTGAAATGGATTCAATTTTCCAGTAAATATTCATTCTCTATAAAAAAGCCATCGAATGAATTTGTATACTTCATACATTTTAAATAATTTTTAACAATAGCATTTTTACTACTAATGTAATAAATTTTCAAAAAGAAAACTTTAAAATAAATATGTTTAAATTTAAAGTAATAAAAGAAATGTTTTTAACGATATAGTTAAATGCTGAATAATGCTGTATAAAATATTGTAGTATAAAATGAAAAGAATAAACTATCGTAAACGAACGACTTATACGATAGGCTGCCGACAATGTGTCATGAGATCAAATCTAAATTTACAGTATATGTCATCTTTCACTAAAATCGATTTTCTCGAACGGTTCGGTTAGGGAAGTAAACTCCAATAGCAAATCTTTGGTTTGACAAAGAAAATTGTTATGTTCAACGTTACGGTTTCTTTTAAGGAAAAAATAATCGGCGTTGTTCGAAAATCTTAGAAATTGTATTAAAATCGAAAATTGTGCAAATCAATATATATATATATATATATTTATATACATATGTATATAATTAATTTTAAAATATGAATTAAATTTGATAACATTTTATAAAGACTATCGATTATAAAGATATTACTTCTTTAAATCATTATAGATTTTTGGTCTTATTCTATGATATATATATATATATTAAAAAAATAATAATTTTAGGTGTTAGTATAGGAACTGAAAATTTAATCAGTATGGATGGAATTTGGATGATATTAATAATCTTTATTAATGAAAAATTTAATTTTAGAGCATTGAAGATAAATATTCTATAAACTAAAAAAATATTTATGATTTGAAACGCCATTTCCTCTAAATGAAGAATATATATTAGATAGTAAAGTGTTTTTTCATTTAAATTTTGTCTTTAATATAGTTATAAATTTTAATTTGAACGAAATAAACATATTCTTGTACTAAAAAAAATGAACTATTTTTCCCTTCATACTATTAATAAAATAATATAATAAATAGCTATTGTTAATCAATAGACTAAATATCAACTTTTGGAAATATTTATCATTGCTTTGAGAGAGAAGAAATTATTAGGTTTGTAGAAAAATAATTGCGGTTTCTGTTTTCTGAATTCAACCTTAATTTTTTTCAATGAAAGTGTTATTTCATCGTGTTCATGTTATTATCATTTTAAATTGCATTTTTCGGTATTCATTTTGGTAACGTCAACTTTGGTTTTATTATTAATTTTACTTTAGATCAGGCTATTGAATTAAAGATGGAAAAGAAGCAAATAATTGTGTTTTTTGTATGAGTTGAAAACGGGTAGTAGAGAAGCAGAAACTGATCATAAACTAAACAATGCTTTTGGTGTGGGTACTGTTAAGGAATGGTGGATGGTGCAATTGTGACTCCAAAAAATTCGTGATGGGGAGAAGAGCCTCGAAGATGAAGGTCATGGGCGTTCTTCTTCAGTTCATAACGACCAACTGAAGGTGTTAGCTGAATTAGAATCACGCACAACAATTCGAATACTTACACAAAAGTTAGTCGTTAGTAATTCCAATAGTGTCGGATCTCTTAAAACCACAAATTGAAAAATGTATATGAACTTGAAGGTCATAATCCGCAATTATTTGTCTACCAACCTAATAGCAACAAATGAGATATTTTTTCATTATGAAGACATTTTAGTCTACAACCTGAAGTACTACCAAAAAAAGTTTAAATATTTTCGAAATGATTAAAAACTTACAGAATAAGAACGACTTTTTTACAGATTAATTTTTTCTGAATTTCATCACTCGAAAGATGTTGGAATCACTATCTAAATGCACATAATAAATAATAAAAACAATCAATAATGAATTATTGAACTTTTTTTATCAGAAACATTTTTTGTAGTTTATGAGGTGAGTGAAAACATTAGCGAATGTTTGTTCTAAATAAAACGAACATTTATTTTACAAGCAAATAGATAATTAGTTTCAAAGGTGATAATTTACTTTTTTATACCGTTGTTTTTATAAATTAAAAAAAACATTTATGAAAGTAGTTATAGCAGGATCTTTTTATAGAATTAAAATTACCGGTGAAAAGTATAACCGTATTTATTCAAATTTAATTAATATTTACATATGTCGGCTAATGAAGATTTCCTTTTAAAAATCCTAGCACATTTTCGAAACATTTCATTTGCATAGTTATTTTTAAAGTATGCAAATTATTTCTGAAACTATTATTAACTCTTGAATAAAAAAAACTATAAACGTGTATCTGTATCACTTAGACAACGTTTTTAAACACGTAATAAGAAAAGAACGAGATTTTGTATTTCACAAAACACAGTTTCAACATTTCCAAGTGAATATCGACGAAAGTGTTCAAGCGTGACATTTTAAGTGTTGATCGTTATATTTTGAACAACATTCTTGTTTCTGAGAGTTTGCATGCCTGTTTTGTACATGCGATGTGTATTGAATGGGGAAAAACCAGCGCCCAGGGCAGAAAAATAACGTGACGGTGTTTGTATAAGACTATTTTCTTATCATGACTTGCGCTGTTTAAGTATTATTATATAACACGTTCGGATATTAGTGAGAATTCATACATTTTACTCTAGTAAATACTTTTAATGGATAGGATTTTAATATATATTTAAACACGCTTTACACGTATATATATATATATATATATACACACACATATACATATGATTTATATATTCATAAGTTTCATATAATATCTTGAATGAAATTCTCAACAAAAAGTATATAGTTTTACCATTAAAGTATTCATGCTAGATGCTTAAACTCATACATACACACTTTATATCCGAATCCTTACAAAACATCTGTATTCGTTTTACGCTTTAAGCGATGTGCAACGAATGTGTCGGCTCCGCTATTATCGAGTTCGTGATCCAACGTACGTCAGACGGACTGTGACGATTGGATATTCCTGTAGGGGGTATTTGTGTGCGGCATTTGGATTGTGCAAAAGGGGAAAACAATCTGATATCAGGTGACAGGATAAACTCGCGTTTTGACAGTTAATTGACAGCTGACATGGATTTGATTTCTATACGGCAGTCGTTCGAAAGTCAATACTTTTGAATCGGAGTTGGAAAAATATATTCGCATAGATTGGTTCTAGAGTTGAAACAGTGCTGTTTTACTAAAAGTTTTGTTATATATATATATATATATATATATATATATATATATATATATAGATACGAATGTGTGTGTGTAATTCACCTAATTGTCCTTATGATACAGTTTGTTTATTCTTTAATAAATTTCAATAATTTTGTTTTGTCTTAAAAATGTTATTATTATTAATCAATATCTTACTTAGTCATATTACTGAAATACTATTTAAAACTTTCACGAATAATTGTAAGTAAATATATTGTAAATAAAAAATAAATTGTAAGTGCTATTTAATTGTTATTTATAAACATGTTTCAAAATTAATACTTGTTCTTTGTGAACATGTTTCAGATTGTAGTAACATTTTAAAATGTATATTGAAAATATCTCAAAATACAAAATATTTAAATATAAAAAAATGTTTAATAATTTAAAAGAAGAATATTTTTATTTGAGATTTAGTATTGTCTAAACATCGATGAATGTATTTTAATAGTTATCATTTTAATGTTACAACTACTTGTGTTTTTATTTTATAAAGTTGTCTAATATGAGTGTGTAACTAAATTTTGTATAATTTTTAGTTAATAATATAAGAGAAAAAGTAAATTTAAATTTTGGATTTTTTTTAAAAAAACTGTTTGGAAACAAATAATTATTATTTAAATTACACATTATATATATATATATATATATATATACACATATACACATACATATATTTATATATATATATACATATATACATACACATATACACATACATATATTTATATATATATATACATATATATATATACATATATATATATATATATATATATATATATATATATATATATATATATATATATGTATTTCTTGTATTTGTTGAGTACTTGACAATGATTGAAATGTTTCAACAACACAAATTCTTTAAAATAATACACAGAATATCCTTAGAGCATATGTGAATAAATTAATAGCTACAACATTTATAAATTTAAAATATGTTAAATAATTTGGTTATGGATCGATTGATAGTCACATTTTCACAATACATAAAAGACACCATTCGTAAAGGTCTTTCTTGCATATAGAACAGATAAAATAGAATCTTTTTATTGATCCTTCATCCTTATTGATTCATACAGCTCAACGCTACATATTATGGCTTGGTAGTCTTTTAAAGTTAGGGTTAGGCTATGTGCAAAAACTGACTAAATGGTCGACTAAACTCTATTGTGAATTTAGTTCCGATAATGCAGCATTTAGTCTGCTTTTCATTTGAATAAATTTTTGACAGATGACTAAATTGATTTTAGGTTTTTTTCGCTGACACTGTTCGCTCTTTTCTAAAAAAAATATAACCTACAGATGAATTTTTTTGCGAACACCCCTATTGTAAAAATAAAGGTATATAAATGGATAGAATAAAAAATCAAATTTAATTTAGTCGCGGTATCTTTTTACACAGTTTAAACTGTAACATCGACACTAAATTCAATAATTCAGTTTAGTCGGCCATTTAATCAGTTTTCGCACACGGCCTTAGAATAAAACGGATCAAACACATTAAAGAATGTGTGCATTAGCTTTTGACATCCTTTTTGTGAAGAAAAGTTGATTTTTTTATGAGCTACAGCACTTTGACGACCGAGGAGCGATGTATCGCTCTTGGCAGTTTTCACAAATATATGGAGAAGTGATATATCGCTCTTTGGCACTCAAAGGGTTAAGATTAACTTCACATGTAAAAAAAGTTAATTTTTTCTTGTATTAAATGCATACAAACACTACACATACACTCATATATACGTATATATATATATATATATATATATATATATATATATATATATATATATTGCTTTCTGTTATTTTCAAAATTTTTTATTCATATTAAACGTTTTTATAACCGTTACAGTTAAGTGAAAAGTAGTACGAAATTAATTCATAACAGCAAAATAATAATTCTCTGTCAACAAGAACTGTAGAAACGTTATAAATTTCAAGTTATCAAAATAACCGGCACATATCGGTTGAACAAGGATTCACGCGCTTTTGAATCGAACTCAACACATCAGTATCGTGTGATGACCGTAGGGACGTTGGCGCGTTGATAGTTTTCGCTAAAGTAGGAGATCCTGTGGGACATCAGTTTTGATCTCAGTGGTTTGAGGATCGTTTTGAAAGCTATGAGCACGGATGCTTGAAATATACACGAATACATTCATACATACATATATATATATATATATATATATATATATATATATATAATTTGCACTGGATCGATTATTGATGGTTGATATTATTTTTGTTCGTGCTTCTGGACATATTACGTGCCACTAGGCAACACGACGTTGTTGTCACAGATGTCGATGTGGCGAACACACATTTTTTTCTGTACGTATATATACGAGACGTCAAGTACAATTTTTAACACATTTCTTCTAGCGGTGATGTTTTTACTGTATTATATAACATTTTTTCTCCACCACGTCCGTCATTTAATGTGCCTGTACTAAAATTTTTCATGCTATTTTTAGAATTTCTGAGATACAATTAATATAAATATATACACCTATTTTAATGTATATGCAGTGAAATATAGTCTAATAATATTTTAATTAACAATATATTAAGGACGTATAATAAAATATTTATTAAAGTACAAGGCAGATTAAATACAGGATTTGAGTTTTTACAAAAATCGCTTATATATCAATAACAGTCTAAATTAACTGGATCGAAAAAGATAATTTAAAATAGGAATGTGAGTGAAGTAATAGTTGAATGAAATTAAAAAAAAACATTGAAGGTAACGTAGAAGCTACACATTCTTCGAGTCTACTAATGCAAATTTTTATATATAAACTAATTTGGCGAATATCAGATTATTTGTATATTTTTTATTTATCTTTGTTTTTTTATATAAATTGAAATAAATGAAAAACAGAATATTCATAGTTTTGCATAAAATATAAAAATATATAAGAGTACATTCTAATTATAGTCAAATTTCTGCCAAGAAAAAAAAATATAACAAATATATGAATATTAAATAAACAATACTGTCTGAAAAATCATTTGGTTTAATTAAAATAAATAAAATATAATTAGAATTGTAAGTTTCACATAAACTGTCTCATTTGCCTTTATATATATATATATATATATATATATATATATATATATATATATATATATATATATATATATATATATATATATATATATCTCAAGTAAGAGCAGTTAAGTATTAAGATTTCGAGGAGGGAAAAAAACATTTATCAAACACTGCAGAAAGACTATCACACTTTTCTCTGTAATTTATTACCACATTACTTATTATTCCAACAAAATGAGATCAGCATAGGAGTAAGTAAGAAAAACGATCAATACAAATACGGGAGCTCGTTTGGCGCAAAGACAAACGACGATTTGTGGTCCAATCCAATACGCATTTCGGTTTAATTTATAGGACGCCGAACGAGGAAGGGACCAAAACCTGCAGCAGGACTTCTGCACGGGCTGATCTTGTTACGTCAGAGTCTGCCAAACGCAATTCTTTATCCCGGTTTACGCTGAGAAATATGTAGGTAGAGCATTTAAATGGACGCGACTTAAACGAGATACGAACTGCGGACGTGTAGTTTACGTCCGGATGGAATAGTTCCAGTAGTTTTCATTGTACAATAAATCGATGTTGTGTGCGGTAATATATTTTAATTGGTTATGTGAAGGTTTTGTATCAAGTACTATACTGTCAATAATTTAATAATCAACCATTGTGATGTTCAAGCACACACGAGTAGACTCACAGGGGGAAATAGTATAAAGTATTAAATACTTTCGAAATGATAATTGATGTTATGGAATATCAATCAATCAATCAATCAATATATATATATATATATAATTTGTGTGTGTACTTTATATGTACTGTACTGTGTACTTTGTTAATAAACATCTTATAAATTTTCAATTCAAACATAATCTCGTGAAATATAACTTATAAATCGAAGACGATAGATTGGTAATTACAGAAATTCGATTTCTAACCGGTAAACACATACACATGTATAAAAGGATACACGTGAATTGCTTTAATCTGACTTTGAAGTTAGTAATCGTTATCTCTCTATTCAGAAATATCGTTAAGTTAGTGAAATAGTTTTGAAATTAGTGAGACAGCAATTCCCTCTAAGCTAGTCTGCAACTATTTACATATATAATTTATATCACATTCTATACATATTTTAACTTGTTTCTTTCTCTTTCACGTTTATATATATATATATATATATATATATATATATATATCCATCAAACTCCAAGTGCTAGACAGTATAGAAATATTCGTAGAAAAGTTTTTATTTTTGTATTGGTTTATATGAATATGCTTTTTTATATTTCAAAATAATTACTTACAAAATTTTGGACTTGTTTTCCTATAACAATTTTAATACATTTATGAAACTAGTGAGAAGTCTACCATATTTAATAATTTTAAAAATATCAAATAAAGTTAAATTGTTATATATATAATATAAAATCGATTGAAGAACAATAATATTTTAATCTAATATTTTAATTAAATTTGAAGTTATACTTTTTTATTTTCCATTACATATGAAAATAAATCTATAAAATATATATTTAAAATGCATTTTAAGAAAATCTTCAATTTAGATTTAGCCTTAACTTGTATTCAAACACGAAATAGCTTTTCGAGTGAAAGACAGGTAATTGACTATATGTTTACTGGATTTATTCAGAAACATTAAGAACAAGTAATGGTATTGACTAGAAGCTATTGAAGAAAATCTATACTGACTTTAAATCTATTTAAATCTATTTATATATCTATTTATATATATATATATATATATATATATATATATATATATATATATATATATATATAAACAGGATAAAGCCGACATTGTTTCTGAAATTAGGAGCTTAGTATTGTAATTTACTAAAATAATTGAATATAATTTAAATAAAACCTTTATCTTATATTAATTATTTAAAGCAAAGAAAATTGAAGACAAATTTTTCCTTTATCAATCATAATATCAAGAGTATAATTTAAGTAAATTTGCATACTTTCGGATTTGTTTAATTTATCTATTAATTAATAGATAAATTAATATTGAAATAATTTCAAATATGTAAATTTTTAAATACAATTTATCTTCAGATTAACATTTCTATAAGAGAGATACATGAAAAGAGGACAATAATGACGATAAAGTGTAACAGAAAGATTGTTAAAATTATATGTAAATTCTTGAAGCTATATTCTACCTTTATATTTTTAATTTTTCATTTAAAAATTAAATCGTACACGGTAATGTACTTAATTCTAAAATAGGCTCACATGATTCTAGTTGTTTGTACGAATGAATATATTACGGAAAAAGGCACACTGAACGAAAACGTTTTCCGCAGAAACAGCAACGACAGCTTCATTACGATGTTATCTTTTAAAAAAAAGTTCTCCAAATATCCTTGAATTACAGAATGTCGAGTGAGATTCGGAATAATTTAATTTTTCGTATGTTAACACTTTCGACAACACGGTTGTTCATATAAACTTTTTTCTTCTTTTCGTGAACAAAAGTGAAGATTTTTAAATGATTACGTCAGCATTCTCCTTTATTCTCCTCGTCTTACATATAT
Organism: Acanthacorydalis orientalis; assembly: GCA_034766995.1. Taxonomy (NCBI): domain Eukaryota; kingdom Metazoa; phylum Arthropoda; class Insecta; order Megaloptera; family Corydalidae; genus Acanthacorydalis; species Acanthacorydalis orientalis. Next base: position 17,204,247 of record CM068318.1, on the reverse strand, counting down.
ATTTGTACACGTACACACACACACACACATATATATATATATATATATATATATATATATATATATATATATATATATATATAAGTGTTTGTTTGTATGTGTGAGAGAGATAGACCAGTAGAGATAAAATAGTTTAATTGAAAAATAAATTAAATGACAAAATTTATGTAAAGTTGTTCATTTGTACATAGTACTATTGAATATACCGAAGAAAATTTATTTAGTATAATTTTTATTGAAACTGTTTATGTATTTTCATCTTTTCTCTAACTATGTTAGTTTTAATAGTTCTGTAAATACGGATAATCTACTGTCATTATTCGTAAAGAATATTTTTAGTTAAAAAGAATATTTTTTAGTCAAAAAATAATCAAATACTAAGTAAATTAATGTATTTGCAAGATTTTTTTATATTTTTTCTAACTAGATGAAATAACCGCAATGAATGATATTTTACGAATATATAAATGGAATCCTTATAAGATAATCATAAGAATAAATTGAAAACATCACAAAGGATGAAGATTACATTATTTTTTCTGAATTATCGATTTATAAGGCTTCAGTTAATTTTTATACGAATTACTATAACGCACAGTATGGTAATACAAATAACTATACACGAATTAATGAGTCTCAAACATCATAAGTCGATAAGCTGATTACAAGTCGTTGAATTATCATGGGCCGTTAAACAAAGTTAAATCTTAATAGTAGTTTAGAATAATAATTCGTCTATAAAAGAAAATGAATTAAATTTCAAATGAAATATGGAATTAACTCAAAATTAATCTTTCTGATGATAATCGGAAATTATATCTAATTGTAGCAATTAACAAGAATGGTTTTAAGGCAGACAAAATGAACAATCAATATTTCTTTAGATATAAATCTATTAAACTATTTATTTAGGTTAAATACTGTTTTGTTTACCCGTAAATTGTGATGTCTAAAAAATTTATGTGGCCCACCGAGGTCTTTCAATGTTTCCAGATTTAAGGTCTGTAATTTATTATTTTCGTTTTTATTTTCTTTTTTGATAAATTAGTAGGTCCTTTTGTAGTATTTGGTTAAATATATTATAACTATATTATATGAAATTGGGGGAGTTGAGATAACCTCCACGGTATAGGACAGATGTTCAAGTCTCTATAATTTCTATTAATTTAAAATAGATTACAACAAGATATATTAAAGTGTAATATAAAGAAAATATACATGTACACTGTTTTTATTTTATTAAGTAAGTTCACAATAAATAGATTATGGACAATAAATGGAAATTTGAAAAAAACTATTTAAAAATATTTTGCTTATAAACGAAACATTAGTTGGAAAAATAGTTGAGGCATATTTATTAATATTAATTTTATAACTTGAGTTCTAATTGATTATAATTAATATTGATACATTTCTTAATAACGTTATTGTTCGTTTTTTGATATGAATATTACTGAAAGCTTATACGACGGTACAAAATATTTCTAGATAAATTCTGTATGTAAAAGATTTTTTGTTTTAACAGAAATATGTACCGTATGAAATGAGTAGTATAATTAAAAACTCATAAATCAAAGTTAATAAAAGTAGAAAGAGTTAAAAAAAAGCAGGGAAGAAAGATATCGGGTTCAGTATTATTATTGTTATTTCGCCTTGCGATGCCAGTACACAAATACAGCTTATCCAGCGCTGAAATTTTATAAAACAATGTTGTCATAGTACACTACTCCGCAAACTAAAATCCACTAACGTCACATCATATTACGATAACCAGTTCAAAGGAAACCTAACCACACAAAACAATAGTTGTTGCCTTCTATAGATAAATCCTTAGCAAAAACAAACACACAGATGGAAACAAAGATAACGCTCAAACGACGTTTCTTAGTTGAAATTTCCTACTCACTCGTACATCTAGTCTCACCATCGGTGTGTTACGGCTTGTACGCACTGTTCCTAGTTTTAATCTCGACCGCGTGAAAAATGATTCTTTTACTTATCCTGGATTAACAGGATCACGCGACCATGCAGTACGTTGACGCGAATAGTAGAAGGACATGCCCTCGACTCTTTACTTAATAGCGAATGGGTGGTGAATTCGGGCGGATTTGTTGAAACGTACTAGTCACAGTGTGTCTTCTAAAGGTCATGCTCCGAGATTTTTTAAGTTACACATGTCCGTTCTGTATATATATATATATATATATATATATATATATATATATAATATTTAAAAAAAATGTTAAATAATTACTTTGTAATTTTATATCATTCATTTTTTATAAATATCTACGTTGTTTTCGTGATTAATGTTTTCATACGGAAATTTACAAGCAAGAAAAGATAAGAGAGAAGAGAACTTGTTCATATAATATTAAAAACAACAAAGAAACGGAAGAGAAAAAATTAAACTTAAAGATGAAATTGTAGAAAGACAAATGAGTACATTTTTATCGCGTTTTATGTAGGGATTTGTGTAAGTTGATGTTGCTTATTAAATAATTATTTTTTAAATTGGATAAAAAATCTGTAGTCATTTACAATGCGATATTTAATACATAATATTCTTATTTATTGTTGGTTTATTTTGCATATAATTTTCAATAAGATTATTTATATTTTATTTTTGAATGTCGATTTTAAAGATATAAATTACTTGAAATGTGTTAAAATTTTCAAAAATGATCAATAAATTTAATAAGAATAAACTGTCTAAACTGTAAATATTTATTATATTTCTTATTTGATAAAATCAGGCGTTAAAGAAAATAATTTGTAGGGTATTTATAATTTGTTGTTTTTTCTAATAACGTACTGTAATTATTTCAATTAATTGCTTTGTTGTTTTATTAATGACGTTTTATGCATTTTTATCAAATTAATTATTTATTCTATATTTTGAAAAACTTTGTTATTATAGAACTGAAAATTGAAAAGATAAAATGGTCGCGTGTAAAAATAGTATTAAAAGGCATATTAATTTTATCGTTAATCATACTGAAACATGTGTTACCAATAATCAGTGTTGAGTGTAATTAGTGCAGCTGAGAAGTAAACATGCCAGATATTGCATAGTTAATGAACAACATGCTGTCAGCAAAGTTTTATGGTTATAAAAGCTTAAGCTTTGTTAATCTTATAGAAGATTGTCAGTATTGTTTGGATAAAAGTCTATAAACGAAATAAATGTTAACGGATGAGTGTCAAGTATTGAAAGTGGAAGAATAAATGTGGTTGACGAATATCATTCATTACGTCCGATACCTTCAATTTTAATAAGAGGGAAAATAACATGACAACAGGTTGAATTAGAGAACGAGTACAAAGTGGAAAATATATAACATGTGTTTTGTTTGAAAATGAAATAAACTTTGTTGCTTACTGTAAGAAGAGATGAATACATTTAAAATTGAATAAAATATAAACTTTAAAACATTTTTTTATAAGAAATATAGCGAAATTAAAATTTTGTGAAACATAAAATGAAATTTATCAATAACTAGTGTTTCTATAATAGTATTATTTTCAGAACAGGACCACATTAAGAGGTTTTTTTGTTTCATAAAATTATATATATATATATATATTAAACAAAAATGGAATTAAAATTATTAAAATTATTTTATAAATTGAACTCAACTATTTTTTTTAAAAAAAAGGATCTCAAAAATTAGACAGATTTTTTAGAGCTTGATAAGGTTAAAATTTAATTTTACCATTCAAAACTTAAGATCAGATTTTAAATTTGAGTTATTTATTTTGTATTTTTTCACAAATAAGGCTATAATATTTTTTATAGATACGAGCATTATGTAAATTTTAAAGATAGATTCAAATTAAGATATATCACTCAATAGTTTAACATGTTAAACGCTCAGTTAAGTTCGTGATTATTATAATACGATATCAAAAATCTGCACATGAAAAACAATCAGTTCAGGAGTTTCATTATCAATAGCTACTTAAAAATGACTTAAGAGACAAAACTAGTCGTGACGGATAGTATGATTTACATGGATGAAGATTACAAGGACAATTAGAAACTATATTTATGAGAATATTCTTAAAATAAAAAATAAATTCATCTTCCGTATCTTATTTATATGATATCGTATCTGGTTTATATGATTTTAACCTGTTTAGATAATCAAATAATATGAGATTCGAAAGATGATTAACTATACCTAGTTAGAATGAAGTCGAGTGAATACCTTTACATTAGGAAAATTCTATCAAAAATGTGTTATTCCATCCTTATTAGTAAAGATGATCACAAATATATGATAAATGTAGAAAATTAGAGACAAGACATAGGTAAATATTTAATTATTAATAAGGGAACGAGAGTGGGACAAATTCTGATTATATTAGGTTGGTAGAAAATTATTTGCGGTTTATGATTTTCAAATTCATATACATTTTTCTCAGTTAGCAATTTTAAATGGTTCAGAACTATTGGATGACTAACGCATAACTTTTGTGCAAGCTCTCGAATAGTTGTGCGTGGTTCTGATTCAATTAACGCCTGCAGTTGGTCGTTATGAACTGAAGGACACCAGCGACTTTCTTCATCTTCAAGATTCTCGTCTCTAGCACGAATTTTTTAGAACCATCATTGCACCATACGTTCATTAACAGTACCCACATTAACATGATCGTTTAGTTTACGAGCAGTTTTTGCTGCTAAACCACCCGTTTTGAACTCATACAAAAATGTTATTTGCTTTTTTTCATCTTTTGTTCAATAACCCAATTTGAAGTAAAATTATTAATAAAACTAAAGTCGATGTTACCAAAATACAGACCGGAAAATGCACTTCAAAATGATATTAACATGAACATGATGAAATGATACTCACTGAAAAAATTAAGGAGAGAATTCGGAAATTAAAAACCCCAATTATTTTCCTACCAACCTAATGCAGTCTGGTATCATTTCCGTCTTTTGTATTTACGTTTAGTGGGACACTAAAACGGATAATATGTGAAATGTAATATTAATTTTATTTCGAAATAAATCTCTTTCACATAAGTGGTTTATCTTAAATTCATTATTACAAATGGTGTTAAATTGAATTTTATAACATAAAAATTCAAATGTCAATCATTTGGCTACAGAATCAAACTAAATTAGCTTTTAATACATTTTAGAAGATTAAAAAATATATTTAGTGTACTAGTATTTACTTTATTAGTCCATAATTTTCAATTTAATTAATGATTCAACGAGAAGAATCAAAATTAAAATTTCATAAAAAAATAATTTGAATATATATATATATATATATATATATATATATATATATATATATACACAGTCATGTAGCTATTTTGCTGTAGCCAGTTACTTAATTATATTTATGAAAATTAATATATCGATCGATCAATACATTACGTTAATAATATAAATTTAATTTAAATTCTTTATTGACAAAGGAAGGACGGTTCTAATAAAATCTGTCTCGAAACGACTTATCATAAAATAGTAAGAAGAATCTCATAAACTGAAACGTACATTATAATGAAAATTCAACAGAATCGATATATTCTCAAAGAATGCATTTAATTTCACCAAGAATAATTTAATTTCCTTACGCGTTTTAATTAAACGCGAAAATCATAGGTAAACTGTTCAGAAAGTACATACATTTTACATTACATTTCTCACTACAATTTCGTCCTATATTTTCATTTAGCATTAGTCCGTCTCATACGTTCCACAATCATATAATAACATGATGAAGGTATATACACCTACACGCGGATCGCAGTTATAGACCGGCTCGGAGGAAATGGAGGCTGAACGACGTACAGCCCTCTCGCACGTCCCGGCCGATCCCGGTCGGTCCCGGTTTGCGATGCTCCACTGTCCTAGCGCCACTCACTCTAGTGCTCATCTCAGTGATTATAGTGTTACGCGCTGCAGCCGGAGCGCGTCAGATTTTATACTTTCATTAACTTAACGGAGATGACACGCCTGCGTGCCTTTATCTTATCTCGGCGAATTAGTGACGCCGCGCGAGTTATTTAAGAGAGAGGGTCGACAGATCTTTACGACTCGACGATTGTAATATGTTACTGGACTGTGGCGGTGTAAACCCTTTTTTTTAGAACTCTCCGGTACAAATAAGTGAATCAAGTGGTATTATGGAAAGTAATTCGACGAAAAAGGGTTTTGCTTACTTTGTTTGATTAAAATATAGATGTATATATATATATATTTATGTGTGTGTGTGTATGTATGTAGATGTGACTATGAAAGTAAACTGAAGCAAAGTTTTGGCACTGGTGTTATTTTACGCTAACAATATTTAAACCGTTTTATATTTTTGTAAATTAATTTCTGCGAAAGCGATGAAAATTTTAAAAGAGAATAATGTAGGAGGTCTGGCAGAAAAGTAATGAGATAACATTCGTATAAAATATTTTATTCAATTATTCGTCCAGTAGAATGTCGTCCCCTTTAAAGTAACTCCCCCCGCATGGAACGCACCGGCGTAATCGTTGTTTTTCTGCAGTATAACAAATTAGGAAGTCCTCGTATTTTAACTCCTTTGCGATCGCTGTCATGGTTCTATGAATATTTTTTAGAGTATCAAAATGGATATTTCATCTTGTTCTTCAGTTTAGGAAATAAAAAAAGTCACATGGAGACAAGTACAGTCGTTGTTGTAATATTTGAATCGATTTTTATACTAAATAATTCCGAACAGATGGCGCGGAATAAGAGAGCCTGTTGTCATGATGTAAGGTCCAGTCTTAAGTAATCTGTGGACGAGTCAATAAGAGGAGTTTTCCCAACCGTTCAAGGATTTATTTGTAACAAATTTGATTGAAAGTCATCCCAGGAGATAGACGATTACACGGCTATCAAAAAAGATGATAATCATGGTTTTTGTTTTTATCATTCGCGCCTTATTCAGGCTTGGTTGTGTACTATTACGAATTTTTACATTTTTTTTCAGGGCGGTATTCAAAAAACTATCTCTCGTCCCCAGTAATAACACGGTCTTAAAGATCGGGCTCAGTTTGAAGTCGATTTGATTCAGAACCAGCTTCGCACAGATTTTTCGCATTCAAAAATATTCAGTTAAAATCATATGAAGAGTGAAACGATTAATTTTGAAACTATCAGAGATTATTTAGAGCGTTATATGCGGCTCATTCCTGGTAAAGCTTCGTACTTGTTCGATGTTGTCCGTTGTTATTATGACAGGCTGTCCGGCACGTTGCTCATTTTCCACGCTCTCTCTTCCAACCCAAAACATCTTATGCTATTTAAACACTTAAGTACTTGATAATGAAACATTACCAAACGCCTGTTTAATTTTATTAAAAGTTTCGTTAATACTATCGTTCAGTTAAACACAAAATTTAATCGCATAGCGTTGTTCTATATTGCGTTTCTCCATTTTCATGATAAAGGTACCTATCATAAATTTACTAATAATACAATAGTTGAACAACTAAGTGCACTATGTCAAATTTCTACCAAATGAAAAGTAGGGATAACCCCACCAGACGGATATACTGATAGATTCATAATGTTATCAGTTTTCCCGATAAAAAGTTAGTCTCATTACTTTTTTCCAGACCTCGTATATATAAACGAAATTTTAATTTGTATATATATATATATATATATATTTATAAATATATATATATATATATATATATATATATATATATATATATATATATATATATATACATTCATATACAAAAATCCATACAATTTATCAAAAAAGGTTTCGGTCCAGTTATATATATTATTAAATGCGGCTGAAGGTTAGGAACGAATATGATAATAATATTTACATTTGAAATATTTATAAATAGAAATTTTGCTTATATTAAAATACATATTAATTATTTTTTTAAATTAGTTATATATGATTTTCTACTATATTAAACTGTTTACGCATAATAGATATTGTATTTGAAGTTCAAACATTAGTCATCTTTTAGTAAATTACTAATTCGTCAAATCGAACTGACCCAAATTTATATATTAATACTGACTTCAATAAAAAAAACTGAAACACAATGATAAAAATACAATGCATAAGTTGTAATTTTATAATAAATATTGAAAAAATATAACATCAGGATTTAAGATGTTAGAATATTCTCTTAATTATATAATTTCGTACTTTTAGTAAATACCATAGTCATAAATAAATTCTATTTTCATCCCAAAAAAAATACAAAAAAGTTTTCTTATCAAAAGTGTTCAATAAATTTATATTGATCATTTTTCATTGTTGCTTATGCGCAATTCGATGGCGATGATATCATCTTCAAAGTAACAGAAGGTACAGAAAAAATAATATTTTTCAAATAATCAAAAAAGGTATATAATCAACCTTTTTTATCTAAAAAAATTTATAGCATGGAGCCGAAAAGAATTCATCTGTGAAAATGAGATTAATCACAGTATCAGATTTAATTATTCTTTAGAAAAAATATAGATACTTTAAAGTAAACAACATCACTGACTATACTAACTATAAATAAAACATATTAAATTAGCCGGAAAAATTAAAGTTCAAGTGATTTTAAACGAATTAATTTTCAATTCAAATAGTATATTTTCATATCATACTGATTATGTTCGTTTCCAAGATTTTATCAATAATTTATGTAAAAGAACAATCAATAACCTATAATGAAGCAAGGATAACCTTTTTGTTTCGACCGATTAATCACATAATAGGATATAAGATTCGTTTATGAATATTTGTTTTTTAATTAATTGGTAAATTTCAATTCGATAGTGTATTATTATATACACAAATATACATATACATATACATATATATATATATACATATATATATATATATATATGCATATATATATATATATATTTGTGTATGTGTGTTTGTTTATGTATATAATATCGAAATAAATTTACCAATTAATTAAAAAACATATATTCATAAACGAATCTTATACCCTATTATGAGATTAATCTGTTGAAAGAAAAAGATTCCTTCTTCGCATATCGGTATTATTTCTCATATATATATATATATATATATATATAATTGTCTATACACATTAATACGTATTATTCTTTAATATTAAGATCCACAGCCGAATTATACTAAAAGTTGCAGTTTTTTCTTTAAAATGAAAATATAAGAATAATAACTTATCCAGTGAAGATATTTAAAAAAAGAATATATTCAGTGTGCGAAACTAGTTGCTTCGTATCGCGTGAAAATTTATTTTCGTCGAATCTCAAAAGTTTTAAGTAGCTCTTACTTTTAACCGCCGCCATACATAACGAATAAAGTAATTTTTTAATCTAATAAATGCGGAATAAATTTAGAAAAGCACATTATTCCAATGAATTATCCATAAGCTTTCGTATAACGTCATACTTTGTGTCACATCATCGCAGACCATAATTTCAAGACACCTTTTTTTACACAAAGAATGGGGCGCAGTGAACGTTGAAGATGGACATAATGAAAAAGAGCGAGACGCCGAGATTCAGATTGAGTGCGAGTGTCTTTTTAAAGAAGGGAAAATGAGAGAGTTTTCACAAAGAGTTAAATTTTATGACGTTGTCAGTGGATTTTTTTCGATGGAAATTATTGCCGATGTCATTGTCGTTAGTTAGCGTCAATCATTTCTAAAGTGGTTTGTTTCTGTCATAAGATAAAAACGGGGTGGTTTTTACCGTGATTGCATTGTAAAGTATTGAATATTATTTTACACGAGTTTTCAACAGGATCGTTGAAACGAATACGGTTAGGGTGTTTAAAAACATACTTTTTTTTTATCGAAGATTGAATTGATTTGAAACTTGTTTCTCAGTCAATTTATTTATATTTTTTGATTTGTTATCGTTTTCTGAATTTTTTTACTTATTTTTCATTTTTTGTAACTAAAATATATTAGTTATAATTCTTTTATCTTTTCTCTTTTATTTATAATATTTATTTACTATAAACAGTTTCAAAATACATTATAATAATAAACATTACAAAAATAATGATTATTATTAGAACTTAACATAAAATATTATAAAACATATATATATATATATATATATATATCATTTATTCTGAAAGAAATTAAAAATAATATGAATATATGGATTCAATAACATCTGTTTACTTGTACTTTTTTCAGAAATATTGATTTTTCTTGAAATATAATTATTGGACAATAAATGTAATTGTTCTTTTATATTTAAATAAGATTTTATTCTAATTTATGCATATATGGATGGGTAAAGAAAACTGTATGCATTTACTTAAACTACTCTTCCGTACTCAGTCTCACGTGTTTCATATTTATTACAAGGATCTCATATACTCCTTCCGTAATTCACTAGTGTTCTTATTAAGGATATGTATGCTCATTACTTGACATCTTTACTACATCCCTTAAATGTTCTCATTATAAAATTAAGCAATTTATGTCCTTTGAAAATAATACTATTAATATGACCTTTTCACAAATGTGTTACATTTTATGTTCACTGAAAATGACTTCAAGAGTTATCTGTGTAATATTTAAGAAGAAATATGTCTATATTATGATTATTTTTCAGTACGGGGAATAAATGTGAATGATTTTGATTTTACTATTTAATACAGTAACAAATGAGACCAACAATGTAACTATTTTTAAATAAATAAGCAAAAAAGCAGAATGTCTTTGAATAAGTTACTATTGAATTTTCATTTTTTTTTATACTTAATGAGAATAATATTTGAAGTGATTTATTTTTTTAATATGTAAATTACTGAGGGCAAAATAATTTCAGAATATTGAAAACCCATTCTTTATCACAAGTGATAGAAAAATGTTAGAGTATGAGACACTCTTTTAATAGTAACAAAACATTTTATAGTATTTTTCTATGAACAGTTACGGTTTTTGAGACATTTTCTGTATACTTAATTTGATTATAAAGCAAGCAATCAAAAATAGATTGAAGATCCGAAACCGATTGTAACAGAATACTGTAAATGAAACTAAGTGTACAAATATAGTGTGGTGATTTAAATTTAGATTTAAGTTCAAGTGATTAACATATCGAATGTACAGATATATACGAAGCTCTCACAAAAGGCTATGATCCACGTTGTCATTGTTTGTCTCACTATTCGATTTAACTATTTATAAAATGCTTTGTTTGGTGAATTTTCTGTAAATGATACTCAGTTATTGATAAAAGTGTATATATATATATACACATTATACTGTATGATGTTCCGAGATTTTAATTAAGAAAGTATCGGGCACAAGCATAAAAATTAGAATTTATACATTGATTGCACATTTCACTTTATAATAAATGCTTAAATTTATTCTATATTTTGTAAATATTATATATCATATTTTTCAACATTTATTTTATTCTCTCTTATATTAACAATGATTAAACTCTTTTACTTTATCTCAAAATTGTAAAAAATCTGCAAATTATTTAGTTCTGCAGTCTACAAACGTGGAGTTGCTAAACTAAGTTGTTAAAATATAATCTGATTTATTATTGCTGTCACACATAGCAGTTAACTAACAATTCACTTGAACTTACATTTGAAAATAAATTTAGGTGTTTTATTTGTATTTGAAAATGAGGAAAAGGAGAATTAAAACATGGTTTAGAACTTTAACCAAAGAATTTAAGAAATAATTTGTGAAGTGATTTTTTTTCTCGAACTCCGAAGATCTTTTTATATTACAAATACACTTTTTGAATATGAATAAAATAAGTTCAATATAATGGATAGTGCTTGTGTACAAAATTTGTAGAAAATGTTATTATTTAAGAAAGTTATATAAATATTAACTTTTGAGGTATTTATGTAAATTCTTTTTTCTGGGCTTACAAAATTATAATTAATATCATTTTTTAATTGTATTTTTTTATTTCATTTTAATATTCCTATTTTACTTTCTCATTTCTCTTCCTATTCATTATTTTTTTTCTAAATGTATAAATTTGTATATTATAAATAATTATTGCTACTATTTTGAATATTCAAAATGTATATTATATATATATATATATATATATATATATATATATTCATATTATGAAATTGACTAATATTTTTGTAAAGTTGAATTTAGTTGCAAAAATAAATCGTGCTTAAGAAAATATTTTCGTTTTGAATTATACAAACACGAATAGCAAGATTATGTAAATGTTGCGAGGAAAAATTATAATGATAAATTTCACCTTATTCAATTCCAGTGTGATAAAGTATACGGGATTTTTGCATATTAAAGTCTTCTGTTACGTCACGGAAATTTTGAAATTCATATCAGAATTGATTACGGTTGTTTATGTTATAAATCGTGACTTTGAAGTTTGTATCGTATGAAAGACGACTAAAAGAAATACCTGTATGTTCTTCTTGGAAAAAAAAGTGAAAACCGTACCTCTTGCACAACCTGTCTTTTATCCAGTGTCTACCACTTTACACGTCACTGCCACGGTTTTTAAAAAACGCGAATCGCGTGAATATTTAGTAGGCCATGAAAGATTTTAATAAGTTTTGAAGTGGTGGAGAGCGCGTATAACGGTAGCAAAAAAGGAAGAAGAACGGCAGGAAAGCTCGGAGGGTGGTTTTTGAAATGTTCTATCAGACGAGGGTGTATCAGCAACCAAAGCGTGGATTAGCTGGTTATGTTATATAATCTCGACGCAAACGAAGTGTGAAGAAGTGAAACTCGGTTTAAGATGCCGTAAAACGTATCGCAGTGCCGGGATTTGTACGCAAGTTAAGCCAGTGATTTGATGTAGTGGTTTATTAATGAACCGAACACTTTACTCAGTTTCATTCAATCTGTATCATTTCGGTTTTAGGTTAATGGCTTTATCGCTGTTTGCGGAATTAATCAGAACAACGTAAATTTAATGTTTATGCATGACGTGATAGAAACGTACGTGGAGACGAATACGAATCGCATACGTATCGGATTTATTGATTTTGTACGATTTTATTTGTCCAGTTTATAGAATATTTGCTTACATATTGAAGGTAACATAATTTACTGCAGAAATCTGATCTTTCAATCAAGTTAAACGAATTGTTCATAGACAACATATTTAATAAATACATGAAAATATGAAATACATCCAAATTTCAATAAACTAATTATTCATTACACTGTTACATCACCTTTTTTGATTTTTAATAACGAAACAGTAAATTTTATTTAAAAATATTTATGAATAGAAAAGAGAAAATTAGCATGTATAGTCACTTTTATTTGAAGTTAATAACATAATATTTGGAAAATAATAAAAATAATTATAATATGTTTTTTTAAAAAAACTTCTTAAAGAAGCAAAATGTTTCAATATTAAAAAAGTGTAATATAAATAAATTTGATTCAAGAATCAATTAAACTCAGTTTTATATTTGTCCAAGTAGAAATATAGGAATTATAAAATTTAATATAATGTCAAATATACAAAAATGCTTTTTGTAAGTAGTATAATACTTCTGAAAATCGTTCAGAAAAAAAATGAAAACGAATGAAATAGTTACTGAACTTGAAGAAAATGAAATAAGATTTGTATTTAAAAACATTTTCGTTCTTTTCTAAACATCTTTATTATATTTTTTTTTTTGCAAAAAGTACGAGGAAAATGAATTAAATATATTTTATAGTTGGAAACAATTTTCATTAGAGAAGTTTATATAAATTTCAATAAATTTATTGGTTAAGTATAATTAACTGATAAATTTATTTTTTTATTCAATATAAAAATCATAATAGACCCTTTTAATAGATTCTTATATTTTTATTAATTTGTTAGTACATCATAAATTCATTTTACCTTTAATTGATTAATTTTATAAATTGTGAAACAACCGATCAGTGATTTAATACCTTTAAAAACAAATTACACAAAAAGTGTTTATAGATTTGTTTATGTTTTCGGAGACTTTAAGTCTCTATTTACGCATCAATTATTTTAAATGAGCTCTTATTTTGATAGTGGCATGGCGAGGGTGATTTATAAGCACGCAAACAATCCTGCATCTGAGACGCAGCCAATTCTGTTATCGGTCTAAAAATAATACACAGCGTCGCAAGATCAGAATTTAATTATTTAGATTTTGTAACATTATACATTATTTTGACTAAATAGTATTTGTATTGTTTTGTTATTTGTATCACTTCAAGTAATTTGGAATTAAAATCTAACAGATTATGTACTATTCTATTTCTGTTCAGGGATTATGCAACATTGAATAATCAAATAATATAAATTTCCTTATGGAAGATAAAACAATGAAATAGTCTATGGTTGAAATATGATATTTATTATATTATCAGATTGGTAGAAAAATAATCGCGGTTTTTGTTTTCTGAATTCTAACTTTAATTTTTTTCAATGAAAGTGTTATTTCATCGTGTTCATGTTAATATCACTATAAAGTGCATTTTTTGGTCTTTATTTTAGAAACATCGACTTTGATTTTATTATTAATTTTGCTTCAAATTGGGTTATTGAATAAAGGATGGAAAAAAAGGAAATAAGATCAATTTTTGTATGAGTTCAAAACTGGTGATAAAGCAACAGAAACTGCTTGTAAATTAAACGATGCTTTTGATGTGGGTACTGTTAAGGAACGTGCGGTTCAATGGTAGTTCCAAAAATTTCATTCTGGGGACGTGAGCATCCTTATTTAGTGCATAACGACCAAGTGAGGAGGTTAGTTGAATCAGAATCATTCACAGCAATTCAAGAGCTTCAACAAAAGTTATGCGTTAGTCATGCAACAGTTCTGGACCACTTAAGATAGGTAGAAAAAAAATAAAAATGTGTATGAATTTATTCATAAACCGCAATTATTTTTTTACCAATCTAATATTTTCTAACAGAATGGAAATAATTCGCGGAATTGACGTTAAAAAAGGTAATAAACACATGTGCAAAATTTGTTTTGAAAAACATATGGTTCCATTTGAGTTTCATTCTTAATATTTTTTTTATAATTCTTTTGTCTGATAAATAATATTTTTTATTTAAATATGGATATATTTGAAAAATAATAATTTGATAAAAAAGATAATATTTAAAAAATCTTTAATTGACAAATAGTTATTCAACATATTCTGTTTGAATTTATTTTATTTTAAGTTAAATATTTTATAAATTCAATAAGCGACAGGTATATTTTTTGTCTAGTAGTTTATAGATATTATGTAAAATATGATCAAGTTAATTTATATTACAGTTATGTATAAAGATATGTATATTTTTCTTAAAGTATGAAGAGCCTGATTATTAAAAAAACAAATTTATTATGATATAAAAACTGTTAAGCATTTTAATTACTGTAGACGTAATTCGATATACAAATAACTTTGAAAATGAAACATGAAACAGTTTTATATAATTCAAAATCACAAAATGAAAATAATGCGAATAAGAATTAAATATTTACTAAATAATTTTCTTTACTGTTAAAAATTACGTACAAAGGACAAAGGACGTTCATTAATTATTGAAAAAAAGTTTCGTTAGTTAAACAGACTCATTTTACAGATTAATTAAGAAAACTGTTCATTTTGAAGTTATTTTCAATATTTTTTTTGCAGTAGACATTTATTAGTCTACTAACATTAAAAGAATAACGAATTAATTAATTTTTTTAAAAAATGAAAATAAAAACACTTAGTTGTCTTCTTTCTTTTAAATATAGTTTCTCAAAATTAAATTTTCTTAAGCGGACAGACGTTTCAGAATGTTCAATGATTTTTTTTGTTAAGACTGTTGTTAATACTTTTACTTTTATATTGTTAATACTTATATTTAATATATTTTTTTAATTTTCTATAATTTCAATTTTTAGTTTCTACAAAAAAATGATTCTGTGTGTATTAAGTTATTTCTTAATACTTGCTAGCGTTATTCTTCAGTGATTGTTCAATATATAACAAAAATATTTTTGCAAGTTAAATCTGATAATCTAAACTTTTTAATAATTTTTAAAATATATTAAGTAATAATGCAATAATTCTACAACATTATTTTATTCATGTATTTATTTTTTATTCACTTGTATATAGTCGATGAATAAAATTATGAAAATCAATATAAATCGTTTAATGTACGATAAAATTCAAAAAACGATTAAATAATTAAAATTCGTTCAAATGAAGTATTCAAATAACACTTTATAAATTGTTGGAACGTATTTGCTGTAATTATATACATACATATAAAATGTATGAAATATCCAACAAACATTTAAATTCGTACTTGTTTCCTTTTATTTACCATAAATCATTTATAATTATAACCAATAAGCGTTCGTAAACGATATGCGAATAAATATAATTTTGTATGAAATATTTGTATGGAATTATCGATTATTGTACTCTTTTAAAATATACATAAACACGTTATTGATAGTAAGCGTTATTAACATTATAGACCAATTAAAAGTAGAATGGAGGAGAATAAAAAAAAGACTTCAATAAGAATTCATTATAACTGATAGGAAAATGAAAATAAGTTCGTTTCTGAATTGAGTTTTTCATTAAACGCACGTAAACATTCAATTTAATATTCTATCCAAAGAACAAGAGTCCCTTTAAATTACTGTTAAACTAGATCAAGAAGAATATTCAACGCAATATTTCAATTTAATGGCTGAAAAGCATATTTCCGAAGACAATTAAAAGCCATTCGAAATAACATCATTAATATACTTGTGGCGAGGTTGACGTGAATGTCTACATCTATAGATAATACAATTCATCGTACTCCTTAACCGTAATCAATCAAAAGCGCGATTACAATCGATGAAGATCTGCACGTTATAGAATGCGTACAGCGCGAACGAGTCTATCCGTAATATGGGTGACAAACTGACTGACTGACTGACTGATTGAATGAATGACTTACCGTCCATCTTAACGGAGTTGTTGTACCAGGCGACGATTGGTACAGGTTTGCCTCCGGTCGCTTCACACGTCAAATCAATTCCAGTGCGTTCGTTGAACGGGCCTAATGTTGAACCGTCCTCGAATGTGTTTCCTTTGCTGTCGAACACGCGGACTACGCTCGGTCGAACTGCAAAAGAAAATTATTGTTTTAGAGATAATTGCATTCATTACTTTTGTTAAAGGAAAACAATAATATAGTATAATAAAGGAACATGTTTATATATATATATATATATATATATATATATATATATACATTTTACTTGTTAAGCAGCGGAAATATTTATTTCATTCAATAGAAATATTTATTAATTAAAAATAAATGTGTTTAAGTAATGGTTATGACTGGTATGATTACCATAATTAACAGTAGATAGAATTATTTTAGGTACTTATTTACTGTTATTAGGTTATTAGAAAAATAATTGCGGTATTTGTTTCTTGAATCCTAACCTTAATTTTTTCAATGAAAGTGTTATTTCATCGTGTTCATGTTAAAATGTATTTTTCGGTCTCTATTTCGATAACGTCGACTTTGGTTTTATTATTAATTTTGCTTAAAATTGGGCTATTGAATTAAAGACGGAAAATAAGAAAATAAGAGCATTTTTTGTAAGAGTTCAAGTGCGGGTGGTCAAGTAGTAGAAACTGTTCGTAAACTAAACGACAGTTTTGGTATGGGTACTGTTAAGGAACGTAAGGTGCAGTGGTGGTTCCAAAATTTTCGTGTTGGGGATGAGAGCTTTGAAGATGAAGAAGGTCGTTCGCGTCCTTCTTCAGTTCATAACGACTAACTGAAGGCGTTAGTTGAATCAGAACCACGCACAATAATTCGTGAGCTTGCACAAAAGTTGGGCGTTAGTCACCCAACAGTTCTAGACCACTTAAAACCATTAAAATTAAAAAATATATATGAACTTGAAGATAATAAACCGCAATTATTTTGCTTCCAACCTAATATTTTAACAAATTAATAAGTTATAATTATATAATTTTCGGAAAGGGTCTAATTATAATCTATTTATTTTCACTTGTAGTTCTATTGTATTTTAGTATTGAATTGAACTAAAATACTAAATAAAAAATTAATAACTTTTCTAAACCCCTACGCTCCATTTTAATACTTCCATGTGGAAGCCAAAATTGGATCACCCTATATAAAACAAATTGATCTTGAAAATAAAATAAACTCAGATTCATTTTACACAGGTATAAAAATATGTTTAAGCTTATATACAAAAAATGAAGAAAAATACTTTATTTGATAAAAATATTACCGTTTCCAGTATATGATATACAAGAGCAGGAAAAGGCTACCTTTGCGAACACAAGGAAGCTTCATTGAAGTGAATCATAAGACTCTGTGCCTGAAACTCGCATTAGGAAAAACTAAAAGAGGATCACCTGGTTACACAAGAGACGTATTTTCATTGTCACTTTTAAATTATTGTCTCAAGTAAGTTTGGATGCTAAATTTGTATGTCATTCTTACAGGATTAACATAAATTACACAGTTGTTATGAAAATAGTTTTTGATCGATAAATATTTATTGAAAATTTTTGACTAAAAATTATTTGTTGTCGTAGGTAAGTGGAAAAGTAATTTTTAAAGATAAATTATCCATAATGTCATATCTCTTTAGGGAGTACAAAGATATCATGTAAAACAGAATGATCATTAGTATAAAGATACACTTTTTATTCAAACCTGAATGCATTTTAAAATAAGATATGGTGAAAACTTTCCCAATTAATTAAATATTCATTCGAAGATAATATATAATTAATATATATATATATATATATGAAACAAATAAATTAATAAATATATAACTCTTATATATTTAACAATTACTATTCACATTTTGAAATATTTCATTAATATTAATAAATAAAAAAACTACCTATTTTAATTCAACATTATGGTTGACTATAAGTTTTAATTTAAATAAAAGATTCAAAATTTATCTGATTTCAAAATAAACATATAAAAACATCGATAAATTTAAAAACTAAGTAGAATTTTTATGTCTTCTTTATTATTTCAATAATGATAAAATCAATACTTTCAAATTTATATTTCGTATCGTGCACATTTCATCGTTATTTTCCTTGAACTTCTTTTAATTAACGAAAACCATCGAGAAAATCAAAGACTGATATCAAATGAGGAAATTTTTACGAAAAAAAATAATTAATGATTATATCTGCACTTCAAAAATATCATAAAAGATATTTAAAACACACACACACACATTATATATATATATATATATAAGAGCTATTATAGAAGATTTTGATTACAAAAAAAGGTGTTTGTAAAACTGAAAAAGAAAGACAGTTACAATTTCACCAAAACGAATGAGGTGTGATGATTAGTAAAAAAGGGTAAATTGGATGAATGGAGGTAGTAGAAGTAGATATTGTGGATCGTGACACAGGGTGTGATAATACGTACCTGGTTGCGGAACTCGAAGGTAAAACAACGCCTTTTACTATTATCTTACTGACAAGGGCGGCACACGAACATTTATTTAAAGGGGGTTTTGATATCTTGTTAGGTGTTTGTATGACATTGACAAGTACACAAATTATTATATTTTCATAAATTATTGTTTTTTATATTCTAATATATATACTACATATATACAGTAAATTTTAATAATTAATACCCAAAGGTAACTATGTTGATAATTCAAACAGTTATATTTTTCATTTTTTACATGAAATGCTTTACTTGTATAGATATAGAATATGTACGATTCATAGGTTACTGTTATATCAACGTAATAATAGATAATAACTATTATTGAAGCAAATTTATAAATGTTTAATAGCTGTAAAGAGGTAGTAAAAGAATTTAGATTGATTAGTTTAATACAAAGAAGACAGGTAAGGTTCTCTTTTTAATCATTTAATGGATATCAAGTATAAGAAGAACTTGATTTAACACTAGTTGCTTCATCTTACATCGATGAGAACGATCACAAGTATAAAATTAAAGCAGAACATTATAGAACGGATGTGTGTAGATATTTTATTTTTAATAAATATCTGAGATGCTAAAAATGAACAGAATTTGTTTATTTTTTTTTATATGTTCATCTTTAGCAAGAAATTAAAGTGGATCATATACTATATGTTATAGTTATGTTTAAAAGGGATTAAGTAGAGTTAAAATTATTTAATAATTATATGACATAAATCAGTCTACTCGTACTTTCTTATAAGTGAGAAAGGCAAATCAATAAATTGTATAATTAGAACAATACTTTGTTTATTTTGAATAAATACTCTTCAGTTATATAATTTTCGTGTTAAGAATTGCAATTTCAGTATTAAATCTAACATTGTTAGAAACAAATTTGTTAACCTTTAAGTTTTTTTAGTAGGTATACAAAGAAAAACATCCAAACTACTAGACCGATTTTCATCATATAGTTGGTTGATAATTCCACATGAATATAAATTGAAACAGGTATATTTTACAGATTGTCTCGGGGATAAAGTTTTAATGCATTAAAGCTCGTTTTTTTTATTCATTGGTACGTTAGTGTAAGTTATGATTAAGGACATTAACAAGACCTGCCACGCAAATGTGAAAAGTATTATTAATTTTCAGAAAAGCTATTATTTATTATAAGAAGAGCTATTATTTATTATAAGAAAACGTTGATGTCAAAAAAGGGTTTAAACATTGAAATTGTTTTTTTTTAAAAAAATTGCTCAAGAATTGATAAGAATTAACATGATGTAATTAGAAATATAGTGAGATTTACAAAAAATCATGATTTACAATACAGACTGTTCCATAAAAACATTTCGAAATGCATTAGAACACACTTATGTATTACAATGTTTATTTAATAAAGGCACCCAAACAGTCAGAAAAATATTTCTTTAATGGTTCAGGTAACATTCGATATAAAATGCAATACTGTCAGTATTTCTTATTTAAATCTTAAAAGGTTTATTGGAAATTATATATTTATTATCATTTTCTTGTGATAGGACAAAAATTGAAAATTATATTTATAAACAATTTAATAATTATTTTAAATCGATTTAATTATTCTTTTTAAAGAAATATACTTGTAATGTTAGTAGCCTCTTCTGACAGATTTTTTTTATAATGTTAAACTATAAAATTTATTGAATTCAGAGAATCTTTTTTTTATTTAGAGAAAAGGCATTTTTGATATTTTTCAGTAACAGTTAGTAATATATTAGTAATTCAACTACTATGAAATATTAACCTATTAATGTAAGTTTCTTTTAGTTTATTTTCTATTTTAGAAATTAAAACGATTTTTATTTTTTTTCTTTTAAATATTTCAGTTCTAATTTAGTATGTTTTCATTGATTTATACGTATTTAATGACCAGAAACAAAGACCCACACACGCACAAATATATATATATATATATATATATATAAGTTAAAGTATTAAAATTAAAAGTATAGTAATAAATAAAAAAATAATAATGTCACAATAACAAATAAAACAAAGAATTATTTCATAGAAACGTCTTTGGTAAGAAATAAGAAATGAGTGAAAAAGTGGAATTATTAATTTTAAAGAATAATAAATAGAAGAACGATACTTTTAAACGATTTTTGGAACCAGTAAACAGACAGTTGTCATGGAACCAGCGGTAATTAATTAAAATTTGAATTTAATACAAGTACGTTTTAAAATGTAATTATTTTTAAAAAAGGTAATTTATCAAACTGACTTGTAATTAAGAAGAAGGTAACGTGAAAGAATATTCAAGAAAGAATATATTTGTCTTGTACAGTTTTCGTTACGCTAATTAAATCGTATTTTAAAATCAAGCGTTTCAAATGGAAGATAGGAGATACATTTATAGTAATTTCAATGTTTTGAACATTTCAAGGTTATTTTTGTTTCTTCCACAAATGATGAAAAGAAAATTATGAAACATTTATAGAATATCTTATAATGTCTTTAATTATATATATACTAAAATTCATGTAAGTTGAGAATATAATTTAAAATATAAATATACAGTATTAATTAATGAGTAAACATTTTTTGTAAAAATAACAGATTTTATAAAATTTACTTTGAAATCAGTTTCAAAAAATATGTTTCCAAGAAACGTTTTAAATATAAAAGAATTTTTAGAGTTATAATTTATACAATTATTTGTAATTTTTGAAGTATTTCAGTTCATTTAAAAAAATATTCCTATTTAATATTTTTTAAATAGTAATTTATTAAGATCTCGTTCTGAAAGTAAATAATTTGAATCGAAGCATTTTTAATGATCTAATATTCATTATTATTATTAATAATAAAGTAGTGTAATGTTTTTTAACAGAAAATAACATTTATATTTTAATTTTTTAAATAATAGTAGTGTAGATTATAAAATGTCTAAATAAATCAAATGTAAAGGTGTATGAAATTTTTAACAATTCTTTTTAATATATTATTGCATATTTTAAATGAAAATAGTTTACAACTTTTACAGATACATTTTTTAAACATTATATAAAATTAGGTTGAAATAACTGAAATGCATTTTTGGTAAAGAAGTAAGGCTTGAAAAAAATGTATTATTTGATCGAAGAAATAATTTATTTATATTTTTGCATACATTGCACAAAATTCACGCTGCAGCTTTTTAATAAGTTTGAAATAATACTGTTTTGTGAATGCTACTAATATGCTAGATTATGCTGTTTTTTAGATTTGAATAGATAAAAATGTGTACACGAAATCAAATTTTTTTCTCAAATAGTATCACAGTATCTTTAATGAAGACGCCACTGTACAAACACTCATCGAAGAAGTAGTAAATACCGCCCGTTGTGAAAACGGTCGTTTATTTTCAATGAGCCAGAGCTCTCATTATCTTGTCAAACGCGAATTGGACTATATTTAACCTTTATAAGAGTGCCAAAGGGCGGTTCAATTAACTCTTTTGTAATGTCGTCATGATTGTACGACGTTCATTTATAAGACGGACCACTCGGAATAGTCGTGCGAAAATTCAATATAGTTTAATGTGTGTGGTCGTATCGATTGATTTTGTATTGGCGTTTATCTTAAATTTGCGGTGACAGATCGAACGCACAGGAGTGTGAAATTAAACGTAACGTAAAACAGTGTCACAAATGAACGCACTTCATTAACCACAAAGATCATATAGTAAACATCATATAATTCGCTTAGTGTTTCAAGATACTTTTTTCGACTTGTAATTCTTATGTCATTCCTAATAAATAAGTGAATTTTAAGACAATTTGTAAATATATCACTTCAAAGAATATTAACTTAATAATAATTACATTATATATATATATATATATATATATATATATATATTGAAAGCTTTATTCAGATTAATTAATTATGTAAGCAATTTTACTTAGTCTTAAAAATATAATGTATGTTTAAATAAGATTTGCAACTTTTGACTTTTTGAAAGAGAAATAGCGATTTATTTAATCAATTTTGTTATATTTTACGACCAGAATCTGAAAGTTGACTTGTAAATTCAATTTAATAAATTACTTTTCATTATAAAATGTGTCTACGATAGAAAGTTGCGTTTCTTAACAAAAGTAAAAATTGTTTAAAAGAAAATATAATATGAAATGTAGGCTATTTTTTAAATACATAGACTATAATTCCTGTATCGAATAGTCATAATATATTTTACTAAACTACTTTCATAAAACATCACATACGTTAAGTTCGAATATTGGTCTATAAATACAGGAATATATGTGATGTACAGTGTTTTATTCCATACGAGAGATGGTCCATCGACTGTATGGTATGTCGCCTGAGGCTTGTGTCACAATTTTTCATCAGTGTGAAAATGTCATACGATATTTGCAGACAGGTGTGGGATTGTATTGTGCTTATCCTATCCGTTCTGCACATGTGACGTTTGACAGGTTTTCCCAGAGTGATATTTAAACCTGACCCGAGAGTATGCGCGGTTTGATTGTTTTATCAATGTCAATCGATATGTTATGTATTATTTTTGACATACGGTGTGATTTTTATAGTTGACATTAAGTGATTCATATATATATATATATATATATATATATATATATATATATATATATATATAAGTATAATAATATAACTTTCACCCGTAAAAAATATTGACAGACAATGCATAAACTATAGAATTTCAACTGAATTTTAAGCTCTTATCAAATATTGCATCATGTATATATATATATATATATATATATATATATATATATATATATATATATATATATGAGACTTATTCCGTATAATATTGATTTTCATCATTATATTTCTCAAATACAGTGAATTTTATTCATCTACTTTAAATTGTTTTGTAATCGTAATGAAATTCAAAAATCGTCACTATGGGTCATAGAGTACATACAACTTATATAGTATTATACTTATTATAGTAGAATGATTGCATACTATTTAATTTCTCATATATATATATATGTGTGTGTGTGTTTGTATATATATATATATATATATGTATATATATATATATATATATATATGTTGATATTTCATTTTTATATATTCTTTGTAAAAGCTTTAAATAATTGTGTATATATTATGATAAAATGCAAATTTATGGATTATTTTCATATGTAATTCTGTAATGATAAAATAATTTTAAATATAATTTTTCGGTGTATTTCTTACTGTTTCTGACTGTCAATAACTTCACAATACTGAACGAAAAGAAACGTAGAAAAGTTGGTTAAAAGGGCAACAAGATTTATTTAAATACACGAATTAGTTAAACGAGTAGCAAAGATATATATTATTATGGAGTATTTGGAATTTCATCCTAAATGTAAGTGCAATTTATATATATATATATATATATATATATATATATATATATATATATATATACATTTTAAGGTTTTTATTCATTTATAAAAGAGTCATTACTAATAAAGTTATTCAAACGACTAAATGGTAATAGATAGTGTTTGTTATACAATTTCTTCAAAAGTGCATTTTTCACTGCAATTAGTGCATATATATATATATATTTGATGTATAAATTAATTCGGTGGTTTTTTATAGAAAATAAATCTTTACGGAAAATGGAATACATTTCAATCCTCAAAATAAAATAATCCTCCATTATTTTATACAATTTCTCCATCTGCCAGATTACTGCTTGCCGAAAAAACAGAGCGGGGTTGGATCGATGATGTTGTAATGCATTTTTGGGACCTCTACCACTGTTTCAGTGTTCTTATTTATCACAACACCTTCCCCTAAAGCTGAATAATTCATTCCCGCAGCTTCGGAAGCATTTTGTTTCAACTAGAATGCAAAAAGTATGCAATGCCTAATATTATGCTTTTCAGATTCCACCGTGTTTACTACTGTCTCATGAGGTTATGCCTACTTATTGGCCACGATATATTTAAATCTTAAGGCTGGTACTTGAAAATCTTAAGACGACAAGAAAATATTTTAATGTAAAGATTGATTTAATTTAAAGACACTATATATATATATATATATATATATATATATAGACAATTCAAAATTCACATTCATTTATAAAAAACAATTAGTAATAAATAAATCATAATAGTGATAGACAGTAATCGTAATTGGAAGTTTTAAAGTGTTATCTTCATTGACAATAAGTATATATATATATATATATATATATATATATATATATATATATATATATATATATATATATATATATATATTAACTCCGCTTAAAATTGCGTCAACCGGATTGAGTAGTTCGATGCAATTATTTCCGGTCCTAAGCCTGGATAAAGAAGGAAAATTGAAAGGCGAGGTTAGCACACTGCTTTCCGAAAAAAAAAACAGAAGAAACCTCATAGAAATTGCAAGAAATTCCCCGGAACAAGAATAACCATGTGGATAGGATGGGAATAGCGACTTGC
Organism: Acanthacorydalis orientalis; assembly: GCA_034766995.1. NCBI lineage: Eukaryota > Metazoa > Arthropoda > Insecta > Megaloptera > Corydalidae > Acanthacorydalis > Acanthacorydalis orientalis. The sequence continues at coordinate 17,178,366 of CM068318.1, read as the reverse complement.
CGCGTTTGCAAAAATGGACGATCTGCGGAAAAGATTACCTGGACGACCGCCCAAGAGATGGGCACAGAGCTTGCAATCCTCATCCACAGAGCTCTAGTGGGAAGTAAAGCAACAGGAGAATGATCATATCTTAATAATATATATATATATATATATATATATATATATATATATATATATATATACATTTTTATGTTCATATTCATTTATAAAATACCAATTAGTCATACGTGAATTTAAAAGAGTAAATAGTAATAAATAGTACTATTAATTAAAATTCTTTAAAAGTGTTATCTTCATGGATAATTATTGTGTACGTGTGTGTATGTATAAATGTAACGATAAGTTTTAAAGTTCATTTGCATTACAAAAAGCCGTTTAATGTGAAAAAAACACTCACACATTCTCCAATTACAAAAGTGACAAATCTATTTAGGATATCGTGCAAACTTCTTATACAATAATATACAAACAGACGACTGTATACCAAGTTGTTTTTTAAATGTATTATTCCATGACAATCTTGACAAGTTTTCACTAGTGGCACGTTCCTGAGAGGCGTGTGTTTAGTTCAGTGTGCGTGACGTCGGACACCGATAGATGTCAATGTCAGTCAGTCCACTGTTACTGCGTCTGTTTGTGTTAGACCGACCGACGGTGGCCCGTCAAAAATCACGTTCAGCAAACATTAACACTTTGAAATTCAAACCTTTGCATACTGTCGAGGGTCGCTATAAGGGAGTGGTGTTGAATATTACTCGCCGTATAAAATGTCCGTGGGTGTATTTATTTGCATGAGTATAAGTGTACGGTCTTTATATGAACGTACGAACCTGCAGGTGTGTTTGTATTAGATTGTATTTGTGAGTATTTATATGCATTCAGGAAATGATTAGAAAGCAGGAAATTGAAGACAGCATCAAAGGGATGCCTTTCCGATGACTTGTTTGTCTGTATATTGTCCTATAACGATGCTTTTAACATGTTAATTGAATTATAAAATTTTCGTTTTAATTATTTTATTTAAATTCTTCATTTATATATATATATATATATATATATATATATATATATATATATATATATATATAGAGAGAGAGAGAGAGAGAGAGAAATTGTATAGAAATGAAATGCTTGATACAAGAGAATACCAATACAACTATTCTTTAAGTCACAGACAGCAATATAAAATGAAGTATATTATTTTAATGATAATTTTATACTGACTTAATTTTATAAAAAGTTATAATATGAAATTCTTATATTTAATAATAAAAATTAGATTTTTGCTTGCAAGGATAAATTGACTATTTTTTTATATTTTTATAATTTTTCTAAAAATATTTTAAATTAATTATATGTATATATATATATATATATATATATATATATATATATATATATATAAATATTAATAAATAAAAAGGAAAAGGGTAATATGTTAAACTGTTATAAATACTTTCTCGGTACATTTTTACGGATAAATAATGTATAATTTTAATGAACCATGGAACTTTATAGGGAGAATACGAAACGTACATTGACTAACCCGCAGACTTCATAAAATTAATTAAAATCAATAAATCAAGTAAAATTAATCTTACTTTTTCGAGTGGAACGAGACGCGTAGTAACGAGCCACAAAGTAATTTCAATAATTCGCAAAGAGATCGAATTGATAAAAACAAGTCCGTATAACATTCTTAATCTTATGTATCTGGAAACAGAGATCTCCGCATTTCACAGCTGAATGTTAGAAAGTATATATATATATATATATATATATATATATATATATATATATATATATATATATATATATATATATATATATATATATGTATATATATATATATATATATATATATATGTATATATATATATATGTATATATATATATATATATATATATATATTGATACAATACAGATATGTGTATATATTTGTTGTAGTTATTTTGATAGCTTCTGAACGTGTGGTACGAGTAGTTTTAAAACCACCATCGAAGCGTCAACTCCCAACGTCAAATAATTAAACGCGGCACACAATGTATAACGCACTTTACAGATACGCTTAAATTTCTCGGTTAGGTGTTCACATGCAGATGGCGAGTACTGATCTCCGGAATAAAGTTCGTCAGTTTATAGGTTAACTAGAATAAAGCCGTTTATCGAATATAATTATGGTATGAATTAAATTCAAAGAGAGATGCGTTATTTGAATTCACTAATTAGTTTTAAATGAATGCTGAGTATTTTTTGTTATTAAAATAAAATTATTCACATAAAGGATATTAGTTATTTAGAAGGAGAATTTAGAGTTTATTTAGTTTATATCTGAATAATCGTTATATTTTAACAATCAATATTTTTCATGAAAGTTGATTCTCTTTTATTTATTATTTACAGTGATACAAAAGTCGATGCTATTAATAGTTAGTAACAAATAACTTGTTAATAAAATATAAATAATAAATGTTGGTTCAAACTTTTCTCCAAACACAATTTTGTTTGTTGAATAATTAAGCTATATTCAATGATATTTCAAACAAAATTATGTTTTAATGTATTATTGTTATATCGATATAAATCTTAAATTTAATTACAACCCCAACTTATATTTTTACACTGTTCTTTTCCCATAAAATCCATAAAAATATCAGTTTGTAAAAATAACTGAACATTTTAGTTTTTAAAATATAACTTTTAATATATAAAATAATGTAAGAATATTTTGCTCCAGAAAAAATATTTATTTTTAGAATTCTATTTTCAGACGACGTTTAATTTATTTCGGGAAAATTAAAGTTGCAGTATGATGAAATTTGATAAATCATGTGATTTAAATTCAAAAATTTCAGTATTGAAAATAATTAAAATCGTTTTTATATCTTTAATCCGATTGGTATATTGCCCTATTAATCTTAATCCAATTGAAACATTTATATAGAAATCTTTTTAAATTAGTTTCAAATCTAGTCATCTTTAGATAGCTTATCCACGCTCCAAGTTATTTTTGTATATGACAATCTATTTGAAGGTGGTTAAAAAATTGAAACTAATTATAGTAGACTATTGTATAAATTATATAATTATTTTGTCCAACTTTAATGATAAATATTTTTAAATATACATCTAGATACTTCCACATTTTTCCAAAAATGTTACGTATTTTTTAATAGGATTTAAAACATAATCAATTTATTTTGACTGTTTTGAAATTTAGTATTATCGATTTTAAAACAATTGTAATTAACAGAAATTTGAGTAATGTATGTGACAATCAGTGATAATTTTTTTTCCAATAATATTGAATGGTTAATAATTGACTTTAATAATGATTTGGAAGAACACAAATATGCATATATCAATTACTAAACGTTCATAATTGAAACTGTTGTATATTTTAAAGCACTTTATAAATGTATTTATTATTCAACAAGTAATATATCTGTCACTGAAATATATTACAATTCGTAATTTAGTAACTATTTTTTCTCTGTGTTCAAATATAGAAAAGCTAATAAATTACCCATTTTATCTACATGTATACTATTAATGTACTATAAAATAAATAAGAAATAAATCGTTATGAAATGTAAACATTTAATACTGTTTTATAAAAAATATGAGACGGGAACTAATTCACGATGATCTTTATCTTGAAAATGAAAAAAAATTATTTTTTACTGTGAACTTTTAATGCCAAAGGAAAAATAATTATAATCGTTAATTATTTGAGGAACAACAATATACACATTTACTAGAATATTTTTAGATTATCATAATGTATTTTATGGATTAATTCAGTCTTAATATTCAATTTATTTTCAATAAGTTGTAATGAGGAGCATTAATGCTTTTGTTATATTTTGTATAGCAAAACATCCATATAATGTGAATGATTTTATAATAGCGTACAATTATTTTCATAAAGAATATTTTTGAACCATATATATATATATATATATATATATATATATATATATATATATATA
>CM068318.1:17164370-17169370 GCA_034766995.1 Acanthacorydalis orientalis | reverse complement strand
GAATAAATTCGATAGTTCTTTTAATGTGATAAACAATAATCGTTTTACCATTACCTGTTATGGAGAATTTTCGATTAAAAGTGATTAAAGTAATACTCAATTTTTTTTTAAGTAGGAAGAAAGAAATTTTTTTTTAAATAACTGACAAAGAAGAAGTTATTCTGTTAAAATATAGATTTAAACTTATTTTCAATCGAGTATCGCCTTATAAAAATTGGTATTATATAATAATGAATTTTTATGAATTTTTTCTTTAATTCGATTTACTGCTTAACACAATATATAGCAGAAGGAGTTCCCAACAATTCTTTATTTTAAAACGTTATTTATGAAAAGTGCTAGTGTTTATAATCAAGTAGCAGTAAATGTATATATGTACTTATACATACATTCATATATATATATATATATATATATATATATACATATATATACATATATATATATATATATATATATATATATATATAAGTAATTAATGTGATAAACGTACAGTATAATTCTGAATCGCACTTATGTATTGTACATTTCATGAAATGCGTGCAAATAAACCGTATAATTTTTGAAATAAATCCTTGGATTAGCACGATTTTTTTTAAATATACTTTTAGGTAATAACGTTGCATGTTTAAAACATATAATGCAGAATAACGCTATAAAAACAAATTAGACAAACTCTTAGTATTTACTGGACACTCGGTTATTTTATTTATGACACTGATTTATATTGACATACTAATTTTCGTCATACACGCGAAAATTACATGAAAACACATGTAATTTGTCAATTGCTACTGTTTGATTATTTGCATCAGTAATATTTGTAATATATATATATATATATATATATATATATATATATATATATGTATATATATATATATATATATATATATATACAGTGATAAAATATACTCGAATGTAGATATTTAGATTAAAGTTTAGTTCAATGCAATTTTTTATTTATGCACATGAATGATTTTGTACACATATCTGATTAACTAAAGATTAAATATTTTTTTATAAAATAAAAAAACTAATTATAAAATAGGGCTTTTACTTAATTTAAAATAAAAATGGTTTAAATTTAAAAACAATATTGATATATTCAATTTCTATCCCATTTAAATGAAATTTCAGGTAATATTTATATAAAATAAAGAAAAAAAGGATCACTCTTTACTCACAATTTTTAAAATAATACGACTATATATAAGCAAACATCGACGCGGTCTATTACATAAAACATGGCGGAAGGACGTGACGAATTCAACAAATCTCCATCTAAACAATACCTCAAACGCGAACGCAATACTACACAATTTTCTCTAAAACCACGCTGAAGCTGGCGCAAACACATACCCTGTAATAAACGTGTAAAGCACATTCAATTCATAATGGCTGATGTCCTAATTCCCTGCATTGCTCGTTCTCTAATGAATGCCTACAATATTATGTGACAATTAAAAGCCCCGTTTTGCTAAATCATGTCCACTGAGAATGACTGGAAGTGAATATATATGCATACATACATAAATAAACATATGTATATACACATGCACAAATTATAGAAGTGCTTATATATTTATACACAAAAAGTAGTCTTTTTTTCCTTTTTTATAATAACATATATGCACTAGGATAAAGTAGAATAATATAGAATAATATACTATGCAGTTAATTCATAAAATAGTACAGGTTATGTGATTTGTTTTCATTATTTATATGATTATTCATTATTTGCAAATAACATGTTGATGCTTATGGCTATGTTTTTATTATAATTATAAAAAAATATATGCAGATTTTTATTTTTATGAATAAGTACATATAGAAACTAACAGACTACTATATTAATTGTCAATGAAATGCAGATGAACATGGAAAATCGTCTAAACTGGTATAAAAGGAATGGTAAATATAAATAGTCAGAGCGCATTTCGTACTTAAATAAATACAAAACTAAAAATAAATATTTATATAAATGTATATTTTTCTTGAACCATTATTATGTGCTATTTGATTTTTTAAAATTATTTATTTGTTGCGTTTTTAATACAAGAGTTATTCAAAATATTTGAATAAACATATGATTTTTTTCTTTATTTTTGGAAGAAGTTTTAGACATAAATAAATCTGAAATTTTATGGAATGTTTTGTAAAATTATCCTCGTGGGTATTTAACCTTTTGGAATATATGAGTTTCTGCTTTTCACTACTAGCTTTGGCAAGTATGTCATCATTAGATAGATTTTAAGTAATTCGATCATAACTAAGTTATTTATATCTACTTGAAGATGGCAACATGTCGAAACTATCAATGAAAAATATTATAGAAGCAATCCAACAGAAAGAATTTCACCAAGATAATGCATCAGTGGAATTACAGGTATGAAAATATGCAATTACAGTTATGAATAATTGTTTTTAAATATTTTGTATTAACAACAATTTATGCATTTTTAAACTATTTTTATGGCATAGAATAATCTGTAAAGAGAAAAATTTAGAGAATGTACTGGGTAATTGAGAATTAAATTAGAGTATAAAAATACAGTGTCTCACTAAGTGTTAGCATGCATTATAATGTTTCGCATAATATTTATTATTTTAAGATATACTTTTCATATAAAATTTATGAGAGTTATTTTGATCGTATTCGTTCTTTTGAATTATTTGAGTTTCTGTTTTTCATTATTATTTTGGCACATGTGCTATTTTTAAATGGATTTTGGAGACTTTTAATTCACTAAAATCAACCTTTACATGATTTACGTGCTAAGACTAGTAGTGGAGAATAGAAACTCAGATAATCTAAAAACATAAAGACCATTAAAAACAATGGTCAAACGTGATCTCAGGTATAAAAATATATAATTTCTAATAGTAGTACATATTTTCATAAATGAAATGTTAACAGTGTTTACAAAAATTGAAAAATGTAATATGCTGGAGTAATATTTGGACAGTGATAAACTTTAATATTTTTTTTTATTTATAATTAGTCTTTTTATTTACATAATATAAAATTTTATTCCAACAAAAGTACAATGCGGTCCTAATTTTCTATTTTCAATAATAAAAAAAACACACACACATCTCAAAATGAAACACGACATAAACTGTTAGGTTTGAAACCCAAAAATGTATTTTAATGAACGGTGCTAATGAACAATTCTGAATACAAGTACCAATTTTAGGGAGGACTCGTTCCGTGCGATCGGCACGGTGTTGGTCATTGTGAACGAAGCGTAAACGTGTGCGTGCGTGCAAGCTAGCGTGCGTTTACTCGTCGCCGGCTGTTTATTTCGCAACGCGACACGTCTCTTTAATTATGAGCGTACGTACTCAATGGATGAACACAAATGGTAGAATGAATTTACGCGAATACAGTAGTGACTTTTATGTGTGACACGCTCAATGTTCGCGAGGTGGTAATAGCCATCAGGTTGGTAATGCGTTTGAAAATAACGCGCGATACAGACGGACGGTGGAACATTAACATTAGCTGCCGGTGTTTACGAAAAAGAATAATGTTCTGTGGGAATTGTAGCGCGTAATCTGAGCCACTTCAATTAATTGTTCTTAATTTAATGGATCGTTAATGTTGCGCTGAAAGAGTGTTTAATTCGGTGTTGTCATAAATTATTGCCTTTGTTAAATGCGTTTTAGTCAATTCCGGGTTAAGTTATTGCCATCAAAATGAACATTTTTATGTATTATTTCAGATTAGATAGAATTACATTTTTTTAATGTGGAATTTCTAAAATTACATTATTGTGTGGCAGGGAGAATGATATTACAAAAAAAATAGATGAAATTTTATCATTCTAAATTATTTTTTTAAAACTTTTTATTTTTGTATTTATTAATTTTTCTATTCACATTATTTCAACATAATTTCACAATACTGACGTTAGATTCTTTGAAATTTATAATGTTTAATAGCTGAAGATGCTGTGTCGAAACCTAAGTTCTCTAGTCATAACATTAATATTCAATATTTGATTGGTAATGTAGTATTAATCAATTTTTATAAAATTTATGATTTTAAATCCGAGGAGAGCGAAGGTTATGAAGCAGCTGGTAAAGATAAGAGATCATTTTAAATAAAAAACAAGTAATTCAGATAATATTACATTAATAATTAATTTATACATATTTACTTTTTTATGCATTACTGAGAGTAAAAAATATGAAATAAATTCTCATAGTAAAATTCAATGGTTACAAAAACTTAGATACGATTTGGTGTCATTAATATGTTATTGCATTAAATATATCCATGGACAAAATTTAATAAGCGGATCATAGTTTTCGTATCATCATTGTACTACAATGAATTATATGGAGATAATACGTACTGAATTATGTTACACTAGTTAGTAAATTTTCATATTAACTAACTATGTTATAATGGCTTTAAAACAATTGTATGCAATTTTCAATAATAAAAAATATGGACGTAATGTACTCAAACATTTTATAAAAATGATTATAAATGTCCTGATAATAAAGTGTTTAAACTAATAGTAACAATAATTATGTAAATAAAAGATATTTTATGTAATATATATATATACATATATATATATATATATATATATATATATATATATATATATATAGAAAAAAAACAATTTATAATGATTTAAATTAATATCTTGTCCAGGGAAATCCGTTAAAATTAAACAGTAAAATAAAGTAATTTTAAAATTAAATCCAAATCGAATATCGAGTTAGATTTTAAAAAAACTAATTTAATATTAAGATAACGTTTTGATATATATATATATATATATATATATATATATATATATATATATATATATATATATATATATATATAGTAACATATTTGAATTAAAACCGAATATGAACTGTAGTAAATACAATATCAACAAAAAAATAATAAATTTGTACATATGAATTTGTGTGGATGTATATGTTCTTGTATGCAAATATATGTACAGTTGTCAAACAAAATAAAAAAAAACTTA
>CM068318.1:17049370-17161870 GCA_034766995.1 Acanthacorydalis orientalis | reverse complement strand
GAAATCATAATAACGTATATAAATAGTGAAGCGTTTAATAACCGTTCTATTGTATATCTCAGATAGCGTTAATTTAATTGGTTAATATACAGAGCTGTAAATTAAAAATCTTTCCTTTAATTTTGTTAAAAAGTGTATCTAGAAAAAAGAATGCGAGTTAAAATAATATATATATATATATGTTATGACAAAATTTAGTTTAGAATTTAATAAGATGAAAGATAAGATATATACAATAATTACATAAACACATTCTACACAAATAAACAAATTATATTTACAATTTGAAACAAATCTAAAACCTTTTCACAGTGACTAATATTCTGTAATAAGTATTTCGAATCTACATTGAGTATCCGATAAAATGACTCTTGTCAGTATTAACACTTCATTAAATCCATAAGTATTTTCTTCGCTACCAATTCAAAATGCTAAAATCCTTATTTTCTGCGCCCATCAAGTGCCACTCATCAATATTTACCGTTTTATTTCTAACACAGTATTTTGTAGATATTTTCTAGTACTTAATTTTTGCAATGACTGCATTTTTTAGAGTTGTGTACTTGTTATGGTAGTCTTGTATTGATTAATTACTTTATAATCTTAATGAATATATATATATATATATATATATATTAACGTATGTGTCATTGATTTTGCTTTAAATTTGCGGTAAAACAACTTTACCTTAAGAGTTAGTTAACCTACAGTTCTCAGTATTAATTTTTAATACCATATAAAGAAAAAAATTAAGATCAAATGTTTATTGTTAGAAATAGATAATGGGAAAATGAAGTTTGTATTAATAGCCCACGTGGCTATATTTGTAAACAGTATATAAAATAAGATTTTTAAGAGGGATATTGTATTTATTTTGTAAATATGTGCTAATGATCAAATATATATATATATATATATATATATATATATATATATATATATATATATATATATATGCTGTTGCTTGTTGTTGCTTCTATATTAAATGACAATTACAAATTCATAATGGAATAGTTTGAATTAGATAGAATAATATAAATCTATACAGCAATTATAGATTTTCTGATAGACTGGTATAAATTGACAACCATAGAATTATAATAGATTTTTATATATATATATATATATATATATATATATATATATATATATATGTACATATATATATATGTATACATATATATATATATATAAAAATATATATATATATATATATATATATATATATATATATATATAAATATATATAGATATATATATATATAAATATATATATATATATATATAAATATCGTATATATATATATATATATATATACGATATTTATATATATATATATATATATTTATATATATATATAAATACTTTTTTATATATATATATATATATATATATATAAATAGATATATATATATGTATACATATATATATATATATATATATATATATATTTCTCATGATTTAAATCAGTGTATTGAATGGTATTAGAAGTCGAATGGATAATAAAATGTTTAAAATACTTTTCAAATATTTTTCAGATATTCTAATTAATATTAAACTTTTTAAAAATATTCCAATTTTTATGTAATTTTATAACTGCTTTATACGCTTAGTTACAAGAAAGTACCAATTTACTTTTAAACAATTTATTTTGACTTAATATATATTTTATAGAAAAATTTAATTAAATTCCTATTAAATGTAATGAAAGGTACATATTATAAAAAAAAATATTTTCGAAATTTTTTCATAGAGGTATGCGTCTGAATATGAAATTTTGTCGGATCGTTAAAGGAATTTTCACTGTATTTTGTCGACCACACGATCTAACCAACTATATATATATATATATATATATATATATATATATATATATATATATATATATATATATATATATAGTCTGTTAGTATATGTGGGTGTATGTACGAATATATGTGTGAGTATTAAGTATGTATGGCGTTTAGCCAAGCACGCAGTGAACAAGTCCCTCTCGTTTCGTTTTAAGAATTCTAATTTACTCATGTCCATCGGACGGTCTAAGGACTCTTTGCCGACAAGAATCGTTAAGGATAATGACGCGTCCGATCGCGAGCGGTGTCGTAATTTTCAACGGACTGAATTCATGATGATTAGAGACCTCGATGGGTCGCCCGGCGTTACTTAAAGAGGAGGAATACCATCATAGCGAACATGTCCTCATTTTCCTTTTATTCACATTCTGATTAGATTGGATCGATTGACGGCAAGATTATATTTTAAATTGTACGATTTTTCATTACGTCACCGTACGAAATTATGAAAATATCTTAAGGGTAATGAAGGAATACGATTTCGTTTTAAGTATTTCCTTCTTTTCTTCTTATATTAAATGAGCAATTGAAATATCCATTAACAAATGTATTAAAGAATACACTTAAGAAATAAATTTCATTATTGATTACAAATGAAATATTCTTTTTAAATGCACGTTTTCACAACAGAGTTTACTCTGTAAATATTATTTTGCGGTGCTTTTTAGCAAGGATATTTCTGTTTTTGATTTAATTATTCTTTTTCTATTTTAAATAAATATGCCATTACTTAATTTAATTCCAAAAGATACATTTTATACGACGAAATAAAATTGTTATTTAAATGTTTAACATTTTTCACAATGATAAAAGTATGTATTTTATTGAAAAGAATATAACTGATCGTTTTCTTGTACTTACTTTGTTTGATTAAAAATAAATGAAATGAAGTAAAAGTATTCATTTTTAAATTATAAACGCTCTAAAATATTTACTTTGGAGTTTACCTAACTATTAGTATACGTGACAAAATAAGATCATGATACCAACACGTGGGTGTTAATATTCAGGTTCATAAATTATTCTAGGTTTAGTTCTACGTGATACCGATATCATCACATAGTAAGACTAGTTGTGTAGTAGTTTTAGAAAAAAGTCCAAATAGAGAATGTTCGTGCTTATATATATATATATATATTATATATGTATGTATGTATGTTTATATGAGTAAAAAAAAGTTAATGGATAAATAATGGAATAATTATTTTAATTTCTTAGAAAATTACATGTAAGTAACTTGAGTGTATCTAAACTAGACTGATTAATTTTCGTATCACTTCAAAGTTTATGCAGACGTTTTAAAGGGTTCTAAAGAAATTTTAATAGCTTTTTTACTATCGCTGAAATATGCATTTTCTGTCAATAAGTAGTGCAAAACATTTGAAGTAGTTGAAACCAATTTGACTGTTGCAAAAAAAATATTTGCATCATTTATATTAAATATAGTATATTTCATGTAAATCAAGTTAAAATAAAAACTCTCCTATCTTTTACATAGAAAGTGTACTTCCTGTTGTTAATTTATTTTATTAAATACACTGTCACAGTTATTAATTGAAAATACGAGTAATTATAAAATAATGTTGAAATCATATCAAATAAGGTACGTGCTTAACTTTGTTCAAAAGCGGATTAAATGGGTTATTTTTGTAACAAGTCAAATAAACATATATTCATTAATGGACAAATATATTTATATAATTGAATATTGAAGAAACAAAATGAAGAATAGAAAGTTATTTTTAAACTAATGTAATTATATGATTTTTTTCCTGAAAAATCTATTTTAATTTATCGTGAAATCTTTTAATTTCAACATTCATCAGTGAGCCGGATTAAATGTTCTAGTGGACAAGATTTGTCCTGCTAGTCAGAGATACTTGATATAAACAATACCTTCGACTATAGATAAGAACATTCTTTGATATCTATAGATTTTCAAATAAGCGAGGATTTTTTGTTAATAAGAATTCGTAATTATAGGACATAATAGCGATAATGATGAAATATTTAATCGAATTGTAAGTAAAAAATAATCGTATAATTAGATCAACAGTACAAAAAAAACGGAAAAGAATTATTCGCAATGCATGACTTTTGACAAATTCATGGAAAGTGTTCTTTATGGATTTTCTCTGTCTTAAGGAATTTTATTATCTCTTAAAATATTTAAACAAATTAATAATAACAGTATCAACATTGTAAAGTAATGTATATATACACACATGTATGAATACACACCCACATACATATATATATATATATATATACAAACTTTTTTATAGAAGTTATATTTTGCGACTCAATTTATTGCAATAGAAATACTCATAAAAGGATAAATAAACCATTATATTGTTCATAATAATTCTATTTTACTATTATTCAAGGTATAAATTTTTTCATAAATTTAAGGTATAATTACTGCGATTTAAGACTGTTGATTGAAAGACATACTAATTTTGTAGGCAGAACGATTAAATCAACAGTAAACTACTATTAAAATATGAACGATTAAAATTATTCAGTATTTTTTAATGTTAAGTATATATTATTAGATGATTTCGATTTTGTATATATAATTTTATATTTGAATTATGACTTATTATAAAATCCTTATTAATTGAGATATAATTGAACCAGTTTGGGATAGATCATTTTTAATTTTCAAAAAATCATATATAAGAATCCAGAATATACGTTAGAACAATCTAATAAATGAAATGAAATAAAATAATGTGTTTTTTTAATATCATCACACTGGAAAACTTAAAATAATTTCCTTTTTATTACTAAACTTTTTAAACTAGTTTGTATAATTTTTGTTAATTAGTACGTATTATCATTTTATAATTAACTTAAACTTAAAGTAGAAACTTGAGAAAATCTTTTAATCAATGAAATAGTAAAAAAAAGTAACTATTTATAATTTATTCATCGGGGTCAATGATAACTTCTACATTTTTTTATTAATTCAGTAAATTATTGTAAACATTGTGGTTACAAAATTTGAAAAAGTATAAGTCAGAATTATGACTAAAATCTCGTTTTTAAAGAGTTTTATGTACTGTTTATGACGTTAATGATAATATTAATATATTTAAATTATAAGGATATATATATATATATATATATATATATATATATATATATATATATACATATATATCTGTGTGAGTACACTCAATTATGTATTCAAAGAACATTTTTATTAAATGCGAATAAAACGTACGAAATAAAACGTAATTGTCTATATAAAATAACGCTATATAAATAAAAAAAATACACAAAATAATATTGGCGTAACACAATAAAAGTGTCGTAACCTTGTTAATCAAATTCCGGAACTATAATCGGTAGAATAGAATCAAATTCGTCACGAAATAAATAAAATACAGACGAATAAAAAGTTTTCATAATAAAATTAAGATTGATTGGGAATACTGAGAAGTTTCGTATATTTTTTCTTATACTTCGTATGACCGCGATCGATTTTGACGAGATATCGGTGGTAAACTTTTGATTCGACGATAACACGAGCAGATAAAACATAATTGAATTTTTTTTAAGGTCTTTCCCCTTAAACTTTCTTTTTATATTTTTTTTCACGTAGGTGAAGTTTTCAGTTCAAGTTCAAAATAAAAATAGATAGAATTATTGCTGACAATTTTTTTCTCAGTATTTTTTCTCATATATAATTATTTAATACATATATATATATATATGTATACATATATATATATATATATATATATATATATATATATATATATACAGGTAAATTTCATATAACACGGTCGTTAAGTTCCTCAAAAATGCAGTGGTATGCGAGTTCGTGTTATACAAAACAAAGAACTAGTACAAAAAAAAGTTTGTTATAAAAATTAACAGAAGTATACTATTTTCTTTTTATAACTAATTTGTAAGAGAAAAATGTTTATTAATTAGTTTTTGATTAAATATATTTATTTTTCGCAATGTCCACGATTAATTAAATAGAAAAATAGAAGAGTATGTGATTAGATTTATAGATAATTTATACTTTTCAATAAGTGTCGACCCACCTTTCAAATGATGTGGAAATAATTCAAAATGTACTTCAATATATTATTATTCAGCATCGTTTAATATCGACTCATTCAATCTTCTATTAATACGTCACATAATGTTAACTCTTTTTATTTCGGTTGATTTCACGATTTAACACTATTATAAAATAAAAAAAATATTAGTTATTTTATATTAGCAATGTATATATATATATATATATATATATATATATATATATATATATATATATATATATATATATATATATATATATATATAACACATACATTTATACTTGAGTAAAAGTTTTACTATATAGTGAATCCCCCATTTCTATTTTATGCTTTAAATGCATATTTATTTCTTATCAGTGATATTATATACATATATATATATATACATATATATATATATATGTATATATATGAATATCTATATATACATATATATATATATATATATATAAACAAGAAAATATATTAAAATAATTTGTACAATTACATTGGCACAGTGCGCATTTTATACTTTCAAAACTAACAGGCATATTGTTAAATTCTAATTACTTTCGAATTTCTGAAACATTTGAGTTACTATTGATTTTTTCAGATATAGAAATAAATTGTTATAGAAATAAAAAAATAAATAATGTTGATTGGTTGATTTCAAAATATAACGCACACTGAACAAATATAAAATCACCATATAAAATATGCTTGTAATAATAAGCATTTGAGTATATAGAATATAACAGAAGAATACATGTATAGACAATTGTATAAATAATTAAATAAAATAATAAATAAAAATACATTGGTTTATTTATATATTTCTTTATTAATACATAGGTTATTTATAGCTGAAAAAAAATATTACATATAATCTTATGATATTATTAAATAGAAAAATCGAAGAGTACGTGATTAGATTTATAGAAAATTTATACTTTTCTATAAATTTCCACCCACCTTTAAACTGGTGTGCAAATATAACTGTTTCAAAATATACTTCAATATATTATTATTCAGCATCGTTAAACATCCACTTATTCAATTTTCTATTAACCCATATTTATTTAGTAGTACACATAGTACACATATTTGTAGTCAGTCAGATGATGTTAACTCTTTTCATTTTAGTAGATTTCGCGATTTTACTCTATTATAAAATGAAAAATATTATTTATTTTATACAAATAAAAACGTGTATATATATATATATATATATATATATATTCATACTTAGGTCAAAATTTTAGTATAAAGTGAATCCCCATTACTATTTTAAAAATTAAAATGCATATTTATTTCTTATCAGTAATATATATATATATATATATATATATATATATTTATATATATATACATATATAGACATATGTATATACATATATATATATATATATATATATATATAAACAACAAAACATTCAAATACTTCGTATAATTGCATTGGTATATTGAACGTATTTTATACTTTTAAAACAAAAAGGCATATTGTTTAAAACTAGTTATTTTTGAATTTCAAAAATAGTTGAAAAGTTATCATTTTCAGATCTAGAAACAAATTGTTCTAGATAGAAAAAAATAAATATTATTGGTTGGTTGATTTCAAAATGTAACGTACGTTGTGTTAAAATCACAATATAAAATACGCTTGTAACAATGAACATCTACAGAATATAACAGAAGAATATATGTATATATAAATGTATAATTAAATAGAATAATAAATAAAAACACAAATGTTTTCTTCATATAATTTTTTATTAATACATAAGTTATTTATAGCTGGAAAAAATTATAAAACATAATTTCATGATATTAATGTAGAAACATCGAAAAGTATGTGATCACATTTATAGAAAATTTATACTTTTCAATGAATTTCCATCCACTTTTAACTGATTTGCAAATATTTCAAAATGTACTTCAATATATTATTATTCAGCATAGTTAAACATCAACTTATTCAATTTTCGATTAATGCATATTCATTTAAAAATGAAATCATAATGCATATTTGTAGTCAGTCAGATAATGTTCTCTTTTTATTTAGTCTTTTCACGTCATAACTCTATTATAAAATGAAATAATTATTTATTTTATATTAATAATGTATACATATATATATATATATAATATACATATATATATATATATATATATATATATATCTATATATATATATATATATATCTATATATATATATATATATATATATATATATACGACCGCGCGGCACTAGAGCGACACCGGTTCCTGTCCGATCACCGCAGTTAAGCAGTGCCGGGCCCGGTCAGTACTCGGACGAGCGACCGTCCCTGCAACACCGGGTGTCGTCGTCAAATACTCGCCAACACGTAAGTGGGATCAGCGTGGCGAGTCATGATCCCAAACTTTACATGATGAGTACAAAAAATGGAAAATCATGGAAGAGGCCTGTATCCAGCAATGGATTAACAGAGGTTAGAATATATATATATATATATATATATATATATATATATATATATATATATATATATATATAAAGAAGAAAATATATTAAAATAAACTGTACATTAGTACAGTGAACGCATTATATATTTTTTTTAAATATACAGGCATATTGTTTAAACTTAATCATTTTGGAATTTCAAAAATATTTTAATAATAATTGAATTTTTTCGGATCTAGAAACAAAAGAAATAAATATTGTTTGTTGGTTGCTTTCAAAATATAACGCACAGTGTGCTAAAATCATAATATAAAATACTCTTGTTACAATGGTTATATATAGAATATAACAGAAGAATACATGTATGCAAAAATACATAAATAATTAAATTAAATAATAATAAAAACACAAATGTTTTTTTCATATATTTCTTTATTAATACATAAATTATTTTATAGCTGAAAAAAATTATTAAACATATAATTTTATGATAAAACAATTGAGATGAAAACAATTTTATACTTATTATCAGAACCAATATAAAAAATTAAATGCATAAAAATTATTTACTCTCACTTTACTTAGTAGAGAAACACATTCATATTAATTTCTATAAATAAATAATAAAATGTTAATTATGTGATTTAAATACATAACACATATACCACTTTTACCACAAGTATAACGTTTTTTGAAATACTTGTACAGTACGTATTTACAACGTTTAAACAATTGAACGCAATGCACATCTCTATTACAGTGCACTTATTTATATTATAAATTAAATAAATGATAAATCATTGTGACATACCTTCTGTTTTTGATTAAAGAGACGCAAATGAATTTTATATATAACAAATATTTTTTGTATAATAATGAAATAATTTATTATTGACTAACATCATGCACACAGAAACACAGGCATCACATTATATTCTAGAACTAAACAAATGAACGTTGTTTATTTTTTAATTTCTGTACACAGCACGCGTAGCGCTAATTGTATTGAATATGAATCATTATACATTTATGTTAGTTTATTAAGTGTTTAATCAATATGTATGTGTTTATATATATATATATAAATATATATATATATATAATTGTATTGTATTATAGTATTATTATTTTTGTACATTTTATTTTTGTTATATTATTATTCTTTTTATAAACACTATTAAACGAGGTCGTTTTATTTCTGACGTAATATCCTCATCTCTTGACCTTTCTTCTGCAGCATCTTGATTTCTATCTCTACTTTTTGCAAGAAATCTGTTATTTTCTGTTGTTTGCTTTACCTAAGAGATCATAAATTTCGTTATATGAAGCTAAGTATTTGTGAAGTTCTTTAAATTTTGCGCTTCTTTCAATGGGATAATCTGGATTTAGAAAATAGAACTCCAATTGTTCGACTAAATTTATGCCTTCCTGTTTACTTTTTAGTGTAAAATTTTAAACTTCAGCGTTTCCATCTGTGCTGCCGTCTTCATAATTATTTTGGTCTGTCTCAGATGTCATTTTCACTAAATTTCTGCAATTCTCAAACGGTGTTTTTCTCAATTCTTGAACCGTGTTAGATAGAAACCGTGTTGTAAAAATGCTGTATTATACAGGGGTTACCTGTATATAAATATATGACTGTATCTGTATATATATATATATATACATATGAAATTTTTTTTGATTATGATTGCAATACTATTTTGACCCAAAATGTTCCATGTTCTGCAATATCCGATTTTTTTGAAAATATTTCAAATGCAATATCTCTAAACGAGAGGAAATTCGATACAATTTTACATTGTTTTTTAATAGATTATCGATATGAAAACATGTTAAAATATTATGGACATTGATAGGAATATCATATATATATATATATATATATATATATATATATATATATATATATTTATGTATATACAAAGACCTTTTTTTTAATAATGAAAGTTAAAGTTAAATTATACTAGAAAAGATAACTGTTAAATTATATACTTTTAATAGTAAATAAAGTGATGTGACACTTATTTAGCTTTAAATAAATATTAGGTTTTATTAGAAAAGAATAAAAATATAAATAAATGTTTATAACGTTCAATTTTATACATGTTATTAGAATTTAAATAACAGACAGTAAAATATAATGAAATAGTTGCAGTTAAGAAAATTGAATACAAATAAATAATTAGAATAGGATTATCTTATAAAATAGGTTACTAATAAAGATTAAATTCATTGTAGTTACTAAATGTTTGATTGAAAGTAGAGAAACGCAAAGATGTCCTTAAATTCTTTTTTTTCAGACTGTTTTAAATCTGGTATCAACTCATTGTTATATTCAGTGAAAGAAGAGAATCGAAAATTCGACTAGTGAATCAAAAAAAAGAAGACGTCACACACAAGAATCGAAAGAAAAAAAAACCAAGGCCATTCTTAACCCACCCGTCACACATTTTACGATCCAGCGTGCATACCAACAATAGCAGATGAATTGTGTTCGAGTGAGTATGTGAGAGTCAAATGTGATGAAAGTTATAAAAGTGGTGATAGGGAGAAAAGAGGGAACTAGATGACATTTGAACGACGTATCGCCGTCACATCAAAGTTAGCACTGGATTTTTATCCATATCAAACCGCAACGATGGCGTCGATTGGAAAACTTTCGTCGGGAAACGGTTCGAATAAAAAATCAATCATTTGATAAGATACCATGTGTTCAATTTGAATTACACTGTTTGTTAGAGAAAAGACTAAGTTGAGTTAGTTTGAATACATTTTATGTATATCTTTTAGGATCTTTCATAGAGTTGCAGAATCTGTTTGTTTTCAATCATTTTCTTTATTCACTTTTTTTTTAAGTATATATCATACAGCTTTTTTTAAAGAATATTTCAATGCATTTTTATTTTTCTTCAATTCTCATCAAATCAATGAAAAAATACAGTATAGGAATATAAATAATATTCAAATATTACATATGTTAGCTTCAGACGTTAAAAAGCATAACCCATGTAAATAAAATTTGGGAATTGATAAATGCAATTTTTTTAGAGTCTTTTATTTGTTTTTATTGGGAAATTTATCAACTAATGAATTTATCGTTTTTACATCTTCGAAATTATTTAAACTTTACTGATTTATTGATGGACTTTGGAATCATTTTTTCTAAAAAATTGACATTTTAATTATATATATATATGTGTGTGTATATATATATATATATATATATATATAGACCAAAATTTCAAAACAGTACAATTGATTTATATTTTTAAAACATAGTCAGAATCGGTTTTGAGTAATGAATCTAGAAAAGTTAACGTAACAAAATTAAAATTCGAATAAGAAATATTTGTATGCTAAAGAATAAGCCAGTATAGCACAAAATAGTTATTATCAAATTTCATACAAAATACAAAAAATATCGAGTATTAATAGAAAAATTATAAGTCTTGGTGAAAACTATGTAATCTATAGCTTTAAGTGATAAATAAATTAAATACAATTTCAAATTAGTAAAAGATATACTGGTGGATAAGAGTTATTCTGCTTTTCCCTTAAATACTAAAAACAGATACAAGTAAAGGAGAAAAACAAAATACAAATCATACTTTGTTTTTATTTACGATGGCGCCAATGATTATTTTAAAACGTATGTAGTAAATACGCCTTCTCCATTCAAAGGCGTTGGAATCGAATACATACGTCGAATCCTGAACTCGAACTGTGTAGAAGAAAAGAGATGAGAAAAGAGAGTTTTGGTTTTATTGCACGAATTGGCGATTTTTATCGGAGATGAATTCAGGCAGAGCGGCGTGCCCGCACGAGGCAAGCACACACGCGTGCACGTAACGCATGCACGCACGAACCGAAGATGAACGCGCGTCGGCGACAGATTGCCTGTTTTGTCCTCGGTCAACCGTATCTACTAGGATGAACCACTGACCAAAAGAATAGTTGATACTTGAGATTTTTCGTTAACGTCACTGGATTACAACTGGTAATATTTTTTGTATCAATTTTAAACGTTAACTTTATTATAGAGCTATATATTTCGACAATGAATAATATATTTTATTCAAAATTGTACGATAACTTTTTCTTTTCATTCAGAATATTTTTTAAGAAAATAGTAAGTCTATTATTATTTTTTTAAAAATACACTGAACAACACCTACATATTCTAAAAGATCTTGTAAAACATTATCGTTGTTAATTGACAAAGAGGTAGTTGGTTTCCAAGCAACTATACATAAATATAGTTAGAGTAATAAATTTTATATATATATATATATATATATATATATATATATATATATATATATTAAATATATATATATATATATATATATATTAATATATATATATATATATATATATATATATATATATATATATATTAATATATATATATATATATATATATTATGTAAAATGATCTAGTCTGACTAAATTGCACAAAAGATCTGTAAATATATGCATAATTATGAAAATAAAAATTAATGTTGTAAGAGAATTATTGAATTGAGAGAACTATATTGAAAAGTACATTTGGAAGATGTGAAACATTTTAAGCTTGACAGATATTTGTATAAGGGTGTGTGTTTGTGTGTATTGTACGTGTAGTGAAGATAAATTATACGTAATCATTTATTCAGTGTCAGCGTTCTCGATACTGAACGATAATTGAAAAAAAGAAAAAATAAATAATTCTTCCTGAAACTTTTTTGTGCAGCTGTGAAAACACAAAACAAGATAATTACTTTTAAAAAATCCTTTGCGCAAATAAACAAAAAAAACTTTACGTATCGATTAAAATGATGTCATTAAATTTAAATAAGAAGAAACATAGCGGATCTCTGTTGAAAGATTAAATAAATGTTAAATTGTATTCAAATTAAAACTTTTCAGTTAAATTTTCAGATAATACCAAATAAACGGATCGTGGCGGCTTTGAATCTCATGCTGGTGCATCGACGGAAAGTTTTTCTTTTTTTCGTGCACCGAGCGAAATTTCTTTTTGGGGCAACGCGAAAAAAATGACACGAACGACGAGACGAATGAAGAAAAAAAAAACTTTCCTCTCGAGAAAACGGGAGGAAAAAATCCGATTAGATGCGTCTTTTATCAGATTTTATTAATGCGACCGTAATGTCCGAATACCGATCCGCGATGTTTGTGTTGAATAAGGACTATGATATACTTATAAAAGATTTTATATGCTATCCTCTTAGTCTTACATTGGCTTAAGGTGTAATGTGAAACTTCTTAACATGCTTTATTCACGCAGAGCCGAATTTCGGTTAAGTAGCTCCCACACAAAAATATTGTATCGAGGGGTTGTTCCATTCTGTAATATTTTATTTATTAATTTCGTATCGATTTTTATCCAAACAAAAACACTCATTTAATATTAAAATGATTTTTACATAATTTTTTAGATGATTCTTTACTTTCGATCTTGATTTTTTTTATATATTTGTAAAAATTCATATATATATATATATATATGTGTGTGTGTGTGTGTGTGTATGTGTTTGTGAATTATTTTAAAAATATTTTAAATTAAGAAATAAAAAAATC
Source organism: Acanthacorydalis orientalis (assembly GCA_034766995.1). NCBI lineage: Eukaryota > Metazoa > Arthropoda > Insecta > Megaloptera > Corydalidae > Acanthacorydalis > Acanthacorydalis orientalis. The sequence goes on along the minus strand of CM068318.1, from coordinate 17,147,949 downwards.
TTCAAAAGATATAGATTATAAAAAAAACATACTAAACATTTTTCCTTTTTCCATAATTGGAAATCAGGAATTATAATGAGAGTACAATAAGAAACATCTGGATTCGACAGCGAAATTAAATGATATTACATTTGAAACGAGAAACTTATTGAATATATCTTATATATGAGTTTTTAAATGATGTATATTTTTAATTTACGTAATTATAATTTAAAATTTTAAGCTTTTTGAAATTTGTTTGTAGTTATTACAAAAGAATATCGGTTTGGAAAATATGTAACAGTTACTATAAAATAAAACATTTAGTTTGTTAAAGAACTAGAATTTCATATCATTTGATTAATAGATTGTGTAAATGATCTTTCTAAATTAACTAATTTAGATCTGATTTTCTCGACTGAATCCGTTCCTGTTGTACAAGCAAGAATACAAGATAAACTTTTTGCCGAGAGTCATCGAGCTTAAAATTTTTAATTAAGACATGACATAACATGCGCGCCCGTCTCACGGGACTTGTTTGAACAGGGCCGTTATGTAATCAGATCCCATTTATCTTTGACGTAAACAATGGCTACACTTTTTGTTTGTTCTGGTCGCCGCAACAAACACAATGCCATTTGAGAGATGAGAGCCGTTATTAAAAGTGTCTCGAAATGATTATGTTATCTTGTCATGCGTTATTATTGTGATACCTAGTCGTTGTTTTTATGATTGTCGACGAAAACGACCTGGTGGTATCAATTTTAACGCGAACGAGATGCTCACGTCATGCTTTAAAGGCTTTGTGTATGTATACACATGTAGATAATTGTTGTCGTTTCGCTCGATGAACTTATCAATAACATTGATAAATCATACAAATCGACGATAAAAAGTAACTTCTGAGTTATTTGCACTTGATTTATTTATCAAGTATAAATACTGATACTGATAAAAGTTAAAATTGATCGTAGAAGAAATAAACTCATACGTGGCCTCCATAATTCATAGAGAACAATGAAAAAATGGCACGAACAAGGATTTAATCACGTTTATATTTTAATTATTAATATATTATAGTTTAGAAGATAATTTGAAAATAATTATAACTCTTATTATTTTCATTAATTTTTTAATTTTTATATTTATCACAGCAAGTTATGTAGATATTTTTTAGCAGATTATCATAAGACACATCTTACTTTTTAATTAAATTGTCTTTAATGAAGAATTGTACTGAATTTAAAATGGTTATAATGAAAATAAGACAACTGTTATTTTCTTCGGTAGAAAAAGACAATTGTTTAAATATGAAAATATATTTTACTAGAAAGTAATTTAGCAGTTTTGAACTCAAATGAATCAATCTTAATTAATAACGACTGAAATCTAATTTTAATAAATATAAAAAGTTAAGCTTATTGTGAATTGAAAAGGAATAAATTTTATACCTAGATAATGGCTGCTATATTTGAAATTGCACGGATGCATGTCAAAATTATTTTTTGAAACATCTTGTATAAAAAAGAATTACATTTCTTAAAATTTAAAATGTTTCGACATTTATTGATTTAGTTGTACTTCAGTAACTTTACATCAAATACCTTTTCAAGAGATTTCAACAATTTGTTGATTAAACTATTGGGCGTTGGAATTAATTCACAGCGTTTTCTTCATGAACAAAGATCGTTTATTTTAAATGAAATTGAAAAAACATATCATTCAAAGTATTGTTCGTCGTTAGCCACTACTTGTTCCCATCTTCGGACAGGAGACGAATACCACGTCGGAAGAACGCCTCGTCTTTAGATGCAATCCACGAATCGACCCATTTTTTGCAATCTTCATAAGAAGTGAGCTTCTGCCCAGACAGGCCATGACTCATCGATCGAAACAAGTGGTAAACAGAAGGAGCAATATCTGGAGAATACGGCGGGTGGGGTAGGACTTCCCATTTGAGCGTTTCCTAGTATGTGTTGACCGGTTTTACGATGTGCGGACGAGCATTGCCGTGCTGCAAAATCACTTTGTCGTGTCATTCGAAGTATTCCGGCCATTTTCCCTTCAATGCACGGCTCAAGCGCATCAATTGTAGTCGGTAGCGATCCCCAGTGATGGTTTCATTCGGTTTGAGCAGCTCATAGTAGATCACACCCTTATGATCCCACCAAATACAGAGCATGAGCTTGGATCCATGGATATTTGGCTTCGCCGCTGGTGTTGATGGTTGGCCGGGCTTAACCCATGACTTTCTGCGCTTGGGATTGTCGTAATTGATCCATTTTTCATCGCCCGTAACAATTTGATGCAAAATTCTCTTTCTTTTCTCCCGTTGAAGCAGCAGTTCACAGGTAGAAAAACGCCTTTCAATGTCCCTCGGTTTTAATTTGTATGGAACCCAATTTCCTTGCTTTTGGATCATTCCTATGGCTTTAAGCCGTTTTCCTACCGTTGACAAGTCAACTCCCAACGATTCAGACAATTCTTGAAGTGTTTGACATCGGTCTTCATTAAGCAATACTTCTAATTCTTCATCGTCGAACTTTTTCGGCTGTCCAGGTCGTTCCTTGTCTTCCAAGTCGAAATCACCACTTTTAAAACGTGCAAATCACTTCAGACACGTTTGCTCAGCTAGAGAATGGTTACCATAAATTTCCACTAAAATACGATAACTTTCGGCAACCCTTTTTTCATGTTAAAGTAATGAAGTAAAACTTCCCGCAAAAACAATTTATCCGGAAATTCGACATATTCGATAAAGTACAAAGTGTCGTTATTTACGCTTCAACCAAATGACATACTGAAACTGGCGCCTAAGGACAGCTGTTTTACGGGGAATATTTGGTTAAAGAGAACAACGGAAGAATGTACTACCTACACCATCTCGTGTAAAACGCTACGAATTAATTCCAACACCTAATATAAAAAATTATCCTTTTTCTGATAGTTAAAAATATTGTACGGATTTGTGTCATTGGAAATAATTATCTTATAAATAATTTCGTGTAATATTCCATTAAAAATTATAAAACCTTTAAAATTCAACAGGTCGATGTGTTTACACGTATTCATATCTGAAAGATTTTATAAAGACAGTTTTCTAACCTATATGAATCTAAAAATAACACATTATATGTTGAAAATCGCTCGAAAATTTTTTCAATAGTTTCCAAGACATTGCAATGCATACAAATTAAAATACTTAAACGCTAATAAATTTTCTCGTTTATAATATTAGGCTTATTTATTCTTATTCATTAAAGTGTAATAAATTTTAAATGATTAATACACACCTAAAGATTATCCTGTTATGATTTAAAATGATATACTTTTCTCCTATAAAAATAATTCAAAAATATGTATATACGTCCTTTTAAACTACAACTGAAATTTAATGTAATTCAATTCATGCACGTGTAAAAACATATTTCGTGCTAATAAATTAAAATTTATATTTTTCTGTTCCTAATTGCTTGTAACAATTAAAACATATGTTCTTTTCGAACTCATTTAACGTCATATCATAACACAAATCAAATATACGATGAAAATATTATGTATGTCAGCATATATAACATAACACTAATATGTTAACGCATTAGCATATAGAAGCCTGAAAACATGTTGTGTAAATATACACAGGGACATACAGCAAATTAAAAATTTTGGGGACGTTTATTTATTTAACAGTAAAAATAAACATTTTTTTAAAATGTTTATTAAAAAATGTTAGATACATACATTTTAAAATTTATATATATATATATATATATATATATATATATATATATATATATATATATATATACAGAGTGAGAGAAATTTTGATACTAACTGTAAATAAAAAAATCAATAAAAAATCTTCAAATTATCAGACTTAGTCAACACTAAAATAATTATCAAAAAAAGGTTTAGTAAATTGAAACGACTTACCACACTAAAATTGTGACAAAGAAGTAAAAAACTCACCTGAAAGAGACAAAAATATTGAGATTAAACATAAATACTCAAATAAATATTTATAAGATGGTTCATATATCAAAGTATATTTTTTAATAATCATTTAATTGTATGTCATTTTTTTTTAAATTTATAACGAAATATATTACATTTTAAATAAAATATAAAAATATCTAAAATATTTTACTTTAATATTAAAAAAATATATACAATCGTTTTGATTGGAAAGTAAGATTATTTTTTTGTCTTATAAATTTTATACTTAATATATTAGTAATGCTAAAATTAAAAAGGTAAAAATTAGGAACTGTTTCATCCAGAAGTGTTTATATTAACTAAACATGCCTGTCATGTGTGAGTTAAACAGATAGTTTTTTAAAAAAATATAATGATTCTAATACTTAGTATTCTTATTATTATCCTCCTAAAGATTTTTTTTTCATTTTTTACTTTCGATTTCAAAATTTGTCCGATCTTGATGGGCATTTTAATTACTTTTTAATATTTAAAAATAATTTGAAATTATTTCAGTAGCATCGTTTGATATGTTGCTACTTCAGTTGATCATTAATAGATTTAAATCTGTTTTTGTTTCGTGTTTTATTTTATTATCCACTTTTTACTCTAAAAGTTACATTCTCATCACTGAATTACATGTGAGCTAATGTGTTATCAGACTAACAGTATATTTTCTAAATAGAATTATAATTTGATAAACATTTCATGTTTTTTATTCATAGATTTTAATTTACAATAAAATTTGATTTTAAAATCAATTCTTCTTTTAATTTCAATTGTTATCAGTGCATAAGTTACTGATAATGTAAACAGTTACATAGATATTTTCATAAATATTTAAAAAGAGCACCTTAAAATATATATTTTGATACTTTTGACATCAAAAACATGCAAAAATATGCATATATATATATATATATATATATATATATATATATATATATATATTGTACTTTGAAATTGTGTATTCCCTTTCATCAGTACTGTTTCACCGTCCCTGGGTACACAAAATGTGTTGTTACTCACCACTTTGAGTGAAAGACATGCGTCTCATTGCGTATAAGAAGGGTAATGTTTGGAACGATATGTGACGAGAATCAAGGTGGGTCCGGGTATATATGAGGTTTGTCAAGGAGGTGTGCGTTAAACTTGGCAACAATGCTAATGTGCTTATAAGTTCAGTTTGTAGGACAAACTGAAAATGGGACTGAATATATATATATATATATATATATATATATATATATATATATATATATATATATATATATGTATATATAATATGAATTCGTGTTTTTTGTAATAAGTGAAATTAATTGAAAACAGTGATATATATATATATATATATATAAAATTTAGATATTAAAAAAAAATAATTAGAGTAGAAAAAGTTACATGCAGAATGAATAATTGGAAAACACTTTTAATTTTAATTATCAAGGAAATATTAAATTATTTCCTTTTTATATTTTAAACATCTCTTTTCTGAAGTTCGTTTTTAGTTTAAAAAAGTTCATTTTTAATCAAAGACCACACTATAAATCTATACTCTAATTTATAATAAATGTCAATTATTAATACACAGAGAAATAAAGGGATTGAATTTTCTATTTAGATATTTTCTAATGATGCATACACTTTATTACGGATTGAAGATAAAGATGCGTCGCTGTTTTTAATAAAAATAGTTTATTTTCGGCGTTCTACAATTTCAGATCTGGAGAGATCTTGTGTTGTGGCTCTTATCCCATTTAGTCATACCTTCAGTATAAACAGGAAAATTAACTTTTAATTTTATAGTATTAGGTTGGTAGGAAAATAATTGCTGTTTTTATTTTCTGAATTCTAACCTTAATTTTTTTAATGAAAGTGTCATTTCATCGTGTTCATGTTAATATCATTTTAAAGTACATTTTTTATTCTATATTTTGATAACATCGACTTTGGTTTTTGTTAATTTTGCTTCAAATTGGGCTTATTGAATTAAAAATGGAAAGGGAACAAATAAGAGCTACTTTTTATATGAGTTCAAAACGGATGGTAATCCTTCTTCAGTTCATAGCGACCAATTGAATGCGTTAGTTGAAACTAAACCACTCACAACAATTCGAGAGCCTGCACAAAATTTAGGCGTTGGTCATCCAACAGTTCTGAATCGTTTAAAATCACTTAAATTAAAAAATGTATATGAATTTGAAGGTCATAAACCGCAATTGTTTTTCTACCAATCTAATATGTTTTTCATATTGTACAATCATAACGGTTAGTCTATTATGTAAACTAATTAATTATTTTTAGTTTCTAATAGATTTATTATAACTCTTACCGAATATGAAAGTAGTATTTGACGGATTCGAATCATTTTTGAAATAATGTTAGAAGTTTTTCGTTTAAATGACATAAACTCGATAACGTTATTGTTATTATAATAATTCAATGAAACATTTTCTATGAATATTTTAACTAAATTTTATTTTCAAGTTGACTTCATCAAATTAACTTGAGTTGATTGTTTAAATTGACCACAATCAATACATGCGTTTATGTACTCCAAGTATTATTATTACCAATATTTGAAATGTGCACTTTCTATAATATGTGGTATATATATATATATATATATATATTCAACATATTAATACATATTATAAATTACATATGAGCTATGTATATAATCTGTGAATGTTCATTTCCGAGTGCTTTGTTATTTGAATATTATTTTACTACTGGATTATATTCAAAAGCTTTGTGGTGTAAAGCAGATTCACATTTATACACAAATGCATATTCTGTTTATGTATAAAGCATATAGCCTTGGGTATAATATTTTAAGTTCGTTTAAAAATCCGTATATTAAATTAAATGATATCAATTTTCAAATAAAATTTAATTTAATATCAAAACATAATATTTTTTATGTACGTAGTAGTGTTTTTAAATATTTATTTAATGAATTCCATATAATATTTTTTATATTGTAAAATTCTCTTCTATATTATTCGTTAAAAGTAAATGCAATGTTATTAATAATACTAATTTAGCCAAGTAAGATGTAAAAGGTTGTACAAATTTAGAATGAAAATTATTTATTCCAGTTAAATTTTTGTATAAAAATAATGAGATAGCTACTATTACGTTATATTATATAATTAATTAAGTTATTTTCAATCAAAAAAGATTGAAATGCAGTTAAGCTATTTTGTATTTATCCTTTTAAATGTATCGTTGCTTATAAGAGGTGATTATAAACAAATAATTATTAAATAAAAATGTTGAACTACACGATTGTCTAAATTCGAGATCAGATTTATTATATTTGTTACATTTCGATAAGAAATCGGCTGGCTTGAATGACTAATAAATCTGAAAACACATTGAATAAAAAACATTTTAAAATCGTTTTTTAAAAACATTGGGAAAAAAATTCGCTTTGAGTATAATTTTGTACTACATTATTTTTATTATCAGTTAAATATTTTTAATATTTGCATTTTTATAATCCAATTTTTCCATAAAATACTAATAATGTATCAAAAATATTATTTGAGTTCTTTTCATGACGATTAATTTATTGTTCTAGAATTTATAATACAATAAAGAGTACAGTATTAAATGCAAGGTAGCTTTATAACATTTTCGTGAAATTTTGGAAAACATTTAAATGTTTATCGATTGATAGGTATATGATATCCAACTGTATAGTATCTTATTTAATAACATTTATAATATTTTCATATAATCGACATTAAAACTCTCTTATTAAAAAGTTAATTGCCTAAAGTTGTTCTCCTGAAAGAATTAACTCAGAAGAAACAAGGTAGTAAAAATATATGATAATGAATAAAAATTCTGAATTATCAACCTAATAGTAATGTACATGGTGTTGGGAATTAGTTAAATTTTAATTTTATTTTTGATAAAAGAATATGTAAATACAACATTATTTTTTTTTTTTGCTTCAATATATAAATTGCTTTTAGAAAAGATTTTAGAGCATAAATAAATATACTCACATATTTACATACATATTACATTCGTACATACACACACACACATATATATATGTATGTGTTATATATATATATGTATGTGTTATATATATATATATATATATATATATATATATATATGTATATGAATATTAATGAAACACAATAAAAACTGAATTGTTAATTACTTAATCTACAAGTTATTATATAAAGGAAAATGTGATGATATTATTTTGTATTTTTAATAAAATAAATAATTTTAATTTTTTTATTTTACTTAGATCGAATATATTGGAAGTGAATTTGAATCTTATATTTATTACATGTACATTTTTTAAAAAATAAATCCAGTCTAACATATATATATATATATATATATATATATATATATATATATATATATATATATATATATATAAAGAGAGAGGAAACGTGTTGTTTCGTGTACGGAATAAGATATAAAACACCTCCAAATAGGCCACACTTCAATTTAGTTCCTGCTCCGTATCACAGTACACTCACATACAAAAGACATATGTCCACGGATATAAAATAAATGCAGGGCAATATGATTTTCTGGCTCGGTAAATCTAAGCTCCAATGATATTACCCGTCTTATATACTGTTCGTTGCTTACAACTGTACGAAAATATCTTTAATATCGTGTATATGGTTTATATGGATGAATGAGATGGTAATATTTACAAGATATCAGAGTTTTTTCGTTTATCTTTCTTGTTTTTTTATTCCTTTTGGCATATTTATATTAAAACCGTGACTTAATTTGTCGAAACGGGTCCTTATTTAAAAAAATAATTATGCACGAATTTAAGACTGGTTGTACACGCGGGTAATTTTATTTTATTTTAATTAATTTTTGTTTACAATGTATTTTAATGATGTTTTTTTTTTGTTAACGAATCTTTAGATAAAATTATAATGAAGAACGACGAAACAAACATAAATAACTGCTTCTTACACACCCACACAAATTTATATATATATATATATATACATCATTCTTGTTTACTTTTTATTCAAATTTGTGAAAAGCATTTTCTACATGAAAAAATATAATTTTTATAAAGTTGAACATGTAAAAATAAATAACTTACGAGCATGTTATTTGAATGAGATGTAAGTACCTTATAAAGTGAAATGAGTTTGAACAAAGAGCAGTGTTATATGAGATAATTGATATTCAAGAAATATTAACAGGAATAAATTTAGTAAGTAAACAAGTACAAATTTAGAACTTATATTCCATCTTAATTTTCATACAAGCATATATATATATATATATTATATATAAAATTATATTAGAATTTCCTGAACATTTGTATCATTTTCAAGGAAAATTCAAAGGTTAATTACTATACGTACATATACACTCAGTTTTGTAAAAAAAAAACTTCTAGGTTGATAGAAAAATAATTGCGGTTTATGACCTTCAAATTGATATAAATTTTTCTCTTTTTTGATTTTCCTAGCTGTTTTAAATGGTCCAGAACTATTGGATGACTAAAGCCTAAATTTTGTGCAAGCTCTCGAATTGTGTTGTGTACAGTTTTAATTCAACTACCGCCTTCAAATGGTCGTTATGAACTGAAGAAGGAACCCTGAGACCTTCTTCATCTTAAAGGCTCTCGAATTTTTTGGAACCATCATTTTACCGCACGTTCCTCAGCAATAGCCAAACCAAAAACGACGTTTAATTTACGAGCAGTTTCTCCTGCTTTACCACTCGTTTCGAACTCCTACAAAAATGTTGTCCTTATTTGCTTCTTTTCCATCTTTACTTTAATAATAAAACCAAAATCTATGTTATCAAAATACAGATCGAAAAATGAACTTTAAAATGATAATATAATGATCACGATGAAATGACACTTTTATTGAAAAAAATTAAGGTTAGAATTCAGGAAAAAAAACTGTATTTTTAAAAACATAATATTTTGTTTCACAACTTTTGACCGCCTTATATGCAACTTGAAGACCATAGAAACTAATAAAATTTACCAAAAACCATAATACATGATATTTTTCAGGAACAACGTATGGGGAATGTGACGGATGAGATAGTACATCTCAGCCAGCTCCATAATTTTTTTGGAGCAGCGAAATTTGCATTTCTTTGATGAAATACGACAAATTTCTACTGGTTAATTATACCTTTTCATAGATTGATGTCTTTAATTCGTTGTATATATATATATATATATTAGAACAGTTAAATAAATGAGACTTATATAGCGATTATTAATTAGATTATAGGGTTAGTTGAAAGAAAGTGTTAAAGTGGTATACTTTATTTTCAGAGAATTATAAAAAGAAAACCTATATTCCAGAAATGCCTTCGAAGTATGTAATATATTGTATCTTTATATCTGCATGAAAGAAAATCAAATATTTCCCATCTAAAATAAAACAATCTAAAACAGTGTCCACATGTTAACTACGACTTTTTTTTTTAAAAAAAAAGAAATAAAGTTACCATATGTTGCATGAAATCGACAATATTCTCGGAGAACACCAACTGACTCTATATATTGAATACTCTACGTAATACTCAAGAATCCACTATTTTGTAACAAATGGGTTGACATAGGGAAAACAGCATATGCCTTGCATTAGTGTATGCAGTGTAAGCATTTCGCTATCCTAGATTGAAGATTACAGTTTCGTTTCATTTCCTGTTCGCGTGTGTGATGAAGACAAAATGATTATGTACGTGTCTGTATTTGAGACAAACATGTCATGTTATAGTTTACGTCTCGGGCGCAAGGTGGACATTTTCACGCGAGGATTTTCGTTATATGGAAATTGATTTTACTGTAGTTGTATTATTGTAATATAGTTAAGAGATAATGATAATTGACATAGTTATGCCGAGTGAACAGTAAAACGGACGAATGAACAACTATGAAGTTTTGAGATATTTGTGTTTTAATCTTTACTACAGATACGTTTACATGACCTTTCAATAATATCTTAATATAAACAGAATATTAAACCAACCATTGAAGAACAGCATCAAACCATATTCAATTCAATAAATATATATGTATATATATATATATATATATATATATATATATATATATATATATATATATATATATATATATATATATATACAAATATAAATAATATGTATATATATATATATATATATATATATATATATACATATATATTATTTTTATAATAACTACCTTCAACTATAAGATAATAAAAATATTTTATATAAGTAAAAATAACTATTAAATTTATTATTATTATTTCAGTTATAAAAAAATGCTAGAAAGAGTGAACTTTTGTTTATTCTGCAGATATTAGTATTTCTACTGACATAGCGTATAACGAAACTTATAAATTTAAACTGTTTGGATGTTTTACTCGATTGCGAATAAAATTTTCATCATGTGCAATATAATAATTAAAAACGTTATGTGTTTTTTTTCTGAAAATAAACATTAGAAAAATTTAAAAACTTTTATAAATATACTTATATATATATATATATATATATATATATAAGTACATATATATATATATATATATATATATATATATATATATATATATATATATATATATAAATGAAAAACTTTGAAAATATATCTAACAATATATCTAACAAATATATCTAACAAAAATTATAATTGTAAGGTATAAATTTTCATGAGATAAAATAACAGAAATAGTTATAAAATTTTAGGAACTAAGTTTAAAATTAATAACTAAAAACATAATTATAATACATATCTATCTCAAAAGTGTTCATAGGTTAAATTTGTAGTGTTTATGAAAAGTTTTGATGAAATTCTTATTAAAAACAATCAAAATGTTTGAAAATTTTTGATCAGACAAACTTGTCGTTACCGGAGATGCGAATAATTCATTTGTAAATCTTAAGGATTGAAAATAGTGTACTAGACTTTATTCAAAGATATAAATTCAACTTTTCTAAAACTCTCCAACATAATTTGAAATGACATCATTTTTTAAAATAATATGTTATTAATAAGCGAAACTGATTCTTATCATAACATTTTTGTATGTATTTTAAAAATAATATATACTCAATTTTCGCACATATAGAAAATAACATATCACAAAAAATGTATCATTTTTTAAGACTGTAAATTTAATTTAAAACAAGGAAAGGAAAAAAGTAAATAGAAAGAGAAAAAGATTTATAAATAATTACGAAAAATTATTTAAACAAAAACTAAGAGTGTTTTATAATGAAATATCAATGTATGTTTTCATAATTCGTTCTTCATATATATATATATATATATATAAATTTATTTATTTATGTATATATAAAATTTAATTTAGTTATCTTATATTAAACATTTGTATAAGTAAAAAACATATGATTTTATGTAGACTGAAGCTGTATTAGTTTATATATATATATATATATATATATATATATATATATATATAATTAACACAAATGCTACAATTTACATCTTTTAAAGTTTATCAAAACGAATAATTAAAAACCTTAAATCCAAATAATACTGGTATTATTTATTTTTGTAAACATTTAAATTAATATAGCGAAAATGTTCATACAAAATTAAATTAATAAATTAATATATACACAAATATATATATATATATATATATATTTATATACATATATACATATATATATATATATATATATATATATATATATATATATATATATATATATATAAATAAACATAATCACATCATGACATTTGATATATTGATTCATAAGAGAGGAATAATATCATCAAGAATATTCTAGTTTCAAAAACATCAATATATAACATGCGGGTACGTTGTTGACGCGCTGGTTGCAGACGACGTCCAGGTCGTCATAGATGTTATTACGACGAGCAAAATGACGTTGCGGTTGTAACATTTCATCCAGCGGTAGCCATATACATCGTCAAGCCGACGAACGTTATCAAAACGAGGTTGACGCAACGCACTAAGACGTGAGTTTTAAGGGTGGTGATACGTCTACGAGGGATTTGCCGGTTTGTTGTTACTCGCAGCGCCAGCTGAGACTACGCGACAAAGACTCGAATTCGGACTCATAATGGGAACGTTTTCAAAATAAGTTTCATGGAAATGTGTGCTTCATAACGTTTTATACTCTTTGAAAGCGCGGTTATGCACGTCGGTTGAAATATTAATCAAATATACATTCATATAATTTTCTTATTATTCAGGTGTATATCGACGATATAACGGAATAGGGTTCTTCGAGAAATCCGTGAGTATTTTTTAATAAATGTCGAATAAAAATATACAGAATTAAATACTACTCTACAAAATCGTGGATTTTATTATTATACTAATACATGTAAGAAAATTGATAAGTATGAATTTAATCAAGGAGTTTGTTTCTAATAAAAGGTCACGAATTGGACATTTTTCAAATCCCCGCATTCTTTTAAATATATCAATTTATTTTTTAATAACTCACATTAGTGAAGAATTTCAATTTTCAGATTTGTTAACGTTTTAATTCTGTTAATAATTTATTTATTATCAATTTATAATGTGAATTTCTCTCTATGATTAAAAAACAGTCCCGTGTATACTTTTTGAAAATTTTATTCGTGTTCTGATTGGTTGATGGAGATCACGTGGTCTCTATTCTGATTAGTTGACATCAGTCACATGTATGTAGCTATCTTACGGTGTACAGTGAAAGAGGATATATGATTTCAGTGTAAAACTGATAAGAAATTTATTCAAAATATTGCATTCACTGAAACTTTGGAGTAATAAAATTGTCAAACATTTTATGTTGCTGTTAATTTTTATAAATTTTTCTAATAAAAATGTTATGACTTATATTTTATGCAGATTATTTGTGTGTATAATTTGTTATTTTCTGTTATTTGTTAGTGGAGAGCGAGAGTCAGTGACCGGAGGGCAAAGGTCCTCCGGAGGTGGGTGAACAAACAGCGAGAAGCGTACAGAGCCGTGTCTTGTATAAATTAAATTAATTTATATTTATATGCATAACAATATTTATATTGTCATACATTTAAAATTATCTTAGAACATTTAAAACAATCAAAACTTATTTAAAATTTTTTAAAAATAATATCAATAAATGTACGCGAGTTAAATAATAAAACATTTTGAATTAAATATAATAAATAGAACTATGTGATTATTATTTAAGGAAAATAGACAACTTTTCTGTCAAAAATGTGAGTATTAAATATTAAGTAATTGTTTTTTTAAAAAAAAAATCATAAAATGTAATAAAATAACAAGAAAAAATTACTTTTTTATCAAGTACAAAGATGTAGCTAAAATACAGAGAAATAAATAAATTATTCATATATCAATTGAAGTAAATACTATCTATGACCGCGAGTTTGGTATTTTATCATCATGCTTCTTTTTAGAAATAGAAGTTTTAATTATTATATGTTTTTTTTTGAAAGAACACAATGATAACGTAAAAAATATTTGAAAATTAGTCAATTTAAAGTATATAAAACGAGAATTAAATTTTATTACAATTATTATTATAACTTCGTTTAATATTTTATCTATACCTATGATTTTGTTTTCTATTAAAACAAAATAATATGAGGAAACTGATATTTTTTCGAGATACAATCATTTATTCTTTTTAAAATTAACATTAATAACTATATAGAAAATGATAGTTAAAAAAATAAATGATTTTCAACTTAAATTTGTTAATCTTTTAAAATGAATGGACAATATGATAAAATATTTAAAAATTAAAAAACAATTAATTAAAAAGTGAACAGAGTAACATTCAATATGTTCAATTCACTCTTTTTATGAATCGAAAGTGTTCACTTTGAGATTTAAATATTAAAATTTATAAAAACCTTTAAGATTAAATATAAAAAAAATCAAATATGAATTTTCACTTGCAACAAATTACAATTTTTTTAATTAAATTAATTGATTATTGATCATTATGATTATAATTTATGTATATTTCAATGGTGATGCTGTAGTATGTTGAGAATGCTAGGTTATAGTTTAAATTTTTCCAAAGTACCAAAACTATAATTACTTTTAGATTATTTATAACTGTCTGATAATTATAAATAATCTTTAATTTGATGTTTCTCTTTGTACCTATTCTTCCTGATTATTCTGTGTGATACAGCGGACTATGTGTGAGATCAATTCTTTTAGAATCGGACCAAGTAATTTTTGAATTCGGTTCTTTAAACTCTGAGTTCAAAATCTATCTAAAATCGAAATCGGTCTTAAAAACGATGTCGTTCGTGGATTCGTACGGAACAATATATTTAAATAAGATATTATTTGAGAACAAATTAGTCAAATTATTATTAATTAAAAATATATGTGCGATTATTCATTGAGCGAAGAAGACACTTTATTTTAAATAATATTTTAATTTAGTTCAAGTTAAATTTTATGCGGTTATCAATTATTATATTGAAATTAAATACTAGCTTTTGCTCAAAGTAACTTACCTGTTTATAAATTTAGTTATCTATCAAAACATTTAATTTTAATCAATCAATTTATTTGCATAGGTTATTCATTTAACAAGAGAAATGTACAATATCAAAACTAAATTATCCAGACTAGTTTTAATAAATCAAATAGTTTTTTTTAAACGTATCGTATATACATATTAATAAGATTTATATCAAGTTTCCTCACCGAATGTAAGTTGTTATAAATACAGTACAAATAAAACGAAACGAATATAAAAGGCACAATCTCTGGTGGGAATCATATACAAAAGCGACATTTCCAAGTACGACAGGAACACGGTTTAGTCTCCGAACGCCCCTCGTAGTTTCGAAAGGTCGAAAACAATCTCGTCCGACCCACGACCAACGACCATCGTCGCACTTTATACACCGATTCTGTTGAACCGGCGCGAAGTTGTTTTAGGATGGAAGTGCTTCCGGTTTGTGTTAGTTTGCGCGCGTATTCATTCGTGCGCATTTGCGTTGTTTCATTCATATTCCGGTTTTGAGACAGTAAAACGTACATAGGGGGCTTAAACTCTCTCGGTTGTTTAGATTGAGGGAAGTGCGGATATTTTAGGTCGGTTTCACTAGCTCGTTGATAGCTAGGTACGCCACAAGAAAGACTAGCGGGGTTGTTTCGTATCATTTATCTTTAGTATAAAGTGTTTTGATTCGAAATATACACTGTGAAATGGCTTTTACCTTCCAGGGATTTTATACTATTTTAATCGGGTTATTATATGTACTGTGCGAATAGAAACTGTTGTATTTTGATGTGCTATGAGAAGACATAGAATTAAATTTGACGATGATACGGATACATAAGTAGGTGTTAAAATAATAACATTTACATTTTAGACTTGTTATCAAAATTAGTGAAACCTCACTATTTATTTTGCAAATCGTATATCAATATTTATATGCTTATTCTGTTTTTTTTTAAAAAAAAATATCATTGTAAGAAGTTTTTCTGAATCTACATACTGTTTACTTTTAAAAAAAACTATAAACTTTCACATTTCATCTATTTTTATATAAATTCGTATATCGTAATTTGTTTTACTTTCTCTCTCTCTCTCTTAATATATATATATATATATATATATATATCAACGCTAAATAAAATCGTTTTCATATCTCAAAAATTGACTATTTTCTTAATTTTTAACTTTATTAATTTATTTAAATTAAATTTTAATTCTTTTAAAATCGAATACAAATCTATGATCAGGAAAAAACTACACATTATCAAAGAATGACAAAAAAATGAAAGCTTTAACTTTTGCATATATATATATATATATATATATATATATATATATATATATATATATATATATATATATATATATATAAATATATATTGCCTAGGAATGCGGGATTCTATGCGGATTACAGTACTTAGTAAATATATTATAATTTTACTTTTATTGATGACAACTTTAATTAAAATAATCGAGTATTGTTTAATAATTTAATAAAAACTAAATTTATGTGTGTGTATGTATATATATATATATATATATATATATATATATATATATATTATATATATACATATACAACATAATCACACGCATTTTTAACTCATGTTGTAGTTAAAAAAATCGTACCGTACAGTGTTTTCTAGTATATTTCAATCTCAACATTTCACATAAATCATGTGTTACACTTTTATCACTGTATGCTATAAAATATACGATCACGGTTTATATTTAGTATGATATATATATTTCGGCACACCTTTCTGGTTGAATTAACCGAACACACCTTAATCACCGTACATCTATGCGACAGAGTTAATCTTTATAAAATGTTGTTTATAAGTTATTTTGTAATATTATTAAATACGTTGACAAATAAATCAAGTACTCTAATGTAAAATATTTTTTAGGATAAAGTCGTTTTAATTAAAGTACCTGTGAACTTATTTTTATAATTAATGTATTTCGGGTTTTATCTCTTGAATATTAAAATTTATATTTTATATACATATGAGATTTTATCAGCTAATTTCAGTAATTTTCTCTAAAAATATAAAATTAAAGAGTTTATTTTTTTTAAGTTTGACTTACTAATGAATGTATACAATCTCGTAGTTTTTATTATAATAGTTAATGGTAAGTTTTTGAAATATATTTCTCTCGTTTAACAAATATTTCAAATTGTCCTCGTTAATGTATTTATAATATTTTTTTTATATTTAATATACAGTCTTCATTTAGATATTAAAGTGTATATTTTATAATTATAGTTATATATATATATATATATATATATAATGAATTCTTATTTTGTAATTATTTAAATCACACTTTTTAAAAAGGAATTCTTAATAATTTACTTATACAGACATAAAAAATGTTTCAATTTACATGTGAATGTTAAAAGTTATGGGTTTTAGAACTGTAGTCAAATTCACTTTATCAAATGATTTTTTATTTTGTTAGGTCCATAGTTTTTTTTGATAAGTGTGTTTCAACTGACTATAGGTCATTTTGGTAATGGATTGTACTATTTGGATAATGTTTTAATCATTCTCAAAGCCAAAGGTAATCATTCTAAGGAGTGTAAAAAAATGAAATAGTATAGTAATAACTGTAAATAGTTTTATAGCAAGAACTGTTTAGAGGAAAGAACCTTTGAATAAATCTTTTAAAGTGCTAAGCTTTACGTTTAATTCGTCAATTAATAACATAAACTATATTTATTCTTAGAGAAATATATAAAACATTCGAAGAAGAAAAATTAATCCAGAAATATTTTAATTAAAAAAAATCTGGTGTGTAAAGATTTAAAATTTATTTGTGAAATCTAACAAGTAATTTTGATAGAATTCGCTTTTATTTGACTTTATTTTGATATCCTTAAAATCATTTTTGTGATTAATCTAGAATAATTTTTTGTATTACTTTAAATTGACAATTTTCGAATCAAATAAAATTTTAAGAACATTGAAAAGATTTTTCCAATTTAAGTACTATTATAAATATCAAAAAAAAAATAGTTTATTTTGTATTCTTTAAGGTAGTGTTTTTCTAACTGTGTTCCGTGGAAACTTGGGATTCTGTGCAATCTTTTCAGAGGTTCAGCGAGTCAATGTCAAAATTCGAAAGAATTTTTGAAGAAAAAACCCGAAAAACTAAAAATTCAAAATAGTAAATTCATAATAATTTTTTTTATTTGTATAAATACCTATTATTATATAGTGAAACTGTATTTATGAGTACATATTACACCGCATGATTTTTTAACAATTTTTTCACTGAGGATGGTACGGGTTTCGCAAAAAATTATAGTCTTAAGGTTCTGTGAGCCGACAAAGTTTGAATACCACTGATTTAAGATAATACCATACATTTATTATTAAATATAAAAATCGCAAGAAATTAAAACTAATCTTTGTATAATTTTTACTCATCTTTTTTATGGAATTGTTTAATGTTCAGGTTGGTTATTAGAGTCTTAGGGCGCTTCGAATATTTAATCAATAATATCTCTACTTTTTACTATATTTACTAGCCTTTACCTAGCTGTTGCTATTACATGTTAAATAATTTCACTAACACTAATAGCTAAATCTTTTTTTCGTAATCTTCATTTAATAATTTCAAAACCAAGGATAAATATTTTTTACATTACATTTTTCACAATTATTTCTCACATAAAAAAAGTAATTTAAGCATCATACGATTATAAGGGAAAAAAGTATGTTACGCTTTACACTGAACACACAATGGTGTTAATACATAATTTCATTTAAAATTAAATACACTGTTTAAAAAACTTTAAAGTTAACTATAAAATTCCATTTAATTTAATAAGTTTAAAATTAATTTCAGTTTTGTTATTCAAATGTTTAATATACTTTTCGAAGAATAAATAAAGTTTTTGATTTGATAAAAGAGAGAAATAAATGAAACATAAAAGCTTAGCTCTTTGAAAATTTTTTTTCAAAAGGTTTTCTCTCTCTTCTAAACAGTTCTTATTACAGAACTATTTACAGTTATACTATAGTATTTTCATAACGTATAAGAATAATAAAGTTATAAATAAATCCTTTGTGGCATTTGAGGTATGTACGTATGTATGAATATATATACACATACATGCATGCATTCACACACAGTTATGTATATATATATATATATATATATACATATGTGTGTATGTGTTCGTAAGTTGTAATAGAGAGCGAGTGAAAACGATATCGTTTGAAGGGTTATGTCGTGACACTCCACATCTAATATGGTAATATTACAAGAGAGAAAAATCTCTAAAGCATTCACTCAAAAGAAATTGATTTACATGCGTACATTCCGTTGTATATAAATCATTTTTTACTCGCGGGGAAAACTATCCGGGTAATATATTTCACGTGTCGAGGTGAAGTGGAAAAAAGACGAAGGATCTCGCAAAAGAATAATAACAGTCCTTCAAAATTCAGTCGTTACTCGTTCGGAAAAAATATTCGTGTAGTTCGAGGTTGATGTGTGACCATATAGGGTTTTCGTTAACGTACATTTTTTTTATACATACATGTGTATATACAAACAAAGATATCATTTATATATATATATATATATATATATATATATATATATATATATATATATATGTCAAGTAAATGTTAAATAAATATAGTTTAAAATAATTAAACAATAAATATAGTTTAATCCCATATGTAAATTATGAAAATTAAATAATGAAGTGATGTTGGAAATATTTCTCTTATACTCACTAATTTTAATTATTAAATATAATTTTAATGAAATATTTTATAATAATCCGTATTAATTCATATGAAACCATATTATATTCTTTCATAAAGGTTTAATTAATTAAATATGACGATACGTATATGTATATAAATGAAATACAAACAAAATAATGCTATGCGATTCATTGATTGATTTTAATAATTATTATTGCTAATAATTCTGCATTAGAAATTTATATTCAATTTACATTAAATATTAAAAATATATACGGGTTTCATTTTCACTGAAAAATAAAAATTATTTTAATTGACTCATTTAAAAAAATATAAATTAATAAACTAATGAATATTTTAAACTAATGAATATTTACTAATGAATATTTTTAATATAAAAAGTTAATTAACTAAGTAATCCGATGTGTATATTGATCGAATGAAAAAAAATATATTAATGAAACGATTTCAATAAAAAGCGAATCCATGTAAAGTAAAAAAATCACAAAGCCTTGTATGCTATCCATTGGCTGATAAAGTTACAATTTTCTTTCATAATGAAAAATGACATTCAACGTTTTATCTTGAATATAATATTCAACTTGAACGACTCAACACAGTTTCTAATGCTATATTAAGTTGAGATTCTAAAACTTTATCAAAGTTCAACCAACCAAGAAATATAAAAAGTCTCGTAGGAAACTTTTTAGTTCAATCTATCAAAAAAAAACTCTCATTTGATTAAAATAGTTTTTTTATACACAAATCAAAGTGACATATAATGACAGTCTGAATATATTAAATTCATTTACATGAAGGATGAAAATTAAATTTTTGATGTATATTTATTAAAAGCATATATATATATATATATATATATTCCCGAGTGGATATATTTCTAAATCCAGAGTAAGATTTAATTTATATTTTATACAGAGACTGGCAGTAAAATATTCACTACCTTTTAGAAAATACGAACTAGAATTTTTTTCAGCTATTATGTTTTTATGTATTTTTAACACATTTAAAAATAAAATATTACAGCATTTATGTATACTATATTTTATTTTAAAATAAATATATTTATGAAAAGTTATATGAAATTAAATATTGTGAAATAAGTGTTTTTTTTAACAATCTATTCATGTTGCAAGTTTCCAAATAGATTTCGAAACCAATGTCAATGATAAGTATTCATTTATATTTGTAAGAAATATGACAGATACTTGCTTTATTTTTTATGAATTTTATATAATTAATAACGACAATGAGTAATTATTTTAAAAATATTATAGTTTATTAATAGGTTTGTTTAAATAATTTAAAAGGAAGACTTGATGACTTTTAGATATAAATATTTAATTATACACTTCAATATACTTTTTACAGATTTTGAATATACTTACAATTTAAATTAATACGTAATGTGTTGAAATGTTATTAAATTAAATGTTATTGTATATATTTATTCTATTTAAAATAGTTCAAATACGAATAGAATTTTTAGTCCAAAATTCCATTGGATACAACTCTTCAAAAGTAAATCACTTGAAAAATAATTCTGAGGAAGATTTTCTACTTTCGAAGATTTTTTTATAATGAATTTACCTGTGAACATAGATTTGGTGTAAAGGACGCAGAATTATGATTTTACTGTTTATTTAATATTTCAGTTTGAATAATTTGGAATTAATTATCATTTCAGTATAAAATGAATTCAAATAATTCAGATATAAATCTAACACTCATCGAGATATACGTAGAAAGTGCATTCAACAATTTAAAAAACAAGGTCAATAATGGACTTACATCAGTAAAGAATTATAGAAAAGTTGTTTTTTTACCATGTTTGCTAGACACACCTGTTGAGCGTGCTAAGAAAATTGAGAAAAATTGTAGATAAATGGTATACTCATCTCTACATTTTTCCTCCATCGACACAAGCTGAAAATGTAATATATTTCTTACAAGTTATAGCTGATAGGATGGTAGTTTTATAGAATAGTCATGATCTCAAGTTTATTCCATAAAAAGTAAATAAGATTGTAGCAATTAAGGTGTGGAAATGAATAAAGATTAAATATGCGTGCAGCAGTTCATAAAACATTTTAATCGTACAGACTGGAAAAATTATGCAAGTACAAATTAAAATTTGGAACTATAAATGATAATATTGACGTCAAAGGTATCAGAAATACAATCATTTATAGCATAGAGAAGATTATAACACTATGAATTGTATTGGAGAATGATTTTCTATAAACATAAAATACATTTTGCATCTATAACACAATAATTAAGATTTTATTATTCTATAGATCAAACGTCTAATGAAATATGTAGATACTAGAGACATGGATGATAGAATCGAAACGTCTAATGCTATATGATCATTTATAAAGAACAGAAAGTAAGAGATTACCAAAAATAATATACAAATGAATATCATCCGAACTGTATAAAAGAGAAACACCTAAAAAAGCTGATGCTAGAAAGAAATAGTTGGAAAATTAAGATGTGGATCGAGAGTAGGGAGCAGTATATATTTATTTTATTGAAATATTAAACGTATTCGTATTGAAAAAAATCCCTTGTTTTTCTTAATGTAATGATCAAAAATGAAACTGAAATAAATTCAGCAGCACTTCAATAAAAATAATAAATTTGGTAAAACATTCTCTTCGTTTTATAGTACTTTATGATTCATTAAAGTATAATACAATAAATTAAATTCACCTAGAATTTAGTTTAAAATTTACAAAATTGAACAAATTCGTGAAATATCCCGAAACATTTTTAAATATATTATAAAATATATGAATATATTCATATTTTGTACATTTTATTTAATATTAGATTTGAATCTGTTATACAAATATATCTACACATACAAAGAAAATATGTGTGTGTGTGCGCGTGCCCGTGAATATATATATATATATATATATATGAATCAATTTGAACACACTTAAATTCGAGTTTAGATTTTTTGTTTTGTACAAACAAAATTTAAATTTTCATTATATATAATTTTATTCTGTAAACGATATAAAATATATAAATGTACAACTTTAGAAAACAGAATTAATAATAATTCTCAACGCGTTCGTTTATAATTATAATTTTCGCTGTCAAAAGTTTTATACAAAACATTATAATGGCATATTTTGTAATATTAATTATTTTTTTTTTTGATATATTTTCCGTACGAAATATATTAAAGTTTAAATGTCTAATTACATAAAATGTAATCGTAAGTAATAAATTTATAGGAATATGTAATTTTTATATTTTGTATGTAAATATTTTTAATAAATGTAAAATGTAATTAAATTCTATGATATGTTAACATTATATATGCATATATTTTGTATAACTAATATATTTTTAATAATCATCAAGGGGTTTAAACACTATCACAGTATTGAATGTATTTATGCCATTATTTTTTGTCTCTTCATTATTTTTTGTATACAAAAAAAATAAATATGAAACTAAACTTTTATTTGAATATTTCTTTATATTCATTAAACCTATAACTATTTAAGTCTTTGAATATCTAAGAAAAAATCCAAATTTCGTTAAAGCGTGATAAAAATGTATTATTTCGAAACTCTAAAATATCAGTTCTCCCTTTCTCTATCTCTCTTCATATATCTATCTATCTATCTATCTATCTATATATATATATATATATATATATATATATATAAAGTGTGTGTGTATAAATAAGAGTATAAAAGTTTACAGAATTGTATGTGCAGATTAAATAGGTTTATTTAAGTTTCATCAATTTTGAATTGAAATCCATTATTAATAATTATAATATATTTTTTGAAAAAAAAGTAGCGGAATAAAATTTAACAATTTTATTCATGATTTAATAAAATTTTGAACGAATTTATTATGTTTGAATGAATTCGTTGTTTTTTTCCAAATGAAAATAAATATGTACTTTTAAAATTCATTAATTGAGATATTTTTTCTATATATTAATGTATTGAATATTGTTTTATAATAATCAATAGCTTTAATTCAATTCATTGTTTATGTTAATATGAAATATTATGGAATTTATTTTATTATTTACATCAAAAATATTTTTTTCAAATTGTATCCGCTTGATTTTTATTATTTGAAAATGAATTAATTTAGTACAATAAATTAATACAATGCAGCTAAGTTCTTTTAAATAGACTTATATATGTGTAATTAATAATTTAATGTTCGATGTAAAATCCTTTGATTAGTAGTATTATGTAACTAAAATTTAAGTTCTACATGATAGTTTGATTGATTTGAACTTCACACTATTGAATTATTTAATAAATAAAAAATGATAAGTGATTCTTATAACTATACATTCATCACACCAATCATGAGTGATGATTGGTGTAAAATGAGTGACCTTAGTCGCACATTTAAGAGTAGCTTGTTGGCTTACTTAGGTACAAATTCCTATTTTTGTCACGTATTTGAGGTAATTGAAAATATTTTGTATTGTCGTCTTGTTAAAGTCGACCATAAAAAGGAATACGAGAACCAAACAACAGTTCTTTTCCATGTGTTGGTTTGTGTCCTGGTTATCATTTATGGTTGATCTTCTCAAATAGTGAACTTCTGGGAAAATTATCAATTCCTAAGAGATATCAGATTTATATCTCATGAATATTAGTACCTGAGCGAGTTAACAACAAGTCAATGTGTAAGCCAGAATCTCTTCAAAGTGTAATTAATGATAATAGGTGTTTTTTTAGAATATTAAAAATTCCTATTCTATAATATTTATTAAAAATCCTATTACATAAAAATTATTTATTTATTAGAATATTAATAAAATTACTCTTTATGATTATTATATATTATAATCAAATAATTGAATAACTGAATTTCCACTCAATACAAACCAGAAATCGGTTTTATGATCATTATATTCCAGATTTATCTGTATTTGAGAGTTTTAAAGTATCTTCATTAAAAGAGGTGTAAGAAATCAAATTGTTAGGTTTGTAGAAAAATAATTGCGTTTTTTTTCTGAACTCTAACTTTATTTTTTTATAAAATAAAAGTGTTATTTTATCGATTTCGAGTAATTATTATTTTAAAGTGCATTTTTCGGTCTGTATTTTGATAACATCGACTTTGGTTTTATTATTAATTTTGCTTCAAATTGGGTTATTACATTAAAGATGGAAAAGAAACAAATAAAAACATTTTTTTGTATGAGTTTAAAACGGGTGGTAAACGATCAGAAATTGGTCGTAAACTAAACGATGCTTTTGGTGTGGGTACTGTTAAGGAACGTACTGTGTAATGGCGGTTCCAAAATTTTCATGTTGAGGACGAGAACTTCGAAGATGAAAAAGGTCACGAGCGTCCTTCTGCAGTTCATAACGACCAACTGAAGGTATTATTTGAATCAGAACCATGCTCAACAATTCTAGAGCTTGTACAAAAGTTATGAGTTAATCATCCTACAGTTCTGGATTACATGAAATAGCTAGGAAAATCAAAAAAGCTCGACAAATGGGTAGCACACGAACAGAATGAAAACCAATAACCGAAATTATTTTTCTACAACCAAATATTTTTCAATACGGTTTGTGTATGAATGAAAATTTTTGTAAAAATAAGCTAATTTATCAAAATATTAATATAAATCTCTAATACTGCAGTCAAATTAAATATGTATGAAATAGTCAATTGAGTTAAAAGTTGATAAACATAATTTAGAATAAAAGACTGGCACTAGCTAGATTTATTTCACATAATATAATGTCAAAATATATTTTTCGTATTTGTAGTAAAACTATAGAAAATATATAATATTTTCTTTTGGAAAAAATGAAGTTTAAGATACTGATTGATTTTTATAAATTGTAAATATCAGTTCTTACGTTTTCAAAATGATTTTTATAAATAATTTTTATTTGTCTTCCGGTTTTAAAAAGAATGTTTGTTTAAGAGTATTTTTTGTATCCAGAATTCAACACAAGCGAGATGTTGAAAATAGTAATATTTTTTTTGTTATATTTCCAAATGTATCCATTTTTATTTATGAATATATTTATATATGTAATCAAAAAAATATAAAATGTAAACTGATTATGTTTTACGTGCATTTTTATAATTTATTGAAATTGTCCCGAGAAAAAATTTACCTTCAAAAGAAGAATATGTAAATAACCGTTTATGGCAACTTATATATTTCTACATGATAAACTTTAAGTATATATCGTCGAAATAAGTTATTTTCATACTAAATATGAACTCGCACACCACATACAAACACATACGGAAAACTCGTGACGTTATAAATTCAACAATATGACAGACCATAAAGCACACATTCTCATATTATATATTCGATCCAATAATATGAATGATGCAGTTCCGTAAGCGTATCATTTTTTTATCGTCAACACCACGCCGTTACCGAGTGAACCGTGGAAATTTTTCACGCTGATATTTAATAATACTGTGTGGCATCGCAGCACGACCGTCTGAATTTCTCCTTTTCATGCATAAATTGAAAGACGAAGTTATATGAAATACTTTTATCATTAAAAAGTTATTTTTTTCAAATGACGCCGGATGGTGCATTTTTGAACCGCAGATGAGATTCACTCTGTTTTCATGATGAATGTTCTCACTCAAAAACTGTGTAATTTCGCGTTGGTATTTTTTCTCGGTTCTCATTACTAGCGAGTTCAGGAAAATCCGAGTTGGTAACTATTTTTTTTTGTCAGAAATGATTTCCTTAACTAAAATTCAAACTTTATAATATATAGAAAAGACTAATATGTTTAGTGTATAGACAAATATACCGTTCGAAATATTAATAGAGTTTTCTATTCATTATATTAAATAAAAGGAATAATAGATACATATTTAACATTAAATTTAAACTTTAATTTAAGGGTAAGTACTTAATGTAAAAAAAATTCAGAGTTTTCTATTCTTAATTAGCATGAAAAATACAAAATACTAAGCACACACAAAAAAATATAAATAATAAAGTAAAATACCGCTTAGAATAAAAAAAATGTTATGTATGAAGGAAAAAAACTAGCATTATGTATCAATTTTCATACGAGTTTATTAAATATATATATATATATATATATCAGTGGCATTTTTCATCATTTTTCAATCTCCTTAGTTTTTTATTTTCTGCTTACTATAAGAGAAAGTTTTCAAGATACATTATATTCCCACTATTATGTGTTCTACTAGCAACTAGTTTATAATTCATATTAGCAATTTACATAGTATTTGAGGATGATATTAACATTTTTCAATTAAAGTATGATCTATTTCGATTTTTAAATTTAGAATTTTATTTTATAAATTTAAAATAATTAAAACTATTATTTTTCATACTCTCATCATGTCTACAAGAAGTTGCTTATGATCACAATATTATTTTTTTTCAAACTTCAAAAATAATTTTATTCATATATGTATACCAGTGAGCTTCGCCCCCTGATATCTGCCTTCATCAACCCCCGGGCATGCTGCGCTCGCCCACTTATCAATTATAAACATGCCATGTAATATAATGAAATAATAAATATATTTTTTAATATTCAGTTATGTCTATATAACATTCTCGCAATATATATATATATATATATATATACATATATATATATATATATATATATATATATATATGTTAGTATGTATATATTATCATTATCCCAGTCAGATTGCAACATGTTATTTTATATATGAAATAAACATATTTGGATTCCATAGAAATCTCGACGTCATAAATAAATAAGTTGACATCATTGAATTTTTCGTGGGTAATTTTGATTTTATATATATAGAAAGATATTTAATAATGTATAGAGAATTAGGTGTAAAATTAATTCGGTGCTTCCTTTAAAGGAAATGAATGGTACGGAAAAATGGAATACATTTTAATCTTTAAAAATTCTTCATTATTTTGTATAATTTTTCTCTATCTGTCGGGTAACTGTGAATTCTTAATCGGAAAAAAAGATGACGACTTAGTCGATGAAATCGTATAGTGTTTTCGAAACTCTTCCACTGTTTTAATATTTTTTGGATATTTCATGCATCACAACACTTTCCACTAAGGTTAAATAGATTATTCCCGGTGCTTCGGCATTTTTTTTAACAGAAATGCGAAAAGTATGCAAAGCTTAATATGTTGCTTTCAGACACCATTATGTTGACTATTGTTTTGTGAGGTCAAATCAACTACTTGGTTAAGATATATGGTGTTTTTAAATATCAATGTTGGTACTTTAAAATATTAAAACAACAAGAAAATATTGTAATTTAACCATTGATTCAGCCTACAGGCACAGAATTAAATTTTACAACTAATAATTATCTGCTTAGATTTAATCAGTTCTATTAACATGCTTAGATAAATTTTATTGTCAATATATTTTAATTTAAAGTTACGTTTAACAGTAACGTTATAAATATTAGTTAATTTATTATCAAAAAAGACCGTTGAAGTTAAAATACATGCGTTTTAATACAAACAGATTATTGAATTTTAAGTTAGAGTTATTTTACAAAGCTAATTTATGTATTTATCATCCATTTTCAACTTCAACTTTATCCGACCTTAATAGTGAAGCGTTTGAAAACTTTGAGTTAAATTCGTAATCTGGAGCTGAAAATCACAGTCGAAATACTTATTGCGTAAAAAACTTTTTAGACAAGAAATCATGTGAAGTTCAAGATTTTTTTATCGCAGAGGGTTGAAAAGTAATCGATTGTTTCACGGGTCAATGATTCTCACAAAAAGTATACCTGGTATCATTAATTGTATTGATCCTTTTAAAAATATAATTGGTATTAAGAAATGTTAACTGATAAATACAGCGTATATTTTCAGGGTCAGGTTCGCAGAAAATTATACATTTAAACTGTTCCTATTATTGAAATATGTAATTGCACTTAATTAAATACACATAGAATTTTATAAAAGAATACTTGATCCGACACTGCGTACTACATATTTCCCAGAGAGAAATAAACATTTTTCTAAATAATATTATTCAATTACACTCGTACTCTGCACATTTTCCGTAACAAAGAGTTTTACAAGCTGGATATTTGTCAACATGCAGGAAACATAGCTATTATGCTCCGCTTTGATGTGCTGTGCTTTACACAGAGTATATTTTTACGAGCACAATGGTTTGTAGTTCAATATACAACGGGAAAAAATAATGTATTTTGAAAACGGACGTATTGAAATAATCGCAGCATAAACATTATTTCAATTGAATGTTATTATTTATTATATCAAATACAAATGTATACGTTGAATAAATAGGTTTTATGTATTTCGAATGCGTTTAAATCTCTAAATAAATTTTTCAAACGTAATGGATTTATCAAAGAAATTCATTAAAACAATTTAAACATTGTACTACTTAACACAGATAAACTGATTAATTTTCATGTATTCATTCATTTAAAATTTTTAACGCATTTATACCTTAAAATAAACTCGTTTAAAATAAAAAAGAGGTGTTTAACTATTTAGCAGAGATTATTTTTATTTTTAGGTAGATATAATACATTTTTTTACATATTAAGTGTATTTTATCTCTAAGTAAACACTTCATAATAAAAAAATATTATTTAATATTTCTTTAATACACTTTACATTTCCTAACCCTATAGAAAATCAGTAAAAAAAATAAGGATATAAAATTAAAGTGTATATCATTCAAAAGTCTTACTTTTGAGATCATTGAAGTATCTTTGAAAATATAAGATTTAGTTGCAAAATAATATAAATATATGAAAATATAAATAAATGTTTGAAAATACAAGCATTGAGTATAATGAAATGTTATAAACACATTTTTATTTTTCAATTATTTAAAACCAAAATCATCAATAGCAAAGGAAATATTTTCTATGTGAAAAAAATATCTATTTATCTGATAAAAATATCTATTAAAGAGACATTTTTATAGTCTAGATGAAGTTATAAAGTCTAAAGTATTTTTTTGAAGTTTAGATGATATTTTAGCATTGTATATTAACACTTAGCCTACCGGAATCCTATTAGTAGTTTTTTTTGGCTAGCTTTTATCGACTGGCATACTATTAATGGGATTTTCATCGACAAAAATTACTGACCGGAAGTGTATTAAAAGGATTTTTTTCTAGCAGCGTTTATTGAAAGAAAGTCTACTAATCATCGTTTTTCTTTACCAAATTTTCATTGGTTGACATTTTGCTGTTAGTATTGGCTGTGTTCTACTTTTCGATTAAAAAAATTTGAATTTTTATCTTATAAAATGAATACTGATAATGAAAATAAAGAATTTCTCACACGCTAAACAAAACTGAGCCGGTATTTCCGGACAATCCATACTCGAATTATTTGGTCGGTTCTATATATACATTTAATTCGCAAGTGGTAGAAAAAGTGTTAATAGTATTCTTCAGCATTTTTCTTTGTATATTTTTGAAGGAAATAAAAAAAATTCTTTAGATATCCAGTAAAAAATAATTGATAGACTAAAAGTCATCTATAGGAATGCTATCAAAAAAGTACTGCGTTAGAAAAATTACCATTTGCATCATATATTTAATAGTTATGAAAAAACATTTTACGGCTGCAAGTACATTTAAAATATGTAAAATATTTTTTTTTAAAAAACAGGTTTGCCTAAAATGAAGCAGTTATTTTTACATAAAATGAAAACTTTCATTTTACTGGTAATACAATCAAGAAAAATATTAAAAATTACTTTACAACCATTCTTGGTAATATTTGTTCATACTACCACGTATGTACTATTTATAATTATGCAGGAAAACTTTATAAAAAAACATTAAAATGTGTAGAATTGTACAGTTGATGCTTAAAAAAATTTTTTTAATGAATGCAATGAAATACTCTCATTATCAGTGTACTACGGAACAACTATCGTGATTTGATGAAAAGCAAAAGAAGGTAAATGTTTTTCTCTTAAAAAGAAACTTAAGATTTATGTTGATAATGATGAAGTTTTGATGCAAAAAACTTTAAAAGAAAGAGTCAGTAATGAGTGAATTTTTTTATGGTATAATAATATCATATCATAAAAACTGTTATTTTTATTATTGAAAATAATACTAAATACAAGTACAAAAACAATATTAAAAAAGTTTTCATTACAAATCAATATAAAGAAAAGTTTGCATTATATTTATATTTAATTAATTTTAATTAACAGGTACAAAATAAAAGTACTCAAATGTTAATATAATTTATAGAGAGAAAATGTAATACTGTTATTCATTAAAAATTAAGAAAGGAATTATGAAATTGTTAATATAATTAAAAATCTATCTACACTATATATATATATATATATATATATATTCATTTTTAAATCGCTCGCTCCATAACTTTTTGATTGAAACACCTGAACAGTTTTCCACCTGTAATATATCAACATACAAATGATGTATGAAGAAAAAACATCTCTTTTATAGTGAAAAATAAATATAAATTCATATAAACACTGCACACGATCTAATGTTGCCGGAATTCATCTTTCTGTAAAGGAGAGATACATTTCACTTGCGATGACGAATGGAGATTCTACAGCCGCGGGGTTCGGCCGCGCGACGCCGGACTTGCTAACTCCTGTCGGCTTTGTGCCACCACCCACAACCGCCAACTCTACACAAGATAAACCCCACACACCTGTCACCTGCATTCACTCGTTGTTAGAGTCTGCTCGAGGCCAGTGGCGGGTATGACCATCGATCAAACAAAAGTTGACTTTACAGAAATAACAAAGGCTGTGTTGAGGGTTTTGTGTTGGTTTTTAAATAAATATTAAATTGTGTGTATCAAATGTGAAAATATGTTAATTATTGAAGTTAATAATTATTACAGAATGTATTACAGAGGGAAAAATAAAAAAAAACATCCATACAAATAATTTACAAAATATAGTAATGATCGAGCTAAATCTATACAAATGTACAAAGTATGTATGTACATATATATTTATATATATATATATATATATATATATAATAAAATTAAATCATTGGAAAATAATTTTATACATTAGAGATATCATTTAACAAAAAGTTTCTTGTTAAATAAAATAAAAAAATACGAGATTCTGTCCTTACGTATGTTCTAAAATTTACCAAATAAGAGAAGAAATAAATGTTAGAAATGTTTGTTCGGAAAACATGTCTGATATTTCAAAGTAAATATTATTTAATATCAAATGACAGTATAAATATTTTGATTATTTCTACTGTTGTCTAGTATATTATGTAAGAATTTTTACTCACACACATGTATATATATGTATATGTATATATATATATATATACATACATATACGCATATATAATACGATTCATTAATGAAAATATTTGTTTGATTCCACTGTTTATAAACACTAAAATGACTGAATAAATTGTTTATTAAGTGGCGAAAATTTGGATTAACTTTAAGCTATATCAATTATCTGGAAGAAAAACAGCCTCAGAACTGTAGACTAATTATTTGCATAATAGACGATTAATGAAAGTTAATGTCGAGGGGACTTGTGTTTCCTGAGTGAATTAGCGTATTAACGCTAATGGTATTAGAAGACAGCTATATATTATTCTTTATTCCCTCTTAATATGTCTAATTCAGAAAATTAATATGTTTTTCTGTTGGTGTAAGTCATTTATTTTTATGGACTGTTTATAAGTTCTTTTTTTATTGTTATCAATTTATGTCTACAATTTAGATTTTTAGAAAAATTTCATCCAAAATTGGAAGTAGTGATAGTACAGAAAATGTATTTAAAAAGTTAAAATTAGGTTTTGTGATTTTTGTTACTATTGAAAACTCCATTATCTAAAAGTATAATTAAAATATTTTTAATAAGATTTATTTAATAGGAATTAACTGTAGCATAATTATTATTGATTATTGCATCATAGGTAAAATAGAAAAATTGTGCTTACTACTTATTATTAGCAATAAAAGAAGTTTTGTTGTTAATATTCAGTGTATGTGAAAACTTTTCTTTATGATAGTTAATTGTATTTTTGAAGTAATATTATTATTTCAAATTGAACTTCTATGAATTTGATTATTTTAGTACTTGTTCTATTTTCAAATAGTTTTTTATTCATTTTGTCAAGTCAATCAAAATGTGTCTGTGATTTTCAATTATAATTCAAAAACAATTTAATATTATTTATAAAATTAAAATTAGAAATCAAATATGTTGTATGAAATTTTATGTCTTGTATATTAAAAGTAAAATACTGTAAAAAGAGTTTTTCTTTGACTTTATTGTTTTTAATTTATTTGCTTGTAGGCATTGAAAAAATGTATAAATATTGTGTATAAACAAATTCTTTTTAAAAAGTACGCCAAACTTTTGACATAGGTGAATTACAGATAATAATGAAAATTATTTAAAATACATTCTGGAATGATTTTATGTTTTAAAATATAATGAATCATTTATTTTTGATGTAAAAACGTTTTAGTGCATAAAATGAAAAACAATTTCAAAAAATAAATATTTTTTGTTGGAAATTATACAATTTCTTTAACATAAATATTTTATTTTTAATTACTATATTATTCATTAAAAGAAAAATAGATTTTACTGTGCTTTATAGCTTCTCTGAGGATAATGTTATTACCATAGATATATGTATAAATAACAAAAAAAAATAATCAATAATTAATTATAGAACATTTTGGTAAAAAAAATTTGAGCCTTGTGAAATAATAAATGAAATATAAATAAAATAAGATAAGTAAAAAAAAACTCCATTCTAGAACTTATTTTTAATTAGTATTGTGTTTTTAGACACACAACATTTCTTTTAAAGTTTCTTTGCGATATCCTGAATTCTCTGTAAAACTGCTATTCCCAAAATGTCTTTATCAAGTAGTTTTTTTCTAGTAACCTTAATTAACAAAGATAAATAAGATTGAAGAAGATATTTACGCTGAACACGGAATTTAATAAGAACATAACTGATTGTAGTAAGAAGAATTCAACGAAACTCGGACTTAATTTCAAGAGATAATTTATTTTACTTTAAAATATTACAAACGAAATATTGTTAATTAATTAAAAAATTAAACAGAATAAAAGTTTGCTTCATTACTTTTTTATTCTTTCATTTTTTTGCAATATTTCACATTTTGACTTCAATTAATAACTTATATAAATAAAATAAACACAGACAAAAATATTTGTAGACAAATATTATGTGAAAATATATTTAGAATAAAATTTACAGTCAGTATTTATTAGATTTTTATAACATGAATAATTATTTATTTGAATTCATTAAGTTTTTTTTAATTTTAATTATAGTTTTTGATATTAATTTTCGTTATATCAAGATAAATTTTGAACAGATGGGGATTCAAAATTTATCTGAAGATACTGAAAGTTAAAAATGGGTATAAAAAAGACAAATTTGAATTTTTCATTAAGAATTTCAATTGAACAATCATGAACAAAATAAGATTTGATAACAATAAAATGAAGGTTAATTCAAATTTAAACTGAACTTCATATCTAAAGATTTACAAATAATATTGAACATTTTAATAAAATATGATTTTCTAATAGGAAAATGATAACATTTATTAAAGTCGTACCATTTCTTATTTTTATTGTTAAACAGCTATCGTATATTTAATATATGTAGATTTTTATAATAAAAAACACATAACAATTTTAACTTTTTATAGAGAAATATATCAGTCATGATATGAATTTAGCACCAATTGTATCCCAGAAAATAAATCTTTATTTTTCTCCTATTTCCATTTAACCATCTACTGCTGAGTTAAATTGATTTTTTTTTGTTCTGAAAGTGGAACTAATTATAATTAATTCAAAAATAATAATGTTGCTTTATATTACTACTGCAAGAAAAGTAACGCTATTGAAATATACGAATTTTTGTTTCACCTTAATAAGAATATCGAAAAAAAATGAAACTTGAAAGAAACATTTCTTGATTTAAAAAAATATTTAAATGGTATATTAAATTATTATTTAATGTATATATATATATATATATATATATATATATATATATATATATATATGTATATATTATTAGTAAATCATCAGTCGTAGAGAAATATTCTGCAGAATATTTATTCTAAAATTTCCACATCGTTAACATTCTCTCAATGTACTGCAATTATTAATAATTTTAAGTGCACAATACCCCGTTACCTACGTTTTCTGAGAGAATAGATGAATGTCTTCCGGTACAGGTTCATGTTATTTCACAAGCACTGATGATGGCCATATTAGTTTCTTGTTGAACAGACAGTCTCACAAAAATAATTCATACACGTATTCGTATAATGTTGCTGACATTGGCCGCCGGTCAACCGAGCGTTTTTAACTCTGACATATATGTTTTGTGTCCGGTAATATAATATATATATATATATATATATATACAAACGAATACACATGTATATGTAGGGACGTGATTTATTTATTTCTTCTTTCAACCAACTCGTATTCGCAAAACTTTCTCAAATGACATATGTATATGTATATATATATATATATATATATATATATATATATATATATATATATATATATATGAGCACCTAGTTGTCACTATATATTAATTATATATGTTCTAACAGTACAGTCCTGTATTATTTGTTAAAGGATGGTGTAAATTTATTTTAAAGGGATTATGAATTTTGTACAAAAGATAAATGAAGAGTATTTGTAGTGTAAATTTGAAACATTCACTTCTTTTGTATAAAAAATTACATTTTTGTAGCAGGTATTTAAATATGATTTGACGATAAATGTAAAATCATTTTTTTTATTTTGACAAAAGCTGTATGTTTACAGTTTTTATAATAGTTTTTTCACTAATGTGGTTCTACTATACAAGTGTATATTATTAAAAATGTTGTTTTTGATGAGAATTCTTTTTACAAGAAAATAATTCAATGTGTCTGAAAATAAAGGTATTATGTACATATATATATATATATATATATATATATATATATATATATATATATATATATACGTATTATATAAATGTATACATCTTCAATCAAATATATTTAATTTTTGTATACTTTTTATACTATGCGGTTTAAAAAATATACTTTTAGTTTAAGTTAAAGTCAAATAGTGTTTTAAAATTAGGAAAATAGTTTAAAATAAAAATATATTCTCTGCAATAAAATGAAAAGAAAAAATATCAATACGTTTTATTATACTTTAAAATTAAAGAATTTGTGTTAAAAAATAAATTCTATTAAATAAAAATACATACGACAATAATAATTCTGTCACTGTGGTTAAATTCATTTTCATAAATGAATTCTTTAGATTTTTCGGCATTCGGCTCATCACTTGAAGGATGATAATGTGTTTTCATTGAAAAG
Organism: Acanthacorydalis orientalis; assembly: GCA_034766995.1. NCBI lineage: Eukaryota > Metazoa > Arthropoda > Insecta > Megaloptera > Corydalidae > Acanthacorydalis > Acanthacorydalis orientalis. Next base: position 17,111,343 of record CM068318.1, on the reverse strand, counting down.
CGTATAAACGATAATTGAAAGTAATCAATAATGATTTAGCGAATTTTTTGATCGAAAAATTTCGTGTGGTTTGTGGTGTGAAAAAAAACAATTCATTTGTGAAAGTAAAAATAAATATTTTCGAATTTTTTAAGAATTTATTTTGTTCTTTTTTCTAATTTAAAAATAATTATTTATAGACTTTTTAAATTATAATTATATTTAAATATATCAATTAGAAATAAAAATAGACAATATAAAAAACTTGCTTTTGAAAGAGTAAAATTGTTTATTTATATATAAAGATATATATATATATACATATCGTTTTTACAAAAATGAAAAACATATATTCAATATTTATCATGGACGTTAATACAATAGATAACATAAAAAAAGCTCCAGAATGCATTAAGTTTCTTGAAAAACTGTAGAAATCGGTCATTAACGAGGAAATAAATTTCTTTTTTTTTAAATTCACGAAATTTGGTAATACGCCAAATGGTCTTCGTTTTCACGAAAACGAACAATTCGCAGTTACAGCGGTTTACAATCGAGAGTGTAAAATATATAACTCAATGGCAGTTTATCACTTGGTGGGTCAAGGTTTGACCGCTGGCCTTTTCCGGCTAAATGAGTTTTTTTTACACACTTTTCATTCTTGGAAGCTAATATTAAATTGAGGTTTTTTATAAACACTTTTTTCAAAGTACTTCCCTTGATTTTTTAAATTCAGCGAATTGCTGGAAGTTTTGAAATTTATTTATTTCAATGAAAATTCATTTAAGGTACATATATTCCAAAACCGTTAAATATAATTATCTCATAAAAATATATACATACATACATATATATATATAAATATATATATATATATATATATATATATATCTAATTGATATATAGTGATTTAAAATCAGCAATATTGGTTGTAATACTAATAAACATATATATTTTTAAAATGTTTCTGTAAATAACTTTAAACTCAAAATTATATTATAAAACATTATATAAACATATTATAAACATTTATTATTATAAAACTTATTATAAACATTTTCATTTTCTTGGAATCTGTTACGTTCCAATTACTTAATAATAAATAAATACTTTTAATTATTTAAATATATTTTTGATTATTTTGAAAATGATTTACACAAAGAATATCTTATTATTAATAATTATGTATACTACATTATATATATATATATATATATATATATATATATATATATATATATGTGTGTGTGTGTGTGTGTGCGCGCGTGTGTGTGTATGTAAGCTCAATGATTATAATTACAATTATTACCTCCGTAAACTATCACAGCTAATTAATTGCTGATCCAGAGTAACAAAATAGTGGAGAGTAAATTATTAGGACTTCATGACAAAAATTAATTACCTAGTATTACGAGCAAAATTTCAGTCATAAATTAGCGATTGGTCCCTTTCATTAGTTATTAGAGTTTCACATATAAATTACATACTATGAATGTTTTAATAATGTATATAATTTATAGGTTAATTAAAATATAATTATATTCATTGAATATATATATTAAAATTCTATTCGTCATATATATACATCATTATTAGTATGTTGATTCAGGGCACTATTTTCAAACTGATATTTAAATAATAACTATTTTGTGTTTTTATTTAATTACATATTCATTTGAAAACTAGTAGTGTATTAGCAAGTAAAATAATAATATTTCAGTACATATGATATGGAAATTATTTAATTTCTGCGAGCTTATAATTTTATATCAAAAATATCTAGTGAATAATAAATTGTTTATTTACAATTAAAATTATGTAAGAAAATAGTTAAATAGTTAAAATAATGTTTATAACATATTAAGAATATTAATACGGTTGAACTAGTATTTTTTGAAAAAAATGATTTATTTATTTAAAAATATACTATTTTAAATAGAGATAGGTGGTTTTTTGTTTGTGCATTAGAAAAGAATAGTAAAATGAAACATTATAAATGTGTATATATAAATACTAATATATATATATATATATATATTGTTAGTATGGAAAGAGAAAACAGTAAAGTATGCGTATTCAAACATATCTAAAATTCTCTTTAAAAAATGTTATCTTTTTACGAAATTCTTAAATTACGACTACATTTATAAAATTTATGTGCAATATAAAACGGTTATCTGATATATTTAAATAAAAGTATTTTCAGTAGATCGTGAGTACAATACATATATGTTAATAAACAAATATATACACTGAAAATAGACTAGAACGTTACGAAAATTTCCGTATCAATCACTGTTACGATCAGATAAACAATATAATGAATAGCATAATCAATTATCTCGTCCAACGTTACACACAAACTGCATAATTGCCACCCACAAATAAGTTATATAGTTAGTAATAGTAACGGAATAACGTTTTGCAAATACTGCCATCAGCCATAATTGACATATGTTGGCACCGAAGTGGTGGTTGATAGTCGGTTGGTAATGTCGTAGGTATTTGATAACGGATGTCGATAATCTGACGGAAGGTATGTGCAGGTGGTAGTGGAAGCGTACGGTTCAGTGTTGGTTTGAATTTTGAGGGTGATCCGGGATGACCGATAGCATTCACGTGTGACCTCGACCCATGATGTGATCACGCAATGTCGAAGAAATGGCGTACATACCATGACGACTGATATTCAACGCGTTATCGTTAATTAAACCTACGAAATGCAGTTTACAAGCATCGGATGATAGGTTGAATTTGTGATTTTTTTTATTTAATTTTGGAATTTCGGTAAAACATTTAATCGCACGAATATATTAACATTATTTGAACAGTACATTCAATTATTAAAAAAATAATGATTTATTCAAGTTGTACTGATATTTAAATATAATATTATGAAAAAAATAGGATTAACAATTTTTACTGGTCGTAGCATTTGTCAGAACTGAATATAAAAAATAGATCTGCACATTAATTTTATTAAACGAATACATTTTTTTCATTCATTTATGTGTTTATTTATGAATTAATAAAGTTATTAATAAAATGTAATACATTTTTATCCTATTTATTAATTAATATTTGGATAAACAATCGAACAAAATCGAGTTATAACATTAGAATAAAGACATATTATTAGTTTGAGTAATAAAAAACAATATTTTTTTTAATTTGTGGATATATATATATATATATATATATATATATATCCACAAATATATATATATATATTCGAAAATGTTGCTTTAAACAGAACGTTGAACTTTAATATGAGAAATTGGTTTGAACTTGAAATACTTAACATTTAATTAAAGTTTGAAGAAGAAAATAATGTGCTGTTTTAATAAAATTAGGCTGTATAAAATGTTTAAGAAACATAATATTGTATGTCATAAAGTAACTATCATAAAAATCCTTTACATAATTAAAATTTATAATTACTCATTTCAACATATTCTTAAATGGTAATTTTATAAACTTACATTTGTTGTTTATATAGAGTTTAAAATTTTAATATCATTTACTATTATAGTTTCTGATACTATGACTAAATTCAATTTTTAAGTGAATTTTCATTCTATATAAAATTGTAATGATGAAAAATGTTCAATGATTGATAACTGATCGTTTTTATGACAATTCTATTAGTCTGACAACGCTAAGTTATATAATAATTAGGTCATTGATCATTTAATTATTGGATATTTTGATCAGAAAAATGTATGGATTGTGGAAAAGTGAAAATTGATGTGTGAAATTGAACATTATTTCCATACCAAAAACATCCATATTCATTACTAATTTTTATAGGATTGATGATCGAATTATTGAAAGATGATTGAATAATATTGATCTTATACGTTAATTTGATAGATTTTAAGCTTTTTGGATTGTAGGACATATGAGACATGAAAAATGAAATGGTTTTTATTAGAGAATAAATTTATAACAGCAAGCATAGGTGATTCAATTTAGGCTTCTACATGATAGTATTAAAAAAAAACATAAAAATAACATGACTTTTTTTAAATTTTTGCGTTTTTTTAATACTTTCATGTGGAAGCTTAAATTATATCACTGTATATATTAATTTGATTTTTACATGTGCATTTTGTATATATGGATATTGTATGTATGTATGTGTATGTGTATATTATATATATATATATATATATATCCATTTAAGAAATTAATGTTAGATATAAATTTTATAATACTGAGATATGTTCGTAAACTAACTTAAAATAAAGATTTTTGAGTACATTTAAATAAAATTTGAACTTTAATTTCAATTTTATTTTAAGGAGCGTTTAACCTGTTAACTTTCATTAACAAGATTCATGAAGAAATTATGTAAAAAGTAGACATATCCAAATATTTTGCTTTAGTCTTTCAGTAAGCTATAATAAACACACTCTTTATAAAAAGTAAATTATTTTTGAAAACAATCAATTTTCGAAAATTAGATTAATGATAGATTAGTATAAATTATATAATATAAATACTTTGGATTAAAGTGCGAGTGAGAAATAAACATCACATAAAGTGCAAATAGAATAAATATTAAGTTGATTTTTTCTTTAACTTCATTACAGATTCAATAAATCAATGCAATTTTATAACTTTTAATTAAAATATTTTCGGAAAAGTAATCAAAAATGCACCTACCGATAAAAATAAATTGATTACACGTTTATGATTAAAGTGTGATCATAATAAATTTAACAATTCTTTAAAACATCGAAAAATCCTTTAAAACATGAATTTCCTTTTATTAAAAACATATAAATACGCAAGAAGGGAATTTTTTATACTTCGTAAAATCTATAATATAAACAGATTAATAAAACATACAAACAAATTTAAATGGTACTTTAAAGTTACACCGAAATCATTTTACTATGTGACAACCAATCAGTGAAATCAGTATGTATGTATATTATATATACATATATATATATATATATATATATATATACATATATAATGGAAAATTAAATAAAAAATCCGAAGTATAAAATCTTGTACCGGCTTTAATATCCTGTTCGCAAATAGCTTTCGTATACGGAACGCCAAGACGCAAAAAGCATGCATTTAATTTGTAATATGAAAAGGTAAAATGGGTGTAGGCAGTGTTCCCACACGAACAACAAATAGAGAAGATGGAAATTTAACTGGTGTATCTCCAGACAAAGATAAATATTAAATAATCGTATAGTGTTGATATTACCGTCTCTTACTTGCGAAATGCGGCCCGCTGTTATACGAGTTTAAGCTCTATTTAAACAGAAGATTTATTAAATTATGCACAACACAGACACAATGCGACCGACGCGTACAACCTACGTATTCTATCTTTATTTGTGAACTGCTCTTATGTGTCATACGTCGACTCTATTCAAATGTTTTTGTTACATTCAATTGTACATCTTATGGTAAACGTTCGCAAGGATGAAAGTTGTTGGCAGGTATTGAGGTGTACGATGTACGAAAACTAATTTTCCCGTCCATTTCGACACCATTCATGGCAAGCAAGTACGAACTGAGTACCCCTTGAGAGAAATCTGAGACTTTTTATTTATTTAATTTACATTTACAACTTGTTAAGAACGGGCAACTTGGCTTTGTGTACAAAAAAATAACATTGTTACGTTACGTCGACTTGAAAATCAATACAAGACATAAGAAGCCCAATTCGATTAGAGATGTATGTTTATATTTTCGTGAAATCGATAACATTCTCAAGTAATTTTAATAAAAGATTAGACCGATTGAGAATTCATGCTGCATCATTAATATAATTATACGAATGCATTTATCTCAAGTACAGAAAATTGGTATTATTTAAATTTTAATTACCGCTACATTAAAAATATTAATCATCTTATATTATTAAAATTTAAACACATTTATTTTTTTATTAAATGTCTGACTGTTTTCATAAATGTTTATTCATTTAAAATTTATCAAATATGTTCATTAAAAACAAAAGTGAATTTAAAAAAAATTGTTATATAAGTGAGTTCATCTTCTACTATCTATGTATTAATGTAACGAAGATTGTACTTGTTTACCATATTCATTGAATATTATATTATTTACGTAAACTATATCGCCCCTTATATTTACATTTAGTACCTAATTATTTGCATTGTATACTATTGTAGATACGTTTATATAATGAATATCATCTTGTAATTCTTCGATGTTTACAGTATATTATGAAGACATCGTCAGTCATGAATATTGTTATATATATTTATTCATATAAAAATCTATTATTATAAATATGTTGATTTCTTTCGAATCCACTGACATTAGTAAAAATTTCATATTTGCTCTCTCTTTCATATACATACACATACACACACACACACATATATATATATATATATATATGTATATATATATTATATATATATATATATATTATATATATATATATATATTAGGGGGCTTCGCTCACAAACCATCGGACTCGCTGCGCTCGCTCACTTCTCAATTATAAACTGTACATACAACCCAATGAAACAATAAATTTTTTTTTTCAAAAATCATTGTGTGTACATAATTATTATCAGATATATAGAAACGTAATCGTTATATATATACATATGTGTGTGTGTTAGTATGTCTATATAAACATGGCAGTAGAATATTTTTGACAACCTTTTAGTTTTTGTGATTCAACATTATCATATATATATATATATACATATATATATATATATATATATATATATATATATATAAATATATTATATACGTATATATATATATATATATATATTATATACATATATATATATATATATATATATATATACATATATATATATATATATATATATATATATATATATATGTATGTATAAAAAGATATATAAATTGTCGAACCTATCGTATATATTATTGTAACAAAAATATATCAAATATATTAAACAAATTTAGATATTTTAAGAAAAGTATTCTTGAATATAATGATTGTGTTTATGCGGAATTATTAAATTTTATTTGAACTACAAATTGTTTGAATAAAGAAGATCACTTTAATTTAAAAAATCTGAAATGCTTTTATATATTTTTGGTGCACTTTTTTGATGAATGTATCATATTATAAAGACTATATTATTTAAATATAATAACAAATTATCCGTCTAGATAATATCTACTTTTCATTACAAGAGAATATAGTCATTATATTAAACTTATATGATTGTATCTTCTTTTTTCTGATGTATACATCTTTTATCACGTACCTATTCTCGAAACAAGCTGAATGATTTAATTTTAGGGTATTTTAATAAAATATTTATTACATATGTGAATAAGTACTGATTTTTAATACATATAATATAATTTATATTTTCTAGAAAGCTTGAATACCATATGAGATAACTGTACATTGTTACAAAATTACCGTGTTAATTAATTATTTATTTTATAAATCATTTTATTCCTAATAATTCTCAAAATTAGATCATACAAATAGTAATCTGTTTTAATAATTTCAATGATGTAAATATTTTTTTTGTATTTCGGTTTTATGAAGAACCATTTTTATTTTGTTAAAGTAACGAATACATTATGTATTACATAAAATTTACTGTGACGTTTAATAGTCAAAGCATAAAAAATGAGAGCGACTGCATAAATAATATGTACTTATAATAATAAGAAAAACAATACTTTTGTTTAGATTTTTACTTTATTTAATTTAGTTCTCTATTTATATATATATATATATATATATATATATATATATGTATATATGTATGTATATACGTATATATATATATATATATATATATATATATATATGTAAATACAACCAATTTTATTATTATTAAAAAATAGGCTAAAATATTTCTTTCTCTAAATATAATTGTTTGAAATGTATTATTTCAAAGGTGAATATTAATTAATTAGTTTTTCTACTCAGACTTACTTTTTAAATTTTAAGCTTGATTATTAACACGATATTCTTAACGTTTGTTGTTTACATTGTAAGGAACATACTGTTCATAGTAGAAAACTGAATTTTAGAAGTTATTAATTACACTTTTCATGTTTAAACTTTTTTAAGACAAAAATAATGATAAGAAAATAAAAACAACTGTAAACAGATGTTATAAGATGTATACAGAGAAATGAATAATTACTTTGTTTTAAAAATAACACAATACGCTTGTCTAGCATAAATAAGTCTAGTGGTAAGGGTTTTCTTCAGAATAAAACTATAACTTGAAACAAATCTCTTGCTTTATATTTTTTTCTGATGGTAAATACGAAAGAAGGGAATGGTTTCAGAATAAACGACTGCAATGTATTTCAGCCCCTACTGCGTAGTATCAATAGAATATTTACTCACATTATATACATACTTATATATATATATATATATATATATATATATATATATATATATATATATAAGTATGCAAGACGTTTCATAAATAATATATCAATTATTATTAATATATATATATATATATATATATATATATATATTTATAAATATTTTTTTATATTTTTAAAAATTATGACATTTTGGATTTCATTTCCCATGGATTTCATTCTCATTACCCTTTAAAATATTAATAGTAGTGGATGTTTAATTTATTATATAAAAGCTTTATAATTATATTTAATTTCAATCGAGTTGGTTGCTTTAACAGTATTATTATTATTCAGATATTATCTTCTAATCCAACATCGTTGAAAAAGAATTAAATACTCGATCAGAAAATAATACAAATGTGAATATTTTTTTGAAATACCAACACAAACGGTTTAAAACCAATGTTAGTCTAATGAAATTGAAACTTTCAGTTACATGTAAATACCTACACACACATACATATATATATATATATACAAACATTAGTATGTATATAAATAAATGCATAAGTGTATGTGCATGAATAATAAGGAAGATGTATGACAAAGTGTTGGTTAAAACATTATCATTTTTTCATCCTACAAATGTCAGAGTTCAATAACGAAACCGAAACAGATACGTACATAAAATATATAGTGTAAAACGATTCTTGTACGTAAATGCAAAGTCTTGGACAATTTGTCATTCGTCACAGTGATTTTCTTATGTATTCTTGTCATGAGAAATTGCCTTTGAAATACATTTTCTTCGCTAGCTTATAACATGAATCTGCGGGTGGTTGGTATGGCAATGCATCATAATGTTGGCAACGATCGTTGAAGTTGATCCAGGATTGCCGCGGTCAAAGTGTAACGATCTGTGAAATGTGTCAAACAGTATGGGCCACTGTTTTTATCGTCCTCCGTTAGATAAAGTGTTTAAAATTATTGCGCAACGCCGGGGTCAACTAACTTATCTTGTTTAACGAGTTTCGGGGTACTTGTAAATGGAGACAGATTCCAAAGTTATAAAGCCATTTTGACTCCTAACAGGCTTGACGATATAATCTTAGAACGAAATTTGTGCATCTATAAAATTCATCATTATATCGTACATACACTCATATTAACAAACATTTATATACATATAAATACCATCTCATTCAAATACAAATTAGTACACACACATACATATATATATATATATATATATATATATATATATATATATACATGTATTTCGAAAGAGAGAGAAAGACATTATTTTGATCATACGTAAATATATTCATAAATAATAAAAAATAGAAAGTATGAATAGAAACATATAGTGAATTCACTTTTCTGACAGCTATTATTAAATTTTAAATTTATATATTTAATAATAGTGCTTTTCCACGTTTTTTAAAAGACAGTTTTTTTTTAAAGTTTGAACGGTACAAATTAAGAGAAAATATTTTGATAAACAAAATTGATTACTGAGAACCAATGTATTATATTCAATTAAAAAAGAAGAAAAAATATGAAGTATTTGAATTTTTAATTTAATCAATTTTTAATACATTTAGTACGATAGGCGTTATATGTAGAAATGCGTTTTAGCACAGAGTTAATAAAAATAAACATATTGATATTTCAGTGTTTCTTTACAGAACTCACTGAAAGGAGTCTAAGCTCAAAGTCAACATCCTTGCTAGATTAATTTACGTACTAGCAACATTTTTTTTATAAAGATTTATTACACTTAGAACTATTAGACCTTAATAGCAGTTTGTTCAAGAAAATAAATTGTTATTTAATAAACAAGAAAACATTAGTTCAAATAGTATATTTTATATTTTTAGTAAATATGTTTAAAAAAAACTTATATAGAACAAATAAAAAAAAAAAGTTTGTTGGATATATAACTGACACTCATTTATTCCTTTCATTTTATTTTTTTAAGTGTCATTAACTTTTACAGATATTTATTAAAACAGTAGATTTTATTTAAAAAGGAATATTTATATCAATAAATACGGTATAAAAACTGGAATTTATTATTGTATTTTTATTATTCGGATATTTTCTCTGTGATAATTTGATTTTAACTTAGTGATTTGAACATAACTTATTCTAAATTTACTTAGCACATATAAATGTTTATATATATATATATATATATATACATATATATATATATATATATATATATATATATATATATATATATATACATAATTTATGTAATAAATACATGCTTTTAATGTATAATTATTTATAACGTATAATATTGTTTATTATATATAAATGGAATTTAGTAAAAAAATAAAGCACCTATAATAAAAAATAACACATCAAAATTAAGAAAAATAAATATGAGAATTTAAGAAGCATCAAGATACATAGAGATACAATCATATATGAATTGGTGAAGTTTTAAATACATACCTTTTTTTAATGTAAAATATTTATAATAACCTTATGTAAAAAGTGCATTAGAGTGTATATTCATATGATAAAATATTTATATTTAAAAGCAACTGCATCATAGTCAAATAAAAACTCCAAATTGAATAAAAAAATCAAATTTATTCCTCTCAAACAGACTGAAAATGCATTAACATTTATTTAAATAATGTACCTGTACTATGTCATGTACATCCTCTATTAAAAAATATGATGAAGTGAAAATAAATAAACGAAAAACGATGGTAAAAACTGAAAATAAGGAAAAGAAAACCGAAATCTTTTTTTGTCGTGAGTACAAATTTAACTCAGGATCGAATGTATCGTGGTCCAAACATATTACTGGGCATTTTGTTGTTCAGGGACTGGCAATCAGATATGGGTTTTTATATTGTTTAAAAATATAACGACATATTGATAGATGATTGTATAAAAATTAAGAAAAACTTAAAGGAGTATAAAAATTAGTTTAAATATTTTTCTTTGCAAGAATCCATTAACTTCTAGATATAATATCATTAATTACTCTCGCACTAATATAAACAATTGTTTTATATAAAAGAACTACATACAAAAAACATATAATAATACTTTTGATAAATAAATTTAATGAGCATGTTTTCTCAAATACTTTGAGAAAAAAAACTCTCTGATTTCGTTCATTTAGTTAAATGAATTAAAAAAATATTTGCTTTGTAAACACACATACATTTTAAGCAGTTTCTACGTAAATCGTATTCAATTATTATAAAAGACCTTATAGTTCATTGTAAAAGTATTTGTTATTCACGGAACTATTTCAATTACTGTAACTATTCACTAATGTATTTAACGTATACTTCTATAAAGTCGAACAGAATTGTAAACTCTATTTTTTTTTAAAAAAAAAACAATATAAAATGTAGTATAATACAAACAATTTTGATACGTATTTGAAACATTTAACTTTCTGCAGTTAATTATAAGATAGAAAAAAATTGTTTGAATTCATTACAAATTCTATTGACATAGTTAAAAATGTTTATTTTATTTTTGTACTAAAATTTCATGATTTTATTTATAGTCTGTAAACGAAGTAAGAGCTTTTAAGGATATGAAGTTCGTTTAACTCGTTTGTCGAACATAGAATTTCTTTTAAAATTCTTTAAAGTCATATATTTTACAGTCATTTGATGACTTTTTTAGTACTTAAACTGCAGGTAAGAGTACGTTACTCTTACTAACTACTACTAACTACTCTTGAACAACTTTATTAGAAATTTTTAATTGTACATATATATATATATATATATATATATATATATATATATATATATATTTATAAGATCTATTAAACAACTTCATAAACATTTTTTTATATCGGTATAACTTTGTTTTACTATTTTACACAGCTGAAAATATAAAAAATATTTAAAAAATAAAAACAAAACGTTTAATACTCTTTGAAGTTAATTATTTATGAGTAAAGTCATTTTCATTTTTGGAAATAATATTTACTAAAAATAGGATAGAATTTTTGTTTTATTTAATTTTTTTATATTTTTCAGATTAACTTATTAGTTTTTTAAATTATGCGTGATTTGCTTACAAAAAAAATACGGTATGATAAATTTGGAAACACGATATGCATTGCGATATTTTATTTTTTAATTTAATTTTCAATGTTGTATCATTATTAATAATAACAGATTTTCATTCCTACATCAGTATGATCTAATGAAAAGGGACAAACTGCTAAGTTATTATTGAAATTTTACTATTAATCCCAGATAATTAATTTTTGTGGTGAAATTCCAATAATTTAATCACCGCTACTTTACTACTGCGTAAATATAGTTTATTATTAATTACTTGTTTACGAAGAGAATTATTAAATTCACATTTGTACTAATTAGTCGAAATTATTTTCAATAGATTTTAATTAGATGATTAATTATGAAAACATACTGTTGAGATTATTTTGTTTTTTATTACTTTATTTTCGGAATGTCGAATGTAATGAAATGTTATTGTTTAATTTCATTTTAATTAATAAAAATATTTTCGTAGTTATATATAGGCGATTTAATTACATTCCTTTTATGAAATGTACTTGTGCAATATTCAAATTTTTTTCACCTATATCTATTCCAAAAATATTTCTCATCGTAATTTTAAATCACCAAAGTTTTTTAATCAATAATTTTGTATACAACTCTTTTAAACACTAAAATAAAGAGAAGCCTAAAATAGCATTTAATAATTAAAATATTTTAGAAGTGTTTAATCCAAAAATTATTCAATATATTAGAAAAATTGATGTTATTTTTGCATTGAGTTGTTTTAAATTGTATTTAAATTAAATTGAATTTGATTTATTTTATTTGATAAATATAACAGTTTTTTTTCTATATCTCTCTGGGTAAAATTAAATATTTGTGAAGAGTCGGAATTAAAAAATAAATAAACAGCCAATGATATATTATAAGCATCTATATGTGTGAGTGTGTGTATAAGACATTCACCTAGATATCTCATCACTTTCTATGAAACAAACGTGTTGTAAACCGAAGAAAAAGATACACGGACATGAAATCCAAACATCTCACAAGTGAAAATATCATTTACAGCTGTCCATGCGAAAACGTTACTCGCATCGACATTCACATATTGCGACCATAACGTTGTTGGTCCACACGGTCAATCCTCGCTCAATTTATTACACCAACATGCGTCAACTTGATGCCACTATATCATAGGTGGTTGCGAGGCAGCTTTCCGCTAGACGCCAGTGGATACGTGTGGTGGTTTGGTGGACTGGGGAGAGCCGAGACTGATGCGGTGTGACTATCATCCAGCCTTCTCATCCAAAACAGCTCAACGCAGGCAATACCTTCACTCAACGTACGTTACGTTGAAGGCCTTCTCTTGACATTTTATATATGGATTTTTTTTATATTCTATTGTGGTATTTTAAGTAGTTTCGTAACCTTTTTCCAACATATTTTTATTTGAATTTATTGTACTTTACGGTTACAGCTCCATCAGGCGTTTTATATAATTCCATTATACAAAAAATAAATACGTGTTTCAATGAAATATATTGTTAAAAAAATATTTATCGTTTGAAATATTGTATAAATACGATCACTATAACTTTACAAATGTCAAGACTATAATTTGATTACAATCATGACTAAAATTTAAATTCATAAAACAATAAAAAAATTAAATTTCTTTTCATCATTACATTAACATCTTTTGATATATATATATATATATATATATATATATATATATATATGATAGAAAAATAATTGCGTTTTATGACCTTTACATTCATATACATTTTTCTTTTTTTTTGGTTTTCTTAACTGTTTTAATTGGTCTACAACTCTTCGATGACTAGCGCCTAACTTTTGTGAAAACTCTGGAATTATTGTACCTGGTTCTGATTCAAGGTATGCATTCTGTTAGTCGTTTTTAATTACAAGACACCTGCAACCTTCTTCATTTCCAAAGCTCTCGTTCCCAGTACAAAATTTTTGAACCACCATTGCACCGTACATTCATCTCTAGTACCTACACCAGTTTAGTTTCTGACCAGTTTCTACTGCTTTACCATCAGTTTTGAATTCATAGTTTCTCTTATTTACTTCTTTTCCATCTTTCATTCAATAGTCCGATTTCAAGCAAAATAAATAATAAAACCAAACTCGATGCTACGAAATATAGATCAAAAAAAGCACTTTAAAATAATATTAACATGAACATGATGAAATGATACTTTCATTGAAAAAAATAAGGTTAGTATTCAAAGAACGAAAAACCGATTTTATTTTGCTACTAACCTAATATATATGTATATATATATATATATATAAGTAAATTCAATAATCTTAAAATATTGGATTTAATGTGAAAATGTTTCAAATTTTAATAAATAAGAAAAATAAGATCAAAAAAAATTAACATCAAATTAGAATAATATCTAAACTCAAATAAATAATAAATTTAGATAATATAGTTTTGACATTGTGTCTTAATTCATTTTTGCAAATGATTTTTCCATTCAGTAATTAAACCACCAAATTTCTTTGGGATTAAAAACCTACTATAGTTTATAAAAAATATATAGTAGATTATTGATCAATTTAAGTTATTGCTTATAAGCATTTAAGTGTATAAACACCTATTCTTTTTAAATATTTCTTCTTCTTATTTATTCGCAGTCTGAAAATAATGGTATCGACTTAGAAATGCCCATAAATAAAAATAAAATTATCAATAATCAAATAATGAAAGTTTTTGACTAGAAATGGTTTGTAGATTGAGGGGTTAATTGATTTATGAAAATGCATTTAAATTTCTATTAAAATAAATCAGGATTTTTTTATTTGATACAATTTTACTTTAATACTGTAATTTAAATGTTTTTCTTTGGTATGATTCATTATTCTTTTATGAATACTTTTTAGGAAATTGAATTAGAATTTATTCATTGATAAATATAATTCTAATATTCCAGCTATTTAGTCAATTCGATTAGAATTTACCATATATGAATTAGTATACAAGATAATATATTTGATCGAGAGATTTATAACTTTTAATTAATGAAAAGAATTTCATAAGTTAGAATTGAAGTTCGTATTTTATATCATATTATTACACTGAAAATGACTGTTTTGGATGTTAAGTACATTTACAATTTAATTTAATTCCTTATCAACTATACAAGAATAAAAAGTATCAGATGTTTAATATTATTTTTATATCATACTAGACATGTTTATGAAATAAATTCTAGTGCATGTCATGTATATTTACGAGTATAACAAATAAATGTGTAATAACAGAAAAATGGAAAATGAAATACTACGAATATTTTCAAATTGCGAGTAAAGGGAAATGATTGGCAGTGAAACCCCAGGAAACATTCAATTAATTAAAAACTACATTCTATCAGTGGTAAAATTAATGTAACAAACCAATTTTCAATCTTTCAATTATGTTCAAAAATGTTTATTAAAAACAGTATGTGTTTTTTAAATTCAAAAACACATTGTCATGTGGAAAAAATTTCTTCGAAAATGAAAAATAACTAATATTTTGTAAAAAAGTAGATGCCAATAAAATAGAAATATTTTTTAATGAAAACTGTGGACTATTTTTAAGTTTCAGATGAATAAAATTAAACGGAATATAATCACAAAAAAATAATTAAAATTTTAATTAAATATATATATATATATATATAATGAAAAAATGAATACGATTATGTTAAAGTATTAAAAATAACCAAATATCACACTTATAAAAAATATATGTTAGTTTATAATAAAAATTGATGAAAAAAAAATGTTTACTATTAAAACTTACCTAGTGTTGTAAGATTGACAAACTGCACTACGTCACAGTTTTCTCTCACTTCCATGTATGTGATTTCGCACTTATAGACAGCTTCATCCACAAGTTCTAAATCTTTAATAAGTAGTTGCGATTCAGAACTGCCAAGAACGTATTGAACTTCCATTCTGAAATTAAACATTAATCGTCATTGCAGGTGATCAAGTAAATTATAAACTATTATTAAACTTGTGCATTAAGAAATACTTTTTGAGTATTTCCTTCCAAATAAAAAATTACTATTTAAAAATATTTCTCTGTAAAATATACAATTGCATTTTATCACAAGTTAATATTAGAATTTTACAGTTTAAAAACATAGGTTCTTGTTATATAATTACTTCATAATAATAAAATTATCATTTTTATTGTTAATATATTATTGTTACAATTTCTAAGTAAATACTATTTTTTTATTTTTATTGGACTAGTTATGAAAAATAAAAAAAATGTAGTTTACAATAGTGCATAAGACAAATAAATTATTGAAAATTTTAAATAATATGCCTCTGTTCATTAGAAAGTGATTTTTCTATAACAATCATGTTGCTAAAAATGAATATAATTTGTATTATAGACATTCAAGTATTTTTGGCAATTGTCTGTTCAAAACTAGAAAATATATATTGAAATACTTTTATATTATACAAAAATGAAATGTACCTTTACTACATAATTGTAAACAAATAAGAACACATCACTGATCTCCAAAACTGTCAACCTAACACAACGTTATTCTTTTCCTTATTAAGTACAAAAGGAATGGTAAAAATATGTTTCCATTTATGAAAAAAAAAACAGTAAAATAATTTTCTCGTAAGATAAGTTGATGTATTTTAAATATTAGAAAGTAAAAACACTTCTTAATATATTTATTTGTACAATAATTTAATATTAACAATTTATTTTATTATATATTCGAATTCATTTGACAAATATCTTACAGATAGAATTGTATTAAACTACATATCTAATTTTAATAAGTCTTAATAAAAATATTTTAATAAAAATCATTTACATAATGAATGATTATTTATTTATATATTAATTATTATTAATTCGTTTTTATCGTAAATATGACATTTTAAAATAAACATTCTTGTTTATTAGAGAAATAATATATATTAGTATTTATATTATGAATTATGATAGATTATGATATGACTATTTTTAAATTTTAAAATTAGATTAAATATGTAAATATTACTTAAAAAATATCCTGCCTGAATTAATTACATTTATTTTAAATTGGTGCAGTGCTATTATATATATATATATATATATATATATATATATATATATATATATATAAATATATACATATAAATATATATATTTATATATATATATATATATATATATATGTATATATATATATATATATGTATATATATATAAATAAAACTTATACAATCTATCACAACCTCAATGTTCATTTTCATTGAATGGCAGTTCACTTATCTATCAAATGCACGCTGCAATTTATCATATTGGTTGCATGATTGGTAAACTTCAATGTCATGAGTTAATTACAATTTGATTAGAGGAAATGATGGAAAGGTAAACTTTATATATGAGCTATATGTTTACACGATTTGCCTATTTTAAACTAAAACTATCTCTTTCCATGGTTCTTTAATTTCCGATATAGATGTATAATACTTTATTAATTTTTATTTTTTATATCTACATATTGATATATTATGTTAGTAGTAGTTAATAATTTCATTTCCTCATTAAATATTTTGTTGGTATTTTCTAATATATACTATTTTTTGTGTCATCGAAACATTTATGAATATTTATTTTAATTTTAGAAAAATCTACTGTCCATTCACTTTCTGAAGTTTGTATTTATCGAATTTATTTTTAAAAAATAATTTGTTTAAAATATTTATTTTAATATTAAAAATACTTGTTTTTATCCAAGTTAAAAGGACCTTTAATGAACTTCTATTCGTGAAATATATTATATATATATATATATATATATATATATATATATATATATATATATATATATATGTATGATAAAAGAAAGAAGACAATTTCATTCCTTTTCTATTGCAGGAAACTGTTTTAAAATTTAAGGTCATAGAAAATTTAAAACAATTATTTCTTTACTGAAAGGTGACAGATTTGATGCTTGAATTTATGATCAGAAGCATAATATGTCAGCTTTTTTGTTATGTATTCACATTTCTTATTTCTTATTAAGCAATGTGAGGATTAGGGAAAGCTTGAAGGTGTACGGGCCATGAAAGATATAGACATTTGAAGTGTTATGGACATGGATGCAGATCAAATGAGGAGAGTACAGTGATGAAATGTTTAGAAGCAAGATCCCAAGTAAGAAGAGGAAGAGGGAGACAAAGAACTATGCACGATATATATATATATAGAACAGATCGAAAGACTGCGAGAAAGCACCATGCAGGAGATGAAGAATTGATTGGTAGAAGAGATGGATGGAAGAGATGGACCGATACCGCTCCCATGCTGAGAGCAGATAGTGAGAACCGAGAAAAACAGTATGTATTTACATTAACGCTATATTTTAATGTTAATTTATTAGAAATTCAAATTAAATTTCTTCAAAGAGAATTGTCATACTGAGTTGGTAATTGATAAAATATGAGATTATATTTGGTTTGGTTGAATATATTTCTAAGAAAATAATTATTTCTAATGCTTAATAAAATTAACTGGTGATAATTTTCTAAAATATCATAAAAGAACATTGTAATGGTTTCATTATTTTATTATTTCTTAGTTAATTTATTGACAAAGTTCTCAGTTCTTGTAAATTTTGTTCAATACCTTTATTTTTCAATCCTCTCATTTATGATATTTGTATGGATGTTAGTAAGTAAACAAGTTTCAATAACGTTTGTTAATAAACTATTTTGTTCATAAAATGTTCAATAATGACACGTTTTGATAATTAATTATTTTGAATAGAATACTTTTTTACTTCATTTCGAATATTTTAAAAAAGAATGTTTATTTTTACATTATTAAATATTTATTAGAAATAATAAATTGTATAAGGAAGAATATTTTGAAACAAGTTCTAAATAGACTTCAAAGTGTCTCAAACAAGGGATGATGATGATGTCATTAACAGAATGTGCTGTCGTCCAGGAAGAAATATATTTAAACTTGATCTAAAGGATATTTATGTTTTTATTAAGATTGGTATAAACTACTTCTTATTTGATAAAAAAAAACTTAAGAAAGAAGTGTTATTAGCAGGAATAGCATAAATTTTTTCCCAGATAAATAATTTAATATTTGTTAGGTTCAATTATTAAATTTACTTACATTTTGAATTAATAAAATATGTAGAACACGTACAGAATAAAAATAAGATTTTTCTCATAAACTGTGAGTTGAGATTTGATCTTGTTATTTTTATGAAAACACTGAATAAGTTTATATTAAAAAAACTATTACACCTTTACAATATTGTTTTTATTATTACAAAAATAAAAAAATATTCAAACATATAAAACAGCAAATAACTATTTATATTCATGATTTTCATAAAATACATCAGTTCATCGCGAATTTATTGAACGTACTAAAACATACGTATTACGAATAATGTTTGTTATCATAAATCATCACACGTTATCATTATTTGAAAAACAATTTACTGTTCGAAGGTATTTGTTCGACAACTGTACAAATACGGCAACCGCTTAAACAGTTTCAATGTTAATAAGAACGATATTATCTAAATGCTTGCTTGAAATCCTTTATACAATATAACACATCGACGAAAGATAACATCGTTGTGTAACGACAATCAGAACTAATAGCCGCACAGTCATTATACAATACAGTTAAATGGTTTCACATCTAATGCATTAATATAGTGTGATGAATACCTATCATCAAGAGTTGCGTAAACATGATTCGTTAGCAGATATAGAATACAATTTTCAATAAATAAAAAGATAGATATTTAATGAAGCAGAATAAAGAAAATAGCATTTATTAAATAATTATTTTTTTAATTATTTCAAGCCTACATACTCGTAATTCGAAGCTATGAAAATGATGTGAATATATAAATATTTAAAAACAATTTTTTTATTGTTATAGTTATTTTTTGTTTTACTAAATAATCATTTATTGAAATAACATTAAGTTCAAATGATAATTTCATAAAACAATGATTAAACATTCATTGCTTCTGGTTTGAAAAACCACTCTTATTTCTAAAAATTATATTAAACTAATTTAAATTTTCTTTAAAAAATGAAAGATATTACTTTGTATATTATTATCAATACAATATTTGACTCATTTATTAGGTCGGTAGGAAAATAATTGCGTTTTTTTTAAATTCTAACCTTATTTTTTTCAATGAAAGTATTATTTCATCGTGTTCATGTTAATATCATTTTAAAATGTATTTGTCGGCATGTATTTTGGTAATATCGACTTTGGTTTTATTTTACTTCAAATTGGACTATTGAATTAAGATGGAAAACATCAAATAGGAGAATTTTTTGTATGAGTTTAAAATGACTGGTAAAGCAGAAACTGCTCGCAAACTAAACGATGCTTTTGGTGTGATTACTGTTAAGGAATGTATGGTACAATGGTGGTTCCAAAATTTTCTTCTGGGGACGAGAGGCTTGAAATTGAAGAAGGTCGTGGACGTCCTTCTCCAGTCCATAACGATAAACTGAAGGCGTTAGTGAAATCATAATCAAGCACAACAATTCGATAGCTTGTACAAAAGTCATGCGTTAGTAATCCAACAGTTTTGGACCACTTAAAATAGCCAGGAAAATCGAAAAAAGAAAAAATGTATATGAATGTGAAGGTCATAAACCGCAATTATTTTTCTACCAAGCTAATACAATAAAAATATATTTTTTAAATTTGGACCAGTGCTTTTTGATGATTTATTGTAGAAATAATTATAATAAGTTAAAAAATATATAATTTAATATAGTTTATGTAGTAAATTTGAAGAACTCTATTTTTTGTTAAGTTCTAGAATTTATTTAAATAATATACGTTTTTGTTATATATATATATATATATATATAAATACTGACAATATACGTTATAATACAGCAAGTGTTCGATTGAATGGACCCTGATTTGAATTTTAGAACTAACAAACAAATATCTTCTGTGGTTTCTCATTATATTTCGGTTAATATTTCAACAGTTTTCCATAATATTGAAGATGTTATTTTGTAGTGGACAGAGGAAGACAGCAGTAATTTTGGATATAAAGTAAAATAAAATATTTAAAACATGTACAAAATAGATTTATTCGTGAAAAGAAGCACTGTCTGGATTTAAAATATTTATATTAAAAATTGAATAGAATGGAAAACTACACAAAGAGTATTTATGATCAACAATGTTCCATGGAGTATTTAAATATATATTTGTATAGAAAAAATCTATTTGTTTTGAAAAACTAGTTTTTCATAAAATATCAGACGATGGAATTTAAATCATAGAAGAGGCGAATTTATTTCCGATTGAGATTTTTCAATTAAAATATTTTAAAATTCGAATCAAAGTGCATCCATATTGTATGAAAATAAAATTTAAAAGCAGATACGTGAATACTAAATATTTATAGATAGATGGTTTTAGTACAACTCTCAATTAATATTAAACGAATGTCTATTGACTTTAAATGGATTAATTCACTGTTGATAAATGCAGGTGTATTTTAAACAGATATTCCGGCGAGGTGTAAACATTGAAAGTCGCCTCAGAGGCAACGTTGGAGTATAGGTTTATCTTAATATATAACTCCTGGTACTAGTGCTGTTATTTCACCACGTTGAATCTCATACGTTTGAAATGCTTTGCCGTGATAGATGGCATGCAGAGCTATTCAAACTCTGCATTGAATAGAACATACATAGATTTGTAAAATGTACTTTGCTTCTACATGAAGAGATATGTTGGTTTAAGGAACAACAACTTGAGAGACGTACAGATATCAATATATACGTGTTGTGGGCTGTTTGACGGACTCATAATGAGAATATTTACGATCATTTCCTTTGTTAGAAAGTTCACATGTTGTAAAACGAAACAATGAACGCAGGATACAATATATATGTTAATTGGTAAAATATTTAGGATAATCAATTTTTTCCAGTTGAGAGAAATGTGTGCAGATCAATGTTCTTTATTTTGATTAATAAATATAATTTTTAAATGATATACACGTCTTTATACTAAATATGTAAAAACCGCAATTATTTTTGCACCAAACTAATATTTAGTATCGAAGAAAAGTACAACGTATTCGATTTTGTCGAAGAATGTGATAATTTTAACAAATTTAAATATAAATTTTAACCAGTCATTTTTTTTTGAAATTTATAACAGTTGGCATTCAAGTCTTCAAGTATTACTTATTCATTATATCAAAAATGTTCCATACCGATGTTACGATTGAAGATAAGATTTACATTTAAATAAAATATAAGTATTTGAGGACTGCGCCGTTCACGAATAAAAATATAAAGTACTTGGAATGTCGCTAGTGTTCTAATGTACAGCGAATGTAAATTATAAATTTTCGTATAAGCTGTCAAGGCACACATTTTATATCTTTGACGCGTGGGATTAAACAGGATAAAATAGAGAGAATATATGTCACATAGCCACATGAATGATTTAAATGATGTGCGACAGAAACTAAGTAGTTGCCTACGACGAATACAGTCGTCAGAATGTTAACCATCACCACAGACCGACTTTTCTACATGTGTAGAGTTTAAGACAACGTACGAACTAAACATGACATGTTACTGGTATTCACAGCAATGCGAATATTATGTATTCACACTCTGCCGTCTCTAAGGAGAAATTGTGTCAACACAATTTTACATACACGTGACTTGCAAAGTTTCTTCATGATGATGAAAATGTTTACGTAATTTTCAGCTTTTTTCCCTTTTTCACATTCTGTTTGTTTTTGAAATATGGCGAATTTTTATATATTCGATTTAATTACAATGATTTAATTATAAATTCATAAAAAATATATCATTAATTAAGTAATTTCTTTTGAAATAATACTTTAAAAATAGAGGAATTACAAGTTTTATATTGTGTTACATTCATTGTTTTCAGTTTGTTGTCTTAAACGGGGCTATAAGAGTTTTTTGTAAATAAAATATGTATTTTATTTGAAATAGAAAAAACAAAACACATTTTAAAAAAATATTAAATACATATTATGAAAAGTATACTTAATATTTTAATATGTCGAATCATTAAATACTTTTTGATTTCTTCTTTAATTACAAAGAGGAAGAGTAAGATAAAAAGTATTAAGTTTATGAATTATTTTATTACAACTATTTTTTCAAATTTTATCAAAATAATTCATGAAATTTTCAGCGAAATTGAGAAATATGACAAACTATTTTTAAAAAATATATTTTTGTATAAAACCAGAAATATTATTTAGATGTAATTTGGAATGAGATAAATTTATTCAAAGACAGAGATTTATTTACATGTTATAAAGTTAATATTTAATTTATATTTCAGGATAAAATTTCTTTGAAATACAAAAAATATAAGTGCACGAGTAAAATCTATTTTAACAATTTTATGCAAACCAATTCAATTTTTCAATAAATTTTATATTTTTATAAAAAAAATTATGGTCTTAAATTACTAGTGATCTTATGAGAATTTTATTTATTAGTGTTTTTATAAGAATTTGATAAAGGAAAATGAAAGCATTTCTTTTTAAATGTGTTTCTTAAACATGTTTTTTTACATTTTTACGTTCTTTTAATAATTTCATATGGAAGCATAAGTTGAAACACCTATATATATATATATATATATATATATATATATATATATATATATATATGTGTGTGTGTGTGTGTATATATATGTATATAAATATATATATATATATACACACAAGTAATATTAAATTTTAATAATCTGATATAAAACTTAAGTCATACAATACGTAATTATCCAGCTTATTATTAATTATGTGTAATTAAATAATTTTTTCTACTTTCAAATTTATATTTTACTGAACAGTCATTGTATTAGATCACCTTACAATAAATTGTATAATATATTTTTAAAACTAAGAATAATATGACAGGATTTTAATCGATATAATCACATTAAACTATCATGTTTTAATTTGATACCAAACTATCAAAATGTTATCTTTCATTAATTAAGAGTTTATCTTGAACATTTAATTAATTTAACTATTTGCGCTCGAAATGTGTTTCACTGTGGGTGTCAAATAACATGGTACTGTTTATATGGTTATGTTTTTGTTGTGTATTGTGTTAGAAAAATGATTGTAATTTCGTTAAATTTTCATAACAGGCATTTCTGTATAATGCTTTATTTTTCATTTCATCGAAGAGTATTCTATGTAGTATATCGTCTTTTTGATATATATTCTTGATATGATGAAGATTGCATTATTGCACATACCAAACATTTATCTGACTTGGAATTATATTATTAGCCCTTATATGTTTTTTTGGAATTTTTAAATATTTACATATTATAGAAGATCAAATATTATATTTATTAATCTTCTATAATATTTTTATTATATACATAATGCTGATATATTATTAATCTTATATATTTTTTCAAGACTATTCAATTCAAATGAACAACTGTTATAGTAGCAATATACAGAAAATGTCAAGCAAATGATAAATATAAGTGTAACACCCGATTTTTGTTACTGCAGCTATTTATGAGTTAAGGGAATTTCACTACTGAGACGACATTCGAGTTAAAAGGATTAACTATTTACTGTCTTCGAAAATAACAAATATATTTTATATAACTATAAATTAGTAAATGGTTTATAGTTCACACTTTGTTTGATTTATTATGTAGAAGATAGGCATTTTTTATTATTAATAATAATTTAATTAAAGTAATTCAATAAAGTTAGGTATTTGATTCGTACTTATTATTATTGTTATATATATATATATATATATATATATATATATATATATATATATATATATATATATATATATATAATACATTTATATATATATATATATATATATATATATATATATATATATTGCCTTAGTGAATAAATTTATGTATTTAATGTGTTGATTTCTTTTTGTGGACTTTCGTTTATACAAATATTCTAGTTTATCCTGGAATTTACATTCGTACGGTTTTGTGTATTCAACCTGTTTAACACATGTTTATTTCAAAAATAAAAAGAGTAGTATTAGTGTTGTTACTAAATCAAAATTGTTGTATGTACTGCAAGTAAGCCAATCGATACAACTAACAAACAACTGGGGAACGGTGACACAGAGCATCTGTAATCCCAGACAGAAGGGAACACGTTTGCAAAGTCCCTTTACAGGTACATCTAACACACATAAATCTGGTATGTCATGTGAATCAGTACGACTGTGAATATATTGCTTTCGGTGGTGACCATACGTCACGAATGAACAAATTCTGGATGTTACGAAATAACATTAATGGTAACTTTAATATATTATATATACGGTTATTTGCATATGTGCATTCAATTCATTAATGTATGCATTATTTAGTAGACTCTGTATGATTTGATGTATGGTTTTAAAATTGTAACTTATCATGGAAACAATTAATAGTGAATAAAATAATTTCTTAATGGAATGTGTAAATATTATACGAAATTAAATAAAAAATATTACCTTAAAATTGTTACTTACATTTTATATTATTAATAGAAAGAAATATTAAAAAAAAAACGTAATTTGCCGGATAAGCACTTTTTCTAATCTAATTACTATATGCCGTATTAAACTATGATTCTATAAATAAAAATTAAAGATATTTATGAAATGGTATCATATAAAAAGTTAATTATTAGAGAATTTTTAAAAAAGTATACATTTTTCAAAAAATGATATGCATGTTCATTATAACAAAAGAAGAGAGTTCTTTAATTGATATATATATATATATATATATATATATATATATATATTTTCAATATAAGAATAATTTAAGAATAGAATCTAAATCTTTTTATATTACAAATGTCTTATGTACATGAATAAATTAATATCTTTTTTTCTGATATAGGTATAAGCTCTTAAGGTGATTTTCAATTCGAATAGAATGACAGAAATAAATACAAATCTTATTAACACTCATATTCTGTTAACAAAGTACACTTATTTATGATTTGATTACTCAAGAGATAATAAAATGGGATGAATGTTTTTTTCATAGGAAATAAAGAAGTAAGACTAATTAAATTTACATCAATATATAAATAAAATATTTATTTCTCGAAAATTAACACTTCATTTAGGACTTACAGATATGAAACATAATAAGAGGTTTGAGGTAAGGCTATAATGTTACAAATAATGATCTTTCGATGTAAAGAAACCTGAAATATTTAAATTTATCTTTAGTATAAACACATATTTTTAAGCATTTTTTAAACATGTGGCCAAACAATTGGCCATTTAATAAATAAATGTTTATAAGTAAAGATTAGTCCTTGCTAATAAATTTATATATATATATATATATATATATATATATATATATATATAGACAGATAGATAGATAGATAGAAAGATATATAAATATAGATAGATATTTAAATATATTTCTAAAAATTTTGACTTAAAAATTTTAGTGTTAATACAACTTTTTTAAATGATAAAGTAATAAAAAGACTTCATCAAAATCCAATATTTTTTATAATACAAAATTTGAATATTTAAATATAAATGAAAAATATTATTTTTGAATTAATAAAAAAGAGACAGTTCCATAAAACTTTTTAAAAATATATAATTAAATGTATTGTAGTGATTGTGAAGTGAATATACATAATATAAATTATTTTTTTTATATAAAATATTGTCAATACATAAAAATATGATATTTTCCAAACACGTTCTATTCGCTTTAAATTCTTTTATGTTAGATTATATTTATTTCAATGAAAAATACATTTCTTACTGAATTGTAAGAAAAATGTAGAATGTCATTGTTATGAATTCTATTTAAAACTTATACGAGAAAATTTACAATTGATAGGTATTTTTTAATATATAAAATATTATTTGTATAAGTTCTGTTTATTAAAGAAGCAATATTTTTTAAAATAAAATAACTGCAGAGAAAAATATGTTTTCCTGAAAAATATCACAAACAAACACACACACAGAAACAGTTACAAACATACACACACACACATATATATATATATATTCAGTTTTCAAATATAACAAAAAAATCTATTAATATTTTGTAAAGCTTCTGTATCGAAAAAAGTCACTTCATTTCAAAACATTCAATTTCCCACATATATGTTATTGTAAATCAAAACACGTCTCAAACCAAATTGTCAATAATACAATAATTTTAATGAAAAATAAATAACTGATTGGCAATTCAATTATTTCCTGCTATTTCTGATGGGCTGACAAAATTGAATCAGTAATTAAAGGTCAATAAAAATCTGAATACCTGAATATTTTATCAATAAGAAAAATAATGAATAAAATTATGAAGAACCAGAAAAAAAGGGAATTTATTTATTTTTATTTGATTAAAAAAACAAACTAATTCTAAAGGACGTATAAAATGATTGATATAAAATCAGTGTATAGAGAAATACGAGTTTTAGTCAATCTTATTAATAATTTATAATATAATTACATAATTTCAATTAAAACAGATATCAAATTACCTTATTAATAATGTAATATAATTTTAATTGAAAGTAAATAATAAATTCATTGTTACTTTGTACACTTTTTAATAAATATATATATTTGAAATCAATAATAGAATGTTATAGTGAGTTTTATTTTCAATGTAAAATGAATACAGAAAAATAAAATTTAATTAGAAAAGAAATAAAATATTGATTTTATTCAAATTTTTCACAAAAAGTATTTATATTTGTGATGATTATACGATGTTATTGTTGATATTGATATAATAATATTTTTGACAATATTCTGCAATTTATTCAATTTGATTATATTTTATTTTTATTCTATTTGGCTTCATTTATTATATTAAAAGGTAATTGTAACTATTCACTGATTAAATACATAAGTAATTTAGAAGGAAATAGAAAAATATTGATAGGAAATCATAAATTTATATTCAATAAAAAAAATAATCTGTATTCCTCGTATATTATTCCATAGATGTTTATATTATCAAATAAACTGATCCGCATGTATAAATAATGCAATATCTTTGATTGAATATTGATCAATAGAAGGATAATTATATTAAATAGACTACTGTCAAATTATCATATTACTAATTTAGTCCTTTAGTGGCTGAACGTATTCAATGAAGTCATCGTCAAACAGACAATATTAGTGGCAAACCATGACAATAAGAATGTGTAAGCGATGTAGCTCTTCTCATGCTATACGAAGAATTTAATTTCAGAGGCTTCGATGACGTTGTTGTTTTGTAGATACCCCCAGTATTCTGATCAAACCGCATACTAAATGATGGCGTCAACCGGTCTGTCGTATACTTTGTACGTTTGAAACTATTAATGCTTTGTATGTCGGAAACTGACACAAATGAATACAAAATCGAGTGGGTTGTCAATTTCTCTGTAATTATTAAGATCTTTTACAAATGTGTTTGAATGAATTGTTATTTTTTAATTTTATTTGTTTATATATATATATATATATATTCATTAAAGTTTCACAAATAGATGAAATATATATATATATATAATGTAAAGTAAGTATTTATCAAATAATTTAACTTTAATAATCAACAATTTAATTGTTGATGGACTCAATCAACAATTTAATTGTGGTAAATAATAGTTTTTTTCAATAAAAATAAAAATACATTTTGTTAAGAGTATCAGAATGTTACAATAAGCTTTTACTATTTTTAAAAATAGAATATAACCTTTGTTAGAATTGCTAATAATTTGGAGAATAAAAAGTATTTGATCGATAAGTAGTCTTTTAACTGTAAAATATGAAAACCAGAGTCTATAATTTGTTAAAAAGTTTCAAACCTGTTATCAATTTTTAATTTCTACAGTGAATAATGTATAAAACATTCATTCAGTTAATGTTCCGTTTTATGCATTTACAAGAACATTCACAAATTTCCCCTATAGATTATTTCATTTTTAAGTGAATTAATTTTAATATTTTCTTTGAATAAAAAAAGTCATGTGAGCTGAAAAATTCAACTGATTAAACTAAGTATAATTCTTCAGTAATGTGCATTATGTAAATAAATTATAAAGTATATCTTTAATAAAAATTTGAAAATAAATATAACTTTAATTGTGAAAATTTTAAGTATTATACTTTATGTTATAGAGTATTTTCCCCTAAATATATTTTTTTTATTATATATCATAAAATTATTTAATTTTTAAAATAAAGTAATTTCAAGTAAGTAAATTATATGATTTTTAATTTATTTTCAGTTTATTATCATTAAGATTAAATATAATAATAATATTTTTACCATCTAATATTTCAACATTTACTTATTTCTTTTTGGAATAATTTTGGCTATGAATATAATTCACTTGATTTTTAAGAGTAGCTAATTCCATAAGTATTTAAAAAATGCATAGCTAAGAAATTCAATAAGGGAATAAAATTCTGAAACAAATTACTCTAAAGGAAATCTGTTTTTATATCTAATTAATGTATGTATGTCAAGGTAAGTATCTTCATTTCCAAGAAAGTGCACCTTATCTAACAAATAGTGAATTTCGTCGCGAATCTTGACAAGCATACATTTCTAAACAAGGTAAATAGAATTAATAGAAACCACCTTAGAACAAAAGGTCGACTGAACATTCCCAAGGTTGTCTGCATATTTTGTTCATTTGACAACAACGAAAGCTGAACGTCAAGCCGAACCGTCAACATAAACGCTTCGTCGTAGTCATATGGTGTTGAGACGAAGTTGACGTACAGGAACGTGACGTTGGTTGTTACCCTTACGGGTGGCGGATATGACCTACAGAGATTCTAGTATGTACGAGTTGATGTAGGGGTTCGTTGGGACGTTACAAAGAGGTAGGTTTGTACAATTTGACCCCCTGAGGTGACGCGTCGAGTGCATCTGCCTACAACGCGACACATAATTTGGATTACAACGTGTCGCTGCAATCCGTTTCTAATTCGTTAAAGTATACCTACAGGGGATGAGCATTTGTACTACATGCTGTGACGCTGCGTACGTGACGTCTGCATCGGGTACACTTTAATAGTCTTTATTATTATTGTTGTTTGTTTGTTTTTCATTCATTGTGATTGATGTGCTTTTCAAAAAAATGGTTTGTGTACATATGACATGAAATGAGTGTGAAATGAGCTTTTAATGTTAATAAATTATACATATGTACATATATACATATTTATTTACATACATACAGGAAAACATAAAATCTCATATATATATACACATATATATATATATATATATATATATATATTCACTAATTAAATTTTATTTTGACATAAATGAAAGAATTTATAAAAATGTTAAATCATAAATTTTAATTTCTTGCCATATAAAAACAACAAACAAATATGGAATATACATATAAAATAAATTTTGACATTTGTGACAAAATAAAATTAAATTGTCGAATATATGTGTAATTTTTAATAGCCGTAAAGTGAAAATACCTCTAATAAATGTTAATTTCATGAAAAATAAATGCTTACTCAACAAATATACACACGTATATAGGAGAACGAGTGGTCTCTTATTTACTTAACGGTAATTATTATATTTATAATACCAGCCACTGAAAGTATTCTTTAAAATAAACATACTTACAATAATAATAAGTATTTTAAGACCGTATTATTAAAGAAAATGACTGATTTTTTATCTTCGGTTCATTGAGAATATTAAATATTCTTTTGGTTGAATAAAAAACTATTAGATAATATCAATATTTTTGGATAGTGAATTGCGAAGAATAAATAGAGATTATATTATATATATATATATATATATATATATATATTACATATATGTGTGTGTGTATATAAATTAAACAGTTCTATTCAATTTGTATATTGGGAAATAAACCAGAATCCAGACTTGCAAAACATAGTATCTTCAATTTAGAAAACGACCGTTTTTCCAATGAAATAAATCATGATAAGATTTACTATTCAAAGAGTTGAAACATGTCTCTTCCACTCGCTCTCTATCTTTATATATATATATATATATATATATATATATATATGTATGTATGTATATATAGCTCTAAAGTAATATTATAGTAAATTTTATTTTTGTTTTTAAGTAAAAAAGATATTTTTTATTATATATTAAATATAATTATTTAATTGTTTAATAAAAACATATTCAATTATAAATGTTTTTTAAATACTCGGATTAATATTCATCCGTTAATATAAATGGAATTTATTACAGATTCACTGAGATAAATGATCGAGCTTACTGAATTTCAGAACTCTATGTACAACCTATTCTTAAAATAAAAACATAAAATTATTTATTATTGGATATAAAAGGATACTGCTAAAAACATTTTATTTATATTTGACTATATTAAAAATAATACATTTTTCATTATTTAAATTCATGTCGTTAATTTAAAGTTCAACAGAAGTGTAAAATAAAATGAAAGGGTAAAAATCGTATATATATATATATATATATATATATATATATATATTAAAAAGAATATGAAAATATTAGTATGAAAATGTTGTATTGTAAAGAATGATAACAAATAATGCATAAAAATATTCATATATCATTTATAGAAATTTCTTCAATTCAACAAATTATTAATCATGAATGTTTTGATCATTTTTATTTAATGCATAATCATTTTTCTTTTCGGAAAGTTTTAATAACTTTCTAATTTTTTATCACATTTTTATTATATATAAATATATATACATATATATTACATACATATATATATATATATATATATATATATATATAATTTATAATAAGATTTATCTATAATTTAAATCAGCATAAGGATTTCAATAATAATTGTATCCAGCTACTTCAGTCCATTACGCCTGTTATAATGTAACAGTTAATGCTTCCAGTCAGTAATCACTTTCGGTCTGTACATAGAGCACCAATGCATAAGTCATGACTTTAATCCTCGGCACTTATCCTTCAGACAAGGTTCAAACATGCATTTCTTGATTGTTGAAACATACTAACTTGTATTCTAATTTATAACACAAAATGTACGATATAAATAATTTATATATTCATATTTCCCTCTCGCTCTCTCTTTCTATATATATATATATATATATATATATATATATATATGTGGAATTTTGAATAATGAAATATAAAATAAATATCTTTAGTAAAAAATGTATGATTTTGATTCACATTAACAGACATATACACATTTTCCAATATAAATATGTTAAATAATTGATAAATAAGAAAAGTGAAAGGCACCTTTATTAAAAAATATTTTCAAATTAAAAAAAAACTGACAGTACACTTTAGTACTGTTTAATTTTTAAATATGATACATTGGTTTAATTATTAGAATATGTTTGTTTAAAAAATGTAAGATTTATTGTATAAAAAACATCTTTTTGCTTTTGATTTAGAGATTATTGTTTATATTTCCTATTTTTTAGATTATATATATATATATATATATATATATATATATATATATATATATGTGTGTATATATACACACATAAAAAGAATATAAAATAAAATAAATAAAAAATACAAAATCTAATATATTTGGATAAAATTTCTGTCTGTATATCTGAATATGAAGACAAACGATAAAAGATTCTTGTTTCTTGTTTAAAATAATTCTTTTTGACATTTGGCACAGAGAAATGACTATAATTTTTGATAGTTATCATCAAGTGACGACAACACAAACCGTTCTGTAAGTAAAGAGAAGTTTAAAAATAATTAAATGAGATGCAATAAAAATAAAAATTTATATCTGCATTACAGAGCTGGTACTAGAAACAAGGTAAATGTTTCAGATGCAAGTTATGGAAAACAACAAAAGTGTATTAAACAGCTGTAACCAACAGTGGCGTAGATTAGCATTTTGACAGATTTCGTTTTAAATTGATCGATTATAATGCGGATATTATTATTTTAATTTATCTAAAATATATAATACATTATTTAATAATTCATTATATGGAAAATATAAATTAAATTATAAAATAATTGTGATAAAAATATAATAGTATTAAAATTATATGAAATATATATTTTAATAATTATTTTTTAAATATAAAATTAAAATAATAAATTTTATAATGTATTTTTATTAAGAAAGTTTTAGATATATTTAAAAAAATCTCAAATTCATCCTCTTAGAGAACAATGAGTTTAGGTGAAATATGATGAGGTTACATATTTGTACTTTATTATTTTAGAGAATACATATATTTTATTGTTACTTAAAACTCATTGCTCTTATATCATGACAATATATTAGGATATAAATTAATCTAAATCAAAAATGTTAAACATAGTTTTAAATGTATTTAATCATTTTCTAATTAATTTTCATGTCCAGATATTTGTATGGTTAGAGTAAGTTATTCTATTTGATTGATTGAATTATTTGCAATTTTCAAATTATCTTCAGTCTATCAGAATTTACGTTTAATAAATTTTGAAATAATCGATTTATTATTGAAGATCACATATTGAAAGTTGGAATTCAGAGTCAGAAGTATTGGTTAAAAACTTGAAGTGGTCAGTCAACAACTTGATGTCATTCAGATATGACTTCATCTTATATTTCTTATAAATTCATATATTTCTCAATTTAACAGAATTTAAAACTATATCTCTAAAAAGATTATTTGGAAATAAGAATACAAATAAATTAATTTTGAAACAATATTATAATTTAACAGTAGCAACGACATTAATTATTACACATGGAGTTTTTTTATAAATTTCATAAAAAAAATATATTAATACTGAAGTTTTTAAAATTATATTAGTTTTTAATAAATTATTTCTTACTCAAATAACAAGAGAAATTTATATAAATTCATAATATTTTAAGTAATAATCTAAATTATATTCTTATAATTATAAATTATTATATTTGTATTTTTAAAGAAATATTATATTAAAAAAATACGAAATTAATTTTCACAACAAAAATTTATATAAGGAAAAACTTATTTTATTGTCAATCTTGATTAATATCAATCAACTTAAGTATTAAGATAAGATTCTATTAGAAAATAGAAACTATTTTATTGGGTAATATATTTTGTTTTATTTTAAATTTTTTATTGTTTTTTAACTTTTAGAATTCTTTACATTATTTAGTATTTGTTAATGCTTGATAATGAAAAACATTTTTATACTAGATAAACGCAAAATCATCTTCTGTGTTAATTTTTGTTACTAGATTTTCTGTATTAGCTAATATTATTTACTATTATTATTATAATTATGTAGTATATTGTGTATTACTAATAACATTTTGAAATATAATTTAAATGAAAAAATATTTACTTCTAATATATATATATATATATATATATATATATATATATATATATATATATATATATATATATATGAAAACTGTTTTAATTATTGTATTAAGTGATAAAATGATTTTATATATATATATATTAGATAGGTGTGCATTACACACGTATGTCATAAAATATTCAATTAATATCTGTTATTATTATTTATAACTAATTCATGGTTACTTGTTCACATTGAAAATGTGTTATTCAATTAATATTATAATATTTACATAAAACATAAACTGTGTTTCTGTCTATTAACGATATGAATGCAATAATCCGCCACTGCTTTTATGATTTGGATGCATTATTTGGAGTGAGTACAGAAAGTACTCTTTCAGTCCATTAGTGTGCCGGTTGACCTTATTTAGAAGCAGTGCCAAGCAAAAGCGGTGACGGCTGTTGTATTGAGTTCGACGACAGAGTTCTGAGTAGTTTTCAGAAGAACTCCAATATTAAATTTCTTTGTCTGGCGAGTTTATTGAATTATTGAAAAGGCATACGGTACTAGATTAGCAGAAACAATTCGACAAAGAACAAGAAGTGAGGACAATATCGTAACATAAAGATGAGCGAACTTTTAGTGTTCTTTGTAATAACTGCCAATTATTCTGGAATGGAAAATATATCTATGATGACAATTATATATAGATAGAAATGGATCTGTAGATATATTGTTAGATATATTTACCGATTTATAAAGGAGGGTCTCATCACAAAAATTAAAATTTAAATTATTTTCATTTTATTAATTGTTTTATTCGAGAACAAAATATTTAAAAAATACAAACTATGCAAAATGCAACACTTTTTACAAACACTATTTATTACCAATTAAGTTCGTTTATAAACATCTTTTATTTCATTGTCATATATATATATATATATATATATATATATATATATATATATATATATATATATAGATTTTTATATTTTAGCGTTGAAAAATAAATATGTGCATATGAATAATTTTCAGTTTCTTAGCAACTAACTCAATATATAAGAATATCGTAATGACTATTATAATGGAGTTTAAACCAATATATCTCTGCTTTAAAGTCTGATTTGTGTAGAATTTTATTTTTATTAAAAACGAATGATTTCCAGTATAAAAACAAACAAAAATATAATGAGTTCTGATTGTGACAACATTTTAAAATGACAAAACATGCGAGTCATTATGCTAAAAATACAATTTTCTACCATGTAATATTTTGAATTCATAAAACAACCAAATTAATATTTACAACATACTACGAGTATATATATATATATATATGTGGTAACTGAATAGTAACTGAGTTGACTTGCAAATCATTACACATATTTTAAATTTAAAATTAAGATGGACCAAAACTTCTCCCATGCAGAAAGGCAGATAGGGAGAAACGAGAAAGAAAAAAAATATAAAAATTGTTCGTGTTTAAAACTAAATTTTATTTAGAAAAATACCATATTTTTGGTTAGAAAATAAGCCTTTAATAATTCTAAATATTGATGACTTCAGAAAATGATTTCACAAATAAGAATAAAAAAAAACAAATGTTAATAAAAAGTTTAACTGAATGAGTAAAAAAAAACATTTTGGTTAATTCTTACTAAGACTTTCATTAATGGGTAAATTATATTTTTGAATAGATTTATTAATTTATATTTGTGGACCATAAAAATTAAATTTATAATATTTTTCATGGTTTATAAAAAAGTTTAAATGTATATTTAAAAAATATTCTTTATGAAACGGTTACAAAGAAGTAAATAAAAAAATTGTAGAATTGTTATTGTTTATTCTGGAGCTGTCTGTTAAATTTCAAAATGAGTTTCTGTACTATTTACAAGTAATATTATTTAGAATTTTTAGTATTCTTACTTGAGTTATTATGGGAAAACATCATACTGTCTAATCTAATAGTAAAAAAATATTTGCAAAAAAGAACTATTATTAATAGTAAGAGTTAAATAGTAGTCAGATAATAAAATCTGATAGATTTTATTTATCAATAACTATTTTATATATCTTAGAAAAAATATATGAATATATTTTAAAAATAAAAGAAATAAATAAATAGAAATCTGATAAGTTTTGTGATATAAAGCTCATATATGACTTTATATATTATACTATTATTTTTCTTAATTAAAATATGTGCGTACAAAACCGAAATAGATTTAATTTTTATTAAAAAATAATTTATTATTTTTTATTTAACGTTAAGTATTATAATTACTAATTTTAGAAATTTTTAATGATTAATAACTACTGAAATTGAATTTATAATTAACTTTGCCAGTAATTATCTTCAAATAACCAGAAAAAATTGCAACCATACAGTATGTCTTATATATATATAACTCTGATCAATTCCCTGTAGGGTAAAAGCTGAATCGAGGTCGAGGTGCGCAATTTATCGTGCAAATATGAAAAGGGCAAATATCCAACAATATTACCTTTGCATGCTTACATCCTGTGGTAGGTAGTACAGACACACACATAACTTGACAATTTAAATATTCACAGATTAGTATGATAAACCACGAATCGGTTTAAACCGTTGCCATAATTTTATGGGAGTTTGTTAAGATGCTTTTTTGTTGCTTCACGTATAGAAATAATGATTGTGCGCTTAAATCGAAGAGAATTGTGTATTAAAAATTTTTAACAATTTTCTTTAATACTTTATGAATGTTTTTCATTCGTTTATATATATATATATATATATATATATATATATATATATATAATATTTTAATGTATGTAAATGTATTCTTTTGCATATAAATAGAAAATATTTTCAATTAAGAACTATTATTTATATAAAATGAATTTATGTCAAATTTTTTAAAAAAATGTCAACACTGAAAAAGAAGACACTATGATTTGAAAATCGATTAATATATTATTTAAAAAAATGGTTTTGTGACCTCGAACTTTTAAACAGTCATGTTGAATTTCGTGACAGTTTCCAATTTCTCTGTCACGATTTGTAAGGAAAACTTTTATAATTGTCACATCTTGTAAATATTAAAATAACAGTAATAAATAGTCAGTATTTCGTTTTTTATATAAAATCGTTTTTTATCCAACTATATATATATATATTGCGGAAATTAATTTAAATGTATTCATTTTCTTTATCCACGATTACAGATTTTTTAAATAATTTACATAAATAAAAATACAGTAATTAAATAAATTGCGTTCAGCTACAAGACACAAACATTCCAGTGGTCTGTAATAATATTACAATTAATTAATTGTTAATTATAAGATTACACGTAAAATTCTTCACATACTTTGAATGCTTTCGTTCTATGTGAATTAAAAAAAAATGTAAATGAATATTTAGTTTATTTTTGTATATTCAAATTTAATGTTTTTTAATTATTTACATATATACGTACTGCTAGTAACCTGCGGATTAATGTATCATATCTAATTAGGTTGAAATTTAAAAGATAAATCCGATTTCACTAATGATGTCCATATTAAAATTTAATTTTAATTACTTTTCAATTACATGCATCAGCTGTGGTTAATGATTAATCAATTTCCTGTAAAATAACAATTTTTTTCAATACAGTTTCTCGAATTTTTTATTTGTGTGTTATACAGTTGTTAAACATGTTATGTTTGATAATTGATCAGGTGGAATTTGTGAGGTACTTTTGAATGAATTATTGATAGAAATCCATAATACAAATTAACATACACACACTTTTCGACATTTCACATATTGATACTCAATATTAAATATATTCGAATGGTATGATAATAATTACATTTTTTTTATTCAAGAACGATTCAATTTAAATAGAGAAATTAAAAAGAAATGTTTTTAGAGTATTCCATATTACATTTTTTAGTAATACATTTTCTTTGAAATATGATATTTAATATTCGGTTACTTTTTCCATGACTGATGTATAGTTTTCATTCTGAAAGATATATTTTCGATACAGTTAAAAGCGTTTGTTTTAATAAAAACAGTATGGTGGCAAAGCTTAATCAGTCACTCGGCCGATTTTTTCTCGTTTTTAATACACTTCTTACTATTTTATTTTAAAAGTTATAATGTAAATGTTATCAATGGAGTTTAATTTCGAAGGAAGGCTGGATTTTGGAAAAACTTTTATTTTCTTGATTGTAAAACATTATTATGTTCTTGATTATCGTAAAAATAATAAATGTATGCATGAAAATATATTCCTCATGCTAAGAACTAGTAATTGATCAGTGGAAATAATTTTCCTTGGAATTTTTTTTTGTATTGATTTATTCATACATTGTCTTCAACTATGTACATCCTTCTATTATTATTGCTTCTTATAACTATTTCAGCAAGAATTGTAGAATGTATATATATATATATATATATAATATTTTTAGTTATCTATTTGAAATGAACGAAGTCAACAGGATGACGAGCACAAATTAACCCGAGATTTTCAGATAAAGAATTTAGCAATCAAATTTTACATACACATCACATTCCCCTCCTTTAATAGAAATAATGATAAGACAAAATACCTACAGACACTAACACACTTCTCTAGAATTCTATATTTTATTCTAATCATTCATTACATTATTACTCTTTTAGGAGTATTAAGGATATATTAATAACCTGTCTATTGAGTGTTGGAAACTCTGTATTTTAAAAAAATCGTCAAGAACGAGACAATCGACGTTGTTCTAAAGGTATCAGAAAATCATCAGTGTATAAGAGAACGTCATATGTGACACAGTCAGTTCTGTATGTGTAAATAAAATATTCAGCAATCAAAAATCCCGTTATTTTTTTATCCTGTATTTCCGTGATATACACTCTAGAAAATGGCATCTTTGGACCAAACCCTCAGTTTATAAGGTGTTTGGTGTCAGGGAAGACAAATAATTCCTCCCCGATATCTGAATTCAAAACACGGAGGATGAAATTTGGAGAGTTGAAAATTATAATATTTGTCATGAAACTTTCTTGGATATAAATATCAAATTATATATGCTTCGTTTATATTTTTATTTCGAACATAAAAAAAAAATTCGGATTCAGAATTCAAAGAATATAATAAATATTGTTATTAATAGTTAAGAGATACATAAACTGATACAAAGGACATTCAACAAACTGAACAAACTCTGGAAAGTGTAGTCATACTTTCTTAGTTCATGCACTTTTCTTGTATTTTACATTTCTCAATGAAATGGATAGGGGTCGAGCGGGGGTTATACTGTCAGGATGATATTCACATGAGAAATTGTACATTTAAATGAGTAATGCTCTTTAGACAACGTTTATTTAACTTTAATTAATATAACATACTTTTTAATGCGTTTACTCATCTGAAAAACAAGTATTTAGAAAAATAAAAAAATGTCAACATCAAAAATGAAAAATACTGTTTTTTAATCAGTAATAGTCTAATTAAAACCTGTTTTATCAATTTTAATTTTTGAAATTACGGAAGGTATTAATCTAGGAATAACAGCAGGTATACAATGATCAAACTAAACTTTATTAAATAGAATCTCAAAATTCAGTTCGATATGTTTATTCCTATACCTGGAACAGATCTTACTCCTACTTATCTGTGCATTTTGAGATTTTTTTTGCGGTGATTATTTACTTATTTCAGAAAATTTCAACTGATTGCAAAATCAATTTGAAGATAATGAAAGACGTAATAGGTTATAGAAAACATGAATTCAAGAATTTAAAAATCAGTCATAAACTATGTTGTGTATTTAAAACTATGAAAAATGATAGAAATTAATATCGTAAACATGTTATTTAGCTTTTGTTTTAACATTTTTTTGCCCTTTTATGTTCGCGAAAAAAGAATCTAAAATTTCAACTTAAGGTTTCTGACGAATATCATGATTTATATATATATATATATATATAAATGTATATATATATATATATATAACTGAAATCAACAAATTAAATTTATGCAAGCAAATTCTATTTGCTGTTTCATGATAAGATGACATTTTTTCTCTGGTTTGTCTTTTTACTACTTTTTTTAATGTATATGTTTATGAGATTAGAAGATAGCAGATTTCATATATATATATATATATATATATATATATATATAACTGAAATCAACAAATTAAATTTATGCAAGAAAATTCTATGTGCTGTTTCATGATGAGATGACATTTTTCTCTGATTTGTTCTTTTTACTATTTTTTTTTAATGTATATGTTTATGAGATTAGAAGATAGATGATTTCATATATATACATATATATATATATATATATATATATATATATATATATATATATATATATATATACACTTCTAGAGGAATAGTGTCAATTGAAGGATTTGTAAATTACTTATACGCATTCAAAAACTTTCTAGAGAAAGCTTCCGGTCAAATTACAAGTCCAGTCTATGGAGTAGGAAAGGGATTGGCTCGACTAATAACTAACTCATACCGTTATTAATAGTTGTTGAGTTTGCGTGCCCACAACGACATACATAACGGATGATCTATGAATCTAAAACTAGTGCCATTACCTAGACTTTGAGTGGGTAACATAATCTTTGGACTAGTTTGTGGAATATGTTGCACGTGATAATGTGTTAATGACTAGACGCACTATAGACTAACACGTACATACGGCCGCTCTGTGTAGATGTGGTCACGAGTTTATCCTGTGTAAGTTATAGTCGCAATTAGACTTATAACTATCCACAATCTGAAATTCTGGAACATGTCCAACGAAACTTTGTTGTGGTCGGTCCACGCGAAATGTCGACTTCGAACTTCGGTATAATTGTTACAGTGGCGCTTTATTGACAAATTAACCGATTTTATAAGTGCCAAGAGAAAATATATTTAAATTAGCTTTTAAACTAGTTACAGTTTTTTCCTTAAATTACTACTCTAGAACATCCAAATTTGTTCACACACACACACACACACACATATATATATATATATATATATATATTTATATATATATATATATGTATATATGTATATTGATCAAAGTATACATTAATATGTATCTATTAAAAAAATATCTCGAATTAAAGCAAGAAATAAACTGACGCAAACGGAATTTTTTTACAAAGTCAAGATTTTGCTTAAAATATTGGTTTCTACCACATTTATAATGCTGTTTTGTAGGCATAGTAAGAAATCAGAGTTTTCCCTAGCACACATACACTTTATTCACCGAAAGAAAAACGCATATAAGAAGAGGAAAAAAGTATCAAAGGAAGTTAATAGTTGAATGTGTGTTTATACTGTAGAGTAACGGAAACTTTTTCCGAAGCCCATCAATTTCTTTTTTCGTCACATAACACCAACGTTGTAAATTTTTGTGAATAAAAGGGTGAACTCGATGTCTACAAATCTTTTTCCGTTCCTTTCTACGCGTCATTAACAAAACAATGGACACAAAAAGAGAGTTATTTTCTTTGGGAAATATATTCTAAACGAACATTAGCATGATTTTCTTGATAATCAATTGAAATTTACTATTGATTTTTGTTACTAGAGAATATTTTATTTTAAACAGCTAGGCACTAATTCATATATCATTATACAGGTATTCATTAGAATATTATATAAATGAAAATTTATTAAATAATATACCGTCTTTAATGTTTACATTGATAAGGAAATAGTTAAGAGATAATTTCAATATATTTTTTTACAATATTTATAAGTGATTTATGAGATTGTTAAGTAATAAATTGACATTTTAATGGAATAAACGTATTTTTTAAAAAATTTCTATTTTAATTATTTGAAATTATTCTATAATTTTATTTCTTATATAATCAACAACTAAATTCAACAAATACAGTTCAGAAAAATAAATTTATAAAGAATATTCAACTTGAAAAAAATTGTCTAAAAAAATAAATATTTTTAGCATAAAATTAAGGAATAAATATAAAAATAATAATTTATTATCTAAAAATATATATAATAAAATAATTGTTTCGCATATAATCAAGATATTATTTTACACTTTTTAAAAATAAATAAATTTAAATCAAAAATCTGGAAATATAGAGCTTTATTAATACTTTATGGACAGGACACTTTTACCATAACTTGTTACCGGAAGAATTTTCAAAAAAATAGAAGACAACATTTTTTTTAAAGTGCTGTATCTTTAAAATGAATTGAGAAATTGGTATGAAATTTGATTGAATTATTTAATAACTGAAATTATTTCAAATGGGACACCAATTGGTTTTCCCTGTAGATAACATATGTTTTAATTAGGACGTCAATTGATGTACCTGTGTCGTTAAAGTGTTAAGATGATAAATGATTGTATGTTAAATAATATTAATAGAAACTTTCAAAATTGACTAGCAT
Organism: Acanthacorydalis orientalis; assembly: GCA_034766995.1. Lineage (NCBI taxonomy): Eukaryota > Metazoa > Arthropoda > Insecta > Megaloptera > Corydalidae > Acanthacorydalis > Acanthacorydalis orientalis. The sequence goes on along the minus strand of CM068318.1, from coordinate 17,068,193 downwards.
ATAAATGAAATAAATGGAATTATTTGAAAGTAATTAAATATAAATATCATAAATTCACAATTTGAAACTAGAAATTAAATCAAACGATTTTATACATACTGTGAATACTGAAGAAATATTATTTTATCAATGTGTGATACGACAGTGATTTTTAAGCTGGAGTTCATGAACTTTCAGAGGTTAACGAAGCTATTCTTTGGGGCCAGATATAGGGATGAATGCAAGTATCACTCAAATATTAATAAATATAAAAGTACAATTTGGTAACAACTGGATCAGATATACAAATATATTTAAATGATGCCAAGAATTTGACTTCGATGGAGGAAAATAGTTTGGCTAGCTATCATCTGATACATCTATGAAAATCTGTTTCAAACAATATAACATTACATATATATAGTTATCTCAGATTTTATTACAAATAAAGAGTTGACACAGATAATTCTACTTTGTACAATATGTTTATATCAACACGTTTACTTCTAACTTTTTAATTATACTCAAAATACAGAAAAAAAACTAAATTTAAAATCACATTTCAGAATAAAATTTTATATTCTCCAACCATACATTCCAGTTTAATTTTTAAACAGAGCATCATTTTTCTTATAGAAAAAATTATTATTACGTAAAAATTTAGTATTAAATAATAAGATATGTAATGTATAAATAAATCTCGTTAATGTTCATGCTAATAATATTTTTTTACTATTTTATTTTTTTATTCTCCTATAAATGTATTTAATAGTATGGCGAATTATATGGGAACACTTCCTTTTGAGATGTAGTAATATAAGAAGAGTATTTATAATTTAGAGAAAAGTCCTCGAATATTTTTTAATATGACTGGAAGTTTGATGGATTTTAAACTTTAAATTCCTTTATGGTAAGACGTCGAATATTTTTTTATTGCGTGTATGAACATATAAGTTAGTAGGCTCAATTGATTATTAGCAATATGTGAAAACTTATATGTTAAAAGAAACAATCTATCTATTTTCATTCTCTATTTTCAATATTAATTAAATAAAAGTATATATTATATATATATATATATATATATATATATATATATATATATATATATATATATAATGAAAACATGATAATATTGATAACTACAATTAGATACATTGAGAGTGGTTAATGTCCGGAAATGATAAATGTATGAAAACAGTTAATCACTAGGGAACAGGGAACAAGGTTTGTCGTTAATACGTCCATCGATATATGTATCAGATTTTACAATATAAAGTCATTTGTCAGGTAGTTATTAATAGGTTGTTGATTGTCGGTCTCCCTTTGTGATCGATTATTACAAAATTAATATTCTATTAGTATGTGTTATAGAAATTTGTGAGGGGCGGTCAAGTGATGGGACGATTATTCAAATGAATGAACTTTATATATGAACAAATCTATTTTGATGAAATATATATTTATGCTGTAATATTAACTCGGTTTAATTAAATTTGTTGCAACAGAATATGTCTCTCTTTCTCTCTCTCTCTCTCTCTCTCTCTATATATATATATATATATATGTACAAATGCAAAATGTTATTTATCATCATGAAATGTGTTTTAAATCATATAAAATAAATCATGCATAAAAAGTAATCTTTCCATGTAAAACGGCATACGTGTTATATTTATACAAAACTACATATTGTTTTAAATTATACAAACATTTTTCTATAGTGCCCTTAACGAAAAAAATTGAAAATTTATTAAAAGCAAACAATTAGTTCGTCCTGCATATAGATCTTATCAATAAATGAACTGGTGCACGTAACAAGAATCACGACAATATGACTGTACTATGAATTTTATGCGTCTGGAAATTTAATACGTCCGCTATTGTTGATATTTTATGCCAAACGTTTAGTGTCTTGTACAGATAAGTGCCTCATGTATATGTATAAAAGCCAACTGCACAAAATATACACTGGAGAAAAGTCTACATGTACGGACTTTACTTAGTATGAAATATGTAACGGCTTTGGCATACTTTCATGTTTTGCACCATATAAAACATTAACATTTTTCTTTTTTTTTCGTTTATAAATGATATAGAATTCCTTCTATTTTATTTATCGAGAACATAAATACAATTGAACTGTCTTGGTTATATATATATATATATATATATATATATATATATATATATAGGCGTTTAAAAAAGAATACAGAAAAATTCAAGATGTGATTTTGGGTAAAAAATAATAATTTTTCGAAATTTTTTTGTTCTATTATTATAATTCATTTAAAATATAAATATTTAGATTTAATTTATATTATTTTTCATTTTATAATACCTGATGTATTTATTACATAACTATTTTATGCGAATGATAAATAATCATGACATACAATCGTGTACTAAGAAATTATGTTAAAGTTTGTAATTTTTAAATATCTAGATGAAATATCTTATTTGAGTTTAAAAGAATTGACTGTTAGTGATACTGTGCTAGAAGAAATATGCAGATATCTATAGTAAATCTATTTTTTACCAGATGAAGTGTCAGCAATGATGGTTTGAGAAGTAAATCATTGATGAAAAGAAACATGGTTTTTATGGATAGTATATCCAGATAATAAAAATCCAAAGATTCAACGTACTACAAAAAAGAAAGTGTTTTCGTGCTTACTAAAAAGAGATATGTGTATTAGTTATCAAGAAAATTACATCTAACATATTAATTTTACTTTGAATTGTTTAATAAACAAATGTTGATATTTAATTAGTTTAAATATTTTTTTTAAAACAAACAAATGATTTAACTTTTTTCTTAAAATTTTAAGTTTTATTCTTATATATTGAAAAATATGCACTCATACAAATGTTCTTAAAAAAGAAAAAAAAATTTAATAATGATGTTAGAATCGTAATGACCGTATTTTGAAACCACAAATTATTCAGTTAGAATTTCTAAAATCATTTTTAGTACAGTTATTTAGCTTCTGTTTGAATGTACACGAATTAAATTGCAATAAATTCATCAGAAGTTATAAATAGAAAAATAATATAAGTCACAATTTGATGCTCACAGTTTAAAGAAAAAAAATATAAGAGAACAATGAAGGGTTCTTTTTTTTTAAAAAAAAATAAAAATTCCATTACAATTTTAAACGTATTGACGTAAGTGTACGGTAAGTATATAACGGTAAATATTTTGATATGCATATTCAAAAATTTTGCTGCAGTTCGATTTTTTTGTATAAATAAGTCTTATAAAAAATAATCTATTTATGCATACAGTTTCGAAGTATTGCTTTTTCCAAATTAAATTATAAGAAATTAAAAAATAAATAGACAGCTTTATAATTCAAAATGTAAACAAATACAAACATCCTACCTTTCATATATATATATATAGAGAGAGAGAGAGAGGAAGAGAGAGAGAGGAAGATTTAATTTAGGCTTCCACATGGAAGTATTAAAAAGGAGGGATAAGGTTAGGGTGTCAAAAGTGATATTATTTTTCAATTAGTATTTTAGTTCAATTCAATACTAATGAATTGAACTTAAAATACTAAATGGTGGATACATGTTTTTTTTCATTTTTACGTTTTCTTTAATATTTTCATATGGAAGTCTAAGTTGAATCACCCTATATATATATATATTAAAATATATCTGGAGAAATAAATAACTGTAGCTTCCGGTAACTAAACTTTTCAAGCACTTATATACTGAAAATGTTGGCACTGGACTTTTATGTAACATTTCTCACATACTATGTATATATTTAGATTTCCACTCGATTTCGTCCAGCCAATACAATTGTATTTTTTCAATTTATAAACGACAACTAGCTCGAATCTCAACGGATATGTTTTATGTTCGTGATAACTATATTGACATTGCGGTTGCACATTTCTATCTACGAAATATATATAATGCAGAGCCATTTTTATAAATGATATATAGACAAAAAAAATTTGTCTTTAACTTCTCTAAGTACGTCTTAAACATTATTTTCTCTTACACCGTGCGACGGTATTAAAAATACTTACAAAAGAAGTTTTTAAATAATGAAATGCAAGACATGTTCTTGCATTAATTTGGGGAAATGAGAAAACATAATGTTTTTCTTTGTACATTCAAATATATATATATATATATATATATATATATATATATATTATAATAACGTTTGAATGTTTGAATTTGTTTATATTTTAGGTATACGTCAGTAAATATTTTAGCAACTATAATACCCATTTAATATGTTTTTAAATATTTCATTAAATCTTCGACCAAAAATGATTTATTACTTTTATAAAATATTAAGAAAAGTTTTCATTCATTAAAAAATGTTATGTAATAAATAAGAAAAAAATATCCTTGTTTGTGTTGATTTGTCGTTTATTAAATACGTTTATTTACAATAAATAAAAATTAAATTTTTTAGAAATTCGAATTAAAATGTTTTGAAAACGGTCATCTTTTTACTTATAAAAGTTCTCGAAGAATTATGTGTTTATATTTTCAAATAATTTAAATAAAGAAGCTGATTAGAATTCAATAAACTTGATAAAAACATTATTAATATTTATTAATTTGTTTTGATCAAATATGAAACTAAAAGTTCTATTATGTGTTTTAAGTACAGTACTTTTATAATTATATATATATATATATATATATATATATATATATATATATATATATCAAAATTGAAATGTAATCCAAATTTAATCTGAAATCAAGTTCAATGATTCACTTATGCTAAAATAAAAATATAAATGTAAATAAAATATAATTCTATGCACCGAATTTATACGACTGAATCCATTTTATGCATGTTCGTTATTCGAAATTAACTCACACGTAAATCACATTATGTGTGTTAAATCCTCAGTGGTCATGATAACAATAATAAAACGTAAATTATTCTCAAACGCCTCTAGCTAACATGCTATGCACACACACACACGTACACATAATCGGCTAATGAACCATACAGTTGTACAGTTGGTAGAGAAACGAAGCAAAACACGGTGCGTCAGAAGCACAGACGTTCATTTGTTGAAGCTAATTCAATCAGAAATTCATTCATCGGGAAAAGACACACCTCCACTATAGAACGCATTATGATTTATATACAATCATTGATCCATACGCGCGTTTTGTCTTATTCCAATGACTTCACCAATGAGATTTCAAAGATTACACGGGATTATGTTTTGTGAAGATCGTTTGTGGTGATTAATTACGTTCTAGTATTAATAATATTAATTTTATATTTATGGTGAAAATGAACGAAAAGTTCTTATATCAGATTTATTATGTTGAAATGGGAATTAATGAAATTATTTTGATTGTTTTTAATCTAAATTAGAAACAACACTGTTCTCAATGTAGATAATTTCTTTATAAAGATAATATAAATTTGATTCAGATGTCAACAATTATATTTTTCTATTTTAAATATAATATTTGTTTTTAATTTAAAAAACTGAAATTTACAATAATACTAAATGAAAATGGACAAACAAGATTAAATGAAAGTCTGAAACTAAATTACGAACTCAATTATTTATTAACTAATTCCTAAAAGTATAATTCTCTATTAAAACATTTCCCTAATAACGACAAAAAAAAATTATAATTGAAAAAATTACAAGGTTTTTCATATTTTGATCTCTTATAAGCAAAACCTTAAAATTTGAGATACATATAACAAAATGAAAAAGAGAATTGATTTTTCCTTATCAAAGATTGAAACTTAAGTTCGTAAACCTTAATGATTGATTATTGTTATGTTATTGAACTGTTTAATAGGACTTAATCGTCATATATTAAGTGAATATGATGTTTATTTTACTTACCATAAACATTCTGTTTTTAGATTTTGATAATTTAATCATTTCGGCCTCTTTTAACATAACATATAATTGAAATAAAAAATTGAAACAAGAAAAAAAATTGCAAAATGAATGATAATTCGAATTTTCTTTAAGCAGAAATTGAATCGAGATTAGAACGTTTAATGTTTACAGTCATTTCATTAAGATCGGCTGTAATTTTTGATCTTGTCATTTCATAAGGTAGTCATATGACCTTTTTGTGACATATATTACATACGATTTCTGTTATATATATATATATATATATATATATATATATATATATATATATATATTTGATAGAATACGTACATTTATATTCTTAAATGTGCATGAAATATTTTATCTTATTACTATAATAGATAGTTGATAAGAATATGAATTTTTTGAAATTGTGTGATAAATTAAACTAAATATATAATTAGAAATTTTCAGTTATTCATATATAGGATGTATTGGAGATGAAATATTAGTCAAAATTTACCAAAACTATTAAGTAATGAATATATCACTTTTCAAATATTGAAAGAATTTATGAAAATTATAGCTGAAGTCTAAAAATAAAACAAAAAATATTTTTTCCTTCTTAACAATCATTTTGGTGAAATTTAAAAATATTATTACTTATTATAACAGTGTATTCAAATATGAAAACTCTCTGCTATCTACTTCACTAAATAAATAAAATAAAGCAACTGCTTGACATAATAGATATTTAAATATGAATAAATATATGTATAATATTATATACTTCGGATATATATATATATATATATATATATATATATATATATATATACACATATATGATTTTTCAAGCTCTTTTAAGTGGTCCAGAATTGTTGAATGACTAACACCTACTTTTTATGCAAGTTATCGAATTGTTGTATGTGGTTATGATTCAACTTACGCCTTCAGTTGATCGTTTTGAACTACAGAAGGATGCCCGAGATTTTCTTCATCTTCTATGCTCTAGTCTGCCTTATGAAATTTTTCGAACAACCATTGCACCGTATTCTCTTTAACAGTACCCACACCAAAAGCATCGTTTAGTTTACTAGCAGTATCTGCTGATTTATCACCAGTTTTTAACTCATATAAAAATTGCTTTTACTTACTTCTTTTCTATCTTTAATTCAATAGCCCAGTTTGAACCAAAATAATTAATAAAACCAAAGTCGATAATACCAATATACAGACTAAAAAATGCACTTTAAAATGATATTAACATGAACACGATGAAATAACACTTTCATTAAAAAAATTAAGGTTAAAATTCAGAAAACAAAAACAGCAATTATTTTCCTATGAACCTAATATATATATATATATAAATATATATATATATATATAAAAAATATATATATATATATACATATATATATATATATATATATATATATTTTCTTCATATTTAAAATATTTTATTAAATATTAAACTTGAGAACATAATCTAATTTTCCATTGATACTAGTAAAAAAGAGTTAGAAGATATAACAAATAAAAAAGAGAAAGTTAGAGTTATTCATTTTGTAGAAATTTGTATAAATTTTTCCAATATAAAAACTTATTTACTTTATAAAATATTTTCTTTACCAGATAACATTACAAAATATTAACAAATAAAACCTTGTATTATTACAAACGTTTAACAATAATTCAATGTTATTACATAAAAAAATAAATATAAATCAAAAGAAATGTTCTTTACAGTCATTTAACATCAATGGAAAAGTCTGTGCTGGATTTTATAATGATTTCTTAATATAATAATGTTATATCATGATATTTTATTTTTTTTAAAGGCTTCCTTCCAATTTTTCACAAATTTCACTACTAATATATCTATCCATTTGTGCCTCAAAGTATAAATATAAATAAAATTAAATCAAAATTAAATTTAGTAGTTCAAGTCTTAAATAAACATTTATCTCTTATTTACAAGTAACTTATTTATAATAGATTCATTATTAACAAGTCTCTTTAATATGTACCTAATTACTGATGAATGTAAATATTTACATAAGTACCTATATTAGAGTAAACATAATTTTCAATCGTTTATGTTGACAAATAAAATTGTCATATTGATACAATAACACGTATTTTATGCGTTAAATAAATGTTTGTTTACAGTGAATTTGTACAAGACTTTCATTTAATTGCAAATACATACACTTATTACTACAAGTAAGTTGTCATATACGAATTAAATAAATATTGAAGTTTCCCGTCGTTGAATAATTTTGTTTTAAGAAATATAAATACATATATATATATATATATATATATATATATATATATATATATATATACATACATACTTTCATTAATACTGTATCATTCTACACTAGGAAAAGGTCCGATAAGCATAAATTAACAGCGTTTGCATGAAAAAAGGTCATCTGGAAATGAATGTTTTTCGTCGACATATTACGGTCAAACACTTTTTGCCGACGTGTTGACAAAGTTCCCTTTTTGTGTTTCCCTTTCGTAAAGTATACAAAAAAAAAACACCTTCGGTTCACTGTTTGAATATTCGTAAAAGCGTAAAAATATTAAAAATATAACTGTCGACGAATTTGAAAATTTAAAAAAAATATGTTTGTATCGTTTGTTCATAAATAGAAACATGTATGTACACACACATAAGATTTTATATATATATATATATATATATATATATATATATATGTATGTGTGTATGTATTCACATTTACATACTCAATTTAATGTTTTTGAGAGCAAGTGACTTTTTAAATACCGTTTTTTTGTGATAAAAATCTCAATTGTGTACTTCAAAATCTAAATGGCTTCATATTTATATTAAGTGTTAAAGATGTATTTATATTTTTATTATTATACTTCAAATATATTATAATAACAATCATATTGTTATTTATTCATATATTACTTTTTTTATACTTGTAGAAATATTATTTTACTCATGAAAAACCGTGAATATCTGGTATAGAATTTTAGTTCCTTTATATTATTTTCATATCGATAGGAAAGTGTATACTGGTACTAGTAAAAAATATTTTAGTTTTATTTTTTAAATTGAGATCATGTATCAAGTATGTTGATATAAATAAAAGATTCCATTTATATTCAAAATTTTGTAAATATTTCTATAACTTAGTAAATTATTTTATAATTTTGTAAATATTTTTATAATTTAGTAAAAAAAAGTAATTGAGAAGACTAAGATTGCTTTTTTATAAATCAATCTCTATCTATTTTTTTCTTAAAATGTCAAATAACTGGTTAACTTTTGTAAAAAATGGGAAAATGTTACGATTATACAAAAATTCAGCTGTTTACTCTGCTTATTCTATTTTTGTTGTCTACCGAGAGACTACTATTGATATTTCGAAGATTTAAAAATAGTTTGCAAACATTTTTGCAAGAGATTTGCTTTGAAAGATGCCTTACGATTGGAAAAACCATCTTTGATTTAGCTTAATAAAATTATGACATTAATTCAGAAAAAAATTATATCACACTATTAATTTCTAAGTCATTGTTTGAAAATCATGATGACTAAATGTGATATTTGTGAATAAGAATAATAATATAAGTAAATTTTAGTTATTACCGTCTTATATATTATATTATTTATATATATATATATATATATATATTTATTGTATATTATATATATATATATATATATATAAATTGTTTATATTAAAGATAACACAAATAATATGCAAAATTTTATAAAATAATATTTGATTCATTGAATTATATGTTACTTTGTAATATTTAACTGAAAAATTGATTAAAAATGTATTCTCTTGTATTGTTGTCAAATCATAAAATGACAATAAATTTATTAACAGTTAACTCATTAATTACGATTGAAAAAAAATAATTTCACTGTTCTCAACTAAATTTTATATTGGACTAATTTTTATATAATAATTATTTAATTTTAGAGTTAATTCGACTAGTTTTATATTTATTAATAAAATATGTGATTTCATTTAAAGTTGTTAGTTAAAAGTATTTTTTTAAGAAAATATATCTAACAAATCAAGGTAATATTTGTTATAAGTTGAGAAAAAAATATTTTTAGTATATACAATATGCTTGTTATATAATATGAATTTATTTATAAGAAAATAATAGCTTATTTACGAATTCGTCCCTTGAGTAAATATTTGTTATTAATTTAAAAATATATGTTTGTAAGAAACACAGTACACAAGAGTTATGACGAGGGTCAAATTAATGTTAACATATAAAATTATGTAAATTTTGCAACGCCTCTTCAATATCCCTGCTTTGACTAGTAATCACAATCGTGTCCTCTACAATATATCTTTTCATTATTTAGATGAAAATAAATATATGTTATTATTAAAGAATATAAAAATTCTTCTTTTATTTTTAAACTTACTCGTTAACTTTTCTTTTATTTTTATATAATTTGTCATTTAAGAACAAATCAAAAATAAATTTCAGGTAGAAATTTTTATAAATAAATTTAAGAATGAAACTCTCTTTCAATTTGAAAATTTAATTCAAAAAATAATTGCAAGCAATAAAAAAGTAAAAAAAAGTATCACAAACACATAAACATAAAAGTGTTGAAATTTAAAAGTCTATAGTAAAAAAATATATTACAAATTATTTATTTAAAATTCAAAGCGAAAACAGATGTTTGAAATTTGATGTTTTTAAATAGATGTTTTGAATAAATTTTCTATTTTTTGCAGTAATCTATCCAATATTTTACAAATAAAGAAAACAATATAAAATTATGAGCTATTGGTTGGTATATTGGAATTTTAAATTCGATAAGAGATAAAGAAAATGAATATTATTAAGTTTGGTGCAAAATAATAGCGGTTTTTACGTATCGAGTATAAAGACGCATATATCAATTAAAAAATATGTATAAATCAAAATAGAGACCACTGGCCTGTACACATTTCTCCCAACGGGAAACAAGTTTGTTTACTTTACAAGATAGAATTCTGGAGTTTTGGCATTCATCAAAAGCGCGTTGATCTGATGCTTGGTCTTTCAAACCCTTCTCTCGTATGAAATTACTCAAATGTTTAAAAAAAATGATAATCTGTCGGAGACAGGTCCGAAGAATGTGGTGGGTGAGGTGAGGTTCTTCTAACAACTCTCGAGTTGTTTTACGTGGGTTCGCTTCAATAATGGTTCTCAAATCAATATTGACTATAGCTGAAGGACGTCCACGACCCTCCACGTCATCAAGGCGTCATTACGAAATTTTTAAAAATATTTTTAAGAGTTTGCGTTCGTTTGACTCAAGTATATTAATAGGTGAATATCAAATCGAGTCGGTCTGTTCAGAATAGATGAAGAAATTTCGTCATTTCGTTTTCATTACGAAATATTTGAGATCAATGTTAAGTTGTACGTTAACTAACTGACTCTTTGTCAAAAACAAATTTGATATTCCGAGCAATTTCAGTTGCTTTGCGTCCCAATTTAAACCCATACAACATCGCGTGAATTTGCTCTTTTTCCATGATTAATTTAAAAGGTTATATTCAACTACTGAAGAATGAAAACAAATACTAATTACTGAAAACAACAGACATATGCTGAGATCAGTAGTGCTAATTTCATTGTTTACAATGATGTATGACATGGCTATAAAAAAAGGTAATGGTAGCTAGAAAAATCGACGTCAAACTTAAAATGATAAAAAAGGCAATTATTTTTGCACCAACCTAATAATTTATATTCGGTTTTATAGTATTTGATTCAGTGCATGTTGTGATACGGTGAGTTTTTAAATAAGTAAATTAATTATTGTATATAAATTGCAGTATACATAAAATTCATACAATAGAAACCCTAATCTTCATAATATACATATTTCAACGGCAATTTTCCACAGCACTTAATCTAACTTTAATAACTGCACACTATTTACAATATATCCTAACAATGATTTCTAAGAAAATGACACATTCTCTAAATCGCCCTCTAGCACAACGAACGGAAAACTTTTAAACAAGTACAAATATGTTATTTTTCTTTCGAACACGAACACTGGAATCTGAGAATGTCATTTTTCGTCATTGATTTGTTACGTGTTCTACAATGTCTACTGAAATTCACTTATGACATAATGACTATCGCAATTTTGTGATTATGTTTTTCAAAACTTACTCTTGACGTTGTATTTTGTTGTTTTTATCGCTACTGTTTCATCAACACTACACGCTATTTCTTCATCTATTCTGAACAGACCGACTCGATTTGATATTCACCTATTAATGTACTTGAGTCAAACGAACGCGAACACTTAAAAATATTTTTATACAAAATTCAATTATTTCAAAGTGAAATAAATATTATTTTAAGAATTATTATAGACACACACACACTTATATATATATATATATATATATATATATATAATGGAAGAAGGTCAGTAAATTATTTTTAAATAAAAGCATATTATAACTGAAAAGTTACTTTACTAAATTATTTAACATACTATCTTATGTTTAACAAAGAAACTACAATTATTTGAAATGGTCGACTAATTTATTGACATAAATCTGTATCAATGTCCATTCTCTAAATGTTTATTGAATATGTTTATTGAAATTTTTTGATTTGTGTGAAACGATTTATTTGCTAATGATTACATACAATGCGAAACCATAAGGAGTAAAATCAAATGAATAGAGTAGATTATCAATAGTTCCAAGGCAACTTTGCTATCGAAATTAATTTACAACACTGGTGTAATAGAATGCAGGTTTGTCCTGTATTCTATTGTTAAATGAAATGTAGGTCAATTTAAAAGAGACAAATTCTAACTTGAATTAACTTATTAATATTTTTTAGCTTTTCTAGTTAATTACCTCTAGTGATAGTATCAGGAAAAAGTAGTGTCGAATAATAGCATCACTCTAAATTTAAGATTAAAAGACAATTCCTGGAACCTGAGATCTTTTTGATTATTTTACAGCGATCTTCACTTGATCAAAAAATTTAATTATAGCGATTGATCTATCTATTTAGTTTCAATGTTGCTTTATTTTTTCAAAGAATGAGTCTCAAAAATTTACAATAAACTTTATTCTCTATGAGACACATTTTATAGAATTTAATAAGACAATCTACATTATCCTCAGTTGAGTTCCGTAGGATTTTAGCATTAATTTTTATACCAGAAATATATTAAAAAACAGCATAATAGACAAAGTATCAATTTTTAAAATAGTTTTCCTTTTTTAAATTATATTTGTAGACAGTTGTAATAAAAATCTCCCGGTGGACTTAGTATTGATTAATTACTTGAGTAATTAATAACCATAATGACTATTTTCGGCTCTTAAGATAGTTTTAGATAATTTGTTCATAAATCGATCAATTAGTATACAAGATTACTGATATACTTAGCACTTCAATAGAACAGAGACGTCAGGCAAATATATCAAATGGAGCACAGATATAAAAACCGACAATTATAATTTTTAAAAAATTGGTAAACATATATGCTTGTCATGATCTTAAATTATAAATTACTAGATGTATTTTCCGTTCCAATCATAGACACTTCATTGCTGGCATGCTTATGACCATCTTAAGTGATTCGGAGTTTAAATTTGACCAACAGTTTGATCTACTGGTATTAAATACAGTCAAAATCTTTTTATTGAAAACAGACAGACTCTGTACATTATTATTAGTTACTGCAGTACTTAATCATCCTAATCAAAGTAATTTATTTATCGTTCCTATTTTTTAGATGTTGTTTGTAATGTTTAAATCAGCGATTCAAAGAAGAAAACTTTTTATAACACATTTATTTAGCTGTACCAGAATTTTTAACATGTTTACAAATTTTTTCTAAGAAACGTATTATTTTAAGCAATGCTTACAATTAAATTCCCACGTGCGAATAGACAATATACAAAATTCAAAAAGAAGAGAACCTGAGTAAAAAGTAACATTGATATGAGTTATTTATGTTTCGTATCTTAAGAAAACAAAGAATTCAAACCAGTAAAACAAGATAAGTGTTTGAAAAATTATCATTGAATTGCATATTGTGTCATTATATACACTAATTTATATATTTATATATATATATATATATATATATATATATATATATATATATTTGTATAACGTGCATTTTATAAAAGGATGTGTATTAATGAGTTTGTTTAAAAAAATAAGTTTTCTATATATTAAAAATGTTGTTATTGTCACAAAATATATTTTCTAAAGTATAGATATAATGTGTGATATATATATATATATATATATATATATATATATATATATATATATATATAGAGAGAGAGAGAGAGAGAGAGAGAGAGGGAGAGAGAGAGTTATTATTTGGAGAATCGTTTTAAGAGGTGAATATATATTTTTTTAAAATTAAGTTGCTATATCTTATTTAAACAATAAATATTTCTAGTAGTAAAATGTTAGTTATTCTTTTTAAGAAACAATTTATTTGATTTAGAATTTTCTATAACTAAAAACGATATAGATTATTATTTCAGATAAAATAACAATATGTTTTTATCTACACTGGGAAAAGTTTCAGCAGTTGATCTTAATATATGCATTAAACCAAAATGTATCACTCGTACAAACAAAACATTTCTCCACTTATTTACCATTTTACTGATCACTGATAAAACTTAAACGTCCTGTCAAGAAAGAACACGTAGGATGAAGAGATATCTGTTACTTCATGTGTTTTGTATACTTGATATAAATCTGTTCGAATGTTTTATGCACATACAAATAATGTTTATATAAATATACACGCAAACATAAAATGAGTGTAAAGTTGTAATATAAATAACTGTGTTATAAATAAAAGTAATATAATTCATTCTAAACATTTATTTTACATTCATTTTAATGATAATATACAAAGCTTTATAAATACATACACACACACACACACACACACATATATATATATATATATATATATAATTATATAATTTAATAGAATATGCAAACGATGGTATACAAGTTTTGAAAATTTATTGATACTAGTAGACCAGTCGGTAACTACATGTGTTTAGTTTTCCATATTGTTTTAATTTATTTGATTTGTAAATAGTACTGAATTAAATAATTGTATATTAAGTAACATTGTTTTTTTATACAGATTTTTAAACCGTAATTAAAAATGAAAAATAGTAAAAACGGTAGTATATTTTCAGTATCTTAAACGTTACAAACATTTAATATAATCATTGGTACCGGAAATGCAACATATCAGTCAAAAGTACAAGGAATTCGAAATTCTCTTAAATTTTGATCTTCATAACTATTGTATGCATACTAATTGTATCTATATTGCAAATATTGTAATAATAAAGAAGTTACAACTAATACAAATGATATTTATATTTTTAAACAGAGCTTAAAAAAATCGATAAATATTTCGGTCAATTTTATTACCTGTCATGAAATACATTATTGTATTAAAATTTCTCCAGTTTCAATTTGACAAAATAAAAAGTTTTATATTTAAATAATGTTATTTTCGATACAAAATAATAAATTATATATATATATATATATATATATATATATATATATATATATATATATGAAACAAAAAATATAAATATTTATTATCTCTGAAATATTTGAATATTTTGTTTATTAATTAAGATATTTACATTTTTATTTTATTTTCGATCCAAAATAATAAATTATATATATATACATATATATATATATATTATATATATGAAACAAAGATATAAATATTTATTATCTCTCAAATATTTGAATATTTTTTTCATTAATTAGGATATTTAATATTTTTTTCCAAGTATTACATATGACAACACTGCAGTTATAAAGATACACAAATTTCACACTGGAGAAAAAAAGTGAGTGAAATATAATAAAAAGAAAGAGTGCGAGAGAGAAGAAGCAAAGACTAATTAATAGAAAATTATTTATTTTTATGCAGAGAAAGGAAACTGTAATTCTTTTGTTATCGGCCTCTCTGATATTAACGCATTAAGGCAGTTTAGTAATTCGTGAGTTGTCAAAGAAATCAATTTTTGATAATTTATAATCAATTTTTGTGAAATAATGTAGTAAATTTTAATAAAAATGTTACAAAAACACCTTTGATTATAAATTATATATATTTTTTTTGAAATAGTTAATACATTTCAATATCTGTTTGCTGGTATATTTGGAAAAATGTCGTGTTATAAGGGTATGTGTAAAGGTATAATACTATGAATTCAAATTATAATTTCTTTTCCACGGTCTAGTGAATCGATTTTATATTTTAAATATAATGACAAAACAGAAAAAGAAACAATATTTTTACATATGTTTATCAATCGGTTGATATTTTTACATTTGTCCCACACAGTTTCACACACTGACTGGATTTATGTGTATAAGTGATAATGTGTCTGTGAGTTTGAGATGACATTGATATTTGAGAGAAGAAAGAAACCGAAAAAGGTAAGTGTATATTTATAACAACATAATTAAAAAATATTTTTACAAGTAAAATTTTAACAATAATTTGTTTAGAAATACAGAAAATAATCTATAACACACATGACAATATAACCAAATGATTTAGTTTTTGTTATGTAGTCATAGATTATTTCCTGTAAATGTACATATATAAATAATATACATTTTTGTTATAACTATAAAAAAAGTTCATATATGCCATAAAAGGAACATTATTATAAAAAAGGTTTCGTTATATGTAGTAGAAAAAAGATCCTGTACGCCTATACTCAAACCAACCTAAATGCAACCATCGCCGAAAAAATAATAATAAAACCGTGACAGTAAATGTGTTAAAGATATTATACAAACATATCTTGTAATAATCTTAAATTCATACGATAAGTTCAACATTATTCTTTACTACATAACATGGTAGTTACACCGATGGCTTCTCGATGCTTAGAATACTGAGAAGATATTGTAGAATGATGACAGTATAGCGTGCAGATACTTGTGAGAAAGGCTGCGATGGTTTCACTGAAACTATATATATGTATGTATATATGTATATATATATATATATATATATATATTAGATGGCGATGAATGTTGTGGTGGTGTTAGTGGTAGTAGTAGTAGTGACGGAAGACGAAGAACGGAAACACCGTTAAGCCGAACAGGGTAAACCGTGATTGCTGTAACGAGCGTCTAACTGTCCCTTACCGGTTCTGAATGCTAACGACGTTCTGATATGACAACAACGAACGATCTTCGTTTAAATTTAAACGAAACTACGTTCAAGATTTTACACGTGTACGGTATTTCGAAGTTCGCGAACGGTAAAACCGTCGCACGTAACGCAATTGTCATCATCTTTAATATGAAAGTTTGAATCGATAAAATCACTGATGCATCTTGGCGGGATGCTGTGTACAATCATTTAATGTGACACAAGTCGGATATATATGTACTTTCGTGTAATTATAGTTGATTATTGCAACGTTTTAATGATGCTAGTTTTAAACTTAACTACAGTTTAAGTGATGAAATGAATACTGTTAACGTACATGTGTTTTTCTTATTCGTTAACAGAACTACTTGTGAATTCAACGTACAGTTTCTGATTATATTGCTTAAATATATTGTTTCATCAGCTGTTTGCGTCTTGAGAATATTTCGGGCATGACTTGTTTAGTAATGAACTTTGTGTTAGGATAGGATAAATGTTTTCATTTTAATTATTGTAAATACCTAATTAAATAATGTGTATTTATTAATATATCATTACTATATATTGCGTATAATGTTTAAACATAGATAGATTGATCTTAAAACATTTTCTAATAAACAAGTATATATAAAAAAAGATTCTGATTATCAGAAAAACAATTTAAAATCACAGAAAAAAACAAGAAATTGTTAATTTTAAAAACGAACACGAAATGAATCTATTTCCAGATTTATATTAGTTACTAAAATATATATTTTTATTTTCATCGTTATAACTTATACTTTTCGCTAAATTTGCAATATAAATTAAGCAATAATAAAATGGCTCATCATCAATTTTCATATTATCAGTAAGAAGCAAAATACTGTTCATAGTATTTACTTCTATTTTAATTTTAATATTGATCTTTTAATTGATACTGAAAATAAAAAAAATATTTTTTTCATTTTGAATTGAATAAAAAAATATAAATTGTATATTTTTCAATTAAAATTGTGTATTGAATAATACGTATTAAAAATTTGGTTTTTAATAATGTAATTCTGTTTAAAAAATCAAAAATGAATAAAAAATACACGAAAGAAAGTATCCATGAGCTCCTCCACTCCGAAGGCTCGTGCCTTCGGAGTGTACTCACAAAGAGTACGAAGTACAAAGAGTACTCTGGTAGCACAATATTAGAAAAAAATGGAATAGAAAAAGATGAACTATTTGAAACTTTATGTAGAGAAATTGAAGAAAATGTCAACAGTTAATCTTGCTAAAATATATTTATATTTAACTCATAACTTATAATCAATTAATACATATCTTACAAATATTCAGAGAAGAAGAACTATTCTGAAATTTATTAGTTTTTTTTCAAGACTGTACGGTATTCTTAAAAATGGAAAAAACACACATTCTACTTATCAATAATCATGAATCATATAATCAGTTTGTTTTACTATTTTTATCGTTTTTAAACGTGGCGAGGGAAGTATGTTTTTAAGGATGTTTTTTTTTCAATTTAAATAACATTAAATCGTGTTATTGGACTTTCTGTTATTCCTTTCAGTATATGCTGTTTCATTTCCGAAATTTTAATATTTTATTTTAATATAAATAAAATTTTAAATAGGTTCCTCACGAGATCCTTAAAAAAGTTGCAAAAAATCGTTTAAATCTTCTCTAATATACACATAACCTATAAATAAACGTAATGTTTAAAATATTTTATTTATAAATGATAATCATTAGTTTATATCTAATC
>CM068318.1:16974370-17044370 GCA_034766995.1 Acanthacorydalis orientalis | reverse complement strand
ATATATATATATATATGTATATATATATATATATGTATATGTATATATATAGATAACACGAATGTTTAAGTAAGTATTTTGTCAGCACAATTAATAGACAAAGTTTATATAAACAGCAAGTAAGTACTTTAGTACTTTGCGCATGAATATTGTAAGAGTATACAAAAGCTTACATAGTCCGTCAATGTGCGATAACTCATGTCTGCACCAGACATTTCTATATGAGATATGTATATATAGACTTTCATAACATTGTTGTTAATGATGATGTTTGCGAGTTATCATTATAACTTGTTTTAATTAACTAACATTGGTCATTATTTTAGTCTTCATGTATTTATTTGATAAAGTTTTTCTCATTACGATACGATTCTATGAAATTGACCACAATACGTTTTGAATATTGTGGTTTGAAGAAAGTTTTATAACCTAAAACATTAATTATTGAGTTATATACATGAGTTAAGATTTTAATTTATTGAATGAATATTTATAGATTATTTTTAGAAAATACTTCTTTTTATTTATCCATAAAACACTTTTTTTCATTATTTCATTTATTTTAATAGGTTATGTGGAATCTTTGTTATGTTTATTCGTTTTTTAAATAATGCTTTAATATTATTTCTAACAGTTATTCAAATCGTTCAGAAATTAAACATTTTAGGTGTAAACATTAATTTGATACCTTAACGTTGAATCAGTTATAACTCTGTTTTAAATTAAAATATTTTCTCGTCGTTTTAGGATTTTTAAGTGTCAACCTTGATATTTAAAAATATTATATATTTTCTTCCAGTAGTTAGCATAACCTTACAAAACAGTACTGAAGACGATAGCATCGGAAAAACATCATATTAAGTATTGCATACTTTTGGCATACTAGCTGAAAAAAATGCTACTGAAGCTACGGAAATATTTTTTTCAGCTTTAAGAGAAGGTGTTGTGATACATAAAACATGTAAAAAATTTTACAACAGTGGACGAGATTTGAAAGTGTATTACGACTTTATCGACATAAAGCTTTCATTTTTTTCATTCTTTTTTAGTTACTCGACAAGAAGATAAAATTGCTATAAAATAAATGTGGATATTTTGAGGATTGAAATGTATTCCATTTTTCCATAAACATTATTTTTTGGTAAAAAAAGACACCGAATCAATTTGTACACCTAATAAGTATTCTCCAGGACTAAATCGGAATGACTATTCATAACTATATAAAATAGTCATTCAATATTTTAATCAACAAATATTGAAAGGAATAAAAATTAATTCACTACAAATTATATTGATTATATTATTGTTGAATAATCATTATTAATTATATGACATTAATAACACAGTAATATGTAAATCTATATACACAGCAAAAAAATACTACATGCTTATGTTGAGTTATTCAAATGGATCTATGGAAAATATCTTCCATTTATGTTGTATATACTGATGTTTTTTTTTCTAATCTTTCTGATTCATATAGTGAACTTTTATAATATATAAAAGTATCATTTCATGAAAATACTATATTTAATATTTTAAAAAAATATTTTTTATATAATTTATGTACGTAAAATGGTTTAAGAATTAAAATAAAATTTGTATAATTCACGTTTATTCGAAAATAAAAAAAATATGATATATATTTGGGGTTTAGGAGTGCGTCGACAATTAGGGTCATAAGCACACAAAAATAATTAATTATAGTCATCTGCATTTCATTACCACTTTATTAAATGCACTTTTATATTTTTGGAATATCGTTTTTAATCAAATATATTCGTCATAAAACTATTTTATCATAATTTGAAATTAATTTTGCTATTTAATAAACGTAAGTGTGGAACTATTTGAATGTAAATTATAAATGTCTATTAAAAACTCATCAAAAAGTTAATTTTAATATCCTCTATATGGCACGTTTAAGTAAAAAATGTTTCAAACATTTCTTGTTCTAATTAAATGAAACCAACGCAGGTAAAGATATGAATAAATCATATTTTTTTATTATTTCATGGATATATATATATATATATATATATATATATATATAAATACCAGATTTTATTATTATAAATGAAATTTATAATAATAGAAATTATATTTTAATTTTGTATCTATTATTCTGTCTATCGTGTACGTGTATTCAATTTATTTGAATATTATAGTATTGTTTTGTGTTAATCCAATAATATTCATATTATGAAAAATATTATAGTATATAATATTATAAAATAATAATTAAAAAGTAATTAAAACAAAGATTTTTTTAATATATTGTTTTAATTATTATTATTAATAATTCAAAAGTACAGAAACACTTTGTATATAACAGGGTGAAGTATATAATAATTTCAAAACACTAAATAAATCTACTAAATAAATCTTTCTCAATGGAAGACCAATTTTGGCCACTTAAAAATTTCATGCAATATCATTTTTAACTGTTTTCCTAACAAGGAATAATATCCTTTAGTGTCTCTTCTAGTATACAGAATAAGCAGAAAAATCTCTCAGCAATAAATTTAATGAGCACAAAGGGTCCGACGACACTTCAAACCTAATCTTTTGTATCATCTTCAACATATTATGAGCTATATGAAAGCGGCTATTATCACGCTTCAGGCACACATAACCGGATAACAAACCTCAATGTCTGTACCGAATTGCTGTATTTGCAATGATTTGCAACCACATTGCAGTAGGTTGCACTTATGATGTCTTTTTTGGTCATATTATGTTCAATTTTCTCTGTTTATGAGACTTTTATACAGTAACACTTTTGTGTAATAGTTTAGTATAACTTTTTTCGGCTAAAATGGCCGAGTTTTAGTTTTATTTTATTCATTTATTTTTGCTGCCATTGAATATATGATAAGTTAGAGTATTAACATTTTTATAAAAAAATATTTTTATTACAATACACTTCTACAAATATAG
Organism: Acanthacorydalis orientalis; assembly: GCA_034766995.1. Classification (NCBI taxonomy): domain Eukaryota; kingdom Metazoa; phylum Arthropoda; class Insecta; order Megaloptera; family Corydalidae; genus Acanthacorydalis; species Acanthacorydalis orientalis. Next base: position 17,041,430 of record CM068318.1, on the reverse strand, counting down.
CTAAATTAATTTTTAAGTATGCTTTATTTTACTCACAAATCATATTATTTTACTCTACCTCACAAACCATAAAGTATGTTACTGAAGAAAAATGTCTAATAAATGATTGTTGATCATTTTTGATTTCATTAATTTAGATCTACATTTTATTTACACATACCGTTCTGATCATCATCGCTATTTAACTATGCAAGAGGAACAATATTAACTATTTTTGAGTACAAAAATTCATTAAACATTTCAAGTCAGATTTTCTTTTAGTTTAATAACATGAAAGAATCATCTTGAATAATTTGAAAACAATTAAATACTTAAACTGTCAACTAATATAATATAAAATATAGATTGGTCTTAATGTTTACAATGACTCTCTGTTACATTCAGCATTACGGAATTTATTATATTTTCCTGTTATAAATACTACTCATCATATCAGTGATATGAAAATTCTACCAATATATTATATTTTTATGTACAAATCGCAATAATATTGAAAGTTATTTAACAAAGTTATAAATACATAAAATTACAAAAAAAATAAAATTTTAATTAAATATGTGTAAATAACTATAAACAATTAGATATTAGTAGGCGATACGTTGTTACAATCAATATTTATTGAATTTACTGCATTTAACATCGATATATTATCATTGAATCTTTGTATCTTTTAAATGATTAAATCAAAGTGTAATACAATGAATCTTAAAAACAAACAAACAAAATTTTCATTCTTCTTATGTCAATATAAATGGTGTTGTGAGAAGAAAACTACAGTTTTATTTTCAAAAACACAGTTATTTTTTATATATTTTAAAATGAGGTTTGCTACCATTAAACAAAGGACAAAATTCTTAGAGAGGACAAAATTTGTTCAGCATAGTCGTGAAACAAGTGCGTTATACATACGAGTTTTTGTATAAAAATTTGAACAAATCAATAACTGATGAATCTTTTCTTACTAAATTTGTTAATTTACATGCTCGTTATAACAGAACTCTATTATATACGTGTTATTGTTAGAAATATTTTTTTGTATCATTCATAAGTTATAAAAAAAGAATGATTGTGAAGAAAATATTTTAAATCTGATTTAATTTTTTTTATATTTTCTTACGGATGATACAATCACCGTCCAAATTTGCATAGTAACCATAAAAAATAATCAATAACCAATTATTAAGCATTTTAATTTATTTATAATAGTAAATTTAAAATTCCTATTGGATACACTACCAATAACTAGTTTTTGGGTGCAGTGACAAAGATTATACAGTGAAGACTTAATTTTAGAAATTTTATAAGGAACTAACTGCTTTATAAAAAATATTTTTTCTCTAATATTTTCGTTGCAATATGTAATGATTTTTTTATAATAAAAAATTAAATACATATTTATGAATACACAAAAAAATATATTACTTTTAAATAAGTCACTAAAATGTTATATACGTTTACTAAATAAATATGAAAATTAACTATGTATTCGAAATAAACTTTAATCAATTTCTAATTGATAAAAAACTGATACACTAAATTCTTTGAAATAACAAACATTAAATATCTATTTACGATAAAAATCTACATAGAAACACCCTTATTGAATATAAAACATGAACCAGACCGTCCCTGAATTTTCGAAAGTTCGACGGTGTACATGGTAGCTCGCTGAATCACGTGAAGGGATATAGTTTATTAGTTCTTGATTACTCTCATTAGATATTATTTATTGACTGTTGCGGCGTGACGCTGCCAACGTACTATAGTGAATGCCTTGTGTACGATGTTCTCGTTAGAAGCACTCCCAATAAACTTCCATATTTGGGCCTTATTTATAGGCTATGTTTACAATGAACTTACATTCGATATGGTTCATTGTTACGCATGTTAGGTTATCGCAATATTACAATACTATATTGTTTTGGATCTTATATGTTTGTGTCATATATACAAACACACATTTACATACATCTACATACACAACAACTTTATATATATATATATATATATATATATATATATATATATATATATCATATATATATATATATATATAATATATATATATATAATATGTATATATATATATATATATATATATATATATATATATATATATATATATATTAGGTTGATAGGAAAATAATTGCGTTTTTTTTCTGAATTCTAATCTTAATTTTTTTCAATGAAAATGTAATCTCATCGTTAATGTATCTCAATGTATCTCATGTTAATATCATTTTAAAGTACATTTTTCAATGTGTATTTTAATAACATCGACTTTACTTTTATTATTAATTTTGCTTCTGGAGCATGGTTTTGTAAAAAAAAACATTATTTGAGAAAGAAGTTGAAAATAGAATATTTGAAACTGGTGAGACTTGGTAATATTGAAAAATGTATAAAATGAGACGGAATTATAGGAATAAAATATATGTAGGAAAGAAAGAGAATGCGGAAATATGTAAAATAATTTGAAGAAGAGAAGGGATTATTTGATTAGTCAGAACTTGAAGCATGGAGAATTGATAAATATTAGAAAAATAGACAGATTGGAAAACCATACAGAAAGATAAAGATTCGAATACAAAAAAAATTATAGGCTTTCAAATTATATAGTTATTGGGTTGGTAAGAAAATAATTGCTGTGTTGGTTTGCTGAATTCTAAACATATTTTCTTTTCAATGAAAGTGTTATTTCATCGTGTTAATGTTAATAAAATTTTAAAGCACATTTTCGGTCTATATTTTGGTAAAATCGACTTTGATTTTATTATTAATTTTAAATCAAATTGAGGTATTGAATTAAAGATGAAAAAGAAGCAAATAAGAGCATTTTTTTGTATAAGTTCAAAACGAGTGATTAAGTAGCAGAAACTGCTCGTGAACTAAACGATGCTTTTGATGTAGGTACTGTTAAGAAATGTCCAGTGTAACGGTGGTTCCAAAATTTTCGTACTGAGGACGAGATCCTTGATAATGAAGAAAGTCTCAGGCATCTTTTTTCACTACATAACGACTTAATGAACGCCTTAATTAAATCAGAACCACGTACATCAATTAGAGAGTTTGTACAAAAGTTAGGAGTTAGTCATCCAACAGTTCTGGACCACTTAAAACAGCTGGTGTATGAAGCTGTTCATGAATTTGAAGGTTATAAACCGCAAATATTTTTCTAACAACCTACTAGTATAAGTCCAGTAAAGTATTTTTGAAATTTTAAATTATTTAAATTAATATTGTTATTATTTCGTTCTTATAATATTATAAATGTGATAGATAATTACAGATTCATTTAAAAAATGATTTAGAAATTTTCACTATAGAATACTGAAGTGGATATTTGATAACACCGTAGTTTGAATTGCTTCAGTTCTGTAATTGAGAAACCCTATATATATATATATATTAATTTTCAATATACATTGATATCTCATTACCGCATATTAATTATCTAGCGTTTGTGAATTCATATAGTTAAATATTTCTGTGATTGATATTAACAATGTATCATTATTAGTTACCATTTACATATTATAAATTCCTAATGAATATATGACATTATTAGTAAACATGTACAGTATTAAAATCAGAAATTATTTATGATTAATGCATTGGTTCAGAATATATAAATTTTATATATATTAATCGAAACTCTATTATATATTAAATTTTTATTTGGTGTTTTCAAATATTTCTATAGAAAATTGAAGAAAATAATAATAAAATGTTTAAATTTATTAATTTTATGATATCTATACATAAGAAGTTAATTCAAATAAATAGTGATGTCCGCAGGATAAAGTGACGTGAAATGTGGGTTTTTATTATTAAGAATATTGTTTTTTGTTTATAAAATCGATATTACTTTTCATCACACTTAATGTTATATATATATATATACGGTATTGCACATTGATTGTAAACTTGAATTTCATCAATATTAAATAAAATAAAATAATAATAATTATTTAATTATTATTATTTAATAATTATTTTTTTATAATTTTATTATTATTTAATTTAATAATTTTATTAAATCAATATTTAATAAAATTTAATAGAATTCAGTTTTGATAAAATTTGAAAAATATTACAGTCTATCCTCTATTAAACACTGCTTTAATCAAACAGCTTTTTTTAAAAAAGAATAAACTTAAAGAAATGAAATTGAAATAACAGATCTGATGTACTACTTTAATTTAAGAATATATGGGAATATTTCAAGTATTATTTATAATACCAATGTAAAAATAAACGTTTTAAAAATATTAACACGAATGAAAATGACTTTTATTGTAACTACTTGCATTCGTTTATATAATATATATATATATATATATATATATATATATATATATATATATATAAGCCGGTTCTGTTAACAAACCCGCCCACTTTGTACTAATTGGGAACGAAAATGTACGGTTCGGTGTTAGAATAAACTGAGCGTTGCACGGTCGACAGTGGGTCGATGATATGAAGGAAGGAGCGGGAACGTGGCTTGTTCCCGTCCGTGTGGTACGCTGTGGTCGCGCGTTGGCATCGAGACGCGCAATTTGTGGTTTCGGGCATGAAATTAGGACCGGAGGACCACTCGAAAACAGATAAGCGTCAGCCGTTGCTGTTACGTATACACGTTACGTTGTAGCTCCATGTCGCGGGTAACGACGGGCTTGGGCGGTATTCATAGTATGCGTACGGTTTCTTGTTTGTTATTGAGGATATAGCTTACAGCGGCTGCACTGCGTGGACTTCTACTTTATAGGGGATTTGGCCGATGGTTCGGGTGATTTAATTTTATTAAGAGTCATTACGATGCTCCACAATATTTTCTGTTAATTACGATGGAGTAATTTCGGCGCTGGCTATCATTCAAGATATGCTTATGACAGGAGAAGTGATGTGAATTTTTAAATATCTTTATTACAATATTTTTGATCTAATATATTATATACAAAGACATTTTGTAAGAATTAATATATATATATATATATATATATATATATATATATATATATATATATATATATATATATATATATATATATATATATATATAGAGAGAGAGAGAGAGAGAGAGACTACTTTAAGAAACATGAAATAATTCATCTACTAGCTCAGATTTAAAGTAACTGACAAAATAGAAAGTAAACCATATTTTTGTTCAAACTGCTATCCTTTGTAATATTTTATGAATAATTTAAATTTGAAAGAATAGGCTTATCAGGTTTCAGTAGAATTTTGAATTCAAATTTATATGTAATGCTGTTTAATAAATTAATATCAGTATAACAAAGGTAGTATTAATTAAAAAAAATCATTCTTTAATATATATATATATATATATATATCCGATGTGACTGCAAATATTTTGTCTCAAATACCTGTCACGTTTAACTTTTTTTCTAAATAGAAAAAATAGTTTACCTATCTTTCAACCATTTTAATACATTAGTTCTTTATGTATTTTACTTATATATATATATATATATATATATATATATATATATATATATATATATATATATGTTCGAAGATATTTTATGTTTGTATATTTTGTCTGAAACCATACAAAAAATATCTACTTTTCAACTAAAAGAAATGTACTGTATTGCCATCATCGGACATGTCAAACTGTATTGCAAATATTTTATGAATCGAATATACGAACGAAATTCCTACTTGAATATTCAATGAAAAATTCAAACACATGTTGTCACGAACTCCAGTTTACTGTAAAAACGTTCAATTTTAATAAAGGTATTTGGAATTTTACTCTACTGTTTTTTTCTTTTCTATAAAAAACTATAGTTGAAAATCAATTCAAATGAATGTTCATTAAATATGCGAATGTTTTTTTTTGTGTCGGATATCAGGTGACATAGAGTAAATTCTATTAATAAATATGGAAATTTGTACTTTTTTACACTTAATACATTATTATTCCTAATATAATGTGTCAGTACTTTTTTTTTATTAAACATTGATGAATTATTTTACTGAAAAATATTATATTATATTTTTTGAGTTTTTGAATTTGTTATTTAAGTATATATATATATATATATATATATATATATATATACATATATTCAACACTCGTTTGTTTAAATCTTAGTATATATTCTCAAATATATTTTATTAATATTGATTATTCTTTAGGATCGTCATAAATGTTATGAATAATGAGATTTAGCTTTTAATAAATGTGTATATAAATAAAATAATTTGATATTGTGGACATGCTATGGACATGTTTTATTGTTTAAAACAATAAGATCCCTTTATTTTATTTAATGAGATTTTTATTTATTTCATCTTAACTCAATTGAATAAATTTGATTTTTCAGATGTTTTTAAATCAATATTCCCAGGTATTTTTTAATAATGAATATTTGTTGACATAAAAATAGTTAAAATTTGAATTCGAACAAGGAATTCGGTTTTGAATTGTTGTTTATATATATATATATATATATATATATATATATATTCTTACTTTCGAGCTATTAATATTTTATAATTATCTTGATAATATTTCAAGACTAATAGTTGCTAAATTTTGATAATATATTTTTGTTTCAGTAGCAAATTTTCATAAAATTAAATAATTTCCTTCATTACATGATACATTTATACACGTTTAAAACATTACATACATCGTTAGAGATTAAATTAACCACCAATTTGCAAGAAAAGATTCTCCTGAGTACCTGGATACGTCTAGTTATAATTTATTTTAATACATAATAACATTCATTGTTTTATTCTTAAAAAAAATCACAATTGTCAAACAGTACTTTTTTTATTCTTCAGTACTAGTCTAAGAACTATCTCATATAAATAAGCACTAGATATGATTGTACCATAATTGATAATATTGAGATGATTAAATAAATTTTATGCTGAAGAAAAAAAATATTTGATCAATGTATACTATCAGTCCTTACATATGGTAGCGAAATATGGGTAATTAACTCCATAATTACTCAAAGAACACAGAGAAGTATGGAAAGATGCGAACTAGATGTAACAAGAAGAGATAGAAAAAGAATAGAATGGATACAAAAAGAGACAGTAGTCATAGAAATAATAACAAGATTGAAGAGTCGAAAATGGAAATGGACAGGGCTTGTTGCAAGAAGAGAAGACAACCGATGGACAACAGGAATTATTCACTGAAAGCCAAGGAATATAGAAAAACCAAGAAAGATATCAGTGAAACAAGTGGGGTAAGGAAATTAAAATTTTTATTGGAAATTAGTGGAAAAGAGAGGAATTTAATCTTATAAAATGGAATATCATAGAATAGACTTTTATCCAGCAGTGGATTAAGAGAGACTGCTGATATATATATATATATATATATATATATATATATATAGCGAGAGAGACAGAGAGAGAGAGGAAAGGTAGCATGGACAGAAACATAAACTTGTAATTTAATTTAAGGATTACGAGCAGTTATTCTATTAGAGTACATTTAAAGGAATTATTGAATAATGTGCTCGTTTTTACATGCGTATAACTGTTTTTGAAATTTAATGTCTACTTAATATGATTCAAATGTATGAAGGTATATTGATAAATGCTATGAAGTGATTATTCAAATAATGGATTAATAAAAAACGTTTTATATTCAGGATGATACATTTCCATTCGAATCTGAATAGTTGAGTGTGTGTATTTTACAGACATCAGTGATTATATACATCTGTATGAATGTAACATAATTACATATTAATAGCTGAATTGAAGTTGTTAAATTGTTATATACAATTACGTTTTCCCAATCGTGAAACTGGGCCATTAGATAATGTTTCTCGAGCGAATTAAATTACCGTGCATACATTTTCCTTACATTAACACAACGATAGCTTCGATCGACTATATTATCTTGAGAATAGTGACGTTGGAAATGTTTTATATCCACCACTTTCGTACACATTTTGCTATATAGCGCATAGCCTCAGCTTGTTATACGTAAGTGTTATTAATTTCCACTTATGGACGAAACGGCACCATCAGTGAATATACCGTGGGGAATTCCAAGCTGTAAATATCCTATATATATATATATATATCTTTGTATATAAGCGAACGATAGAAAAGGATCCCAGAATATGCGATTGGCGTCCTAGTGAACCACCGTTATGCATACATACATACAAATATATATATATATATATATATATATATATATATATATATATATATATGATGTTCTATTCTCATGTACCTAAACATTAGGATTTTAGTAAGAGTAGTTTGGTGGGTGTAGTATTATAATGGTATTTAACGATCTTTAACTGATGGCACAAACATTCATGTTAGAGTGTTTTATGATTGATTACAAGAATTATCTTAATATATATGCAAACGTTTGAAAAACAGTTTGTGTTTATTAAATTTACATTTGTGCGTGTGTTTTTTTTAATTATGCAAATGTACGTTGGAAAATGTTGGAATATAATAATAACAGACTCATATTTATAAATATTGTTTGTTTATATTTTTTAAATAAGCTTTATTTGTAAAAGCATTAAAGCGTTCACTCATTTTCTTCGAATTTAATTAATATATACACATACATAGATTATACATACATATATGTATATATATATATATATTATATTATATTCACATATGCGTATAATTTACAAAATAACATAAAGTTATAAATGTATCATAATGTATTACAAATAAAAAGTCTCCATTTTATTTTTTTGTAAAAACGTATTTAAATATTCAACTGAAGATTTATCCTAATATATATATATATATATATATTTGTATATATATATATATATATATATATTTACATATGTATTTATATATATATATATATATATTTATATATATATATATATATATATATATATATTTATATATATATATATATATATAAACGTCTACAGAAGTTAACATCTAAACTACAACATAAAATTAAACGATTTATATAAATTCATCTTTGTAAAATGTTATTTGATATTATGAAAATGAGGATTTTAAGTAAAGAAGTTGAAAAAAATTTGAAAATTATTATTTTTTCTTCCCTATAAATAGATACTTCGTTATGAAACTGATCCTGAAAACTGAATATAATTTAAGTATGTACTTCAGATAAATAACTACAGAATAAAAAAAATATTTAGTTTAAATACTTCATCTGAATTCAGATATCTACATCAAAAGTTAACATCGTTTTAGATAGGTTATGGAGAACTTTAGTTTTTCATTCTTGTCTATTTTATTATTTGGTTTATATATATACACTAATATAATATATAATATAATATAATATATATATATATATATATATATATATACACTAATATATACACTAAAGGTTGAAAAGTATTTATAATTATATATTTAAAAATGAGTAAGTCTTGAATTAATTTATTAAACTGAAATTTGTTAATAAAATTTGGTTAGTTATTGTCGGTTTAAGCGCGTTACGACTATATATATATATATATATATATATATATATATATATATATATATGTATGTATGTATATGTAATAATTACTAAAATAATAACAGTTTTAATGAAAAATATTTGAAAATGCACATGAATCAAAATTTAGATAAACTTTTTAAGTTCTTTAAATTTTTTCACATTTTTCTTCATAAAAAATACTTTTAAGGTTTTTAATAAATAATATAGAGATATTTTAAATGTAATTTGACACAACTCAAAGGTGAAATTATTATTAAATTTCTATAATAATATATTAAATCCGGTTTGGTATAATCTGAAAAACGCAAATTATCATAGAATCCCTAATGAAATTCGATTCTAAGGACGATCCAAATAATAATACGAATGATTTGCCTTCGCCTTGACACAATAACCAAGAGAGAGTGATTCTCGATAAGGATCTTGACCCCCTTTCCTTTACTCAATGACTGTTGTAATTACATAATAGCTGGTTCGAAATGGCGAAGGCGGGAGGATGTTTCTAGTCTGATTTCATACAAACCGACCATGCGATCCACTTGTACGCCCTTGTTCCGGTCGAATGGATGAACATCTCTCTATTCGACCGCCCTATGTCGATCCATAGAACATTTACAATTTCATCTAGTGAACGCACGGAATCGCAAAATTACTATACTCTATTCAGTTTGGAAACAGGTTCATTTCCTTTATCATAATAGGTATTTGGGTATAAGACAACGCATTAGATAATGGCGTCACGTTATTGTATTTCATTCGAAATGATGGAAAATTTTATATTGTTTGCGATAATCGGTCATTTACACTAAGAAACAAGACATAATAAAATGGCGAATTGGATATGTTACACGTTATAACTGAAAATGCTTTTTATTTGAGTTATAAAAATTAATGGAAAAGTTATATCACAATTTATTTATTTAAATATACTTTGGTAAAATAGATTTTCTTCGTTAGAATGTTTTATTATATTATCATTTTAATTAACACATAGATAAGTAACAGAATTTACACTGAAAAAAGTTACTTTATGTTAATAATACTTGAAATGTTATCAACTTGTTTGTATTTGTACGTGTTTATTTCTTAAATCAATTATTTTCCTTAGCTTATAAGCTGGATCTCCCTTTGATTGATCTCTTTTTATTTTTGCTATTCTTATTTATAGTATAAGCATTTTATAAACTTGATAATATATATATATATAAAATAATCGATTATGAGAGAAAAATATTTTATATAAATATATTATATTTAATTCTCAATTGATAAATATTAAGTTATGGCTCTGATGTTTTTAATAAAAATAAAAAAAGTGATTAGTACAAAAATATATACTTTTTTAATAAGTTGTAATCAAAAACAGAATTAAAAATTGTATTTCAAGAAATACTTTATCAAATGATAACTCTTTGATATGATAACTCTTTGATATAATAAAATAAATTATGTAACATTTAAATAATTATAAAAAATATTTGGCGAACAATTGCATTTTTATTTAAATTGAAGTAATTTTGAATTGAAAATTTTATAATAATAAAAAATATGAATCATAAAATTAAATTTATTGTGTAACTAAATACGAATGGTCAATATGAAGTAAATTAGGAAGTCCTTCCTTTTTAATAATAATATTATATCCACTATAATAAAGTTTATGCAAAAAATATCTACGTTCTAAGCTACTGTAATACATAATATATTGCTCTGCATTGCATTTTTTACCGGAACAATACATTCTCTAATCTTAAATCAATATAGTGGTCAATCTAGACGTGGACGACCTGTGACTTCATACTCTCTGACCTTAATCTCAACGATTAGGTTTTATAAGAATTTCGCAAGGATAATGTTCGAAGATATTACATACATACAGTTGAAAAAGTACTGAGATATAATAAATTTGATGAGAAGAATTTCGAAACGTTTTTATATGATTTGTCTGAAAGTTTTTATTGTTGATAAATTACAAGAACGTGAAAAGTATTATAAAAAGTTAGAAGCTACTGCGTTCATATTGAAGAGTCAAATAAATAATTTAAATTATAGTATTATAGAATAAATGTTTGATTTTTTTATTATTGAAATTTTATTTGTGTTTATTTTCTGTACCAATAAAAAATATGGTCAGAAAAGTGATTAAAATATTTGAATATATTGATTATATTTTTAAAAATTTTGATTTATATTTCCATTATGCTCTTATGTAGAGTTAAAACTTATAATTAAATGTATACAAGTTGAATTATTATTTTAGACAAGAACCTAATTTTTAATTAGAATCTATTTTATAGAAAATATTTCCCTCTCATAATCGATTATTGCATCAATTTTATACGCAAATTCTGTTCAGTTAGAATATCAATTTAATATGTTCAAATCAAAAGACGTTCAACGTACTTAAGTACAATTCATATATAAATAAACTATCCAACTATATATCATTTCATAGTTTGATTGCTTGGTTCGCTGGTTTGTTGCAGTTCAGTTAACAAAATTGTACAGTATGTATTAAATTGAAATAGGGAAGGCTCCATAACATCGCCCCATCTTTTACGTAATCCTAATCAAATCATATACTTGCGCCACGTTTAGCTTTAACTATTTTATACGTAGCTATATAATTATATACTTCAGAGAATAGTATTATGATTTGCAACTAATTAGTCTAATTAGGATCGCTTCAGTCGTGTGCTCGCCTCCAGAGATGCTATTAAGATGCGATGTTAAATTTGCACTGTTGAGTCCAATGTATTTGATTTTCTATCTTAAAAGTTTGTACGAACACACACATATTTATATATATATATATATATATATATATAATATCCGAAGAAAATGTATTTAAGTTGTAAAATGAAACGTGATAAATGATTCATTCATAAATAAATATTTAATATAGCGGATAAGTCAGATATAGTTGAATTTTAAGTTAAGTTTGTGCTGTATTTATATAAACAATTTATCATTTTATATGAAGCGTGGATTTATAATTAATTTTAATATAGTAAATAATGAGATATCAACAGAGTTTTGAAAAGTTGATGGAAAAGCTCATTATTTCATTTTCAACTTTTAATGAATAGCTAATAAGTAACATTTCTTATGGTTTTTGTATATATATATATATATATATATATATATATATATATATAAATACACATACATGTGTGTGAATGTAACAAACAGTTCGAAACTATTTATGCTGATTAAAAATCATTTAACTTTTAAAATTTAGTATCGAAAAGTAATGGTAAAATATATATTTTTGAAAAGTATGCAAGGATTTAAAAAATATTTTAAAGGAAATTCGTTTTCCAGCAGATAAAAACTGTTGATTTTGTTTAGAAACTAATTCACAATTGATTATGTAGTGAATTATTAACTATGAATTGTAAGAAATGTTTTCTAAATTTGATTGTTTAGATAAAAAAATTAAATAAGATGTTTTTTATATTATTTTCTCGAATTTAATGAATGATACATGGTAGTATATTAAAAGTGTTGTTTTTACTGTTCTGAAGGGTTAGCTCTTGTGACCAGCATGTCTCTTAGTATTTCTTCAGTGATCCTTTTATAACTTTTTGTGCTTCCGTGCAATCTAGATTAATTGTCAAAAAGTCAGATATCTTTGTATGTTGCTATAATTCCTATCTCTTCCCTAAACCGTGCTGTTGTGAAGTAGTTTTAGTCAGTCTGCTCGTCTTAGTTATCTCATATTCTTCATCAGTTCGCTAAATATTAGCTTATCTTTTGCGTTCTTTCGTCTGAATGTGGTAAAATAGTACTACTGCACAAATCGTTTTAGTCTACTATACACTTTTTGGTTGATCAATGAAACTAGCTTCGGTGAACTGGGCTGCTTGATGAGTTTTAATAATGAAAAAAAGATTTTTACATTCAAAGATGATTACTGGACTCATTAATGCAGTATAAAATGTATATATTTTTTTTATTTCTCACCAAATATGATTTCTAAATTTCAGTTTATAAATATATATGTTGATAAAATATAATAAAATATAATTAGGTATATAAAGTAAATAAAATTTTCAATGACAGTACAAAAATGTTTTATTTCCAGAACTAACATAATATATTGCACCAAAAAAATATGTAAACATGATATTAAATCGTAAACAAAAACAAATTATTTTTAAAAAATAACACTATTTATAATTTTCATTTATGTATTATGTGCTTAAGTGTTCAATAAATTATTCAAATCCCATTTATTAAGATACTGCTCAAAAATATAATACTTTAAAAGTAAAAATCATTTCATTTTATAAATAATATAACATCTCCTTTATTATATTTTGTTTATAACAAATGGTAGTTTAATCTAAAGAAGTGAGAGTGTCATTTAAGCTAAATGGTTGGTAAAAAGATGATATTTTCTGAATAATTTTTCATTCAAGTTATTAATAAGTGATATATATATATATATATATATATATATATACTACTTTACAGATGATTTAACCACTTGAAAATTTCAGTATTTTAGGTGTATTTGGGTATTTCATAAACCTAAATATAGACATCTCCCTTAACTTATCTCATTATTCACGCCGCAAAAATATGGACCGATTGGTATTTCCACAAAAGCCATTTGTTTATTTATGCGAATCATCCGTGACGTTAATAACTTTTCATAATACGATCTCAATTTTCTAAATAAGTATTATATATATATATATATATATATATATATACAGGGAGAAATAATTTTCGGCCAGCTTTTCAAAACATTACCGTCGTTTTTAATTACAACCCGTCGTCCGCCCGCGGTGACACTCGAGCGAATAAACGAAGGAAAACGAAGAAGTACTATAAGGAAAAAACTTTTTCCGTCAACGGTTCACAGAAACGAAACGATTTAAAAGCAATTAGCAAAACGGGGCGTTAAAAAGTTATTCGTGGAAACGGAAAACGTCTCAGAGTCATTGCTTCTTAAACGGTGCATAGAAAAATGTATATATATATATATATATATATATATATATTTATATATATGTATGTATATATGTATATGTCTGTATATATATATATATATATATATATGGGAATGAAACGAAATATTCGAAGTTCTATCGGTACGACAAAACACGAAAACACTAAAAGATATTTATTAATTCCGAGTGGAAAAAAGTTTCAGATGATGTTTTCGAAAGTATAGAGATATGCGTTTTTTATATTCTTTGTATTTAAGTGATAAAAAGAAAACGTTGTATTGTTTTCCGTGTTGAATGGAATGAATAAGATATTTGTTTTCTGAATACTTTTGTAAAGAAAATCAACAATTCGCTTTGTTCTACATTTCTGAATACATAATAGGAAAACTGAAAGTTTTTCAGTTAACAAATTAGAGAAATATTGTGTCGTTATAAAATTGTAATTTAAAAAATAATCTCCATTTTTATCATCTCTTATTAAATTAAAGATACAATTTTTTATTAAAATATCTTTTTAATTTATTGTCATTTCAATTTTATTTTCCATATTTTTTTGTGTGACATACACACTGATATTTATGTATATATATATATATATATATATATATATATATATATATATATTCTAGTTAAAGAATATAATTAACATTAAATAGGAATATGGTTTTAAACCTTTTCTCTTTACACAATTACTTTTGTAAGGGATTTTAATACAAATAACTTAATTTTTTTATTTAAGAAAATTTAATTTTCATTATATATTGTGTCTGGGATCAAAAATATCTATCTATTACAAAAAAATATTATTTTTATGTTATCATTTCATTGTTAGAGTACAGATTAGTAATTTAGAGTAGGTAAACAGCTTTTTTTTATTTCATTATCAAAGTCTTTTTATTTTGCGCCAATATTTATAGAAAATTTGTAATCAAATGAAATATGTGTAAGATTTTTAAGTATAAACTATTTAATTAAAAGAGACTTGTATTATAATACTACCATTAACAAAAATTTTCATACAGAAATCTAATAAAATATCTGATTTAACTTGCAAGTGCAGTTACAACTGTCACGATTTTGATAATAAGATAATATATTTATATAATGTGAGAAGCTATTTCCTCTGTTTGTACTATTTTGCAGAAGTTGAAAGAACCAACATATGTCAGCTCAAGTTATTACTGTTATTATAACTGGGGTTATGTTATTCTGAAACATTACATTTGCATTTCTTGATGTTTAATTTTAATGAACTTACTATGTTGCAATGACATTTTAAGTTAGAGAATGAGTTTCGGAATACCATTGTACGGTTTATTTAAAAATTATGTGCCTTCAGATATTAATTAGTATTTTAAACAGATTGAATTTTGTTTAGTTAGTTTTTAGAATAATGGGACCTAGTTATAAGTTGAAGTATTCACATAATGCGAATTGCTAGAGTTATTTGTCCACTAGCGGGTTGTTAAAGAATAAAGATATTAGACATGTTGATTTTGTATATATATATATATATATATATATATATATTTGTGTGGGTGTGTGTACTTGTAAGTAAAATGCATTGTATGATATTGAGAAGTTTTTACCAGTTAAAAATAAGAAATTTTTGTTCAAGTCAAATATTAGCGCCGCAGTTAAATTTGTACATAAATATAAAGTTATATCCAAAAATAAAAATAAAAATCTGGTTCACTTCAAGTGAATATTCTCAAAAAAAAAGAACTTTTAATACATAAAATATTAATAAATTTTAAGTAAATTGTTAGTGTTACATACACTTTCGTACACCAACTTGAGCGTATTTCAAGTCAAGTTATTTTTACAGTTGTTCTTGTAACGGCCGCACAGAGATTTCTCGACTTTTAGTTAATGGTTACGATTGGCCAGGGACTTGTTAACCGTCGTCCCGATTGAAGAAATTAGCTCGTTCAACCGCTTGTAATTCGCACTTTTATTATGCATTCAGTAAAAAAAAAAATATTACGCGTACGAATTTTTATACATTCATGTTTTCGACAGCGGAAAAACAATATCGTACGAAATCGCGTGACGTATAAATTTCAAAGTTTTTTTTTTACTCCGCCGTAAGTTTGTTTTATGTTATTTTTTGAAACCTTAAAATGTTCGCTCACGATTTCGTTACTTTTATAGTTTTTTCTCAAGAGTCAATATGCTTTTTGTAACCTCTATTAATTTTACGATCGTGTAAGATTCGGATTTTAATTTCGACAATTAAATATGTAATTGGATACGATTCAAATGAAATTTTATTAAATTTTCTTTACGGCTCAGAACTTTGGCAGGCAATCGTCTTTTTTATATATTCATAAAATATTGATACGGACCCATATTTTACTACGTCTTAATAACAACGTTCCCTTACAAAATTTGCATTCTCCCTCTCTCTCTCTCTCTCTATATATATATATATATAATACTTTAATTTATCAATTATCTTTTACTAAAAATATTTTATAGTATTTAAATGTTAAAATAAATTGCAAACTAAATTGAAAATAACGAAACGCTTATGTTTATATATTAATTTTGGTTTTTAAAAGCACGGAAAAAAGTTTATTTTTATTATATATAAACTGCATGTCATTTTAAATAAAAGAAAATTACAATTATAATATAAGTAAAAGATAATGAGCAGATATATAATTTCTAATAAATATAAAAATGTGTACACTTCCCCAATCATACTGTCACGGAAAAATAATCAGTCAGTTTTTGCAGTAAGTGTAAAAAGTTTTAAAATACTTATGAAGAAAAGAAGCAAAAACTATAAGAAAAAAGAAAATATTGTGTATCTTAATAGGAAATTATTTAAATTTAAAAAATAGGCTATATAATTCTGGTACTGTGATTAAAGTTAATTTCACATATGAATTTTTCTTTTACTTTATAAATTAGAAAAAAAAATTGACCCGAAATATTCAATAAATTAAATAATCATAAATATTCTTACCTATGCGAATTTTAATTATAATGCTGACAGCATCATCGAAAGTATAAAGACTGACAGTACAAAATGTATGAATACAGAAGAATCTGTAAAGATTTACAATACGATCTGATTACTAATCTGAATTAAATCGTTTTCTTTTTTCATCTGAATGTTTTCGGAGCTATAAGATGAGTAATGATGCTTTTCTAGATAAATTTATCATTTCCAATAAAATACAGGTTTATTTCCAGTATATTTTAATAGAATAATTCTTAAAATGGGAAAAAAACTTAATTCTTGATTCTTCTGAAAGGATCATAGTTTTATTCACTAGATTATACAAAATATTATTGATTTATATCTCAAAAAAGTTATTATTTATGAATGGTTTGAATTATACAGATTTAAGAACCTAATTAACAAGCACAAATTAAAGATATATAAAACGAAAAAATGTATTAGCTAATACTAAGAAAATTATTTTTTTTATAAATGAAAGGATAAAATTTTGTAAATGTATAATTTGAGTTTTATATGGGAATTAAAAACTTATAAGATTCATTTAATATATTTTATTTTCTCTCTTATTGACATTTACCTCTTCCTTTCAAACTTATCTATTCTTTTACATAAAAATGACAAAAATCAAATTTTAATAATATAAAATTATAAAATATGTTATCAGAAAGAAACATAATCATTTGGTAACAAAAATAATAACATTTTATAACCAGTTTAACTGTAGGACACAAAAATCAGTAATACTCATAAAAAAATATTCATTTTATTCTAAACCATATAAATATTTGCATATCAAAAAAAATCAATATTTTACACAGCTCAGGCCACATATCTCCAAATATATGAATAAAATTTACTCAACATTAGTAATAATCACTTCATTTTAATAGTAGTGTCCTAAGATTCAGAGCCCTAAAATATTATATAAATAAATGTGTGAAATTATGAAATTACAATACGATTCTGTACAATAAAATACTGAACGGCAAGAATTAGATAATAAATAGATTATTAATTTTATTTTCGATACATTAACATTTTCTTTCTAACGAATCTCTGTAATTTTTCCTAATATTTTTTATATGAAAATCTGTTTGTAATTGAAAAAAAATATTACTTTTATTTATTTATGATTTACTAAGATCTAACATATGGAGAATATTTGCTGTGGCCTCTTTTAAACTAAATATAGTCATTGATTATAATTTTCTTAAATTATACATATATATATATATATATATATATATATATATATATACAGGAACAAATGTGTTTGTATTAATCATAAATCTTAACATTCTTTCAAGAGTTGTGACGAACGAATACATCCCATAAAGCCTTTGACTCTTGTATTAAAGCGAAGTGCTTTCACAAAATATGTATATTTTACACATCAAAGTCATATTTTATTTTCGTTTGCCATAAAGTAAAACAAGAGTGCTTGAGTTTAAGAGATAAAGGGACGGATCCGCATCGCAATATCTACTTGTAGAACTCTCGAAGATGTCATTTACAACCAAAGCCGAACACTATCATTATGCACATAACGTTTTTCTCTCAACAAAAACTCACTATTAGCGACGAAGGTATCACATTAACATGTCTAGGAATTTATCCCGCTGAAATTACACTGACGCTGATCTTTTTTCCCGTCCACGGGAATGTTCTACCACTTTTTATCAACGTAAACTCTTGAACAGGATTGTTCCAGTTTTTTTTATTACTTCAATTATACTCGATCTACGTGTCTTTCTTATGCACCATTACAAATTACAATTTCGACTATGCTGCAATTTATTTTTACTTATTTGTTGTTTATTCATCTTGCTTAATTATTTAATAAACGCGTATATGTATAAATATTTATGAATTAATTTATTTCCTTCATTCAAATGGCTTACATTCTTTTTAAGAATTCCTTTTAATTAAACAATTTTATTAAATTATACATTTCTTGTGATAGTTTATATATACTAGCATGTATATATATATATATATATATATATATATATAATTTTAAACAATTATGATAATTAACATTTAATTCTAACAATATTGTTTTTAGGATCTAAACATGAAAGTTTTGAATCATAAATGAAACTGGTTTGAAATACCTGTGATGTAACTAAATTTAATTAAAACGTATGAGCATAGAGAAATTTATAATGTTGACCAAACTGAACTTTTTTAACGTGTTTTATTAAGTAAATCATTTGTTAGAAGAGGTTAGCGGTTACAGGAATATAAAACATAGATGCACTTTATGAATTAATATAAACGCTCTAGACGAGAAATAGAAGAAAAAATTATAAGAATTTGAAATATTATTTTTTTTCATTTAATAATGACTTTAATAATGACATATTTAATAATGACTTTGAAAAGATTATATATATATATATATATATATATATATATATATATATTGTTTAGGAATAACAATTAATACTTCAAAGAAATTAATCATTTTAGTTTTGAGAATCATAGAAAAAATATTATCCAACTTAATCAATATATATATATATATATATATATATATATATATATATATATATATATATTTAATCATTATATTTAAAAATACACTCTTTTTGTATTTATCTGATTTTTATTAATATGTTTTATAAATATAACTGAGTGAATTTTTAATTTGTTATTCATTCAAAAATTGATAACAGATTTTAATTGATAGTAATAACTAAAGTAAAATCTGTTTCATAACTATGAAAGTATATGCAGAAAAAAATATGTAAAAAGCATGATTTGAAGATGTAAAAAATATTAAAATAAAATTATTAAAAAAATATTTATTTTAGGGAATACGAATTGAAATTGTATTTAGTGATTATACACCGTTCAATGAACTGAAGAAAGAATGAGTTAACACTGATTATTGTTTGTATTTATAAAATAGAAAAGTAATTTTAATTAATATTTGCATCATATTTCATGACATCATATAAAATTATAATCAACAATTAAATGTTAGGATATTTTAAATATACTGAAATATTTTTGAAAATAATTTAAAAATAGTTATGGTATGTTTCGAGTTATAAATAAAATTATTTAATTAATTCACGTAAGGGTCATCTTAGATTAATAAATATTTTATTAATGGTTCTTGGTGCAAACAGATTAAGGGTAAAAATCATAGAAAGGAGAACTTACACAGATCTCACAAATATTCTTTTTTTAGACGCAAAGCCTAAGTATCAGTGCAAATACTCTCACTGAAACAATAGTTTACTTAGAATCATAATGTAATTTTATCGAGAAAAATTTTTTTATTCATTATTTGCATAAATTAAACTTCACTTAAGTCTTTTCCCCAATCACCAATGTGTTATATATATATATATATATATATATATATATATATATATATATATATAATCAATTACAATATCATATTTTTGTAAGACTTTGTTGGTACCTTCTTTTGAATAAAATATTTTTTTATTAATGCTATGCAGTTTTGTGTCCACTTTACACAAATGCAAATTTTACTATTAAAATATAACTTATCATCTTAACAATATTTAACTATACTTCACTTAACATATTCTGTCGAGTTAAAATGTAAACAATAATCTAAATTCATTGTTTATATAAATAAAAACTGAGAAAATTTATCTTAATTCTTTTTTACTAAATACCAAACAATTAAATGGATATGAAACATTCAAAAGGATAACATTGAAATATACATTCAATTAATTAAGTTCTAATAGAAATTGGTAATGTAAATATTTGTGAAAAAAATAGATTTGAAACTAATACCATAAGATTTTGCTTCAAACTGATGAATATTTATGATTTAAAAATAGCTATTTTAAAAATATTTTTAATGTTTAAAATTTCTCTCTCTCTCTATATATATATATATATAATTTATATATATATGAACAACTTTTATTTTAAAAAATAAACAAATATTTATGTATTGACAAATTAAAAAGAACATATAGTTATAAGGATTGATATGAAAAGAAAATTAATATTCATTTTTTTACTCTAACTTTTCTAAAAACTGCAAATGTGCAATATTGTTTCTTTAAATTATTAATTTAAAATATTTAGAAATGTATTATATATACGTGATATATATATATATATATATATATATATATATATATGTGATATATATATATATGGCTAGACATTCATGAAAAATAATTTGAAATAAAATGTTTATTAATATTAATGATCATAAAAATGAATCTCGTCAGCATGTTGTTACTCTTGTCGATTGTATTCACTTATTAAAAATAATTAAATTATAACTTACCCTAAAACGAGAATATATATATATATATATATATATATATATATTTAAGAAACGTAAGGAAATCAATCAACTCACCTGAAACAAAAGAAAATTCACAATTAGTATTCAGCATGAAAAGGTATATAGCGTTCGTTTATTTCGGCAATCATGCAAAACATCAACGCAATACAAAAATATACAGAAAAAAAATTATATATATATATATTTATATTTAAAAATCATATGTCACTGTCATTTATAAACAATCGAAATGAAAATATTTTTACGTTAACATTGTGTGTGAGGCCATCATAAATCAAATTTATAATGATTTATTCAAATTTCATTCATTGTTATTTATTTAGTTCAATCTATATTGTATCTTTGAAATATCACGAACCTGGAATAAATAACGTGTTTAGTTATGTACATATATATATATATATATATATATATATATATATATATATATATATATGTATTTATAAATATGTATATTTTTGTAAAACGAGGGTATAAAATATTTTATTTAATTTGTTTTCGTTAGCGTTGATTAAACGTATACAAAATTTTGATTCATATTTCATCTATTTTCATTAATTAAAGATTATAAACGCTCAGACTTCAATGGCAGAAAAAACTATTCAAGTAAACAAAACGGTTTTATTTCATTCGTTAGGCACAAAATCACAGGTAATTAAAAATCTTTTGTTCGCAACGAAAGAATAGAGCCATTAGCATCGTTTATATAAATAATTACTTTCTTATATAGGTTTTTTGACACTAAGATTTAATTTGAGTATTCATAATTTAACATGCAGTTAAGTTTTTTTTATAAAAATGGTTCAAAAATCACATTTTTTTATCAAAGTAAAAGTAAAATATTGGATACTCTACTACTTAATCTGATGGGTGATAAAATTAGTCCAATAGATTGTGTTACATTCATTTAATTGTCGTAATATTGTCCGTTGCTTGATTTTTAGTATCAGTAACTGCTGTGATGTAACTTAATGCCACCTATGAGACTAATGTTTCATGCATCAGACTAAAAATAGATTGAAATCAAGTATAATAATAAAATAAATGGAGAAAGTGTGAGTAAAATAAACAGAGTAATTTGTTCGGGCAAAAGATATTTGAGCTGAAAAATCAATGGCAGCGTTAAATGTTTTAACAAATAATGACAAAAAATATACTTATATATTAGCTGCATTGGACTCAATTAAAAAATCCATATATTCCGGCCTTATAATACGTATCTACTAACATATAAACAATATATTAGGTGTAATAATTAATTTGATACCTTTAAAATGAATTAATCATAACTCTGTTTCAAATTAAAAGATTTTCTTGTCGTTTTAGGATTTTGAACTGACAATCTTAACATTTAAAAATACTATATACCTTGACTAAGCAGTTGGCATGACCTTCTAAACAGTAATAAATACAATGGCGTCCGAAAAGAATCACATTAAGTATTGCATACTTTTTGGATTCCACCCGAAAAAATGCTACCGAAGCTTCAAGAATGATTTGTTCAACTTTAGAAGGTGTTGCAATGCATAAAACATGCAAAAAAATGCTAAAAGAATCGAAATGGTACGAGATTAGTCAGTTATCCGACAGATGGAGCAAAGTGATATAAAATAATGGGGTCGTATTTTGAATATTGTAATGTATTCCATTTTTTCACAAACAGTCATTTTCTATAAAAAAGATAGCGAATTAATTTGTATGCCTAATATTTTACTAACAAATTCTAAATATACATTATATATATTAACCCTTTGCACTCCTAAGTTTTTTTCCACTCTCTTCACAATAATTTCTCATTATTTTAAGTGTTGTGTTAGGAATTATCGTCTCAGTAATTTTGTAATACAATCAATTATGTACCTAAACATTTCAACGATTTTTTTATTACAAGAAAGGGTCATATACATGTATATTGTTTATCTAAGTAAAAAAAATTATTGTGAAATATACATATTTAAACTAGAAATTTTAAAATGTCGAGTGTGACTCGACATAGTAGTACATCTGAATGAAACTGATACCGACATTTTCTCGACAAAGGAGTTTAAAGGATTAATAGTCATTTGAAATTGTGCAAAGGAAATATACTTAAATATAGTCAAGACTTGACTATAATACTTCTGTAAAATAGTTGAGTACTGGATAGTAAATTCCTTCATACATTTCTGTAAGTTCGTATATACAAATACTTCCACTGTATTATTTTTAGTCATGATTAAAAAAAAACTAGACAGGAATTGGTGCTTCATAGATGATTAATTGAAGTTGCTGTCAAGAAAATTCTATCTGCAACGATAGAGTACGTCCTTTTACATGTCCTAGTATTATTACAAATATACAAGTATTATAATGGACATAAAACTTGTATTAATATCCATTATTCAAGTATGAATTTAGTATGTTTAAAACGTGTCTTTATTGAATTAGTAATTATTAAAAAATAAAGCGTACACTTTGTATTCAGAATATTATTTTATTTGTGTTTTAGTAACAATAATTTTTTCAATAACCATAAAAAATTATTCATGAAGTGTATGGAGAAGATGCTATAACTGATAATATTCTTGGATTGTTTGTGAAATTCAAATTTGAAAATTTTGATTTATCACTTAAACCATAATATTTTTGCTATATAAAGGTTAATAATTATCTTATTCAAATTTAACTAGAGACAAATGTAAGAATTTGGATTTATAAAATAACTAAGAAATTAATTGTTAATTAACAAACCAAATTTCTGGATAAAATGCTTGGATATTTTTCAAAACTCGATATTGGCGTACTGAATTTCTGACTGATAATAATTTAACAAACCGTATCTCAGATTAAAACTTTCTATTTTGTAGATTGAAAAAAGAACTAATTTTGAAATATTTTTTTATTAAAAATAAAAAATACATCTAATACAATTATGTGATATGGAAAAATAGTTGGAGGGTACCTAGTGGAACTGAGGGAGCAACAATAAAATCGGATTATTATCGCAATAAGAGTTCTGTACTGTGTCTAAATTTATTTTTACCAATGAATTAATTTTTTGCCCCACAAATCATACCGAAACTTTCGATCAAAAATATTCAATCAATTATTATTGATTATTATTAATTGTCGCTTATGTGTATTCAGATAGCAACATCATCATTATCAGAGCACCAAGTTACAGAAAAAAATTGTTTTGATTTTACAGGTAAAAAAAATATTGATAAATTTAATTTTCTCTATTGAAAAAGGTTAATAATTTTTGGTGTTATCACATAGAATAAATATTTCGTGATGCACTATTTACCAATAAAACAAGAACTATAAAATTATTGTCAGTAATTAAACCATCTGAAGCAAGAAATATAAGAAAAACCTAGTTATATTTGATCTAACAATTATCGGTTTTCATCACGACAACGCCAGATTGATTATTTCGTTTCAGATCTAACGAAAATTAAGAAAATGAAACTAGAAAACTCTTATTCATTCTTTTAATATCCAGATATATCCAAATATGTTCCGATCATTACAAAGTAGTATCAATGAGAAAGATATATTTTGTCTTTGAAGGCTTTAAGATCATAAGTTCTCATTATTCAGGAATAAATCATTAATTTTCAAGATTTCTACCAGAAACGTACAAAGAGTTTATAGAAAGACTTGGAGATTATTTAATTGACAGAATAAAACATATTTTTTACAATTATCTAAGATTTTGATCAATTTGTTGACATTATTATTATGTTATATTTTATCTGCATTAATTTGTAATTATATTTGAAACTATATATATATATATATATGTATATACTATATATATATATATATATATATATATATATATATGTGTGTGTTGGTATGCATATAATATGTTTAATTAAATAACTTAATTCAAATAATTTATATGAATTTCAATTAAGCAAACCCACTATTTCGAAAATATGCCAAATCCACAACTACAACAGAAGAAGCGCGACGTGTATCTATTTAAAATAGTGAAAACCTGTCCTAATATAACGGCCTTCAGCGACACATTCCACGAAAATGTAAAGTATAAAACTTTGTCCTGATAATATTTAAACAACCCGGAATGTATTTTAAGCGAGGAAAAAGCAGTTATCTTTCTGGTCTTACAGTCTACACGCTAAATGTAATTGTGAAATAATTCCAACGCAATTACATAAACTTTTGCGGCCGTAGTCATGAAATTAACAATTCCGCGTTCGACCGCGGGAATGCCAACGCCGAGAAGACAACGATCTTTGCACGCTCTCACCGCTAGGCAATTTGAATCTTAAATTGTGTTAAAAACATCGGTCAACGCCGTCAGCAATGTAGAACATTATATAATCGACCTTGTGGCATCGCGAATTTTAATGTGCACATAAAAACGAATATTTTTTTATTGCTGAATATATAATGCACTTCATACACACACAAGCATATATATATATATACACACACACACATGTACATATATAATGAGCATAAGACGACCGTTTACTTAGTTTCTTTTTTATAATTAATTCGTTAAAAGAACTACTTTAGAAATCATAACTTTCTGCTAGTAGTATTTTTTATCTGGGCTGAACATTAATTTACCGTTTTAAAACATTTATCACGACTACTTTATATAATGTGTAGGTGTATAACCCTATTTGTAATGGAAATAAAAAAAAACTATCAACAACACAAGTTTATAAAAATTATTATTATTTAAAATGAGTGAAATTTTTTGAAAATTTATCAAATTTATTATTTTAAATTTAAATTTAGTTCCTTATATTTATGATACGTACTTTTAAGGATATTATTTATTGTCATAGTTTATTAACAAGTATTTTCTTTTCATTTACTAATTTTGTTTCAATCAATGAATAAATTCATTTTATATTTGTGTATATAAAATTAATATATTAATTAATGTTTACAATCGGAACGTGACCTGTTCTTTTGAGAATATTTAATTATAATCTGTGAACTATTTATTATTATATATATATATATATATATATATATATATATATATATATATATATGTATGTATATATATATATAATATATAAATAAATATATATATATATATATATATATATAGAGAGAGAGAGAGAGAGAGAGAGAGAGAAAAGGGACAGAGTCGAATTGTAATTTATAAAAATATTTTTAATACTGTTTTAACAAAATGTTTTTTTTTTATCGTGTTGATGTTTCAAAATTTCATAGTACTCTCTCACATTTTATATTTAAATAAGTTAGAAACACTCTAAATGAAATGGGAAAAAATACTAGAAAACGAAACAAAATCATCCTACGAAAATGCTCCTATATATACAAAGAGATAAATGTAACCACGACTGAAGTAATTCAACAACTTTGTAAAAAGAAAAGAAAATTGAAAATTGTTTACTCTTTAAATAAATTTTTATAATCATCTAATTTAATTCACATTAAACATTTTTTTCCGTTCGATTCGCTCCCTAAATTAATTCATAGGTTCTCTCCTGCTTATAAGTATAATGAAAATATCTTAATAAATATGGAAATTAAAACAAAAAATATACTTTATATATACGCTTATATCAAACCTTTCGATGTAATTGTTATTTGTTTACATTCAAATTTAAAAAATAGGAAATCTTACGTTCGCAGTTCTCTTCCTGCATATATATATATATATATATATATATATATATATATATATATATATATAATGATTAACATTTCAATATAGTAGTAATCATTTAATAATTGATTTAATATTACAAATAAATCTTGGATTACAAATAAAAATAATGTGATTTTTATTGTTAATGCATTGTTAAGTAAGTTCTCATCGACCTTCAAATATAAGCTATTAAATTCCAAATTTTAATTTTTGGATCATTTCTTCCAGAAAAATAAGGAAACGATGCATCTTTGTCTGATATAATTGACAAAGTCCTTTTTATCTGTCTCTCTCTCTCTCTATATATATATATATATATATCGAATTTATAGTAAAATTAATATCTAACAACAGTTATTATTTTAGCATTTTATATACGAGTACAATAACATCATTCATAACTGATGATTTTTAAGACAATTATATATATATATATATATATATATATATATAAATAGATAGATAGATAGATAAAAATGACATTGTAAATTATTTCAGACAATGATGTATCGTTTTCTTATTTTGGTGGAATAAATGATCCAAAAATTAAAATTTGGAATTTAATGGTTTATATTTGAACATCGATGTAAACTCATTTAATGCATTCATTGCATTATCAATAAAAATCACATTTTTGTTATTTGTAATCCAACATTTATTTGTAACATTAAATCAATTATTAAACGATTACTACCGTATTGAAATGTAAATCATTTTTTTAAAAAAATGAATACATATATATATATATATATATATATATATATATATATATATTTATATATATATAATGAATTAAATGTTCGTTTTTATTATAAACAATGCATAGATATACTGGAAGACAAGACGCTGATTCTTAAATTGATAAGCGATTTAAAAAGACGAAATAAAAAAACAAACATAATTGTAAATATTTATGAGCAAAATTAACCTCATTCCTTCGTCTTTTAAATTTTCAAACAGACATGGAAGAAAATATAACGGAGGCGTTTTGTGTATAGAAATGCAGAGAGAACTGGGTTATAAGGGCGTGTCGACGGAAAACGTCGTTTCAGCAGCATCATCACAACACCCGTATATACTGCTCGAAATAAAACCATAAAACTTTTACACTCGTATTTAAGACGAATTAAACTCCGACCAAACCTCATTGCCGACATGTACCGAACCGCACACAAAATGAAAAAGTTCTCTAACGTTTTTGTTATTGTTTTATAAGTGGTGTTATTTGATGAAAACCGACTATGTCCAAGAATAGATATTTTCACTACTAGACAGAACAATAAA
The DNA here is from genome assembly GCA_034766995.1 of Acanthacorydalis orientalis. Lineage (NCBI taxonomy): Eukaryota > Metazoa > Arthropoda > Insecta > Megaloptera > Corydalidae > Acanthacorydalis > Acanthacorydalis orientalis. The sequence continues at coordinate 17,012,783 of CM068318.1, read as the reverse complement.
ATTAATAGTATTGTTCTGAATGCGACCAATGAATACAGATAATCCACATCTTAGCGAGTATTGAACGTTTTTATAGTACATTTGTGGTGTTTGGTTTGAAATTTTATTAGCGATAGTAACGTTTTGTGTTTCACAAAAAAATACAAAATAATAATACATTATTTAACAATTTTTTTTATTTCAAAATAAAATATATTGTTTTACGAGCTTCAGTAAATTATTTGTGTAAAATGAATACTTAAAAAGAAAAGTATATAAAATGTTTATCAAGTTTCTTTCGTATATTATAAAATATTAGAAATATTTTTAACCATTAACAGAATGATCAACTGTTATTACTTATAATATTTTTATGGAGTATATTTTTTATATTTTACATATATTTAAAATTATATATATTCAAATATATTATGTTTATTTAAAATTCGTTTTTTTAAAAAAAATCTATCTGTTATTAATAAAAAAAAATCTTCAATGAATATTTACTATTACATTAAGATATACATACTAAAATAACATTATATTTGGAAATGGAAAAGAAAAATAAAATTTTTTGATTGATTTGATTCAAAGCTGTACTTATTAGAAGGTATCTTTAAAGAAGATTAGAGATACATCTGAATAAGTTTTTAATGAACAGTATGTACATCTGAACTAATAAATAATTGGTTAAAAGATGTAATTAAAACACTTTCTTCATTTATCACATGTGCTTGAATCCATCAGTTACGAAATTAGCTGCAAATCGTTTTTAAAATAAAAAAATCTATTAAGAGATCAAATTAACGTTTTCTTAATTTCTTCAATGATATTCATTGGAGATATATGAAAAAAAAATGGTTATAATTGGCAAATCTTATTTAGTTATCACACTTATTGCTGTGCTTGCCATCTATTTGATAATAACAACAAAAATTGTGGCTTTAAAAAATAAATAGATATCGATCATTACAGATCGAAAACAATGAGAGTTTTAAGGTGAAAAAATAATAAATTTTGTATTATTTTTCAAATTTTCAAATATAATTTAATAAGTCACAGTAAGACTACTGTTTCCTTGTTTGCAAAGAGATAAATTTAGGTATCTTTTTTAAAACTTTTGACTCGATCACTCCTTGTAATTCTTTTCTTATATCAATAGTAACTTAATTTTTCAATTTAAATTCAAATCTTATTAATTTTTTTACATAATTATAAGTTTATAACATAATTTAAGTATAAATCAAGCAAAAAGATTCAATCAAGCAATTGTTTACTTTAGAAAATTTAAAGATATATTTTACTTTTAACTTTTTTCATCATTATAAATATCTATTTTGGTGGAAAAATGTTTGAAATCTGATCTATCAGTTACTTTTACACTTTGATTCAATTCCATTTTTTCATCTTTTGATTCTAAACTTTACAAAATAAAACTGTATGTTTAATTTCATACATTCTATCAACTTAACGTAGACCCATTTCTTTCAAACAAATGCTATTACATTTTCATTATCTGTTATATTAAGGACTGATGCCTATGGATTAAATCGGTATAAATGTGAAAATAATGATTTTAAAAAGTATGAAAAATAAGAACAAAATTTCATTTTCTAACATGACCTATATACTGATAAAGTGTTTACTTATATGAAATTATTTTTAAGGAAAGCTAAAAGTAGTATATGATGATGTTTTTTTTTAAATATTTATACATATTTTACAAACATAAAATGTTCTAGAAAGTATATATTAATTAGTTAATTTACAAGTAAGAGATTCTATGTGTCTTCACTCACTTCTTCTCACTTCTTATCTCACCTTCTTTCATTTACTGTCTTTATATATATATAAAATGAGAAATATATTTCAGTCTTTAAAACATGCATTTGAAATGAACGTTTTTCATAAAAATATTAAAAGGAAGTAATTTTTAAAAAAAGGAAAAAAATATAGAAAACATAATTTCATTAAAACAATTTGTAATCTTTCATAAGTGTCGAGGAGTGATAAAGAACCATTTATATACACTCTACAGTAATACAATGCCACGATCTCACTTGTACACATTCGTAATTTATGTACATCTGTACAAGTCAGATAACCAGGCATGACTTCTCTCATCTCAAATGTAAAAACATGTAAATTTCGATCAGATAGAAAGAAATTAAAAGTAAAGTGCGACAAAGTCGCAATGTAAATGCGTTTGCCCCGAGGCTGGTTTCAACGCTTTTTGCTATTACTGGTCGCTCGTCGTCTCGTAGAAAAATTGCGGGTTCAACTCCCAAGGGTGACTGACTGTGGGTAATTAGCGTAATAAGCATTGAATCTGGTTTATAATACTTTTAATTGGTATAGAATCAAGTTTGGTTCTATTGCGGCGGAGGTGCGATGGGACGGCGTAAACTTTCTAACCGATGAACTTTACAATGAATACTTTTTTTATTAAATAAGAAGCGCGATAATGAATTTTAAACATATTTTTCAGGCATTTAAATTTCCTCTCTCCGATAATCATTTTTTACACAAATTTCACTGTCAATTACTCGTTTCAATTTTTTAATACATCTTATTTCAATAAATAATAAAGTCATTTAAATTTTAATTTTATAGATAACAAATCTATTTGAAATAAATCAGATTTTATTATTTTGAATTGATTTTTATTATATTTTTAATATACTTTTTTAATATATATATATATATATATATATATATATATATATATATATATATATACAGCTCATAAACTATGACGTCTAAGAAAGTTACTTAGGATCCGTTTAGGTTTCAGTGACCTATTAGTATAAACCAGCATTTCCTAAACCTTTCCTACAATGAAACACTTCACAAACCTTGAAATTTTAACAAAATATCTTGGTTATTTTATAGGGTAGGTGGATATAAATAATAAATAAAAAAATGAGTAAATCTAAGCATTAAGAAAAAAACAAACATTTATTCTCAAATATTAATTATTTAAAACAAAACACATAAAAATTATAAAAATAAACTCGGGAATATATATATATATATATATATATATATATATACACATACTGTAAAATTGCATTATAAATGACCTGGATTACAAATACTTTTGATATTAGGCACAATATTAGAACTTTGAATTCTCATATCTGGTATAGCATCGAGTCTGTTCCTGGACTTTGATTTGGTTGTAGCATAATATGAGAATCCTACCTCACATAAATATGTCGTTATAAAAGGAAGTAAAACAACAATAACTAAATTTGACACGTTGGGGTACTCTTCTGTTAAATTTCTCCAGAAGTCATCTAATGGAAGTTCTTTATGTTTTTGATTTAAATCAGAGTCGCTAATTAAGTCAATTATATTTCCATTATCACTTGAGTTGAAGCCTTTTGGCTTATCGTCAGTGTAAATGGATTCCAAACCCGGGAATTATCCTCACTCGATTTTGGAAAAAATCTGAAAAGAGTTGATTGTGTCATGCAAGTGTTTTAAAATTACATTAGAGACTTCTTCATCTAATTTAGAATTTATTTAAAAATTCATGCAAGACAGGAAAACAATTAAAATTAATCTGTGTAACTGTAAAACTCCAGAATTGTAACTGGCTATCAAGAGATGCAAATTTATCTCTTGTATTCACATTGTATTAACATGTTTGAAACTTTTGCAGCATTCAAAAACCATTCCAGGCTCATATTCATTCTGATAATTTTTCACGGAACACATATTCATTTTCCGCGGAACATAGTTTGAGAAACGCTGGTATAAACTATAATATCACTAGACCAAACTTATAGAATATTATAATTTTGTTTTCTTTAAAAACATAAAAATATTTTTTGATGTTTTTAGTAGCTAAAATATCATTTTACAATATTTTATAAAAATATTATTTTTTTTCAATATAATTGTCTATTTTAACAATAGCAATATATATCTAAATAAACTTATCGAATTACTGACTTATAACTAAATAAAATAAATCAATTTGTAATATTCGAATTAAAACAATATTTTAATTGATGCCTGTAACTGAATCCGTATTCATCACTAAAATTATAAATTAATTTATTTTATTTTCAATTGTAAACAATTAATGCGTATAAAATCCAATTGTATATTTCTTTACACAACAAAATAACTCAAAACTATTAAAGTGATAGCAAATGAGCAAATAAAAAAATGAATGAATCAAATACGAATTGGGAAAATATGAGATACAGATATTGGTATGGTAAGGCTAATTAAAGCCTTTTTTAATATATCTCACAAAAATATAATTATTACAAATAAACAATTTTGATACAAGTAGTGCTTTTTTAATTAATACTTGATTTATTACCAGATTTCTTTAAAAAGTAAACTAAATACACAAAATTACTTTTTAGTTTAGATGAGTTGCTATCAGTGATTATAAAATATTTTTAAGGGCGATTTAATAAAAACAAACAAAACTGTTAACACATATTTTACATGAAAGTAATATATAATTAAATGATAATAATACAAAAATAAATTCAATATGATAATAAGTTAAATGTGTAAAGAGGTTTTTGGCACTATGGCTAAATTTATTATTACAAATTAATTGTTCATTCCCCCATAAACAATCGAAACTTTTTATAATCACAAATTGTCAATAATAGATTATTGATTATTGTTTATGCTAATTTCTTTGAAAATTATTATTCTGTACCTCAGTACTCCAATAACAATTATATCATCATTGAAATATATATAATCAATAATCACAAATGATCAATAATTAATTATTGAACATTTTTGATAACAAAATTTAATTGTAATTTGCAAGAGAATGAAAAAATATTTCTATGTTCAATGTTATTACATAAATTTTATAAAAATTAAATATTATTTATTATGGAAACGTTTTATACACATATGACAATAATTTGAATAATGTTTTTTTAATATTTTCTTTTTTAAAAAAATAGAAAATGAGGCATTTAATTTTTGAATATGTAATGTTTTTTTTTTCTAATATTTTAGTGACAAATACGATTATAATTGGCAATTTTTTCTCTAAGGTAAACAAATTTCTTCATGAAAACTATCGGTAGAAAATTTTATTAAATTTCTATTTTCTATATGTTATTTGATTTTTTTAAATATCTATCTTATAAATTTTCATTCAATTTAATTAAAAATAAATTATATAATCCCAGATAAAAATAACATCGAGCCAATTAATAAAAAATGTCTCCAAGTGTATAACAATAAATTCTTTTCACAATTAGGATAAAGACGTAATAAATAATAGAAGTTAAATTCTTTTAAACATGTAATCTTATTAAGGATATTCTTTTCCTAGTATTGTGATCATGAAATAAAAAATCGTCAACTAATCCTGAAGAGAAAAAAATGTTTATCTCGTAATATAACTCCTTGTTAAATCTAGAACAGAAGATGAAAAAAAGACTTACTACTTCTATATTATTCTCTTTAAGAACTGTTTAAAACCAGTTTTTATTTGATAGTTCAAAAAAAAAAACTGCAAAGGAATGGAGTAGCTTTAACGGACTCGAATACAGTAAAAAAAATTAAACTGCGCTTTTATCATCTCGAAGGCGAAAGGCAAATGGGCGGAATTTTCTATTTATTTTATTCCTGTTGCTAATTCTCTAGAGTTTTTTTCCCCTTTTAATACAAACATTGCTGGCAGTTAAGAGTAATTGCATTTTACGAGTGGTGGATTAAGTTGACGATTGTGTAGTTTGTGTTTGAAGTTTTTACATAATTTCTACGTTTGTTAGTTGACTTTTTACGACATGGCTCATAATTTTCTCGTGACATCAAATTCTGAATTAAATATTACTTTCTATTTATCTCGTTGCTACAAGATTTAGTTTTGAATTTAATTAAATTGCATTCATCTCTTTTTCGCATTCATTTAATTATCCAATCGATTTTTCAAGATTTTTATACTCATTTGTATTTCTTTTTTATTTCACTGATTGATATGTAAAATAACATATATGGATCTATTCATATACATAATATATTTAATATAGAAATTGATTTTAGTGCCATGAATATCAAACAAGAACGAACATTATATACCAATTTATTAATGTAAATCGTACAGAATTACTCAGACTAAATGGTCTTTGTGCACAGATCTCTATTTGCTATCATGGTTAAAAGCTTACTTGTTTGATTGTTTTGTGACTTACAAAGCGAATCATGATATGACTGCATTTGAGTATATCAGAAGTTTGTGCATGTTCCTACTGCAATATTGAAATTGAAATTGCATGACATTAAGTGAACAATTTAGTGAAATATTGTATAGATTAAGTTTAAAATATGATTATAAACCTTTCTCTTGCACATATATTGTTTCATTTATTTGTTTCTTTTCCTCTTATATATATATATATATGTATAAATATTTTAAAGTATACATTTCTTTATTTTTAGATGTTCTCCATTTTTATTAAATGGAGAACAATTTATAATCATAAAATATTGTAATTTAATTTATGTGTATTAAAATATATTAAATTCAGGTAAATGATTTATTTAATCATGAGTAAAGAGATTTGCTTGAAGTGACTTACCAAGTTTTTTTTAAAAAAAAGACAAATTAGTAGTTAAAATTCGAATATATCTTAAGAAAAAAATTAAATAAAATACAAAATTTTCAAAAATTATTTATATATACATATATATATATATATATATATATATATATACATATATATATATATATATATATATAATATACATAAGGTATATTTAGAAAATTATCTATATAAATATAAAAAATAGTGCATTTTGTGATAAATCACTAATATTTACAGAAAGACATCAAGGAATATATTTATATTAGTGCATTTATTTATACATTTTATCCGTTAAAAAAAATTTAATCCTAGAATTATACACATGTGTAATTCAATTCATGATTGCAAATAGAAACGATGTTACTGCTTAGGACATATAAAAAAAATGAACTTAGACAGAGAAAATTTGTGCAAGAGTCATATCATAAATTTTATATGTGAAAATTCCAAATATGCCTGTTTTATATTTAGATCGTTCATTCATACAGTAGTTTTCATATTAATTAGGCTTTTTGAGGTTTCTTTTAAGAATTAAAAATATTATTGAATACAATATAAATAGAGGTAGAAATAATAAATAAATGCCTAATTATATCACTCATACAATTGTATAACTAAGTATAACTGAAAATAAACTAGTTTAAATATTTTATACATGTTAAATGTAAGATGAAACTATTTAAAATGAAATGAAATAAAAAAAATCTGGAAAACTTATTTCAAAAAAGATACAAATAAATTTAATTACATAGGAACAGATACGTTGATACGTAATCAAAATCCGTGTATCAATAGCTTTTAATTAAACAATGTAACAATCGAATGTTAGAATTGACTATAGTCAAACTGTATATAAAATTAATTTGACTCGAATTCGAAAGTAAGAGAAGAATTCGAAGAATCAAGCAAATTACAAGGATTGGACAAAGTAAACTTTTTCTTGGAAAGGTAGATAGGTTCGGGACACTCAACCTGTTCGGAAAATTTTACATTTACTGGAAAAAAAACTTTCACAAACTTTTACAAATACAGAGAATTTATTAGGTCGCACGAGAATTAGAATATTCAGAAATCAGTAATTTACTTGATTTTTTTAATTTGAAATAATTTATAAGGATTCAATAAAAATCAAACAATAACATAAATGAAAAGTTTTTTCATAAGAAACTATAATAATTAAAGAATATTTTTGAAACATGTATTTAAAATTTAACTAGATATCAAAAAAATAATTGAAAAACACTTTCATTATTTTAAAAGAGGATTCGATGTTTCGCTCTCTCTTTCTCTCTCTTTCTCTCTCTCTATATATATATATATATATATATATATATACGTACATATATATATATATATATATATATATATATATATATATATATATATATATAAAGAGACATAAGAAGAGAACTGTAAATATAAATGAATATATTTAAAAAAGAGATATACTATTTTAAACGCATTTAATTTGTTATATAAATATTTATTTTATTTCAATATCTATGTTATATAAATATTTATTATATTTCAATATCTATGTTATATCAAAATATTTATATTCGTTAAAAATTGAACTTATTTACTGATTTGATGAATAAAATTTTTGTGGTATTTTTAATTAATTATTACCAAAATGAATAACCAAATAACACCACTAGTAATAAAACATTTATTGAAACTACTCAATAAGTTAACGTTCACTACATTGATACTATTTGCTATAAGCAAACAAAAAATAAATATTTAAAATTTTAATTAAACATATGTGGTAACAAATAATTCGACAATAATGATTTTTTTAATTTTTTATAAACAATTAATTTACTTCTATTTTAGCTTTTCGTTTTATATTTTCATAACTACTTTGTTAAAAAATGTATTTACAATTAATATTCAAAATTGGAAAGTTTTTTTTACTAATTTATGTTAAATATACGAAGATAAGTCAAAATATAAAGTGATTTATTTTCAAGCATAAATAGCAATATGGTATATATATATATATATATATATATATATATATATATATATATGTATGTACATTTTATGTAACAATGTAACTTCAAAAAGATGTAATAAATTCTCGAATGGGGTGATTTTGTTTCAAGACAAAATTTACTTTCATTCTGCTATTAAAACAAACAAATGCATTTAAGACCTGGGTTTTGAACTACTCAATAATTTTACTTAGAGTTCTTTCTTCTATATAAAATCAGATAATTATAATCATTTGAGTCTATTGAAACAAAAATTATGAGTAAAAAGTTCTTCTGACAGATGAAGTTGTTGCGTTAGTGTATAAATAGCTTGCATATAACCAAAAATGTTCACATATACGGATACAGAAAATAGTGGTGTTATATTTTATAACATAAATGCTGCAGGTCTGAAATAAAACACAGCAAATATTTGCTTACTATTATTGTTTAATTGTTGTTACTATGAATGTAACTACACGGGTTCTGTTACTTGACTGACTTGAGATCTCAACTACCGTTTATATACTGTTCTCGATGATGAAATTGTATTTTATTTAAGCGTGAGAACACAGGGATCACGACAGGAACGTTACAAGTACTTTTATTAAGACGGATACATAACTTAGATATTGACAGGTCAGTTGAAATTCATTAGTCAGACCGTGACTCATTTAGTACAGTAGTGAGGATGGATACATAACAGTGGAAAAGTGACTAGATTTTGGTGAAGAGGATGTTAAAGGATGAAAAAATCCATATTTTCAACAGTAACTATTTTTCTTACAAAACTCTTTTTAGGTTATAGATTATCCTTGTATATATATATATATATATATATATATATATATATATATATATATATCTAGACTGATTCGAAAATTTAAATTATCTTATATTGTAGAAGTATTGAATACATTAACACTGGCTAAGTGGTCCAATTTGGTTATATATATATATATATATATATATATATATTATATATACATATATATATATATATATATATATATATATATATATAAATATATTAAGAAAGTATACATTTTGAAGAAGATTTTTTAAGTTTTATTTGTTTGAAGCATTTCAGTCTTCTCGAGTACCTGTAAAAATACCATTATTTTTCAAAATAAAAATCATTTTATAAGACTCATTCTATGACTATAGCTAAACATTAAATCACATTCTTTAATTTAATTTAAATCTTCCTTGTCTGTTTATTATAATTCCTCCTTATCATTAGTCAGTGAGCTATTGAATATTTTTCTTCAATAATATTTTATTTCAAAATCAAATGTAAAATATTATTATTTAATAAGGTTTACTCTAAATAATTTTCTTCTAAGATATCTTATCTTATTTCTTCTAGGATATTCTAGGAACATTGAGTATTGTCTCTCTTTATGTTACTATACACGAATAGATATATACATACAGACAGAAATATCCACTTATTGTATTTAAAATATGTTTTTCCTTTATAATTTTTCTCGTTTTATTAATAAAAGGAAAATGTGAAGCAACTAAAGTAGAACGTGACTACAAACAGTTACAACTTTAAAGCGTATAACGATAAATTTTCACAGCTGCAATAATTGGATTGTTGCACATTCCCAATAAAGTACGAGTGTGTTTCTACTTATTATAATTTTCATTCAATAATATTTAAATTTGAATAAAAAAATTATTTTAGTTCTAACCACTATTATATTTTTCTAAAAATTAATTTAAATAAAAAAAGAAAAACTAACTGAATTAAACATTATTTTTCTGGTATATTTTTTTTAATAAGGGATATCATTTCTGCCCATATTTATATATATATATATATATATATATATATATATATATATATATATATATATATATATATATTATTGTTTTAAATTAATATTATTAATTACCATTTTTGTTCCAATTTTAATAAGCTGTTTAATATCTATAAAATAAAACAGAACAAATAAATATAAAATTAATAAATCCGGTTTAAAAGAACAAAATATATTTGCATCCGACAGACATTATTTATTGTTCTTACAATTATTATTACAGAATTAGATACACCAAAAGTACATTTACATCCGTACAAGTCGTCTGTAATAATTCTGCTCACTCTAAAGCATCTGAAATTATTTCCTAGTATAAAAGCATTCGAATAAGAATAATCTATGATTATTGATTATTAATTTAATATTTCAACTGATAGATTTTTACTCATTAATCTAAAATAAACGTACATTTCTGAAACAATTAATAATGTTTGATAATTCAACGTTCTCTAATAAAAAAGAACTATTTGTTTTCCTTGAAAATTTGTGGATCAAATATACATTTCTCTATTTTTAAAATATCTTGTAGGCATTTTTATAATAAAAATGTAAAAAAAAAGATAAAATGTAATATGTTTCATTTTTTAACAATTTTATTGAAATTTAATGTAAGTTAAATGATTTTTTTCCTTATATATATATATATACATATACTACTTTAAAAATAATAAAAAAGAAGAATATAAACATTATTCACACATTTAATACAACGATTATTTGTTCTTTTTTCTATAAGCAGAATATAATAATCATTTCACTATTAACTTTTATTTTATTTAATTTACTTTAAAACGAAACGTAAGCGAACACTCACTCCGTTTTCTCGCACGCACATTATTAATAATGTGTAATGTTTACTTAACACAACACTAAATTAAATAAATTACTCAAGGAATATTTGTTTTTATCTAATTAATAAGCGTCTTTTCCAATAATTAAAAAAAATCATTTACGATTCTGATATTTCCTTTTATTATATTCAACATTTTTTATTTAAAATATTTCATATTATTATATTAATGACGAGAATATATGTGAAAATACTTTGGGAATACAGTTATAATCGTATAATTTTTTTATTATAATTATAAGTAATTTCTTCTTACATAGAGTGATAGCAAATATTTATATATATATATATATATATATATATATATATATATATATATATATGCATTTTATATTAAAAAATAACTTTCTTAATTGTATTTTAAAAATCAATCTTTCATATATCTGATAATAGCCAGACATCCATAGTAATTTTTGATTAATTTTTCAGATAATTAATCATAGAACAAAAGATATTAGTTCTACGTTTAAAAATGCAGATATAAATATTAGTAATTGATATCTTGATGTGCTATTCAATTAAATGATTCTATTTATACAGAACTGATTTCAAAACATTTACATTTTAATTGTATTAATATTTTACGTTTATATAAAATAATCGTATTTTTATTGAATAAAAACCATAAAATATACTGCTAATGACTTGAAGAATGAATGAACAATTTTATATACATATAATTGTGTTATAAATATTTAAAAATATAAAAACATGAAAAGTATAACAAAATGAAATCTTGTTGAAACAAAGAATAACGAAACAAATAATCTTCTTAAAGTATTAGAATACAGAATATGAAAGGAAATAAAAAAAATATCTTTATAAAATGATTATATTTTAATTGTAAGAAAAACAGATTTTATATGAAAAATATACAATCACTTCAATGCGATTATTGTAATGTTTCTTATGTAATTTTTCATTATAGAAAATAAAATATTTCATTTATACACTAATTAATAATAATGTATTTTTTTCGTTGAAATTTATATTAAAGTTATTCAAACTATAGTAAATTGTCATATGAAATATACAATAAAAATATTTTTATTTGACTTGTTTTACAATAATGATAAATTTGCAAAATATTAAATTTGTTTCACTATAGATATTTCCATTATATGAATTAGCACTGATTTTAATTCATATAGTTTTGTCAGATACTAAATCGTCATTATTTAATGATTCAATTATATTGAATCAGAATTTTTCAAAATAAAAATTGTATATTCTGTAAAAAATCAAATTTAAACTGGTATTATTGAAGATAAAATTTATGTTTTTATATGTTCATTTTGCAAAAGCATATTTGCAAACATTTTATTTTTAATCCTACTTCATATATTTTTAATGAAAAAAAAAACAAATACAAAGCAGATCATTCGATTTTCCCAATACTATTACAAATTAAACTCACGCTAAAATAAAAAAAGTATCATTAAAAATATCCCATTAGTGTATATGTATAATTAATGAAAATCAAATAATGGATTTATTACCAAATCTGTAAAAGCATTCGTACGCTATTCAAAATCGAACTCATTTGAAACAAAACATGAAACGTCTAATGACATTTCCAGTCTACAGAAGTAAATTCATTAAAATTTTACTCTATGTTGATTTTTTTTAATACGCAAATGACATTAACGAAATGGGTTTAACACGAACCGTGCTAACCAAACTGCACTTTTTTTCTTAGCAAAAAGTATATAATGACTGAAAAGGAGGCGTTGTTGAATCGAAATTATATTAAGGCGTGGTCGAGTTCGTTGATTACATCACAGTTGATAATTTGTGCCGGTTGCAGATTTGCAATATCCGGGTTAGAAAGACCGACATTCGTATTATAAAAGGAAATGTGCATGTGAACGGTAAAGCCAATTTACTATACGATGAATGTATACATACATACACATATGCATTTATATTTATATATATATATATATATATATATATATATATATATATATATATATACAGCTTGAATATATGCCTGGCTGAATTTGCACCACTGACATAGCCATGATGTTGACAGTTTCTCTTTAGGTATACAAACATATTGATTTTGTGTGATTTAAATTAGCTCTATTTGCAAATGAAGGGTCATAATATATAAATACACATACTCTTGTTTCATATATATATATATATATATATATATATATATATATATATATATATGTATGTATATATTATGCAATTAAATGAATATTTCACAAATAAATAGTATTTGCTTTTTAAGGTGACTTTAGAATAGATGAAAAATTTAAATTAAAAATAACTACATGAAACATTTTAAAAACGATTGCATAGTTTGTATTCTTTTTTGAATAAAAATGAATATTTTGAAGATATTGAAAATTGAAAAAACAAATAATTAACGTGTGAAATATTGTAGTTTTGTAACTTTTCAATAACCCTTTGAAGCCGGGCGTAGATCTACGAATCCATTGATGTTTTTTAAAGAAAAATATGGTCTCAGAGCGTTGTATTTTGGTTGATATATTTAAAGGTTTCTAATATCTTTCTAATCAGATTAAATTTATAACTTTTTCTTTCATTTAAAAAAAAAGCGGGTGTTCAAAAATCATAAAAATCGTGTTTTTTTCATTTAAAAATCTATAAAATTGAGAACTTGGTAGAATAATCCTTTTTTCTAAAAGTTCATCATTGGAAGAAAGCCTATAAAAACTTTCAAGGCTCTACGTCCAGATACAAGATGTGACCGATGTTAAATCGTTTTTGTGTAAACTGTTTCAAAATTTTTCACATTCAACAGTAATGTTACTTCTGCAAATTTTCAATTGTAATCAATTTTTCAGCTTCCGATTATATATTTTCAATCAAGTGATTTGCGTTTTCTTGAATATTATCAACAATTTTCCACGATATATCAGATAGATGTGAAATTTCTAATAATTAAACTGAATTAACATATTTTTTCTTGTAACTGACAAATTCATAATTTTTATTTTGTTTACGATAAAATAATGTCAAATTAATTGAAAAATACAAGTTAAAGAAATTTAACACCCTTTCCCTCTCCCCGGCTCCAAAGGGTTAATATTAGGCAGTTGGAAAAAGTCTTATTAAAAAAATAGTTTATAGTCTAAAATATTTAATAAATTAAATAAATTATATTATTTTTAATTATAATTTTCTAGTGTTTTACCAGAATGTTAGCTTTTATTATAAAATCATGTACCTATTCTACGCAATTATTTTTTGTACGTATATCATTTTCAAGTATATATTAAAGGATCGATTAGACTGCGTATTGAAGACGAAAATCTTCAGTAAATACCTAAAATAATTGCATAAGGGTGAAACTTTTAATAGAGAATATACATCAGGCCATTTAGAATGACAAGGTTTTTAATTAAATAAAAAAATACGATAATAGTAATGAATATAATAACTATATTTATGTTTTCAATAATTATATTTAAATTCACCTATTATATTTAAATATTCATTAATAAAAAAGGCTATTGAACTTAATCTATTGAATCTCTATTGAATATAATTTTAAACTTCTTTTAACGGTAAATTTCATACAAGACTGAAGTACAATTTCTAAAACTATGTTCTTTGTTCAACATAATTATAGTCTGTCGTTTAAAGGTCAATTCCATGTCAAGTTCAACATTCATGTATTTAACCTTGTTGACCGTTGAGATTGACACAGTGCCAAAATCAAATTGTAAATTCCACATTTGGAAAACAGATCGATATTTCTGATACTTCTTTTCTGCAAGCGACATATAGCATGAAAAAAAAAGTTTGATACAAAATTTACTGATAGAAATATCTTTGTTTAAGTGTGTTTGTTTAAATATTATTTTTATTTAAATGTAAACATATTCACACGCATCTTTATAAAAAGTTCATTATGAACATATTGTTAAGGATATATTGATGATCGGTCGATTGATTAATGGCAGCTCTGCAGACTCAATTTAATGCTGAGAGCGTGACAAGGGATGTTTGTTTAAGATATATAAAATATCAGTCAGTGTATAAGTGAGCGTCATCAGTGTAGGACCGAATGCATCGTGTGTGAATACAGTCAGCACAGTGTGTGTGAATCAAGTATTCTACAAGCAACAAAACTGTTATTATTATTTCCTTAAAAACCGTCGTGGTCGTACATACACTCAAGAAAAGGGCATATTTGGACTGAACCCTCAATCCATAAGGTGTTTTGTGTCAGGGAAGAAAAAATCATTCCTCTCTGACGTCTGAATTTAATATATATATATATTTAATTAAAATTTCGATATATTATGATAAAAACAATACAAACATTTTAAAGTGTATGAGATAAAACATTAAAAATCACAATTTATTTTGAAAATAATTATATAAACATTATAAAACGCATAAATATCGTTAAACAAAGTCTGAAAAATCTTTTTTATTAATTAAAATATAACAATTAACATAATTAAAATTGAGCAAATTTTCTTTGTTCCTTATATACATAAGTATTTAACGAATACATATGAATGACGACAATTGACATGAATAAAAATTACAATGTTGTTTCGTTTCAATTAAAATCCTTCTACATTATTCAATGTAAAATTTCCTGATACGATTTTGGATCAAATATCGAAAACATCAAAACATCGTAAAAAAGAGTTGAGAAAATATTTTCCTATTAAAATTTTTTCGCAGACCAAAGCTCGATCAAATAATAGATAATTTTGCACATCATAAATCACATATACACACACACACATACACGACGCATGTCTCTATTATTAAAGCTATGAATATTTAGCTCCGTACCCACATCAAACTCGTCATGGATCCCTGGTCACGTCGCACCCAATATTCCACCTTGCGTGGGTGATTTCCGATCCAGAACCTCGCCAGTAGTTGGTATCCCTTCGCGTTTTGCCCGACATCTCATCCCTATACACATTTCCCCACCCACCGCCGAAGGAGATTTAAAACAGACGTTTGGCGAATTTATTGCCTTACGGAAGAGCGGGTACAAGTACAATGCCGGCTTATGTCTTATCGTTCTATTCGAGGACGTTCTGTTCGTACACTTGCTGTTGTACCCGTTGTTATCATCCTCCTTCAAGATGTTTCCTAACTTCGCTTCCAGATAGTCTTACGTATTTTACATTGTCACACTGTTCGTGGTAAACGGACTTTTTAAAGTTATTACATTTTTTTTTTGTTCGATTTGACATTAAATTACTAATAAACACATATGTCAGTCATACACATTGGAAACAAACTAATATTAAGTTATTATTCTTATAAAATTTGTGTATAACTTTGAATAAATATGTAATTTTACTATTAATAGAAGCAATCTATATTAATGATTATTGTTGTATTCTCAAAAAGATATATTTATCAATCACAGAAATAACAGAAAACAGTAAATAAAATGCACGTTCTTATCGAGATTTTTTTTGATAAATATATTTTATAATAAATTACAACTGTGATAAATTGTACATAATTTTTTCACGAGTTATGTCAATGAAACAGGTAATTTATTTTTGTCATCATTTATATGTAGAAATAAAAATAAAAAAATGTAATGAATTTAATACTGAACATATAAAGAAGAGCCTCAATATTTTCATTTAAAATTGTTATTAAATTTTCTAAGTATTAACTATATAATATAAATCTGCATCACTTATAAGAATAATAAACTCCGCACAAAGCAGCTTTATTAAAAACTTTTCCTTTACTACTTTATTTATTTGATGTACTTTCTCGTACGGTACGATAAATTTCAGCATGACATTCTAAATAGTCTTTAATATATTTCGAATGATTTATGAAACAATAAAGTATCCGAGTGACTACTTCATCTTCTATAGGAAAGAAAAAAAAAACAAGCATTATTTCCATTGTTTCGACATTAGACCGGAATAAACTGGAAACATGATTTTTTCATCGGGTACATTTAAAATTTAAAACAGATTCTTCGGGATGGTAAGAATCCTAGATAATAAAAATCACAAGAAAAAAAACTTTTCAGCATCGTTCCTCAAAACACCCACGTATACATGTTTGAATATATTACCCCTTGTACGTACTCAGCTACGTCTATGGGCGCAACACCGATGTAAATCGTCGAGTAACGAACGGTATTTATATCAAGCACTAGAATCAATTATTCGTGTACAAGCGAACGTTTGCCGTCGACACACAAACAAAGCTGCGTAGTACGTTTTCCCGTGCAAAAAATCGTCTCCGGAATTGGTTTTGACCCTGTTTCTGTTTTTTACGATGCCATTTTATCGTCACGGCAGAAACGGTTTGAGTCTTAGTGAGACTCGATGACGACGTACAAGAATAAGGAGTCGAGGGTGACCGAGAGGCGGTACACGGACGAACACTTTTTTTCAATATAGCCGAAGACACGTATCGAGTACTGCATCTGTTTCAAAAGGTCACCAAAGTGCTCAATAAAAATTCATGCTCTCACTGTGTCTTCTCTTGTATACACTGATCATGTAAGGCTTTTTATAATTCAGCGATTCGAAAATTGAGTTTCATGACGAGTCCTTGAATTTTTTCCACCGTTCATTCAATCGGTATATTATGCTTGTAACCTGCATGTAAAATGTTACGTGGATATTTTTACCTTGAACGGATGTTGCTTATTTTATTTCATCAGTTTAACGTTTATGTTTTACGATATGAGATTTTTGACGCGGAATTTTGCATTGTACTACAACATTTACTCTGAATTAAACAAGAATACTTTTACTTATTTATGTTCATCAAAGTTTTCAGCGGTTTTCTTCATAACTTTGGATAAATACATCATTCTGAAGTTTGTTGTTAGTTTCTAGCTAAAGCACATTTCATTACAATATATTATCAGATTTTAATATTATTATAAATCATATTAATACATAACATATTTATAAACCTGAATAATGTGACATACTGTAGTATTTAAATTGTATATTAATATGTTCTTTTTAATCAGTATATATATATATATATATATATATATCCGTATGTGCTTTTGTTTGTATTTATTTATATAAATGTAACTTCAATATTTTGTTGGAAATTAAATTCAAAGGTAATTAATAAAATTAGTTTTCCTGTACAACAAAAATATAATCAATTTAATTACTTCGAGATTAATACATATTTAATTATAATAATTAACAAAGAGTTGTTTTTTAAACAATATAATGGTAGATAAAATTTAAAGGTAGTATACATTCTTGTTCATATATATATATATATATATATATATATGTATAAGTATATGTATATAGTAATTAAAATTTAAAAATGGACTAACATTTTTTTGTAATAAATTACAGAGAAAACAAAGGTTTTCAATAATTCATTCTTTTTTCATGTAATTTGTAACACCCTTACATTATATAATTATTTTGTATACAGAATTTTCTATATCTTGACTTGACATTTTGCTTTTCAATTTTTCGATTTTGCTTTAATTAATACGAAAGGAGACTTTTCTATATTTAAGTATATTTGCATGTTAATAAAAAAAACTATATAAAATGATTGTAAATATATTTATGGGAAATGACCAAAAACTGCTTAAGGTTGTTGAAGTAAGGACATTTGTTGCTATGATGTGATTCTAGGTGGATTATAATTAATTTTTAGAGGCTTACAGATAAAATTATAAGTTAAATCTTATATTAAAGAGGATTTTTGTATCAGATAAATTCTAGAAGTACACCGATTGAAAAAAAATAATAAATATAAAGAATTAGTGATATTAAAAGCTCTATATTTACAGCAATTTTATTCAGATAAATCACGTTGGACCATTGTTGATATCAATTTAGTATCTTTTGGTAGCTTCATCTATAATAAATTTTAAAGGTTTTTTCTTTCATTTAAATATAATTAATTGAAAAATATGGTTTATATTTTAATACATAGATTATTATATTGCTGTTTGTACTATTTCTGCATTTAATATGATATTTTAATTTTTAAATATTTATAAATATTTTAATATATTTAACTTAACCATTTACATTGAATTTAATTATCTTTGTAGTATTACTTACATTACTTACTTCAAATCCGTAATAAGCCTCAACCTTATATGAACTATATAAGGAACATATAAATTCACTTCATACAAACCTTATATGATTTGTATAAGGTGAGGGTGAGGATCACTATCATTAATATATGGTCTTTAAGCCTATAAAATGTAACCTTCTTTATCGTATAAGGATCAAAGTCATTTTATATGACTTATAAGATTGATATAAGTTATATACAAGGTGCCCATATAAGGATGCTGATCCTTATATGGATTATATAAGGAATATCTAAAATGGTAAATGGAAGACATAAGGTTGAAGATTACTATGGATTCCGCTTCTAATAAAATATAAAATGATAATTCTTTATGTGAATTTAGCTACGCTTGATTATAAAATTTAAAAATAAGTATCAAATATTTATTCAGTTTTAATAATCTAGTTTTTACATATAGATATACTCTTTTAAAAATCAAAAAAGTATTAGTTTCTGATAAAAATACTTTAAGAAATTTTCTGGTTGTAAAAATTAGCACTCTGTTAGAAGTAAAAATCAAATTTGCATTGCGGTAGAGAGTGTGTTTTTATTTGAATAAAAAAAAATATATAATTTTAATAAATATATTTTTATACATTCAAACCATTTGATGATTTTATCTAAATGACGGTAGACCAATATTGTATTTACAACAAATTGATTTCTTTCATATTTATAATACAGTTTTAACCAGATGATATCATAAATGGAATTAAAATCAATAAGCTTATATTTATAAGCTTACGTTTATATATTTTTTTTAAAATAATAATTATATAACCGTCTTAGATAAATAAATTTGTTAGAATTACATTTTATTAAGCAAATAAAAACATGTTTTGGAGTATTGAAACACAAGATCGCTGTATAAAAGGGTTAAAATTTATTAATTACCAATAGAGTCATGTCTTTGTGAAATAAATTAATATTGGTTACTATTGATTGATATTTGAATAAAAAAATATTAAAAATCATTGAATAATAATTTATTATCTGTTACATTTTGAGATAAAATATTCGTAATTTCAACGGTCCGTGTTTGAATTTCCATTAAAAGTAAATTCAATTACTTAAAAACTTGTTTAATGCCTAAGATTCTTTAAAGATTACACATAAAAGACGGCCAATAAAAATCGCATCTTCATAAAGAATGGAACGTATCTAATAAAAAAGTCGCATAGCGCTCGACGCGCTAAAAACAATGAACGTTTCTCGTCGTCTATTGCAAAGAATAGAATCATGGAAACTACGAAGCAAGCAACAATTGAAGGACGTGCCGTCATATCCGACGAATATAAGCTATTCCCTACTCGTACTGTACAGCCACCGCTGGGAAACAAAAGTTATTTTATTTAGAACTCAGCAAGGAAATCAAATGAGTACGAATCAGTGTTACTTCTTGTGCACAGATAGAAGTCGTTTCGAAAATATCAGTTCTGTATTTGAAAATGTTCGACTCAATCCCTTGTGACGTTCGATAATCGTGACGTCTTTGCTATTTTGTCAATGTATAAAATTTTTCACAGTTAAATTTATTTTCAATTCTAAACCATTTTATTTTCACCGTCTGACTGTTTTATTAAAAAAAAATCAAATATGACTCTTCATAAAGTTATATGTCTATATTAGGTAGGTGCAAAAATAATTGAGGTTTCTATCATTTTAAGTTTGGTGCCGATTTTTCTAGTTATCTTTTGTTATAGTAATGTGATATTTCAATGTAAATAATGAAATTAGCACTACTGATTCCAGCTTATGTCTATTGTTTTCATTCTTTAGTTTTGTTGGATGTAACCTATTAAACTAGTCATGGAAAAAAGCAAATTCCCGGGATTTTGTTGAATGAATATAAATTAGGATGTAAAGCAAGAGAAACAGTTCGAAATATCAAATTTATTCTTGACAAAGAGTTAATTAGTGAACGTGCATCTCAACACAAGTTCCAAAAATGTCGTAATGGAAACGAAAGCTTTAATGATGAGGAGGGTCGTGGACATCCTTCACCTATAGAAAATACGTGGGCCCGCTTTAATAATGGTTCTTGAATCATTTTCAAGAATCATTATTAAAGCGGGTCCACGTAAAACAACTCTAGAGATGGTAGAAGAATTCAATATTCATCATTCAACAATTGTTCGACATTTGAGCTTAATTGAAAAAATAAAAAAGCTGGATAAATGGGTTCCTTATGAACTAAATGAATATCAAACAATTTGGAGATAAGAAGTCTGCTCTCTGTTTCTTTTGGATAACAAAAATGATCCCTTCCTTGATCATATTATCACATGTGATGAAAAGTGGATTCTCTATAACCGTCGGAAACGTTCATCACAATAGCTAGACCGAGGAGAAGTACCAAAAGAATTTCTTAAACCGAAGCTTCATGAAAAAAAGATTATGGTCACTGTTTGGTGGTCAGCAAATGGGATCATTCATCACAACTTCTTATGAAACAAAAACAGCAAAAAAATATTGTCACGGAATTGAAAAAATGCATAAGAATTTGCATCGTTTACGGCCAGTATTAGTTAATCGAAGAGAACCAATTCTCCTTCATGACAACGCTCGACCACACGTCTCACAAATTATTTAACAAAATTAAATGAACTAAGTTATGAAATCTTACCTCACCCATCTTATTCTCCGAACCTGACTCAGACAGATTATCATTTTTTTAAACATTTGAGTAATTTTCTACGGGAGAAAGTTTTAAAAAATCAAGCATCAGTTCAAAGGGATTTCGATGAATTCCTTAATTCCAGGACTCCATAATTCTATCTTATAAGAATAAACAAACTTGTTTCCCGTTGAGAGAAATGTGTGCAGAACAATGGTCTTTATTATTATTATATATATATATATATATATATATATATATCACATATAAAGCGAAGCTTTAAAGTAATACAGTACTTTCACAAAAAAAAAATAAATACAAACATATTTGAGACAAAATTAAATAATTTGTCAATTTCGCACACAGGATTCATTTTTTTATAACGAAATAAAATAGAACAAGTATAAAATAATAATAAAATGTTCATAATTTGAAAACCTGTCATATTTCTGCATCTCTGCAACAAAAGACGGAAACATCCATATCCCAAGCACTGCCTTATGTATACGTACGGGACTGTAGTGTCGAGTGTTGACAGAACTCTCGAGAATTGAGATTGAACAAAAACATGACAAAAGAAAAACAAAGTTTGAAAAATAGATAAAGTTCGATACAAAAGGATTGAAAATAGACTGAACGCGCAATGCTGCGAAATGTATAAGAAACTAACAGCGTGACATCGCGCTGCAACATCAGAACAAAAGTGTATGGCAGAAGAGCATCACGGAGTGGGCACCGTTTGTGATAATGCCATTTCTCGTTTCCAACAGTTCCCTCGTTTTAAACATTAAATTACTTCGACACACAGATACTACTATTTGTACATCAGTTTAATTGGAGTTTCAGTTGTTACGAGCGTAAAACGTACGAATCCGTATACATTTATTAAATTAATATTAACAAGTAAATACAAATAATAAATTGTCACTTTTTGCTTTGAAAGTTCACTTATTATTAATTTTCCATTGGAAAACATTCCAGAACTTCATTTGAATACTACTGTATAAATAATTCATTTTATATGTTATTCTAATGTGCAAATATTTGTTATTGACAGTGAACTGAAATTATTAATATTAGGTTGGTAGGAAAACAATGGCGGTTTTTGTTTTCTGAATCATAACCATAATTTTTTTTCAATGAAAATATCATTTCATCGTATTAATTTTAATATCATTTTAAAGTATATTTTTCGGTCTATATTTTGGTAATATCGACTTTGGCTTTATTAATAATTTTGTTTCAAATTGAATTAAAGATGAAAAAGAAGCAAATAAGAGCAATTTTTTGTATGAGTTCAAAAGGTATGGTAAATTATCAGAAACTACTCGTAAACTAAACGATGTTTTGTGTGTCGATACTGTTAAGGAACGTATGCTGCAATGATAGTTCCAAAAATTTCTTGGTAGGGATGAGAGCCTTGATAATGAAGAAAGACTCAGGCATCCTTTTCAGTTCATAAGGATCAACTGAATGCGTTAATTGAATCAAAACCACACACAACAATTAGAGAGCTTGCACAAAAGTAAGGAGTTAGTCATCCAACAGTTCTGGACTATTTAAAAATACTTAAATTAAAAAATGTATATGAATTTAAAGGTGATAAACCGCAATTATTTTTCTACCAACCTAATAATTACAAAGTATTTAACTGACTGGATATCGAAAACAATAAAAATATCAGAGAAAGTTATGTAAATTTTTAAAAATGTATATATTTATTATCTTTAAATAAAAACAATTTGTTTATATTATTATAAGCAGAGAGTATCATTTTAAAAGTAAATTAAAAGTATCTAAAAGTTTTATATTACTAATTTTCATGAAATTCTCAATTTTTTGCATATCATACTTTTAGATTTTTTAATGGTTATTTTTCAATTTTTCTGTATATACGTGTATAATTTTCATTAGATGATTGTCTTCTTTATTTTAATTAAATATTAGGTTGATACAAAAATAATTGCGGTTTATGAAGCTTCAAATTCATATGTATTTTTCTCAGCTAATAATTAATTTTATTAATCGAAATAAGCACCGATAGAGTCGATATATTTATGCCAATTAATTAAAAGATTATTTATTGCGGTGGTTTAAAATTTCGAAATTTTGGAGTTTGTTAAAGTTTAGAAATTCATTTTCGGCAGCAGCTTGGTTATTGAAGATCTTGCCCTATAAGAAGTTGTCGAAATGCTTAAACAATTGATAATCTGATAGCAAAATATCTGGTAATTATGGTGGATAAGCAATTTTTCGTAGACCAATTCATTCAACTTTTGGAGGGTCAATCGTGCAACGTGTGGTCGTGAATTGTAGTGGTGCAGGATTGGACCTTTTCTATTGACAAATAGTATTTAAATAAAAGTACTTAAAAAATTGATAAATAATATTTAAATTCATTAAAAATTAAAATCTATGATAATATTTTTCTGAAAAATGACATTTATTTAGCCTTTAAAATCTAATTAATTATATTAATTCTACGACATGTTTTACATTGATTGGAGAAATCGTAGATTAAAAAAAATAAACAAAGTATGAAAAAAACATATTATGTTGTAGTATAATTATGTAGTACAATCAATTATTTAAAAACTTTTTAATGAGTTTCGTTTCTAGAAGATAAAATATAATTTTCATTTAAAAAAGAATAATATAAATTATCTTCGATATTTTTTTGAATTTAACTGTTTACTTTACAGTCCGTTAGTTATTTTATTAATTTAAAATATATCGAAATAGTTTTCTAGAATAATTATATATATATATATATATATATATATATATATATTTATATATATATATATATATATATATATATATATATATAACTTGGTAGGTTATCAGAAGAGTACTCTCTATAAATAAAAATCATTAAACTATATGCTTCCATTATCTCTTGACTATTGACTTTAAGCAGAAAACAATTTAGCAGTTTAATTTATTTCTGTCGAACGAGTTTTTTTCACAACGTAAACGCCAGAAATACGGTTCAACAAATTTACTAAAAGAAATAGAAAAAAAATAGTGAAATACTTGAATAGTCTATAATCTAAGAATCTTTATTTGTATTGTCTTAGAAATATTCGAATAATAGATTTTCCCAATTAAATAATCTCTTCATTTTCTGATTTTATAAACTATTCTAATATGAAATATATTTCTGGTATAAAAATATTTTTTTAAAGAAAAGTTGTGAATAGAATATTGTAAACTGCTGTCTTTTCTAATTATGAACAGTTATTATGAAGAGAGATTGTCATTTCACATATTGTTTGTATATATATATAATATAATAATTTATTAAATGGATATTATATATATATATATATATATATATATATATATAAACACATAGTATAGTATAAAATTTGCACTATAAAAAACTACTGAGATAAAACAGAAAAGAAGGATATATATATATATATATATATATATATGTATGTATATTAATATAAGTTCTAATTATTTTTGAAAACAATGTAATCAGATTTCACTCTACGATTTGTTTATTATATGAAAGTGAAGATTATGCTTTTGTAAAAAAAAAAATAATACATATACTAAAAAATTGTATCAATTAGAATATAATATTTTCTTTTTCGCATTTGCATAATTTTGTGCTTAGAATCTATTCTATCATAATTCTAATAATAAATAATATGTAGAACAATATATGAATTATACACTGTTCATAAATCATAGGATGCCAATACAAGTAGTATGAGACATTCAATCAGAGTTAAAAATTGTAGTAAAAATTAGATAACTGTATAAAAACAAGCAGTGTATAGTATAGTAAGATATCATATTTGATAAAAGTAAAAAAATTCAGGCTATATAGAAATATATTGCAATCTCTTAAAAACTTATCTTTTTAATAACATTTTTAATTTAATTTTGTCATAAAGTTGCTTAAACGACCAAATGGCGTATTTAATTTTACTTTATTTGAAAATCAAGTAAGTAATATTATGTATTCCAGCAAAATACTATTTCAATATGAATCTTAAAATAATATTAAAAACATCTTTTTAATTATATGCTACGATTTTATATAAATAATGATAATAATGTTTTTTAAAAATGATAGCATTTAGCTACGCAAAAACTAATATTATTTTAGTATGTTTTTTCTTATGTACATTTTTTCGTTTCTTTCTTATAAAAATTTTCAATCTTCTGTAAAAATTACTTACATATTTATAATATACTTAGAATGAAAATGATTGAATACATTAAGTTCTATAAATAATTGTCATTGGACAAACTTGAGAAAAATAAGTTATAGAAATGAACATTTTAAAATAATCAACAACTCGTTATAATTAAAAAAAAGTCAATTATTTATATTACTTCTATTGAAAATACCATTTTATTGTTCAAGTTTACAATATATCTGAATTTTTTTACTTATTGTTTATTGTTATGACAAACTTGTAAGCTTGTCGGTGAATATCAAGAATTATTTATGTGTATTGAATCATTTGTGCTTACGTCTATCTATTCAAAACACTCCATGGAGAGATTGCAAGAGTTTTGTAAAACGTGGATAACACAACTGCAGAAGGGAAAAGAGAGAAAAATCTGTTGGTGCCAGAGCAGTCAGTAACTGCCTAGCGCGACATTTTTGAAATTGACAAATTGAACGGTACGGAGTGTGCACATTGATTTTTAAGTTTTGTCAGAAGGGGATGATGTCTTCCTTCATGCTTACGCATATACACACATATTATATATATACATACATACATGTGTATATACATATATATATATATATATATATATATATATATATATATATATATATATATATATATATATATATATATATATATATAGGCGTCGGAAAGGTATTCAATGTAGAAGAGTAATATGAAGGGATAGGAGTTTCACTTCAGTTGGCTTGGTTTATCATTGTGGTGGAAGTAATGGCGCAAAGATGGTAGCAGGGTGGATGTCTTTGCCTACCTTATGCTACAAACTTGGCATGCAAATCATTCGAGAGCACACTTACGCATTTTGTGAATTGTTGCTTGAAAAATGGATTTTTCACGTCACGTTCACAAACATAATATCAACATTCATAATATCAATACACTTCAAGTATTTTGTATACGTCTTGGTGTGAGATTTGATCATAGAGAAAATGATCAGTGATGTGAGAATACGTAAATATGTACTGTGGTGAACGTTTCGTTAGTTATCTGTATAAATAGGCATCTGAAAAGTGTGTATGAAAAACAAACTTGAAAGCAAATACAAAAATATTTTCTTAAACTAGTTCAATGCGTCTTGGCGTAAAAATATTTGTATAAAAATATTTCCTACAAATATATAAAAAGTATGCCGTATTTAAAGAGAGGATTGAAATTTAAATGCGAGAATTGGGAGTAATCTTTATATTTGTGTCATTTTAATTTTGTTAAATATCTTATTTAAAAAATTTAGAATTGTATCATAAAATCGAAGAAAGATATACATTTTTTAATATGAAAATACGGAGAATAAGAAGAAAAAGAACATAAATGTGTTGAAATTTCTGTAGAAATTATAAAATGATATTTTAAATACAAATTACAAATATTTAACATAAATATTTAAGAATATTTTGAACTATTTTACTCGGAATAGTAACCTGAATTTAGGAAAGAAAATTAAGAAAGTAGACATAAAAAAATATATTGTAAATTCTTTTTAAATGTTTATTAAATTGTTTAGTATTTTCTTGATTTGAAATGACAACTAAAATTATTTTTTGAAATATTATCATTTTTTTAAAAAATAAGTAAACTATCTACATTTTCTTTCTTTCCAAAATCACAAAAAATAATTTATTTAAATGAGACAACTGATACAATAGATACTTTAAATAAAATACTACATTATTTACTTATAATCACTTTGTGTTCTAAAGTAACTTACTCTCAAAGTAACAAAACTTCTTCCTTTTTAAATAACAAATAAACAATAAAATTTTATTTTCTCATAAATTCAATTATTCAAAATTTTAATATATTAATTAATAAATGAATCAAGGAAGTGTTCACCTATTATTCTTAAGTTTTGCGTTTGAGATATTTTTCAAAAAAAAGTTTATAAAAGAATATGAATAATTATTTTAAATAAATTTATTTTTAGATTAACATTTTTAATTCAACATTGAAATTATATTTATAAAAGATAAAATGTAAGTAGAAAAATATAAAAATCTATTTTTTAACACGAAAATTTAATTTAGGAAAATCATAATCATAAATACGATTTAATTAGGTTTTTGTGTTATTTTTAATTCACATTACATTATGAGTTATATGGTATAAATTCAAACCAAAGTTACTAATATAAAACATAATTATTGGTAAAAGAACAAACTATACTATGGAGAGAAGAAGAGAAATTGTTATCGAAAAATAAAAACAAATGGGTCGATTATGTTTTTTCAACATTGTCTAAATTATTATGTTGATATATATATATATGTATATATGTATTTATATATATATATATATATATATATATATATATGTATTTATATATGTATATATATATATAACATGTATGTAATTGTACGTGTTTAAATATGTATGATGGAAATATTGGAGGCAACAAAATCAATATAAATGTTATTCCAATTTGCATATATAACGTAACAATATCGTTATAATTCAAACATTTTTTAAAAGAAGAGACCTGAGTCGAGAGTAGAATCAATACTTATGAAAATTCAATGGAAATCGAAAGGGAAAAAAGTTCGGTTTTCAGACAATAAACAACTATACGTTGATTGTAATAGTACTTGAATGCAGACATAAAAATTAATGGGCATGTCAAGAAAATAACTAGATAGTCTGATCGATCGTAAACAGAATAGTATAGTAGAATTTCATTAAGATTAACGAGCGTTAGAAGTCGATGCCACTTAAACTTACTCTTAAATGATCCGTGAATCATTATTACGCCTACGATAAGCTTTAATATTAAATTGTTGTTGAGAGTAAATACGGATTCAATTTATACAAATATCATTCGAAGTTTGTTGTATTTTTTATTACTGAACATAAGAACGCTTTCAATATACAAATAAATAGAATAATTCACTTTATATGCCGGCAAATATTTCTGTGCACCGTCGAAGACAGACACGCATAAATATGGATACAAATCTCTGATGTGACCGAGTGAGCAAGCAAATATTGTATTCATTATGCGAACGACGGCGTCGGTTTACTCAAAGGCGAGCCGATGAAAGTCAGTTTCCACACCGAGGTCAGGTTAAAGATACGCCCAATTACTCGCGTAATTTGATAAAGCCGTCGATGCCGCAGCCGCCGCACTGGTGGTGGCGTCGCGATGTCTGGCCAGACGTTGAGACCGCAACGAACGTCGTCGACTCCACCATCTCGAACAACGTGGAGGACATCGTCAGGGACCACGGCCATATAATTATTCGAGCGTCTCACGAATGACGTACTTATTTCAACGCGCGCTCACTTCGTAAAATATGATTATAAGTTTGTCCATTTAACGGAAGTTGCCACTCAAAATGGATTGCAGGCAAATTTTGACGAAAGTTTGTCGATAAATTGATAGCGGTAACAAGTAAGTTTGTGATTTGATTCTTGCTAGCGGTATTACGATACGGTGTTTACAAGTATTGATATATAAAGGAAGTAACTTTTGCGATGTTTTAGAAATTTTGATGAACTGTGCGGTTAGTACCGAAAAATTTAATTCTTAGTAAAGTTTACTTTAACAATATTGTTTAATCTCATTTAACTTTTTATTTTGTTTGTTTTCTTAAGTTTTTTTTTACTATATTTAACTATATATATATATATATATATATTCATATATACAAACGTAATGTGATTTTCTTATTACTAATATTAAACTTAAATTCTCAAACTTCATAAATATATGGAATAATTCAAAGAATATCCCCCCGTATTTTTTAAAAATGTACATTTTGAATATTTTCTAGATTTTTTTCAATTTATTAACGCTGATTTATTTTTATAAATAATGCTTCAAATATTCCTCTCCATTTTTATTTTTTCCCAATAATTTGATATTATATATATTATATTTTTTTATAATTTATTATTTATTAAACTAATTATTACAAAAACTTAATGTAATTGTGTATCTACTAATTTCCAATATATTTATTTTTTTAGGTAGAAAACTATAAATTAAAAATGTATTTATCAAGAATTTATTCAAATTTTTTCACAGTTTGTTCCTGATCAATTTTTTTTTATTTATTTAGATGCATACACTATCTATTTATAATTAATGTAAATGCAGTTAACATAGAAGTTTAATATATAAATAAACGAAAACATTTTTAAATTCTATAGAATTATTTTTAATTTTTTCAGAATTAATTTTTTTAAGATATTTGAAATTGTACTACAATTTTAGAGCCGTCTTATTGTAATTTAAAATTTTCTATCTAAATAATTTATATTGTTTGATATTCAGATTCAGGTCTTTTGTTTACTATTGTATTTGTTAAAGTAGTTAAGCGTATTTACGACTAATAATTTATAATTATGAAGGTTTGTTTTATTAAAACTATTATATATATATATATGTATATATATATATATATATATATATCTATATACATATACGTAAAAATAATATAGGTATAAAACCTTAAATATTATTCACTTACAGACATATGTACGTACATATATATACACACACACACATATATATATATATATATATATATATACACATAATTAATTTAATGATTACAAAGAAAATAAACGCTCACATAAAGATGTTAAAAAAGATTTATATAGAAAACACATAAAAACAACATAACTCGTCGAGAAAATATATAGACTGTTAGATATTCTTTAACAACACGAACATTTTTTGCAAGTTCAACGCACGGACTAGTATATAATCAATGATATCTTTCATATAGTGAAGGCAAGCCACAAAACTTTATCTAATCCCACGACAAATATTACAACTCCTGAACATATGTTTATAACCACACGTATGTATACCACATATATATACATATAAACATACATACATTTATATATATATATATATATATATATATATATATATATATATATATAATGTGATGTATATGTTCACATGCGTAAAGCACTCGCACGCACAATTTATCCAAAAACCTCTTTTGACATACCCAACTTTATCCCCTCACGCACCAAAAGTTACACCGCTTCTATCCGAGAAGGAAACCTTGACTTCGACATAAAGTTGTCCCACGTTCATCCACAATGTCCCCGCTTTCTCTTGTTATTGTATAAATACATACATAGAGGAGAATGGGGTAAGGAAACTTTATGACACAAAGAAAAGCATTATTCATCGCTTTAAAAATATAACTTTATATTAATATATATTTATGAACGGTGGCTTATAACGCTATATCTAAAAATTATACACATTTCAAAACAATATATATATATATATATATATATATATATATATATATATATATAGATATAGATATAGTTTAGTATATTTATTGTGCGAGAGTCAAAAGTTTTTTAATGTTGTGAGAGGTAGAAATTTATTTCAATCTTTTTGAATAACTATTTTTGCAAAACTAATTTGTTTTCATATAAAAATAGTACATATTTAATATTTAAGACTTCCGTTAAATAATAATTATATATGTATGTATGTACATGTATGTATATATATATATATATATATATATATATATATTAAAATGTACACTTATTTTTCTGTAAAATTAAATTTTAATAATAATTATTACACAGAAGTATTATTATTATTAATAGTTGATAAAAAATAATAACACGGTTCCAATAAAGTATTGATTAAAACTGAATATTTCATTCAAAAAATGTGATGTATATAATTTCGACAGATTTTATATTGCATTTTTCACTGAATTTTTATTTAAGTTTTATTATCCCTTTGCGGACAAACACTTTTTCAACTGTATTTCTGGCTGGATAAAATATACTTTTTGTATAAAGCGAAATTATGTGCTGAAGAGATAAAAATATGATGTTAAATAAAAAATATTGTGTTTAATGGAAGTTTAGATTTTAAAAAATAATAATTTTTATAATTGAATATAATTGAATAAAAGTAAGTTTATTTTTTGTCGCTTTAATGGCGACATTCGACAGCAAAGGGGTAAAATATACTTGATTTGAAATATTAGTAAAAAAATAATACGAAACTTATTTTAAATTTTCACTTTATATACATATACATATATATATATATATATATATATATATATATATATATATATATATATGTATCCACGTATGTATGTATTATGATCGTATTACATGGATAAATAGCATCAACAGTGATAAATATGTTAGGATCTTGTCAACATTAGTTAGTACTAATTAGTGATAGATATTACAAATTGAAGTTATTTCACTGAAATTTTGAATTAATTTAAACCGGGTCACTGAACGAATCAACTACTGTCGATGAACGTGTGTGTGCGTGTGCACGAAGAAAACAGATACGGTGACGACAGCATGGGGATTTGAACAAAAGTCCCTGTTGGGACAGGCTCGTTCGTGTATAGGTACGTGGTGTAGGTATAAAGCTTGCTTACTCGTCTACTTGTACGCCCGCCTGCGTGTCTGCCTATTTGCCGGCTTGCTTGCTTGCTTACTTACTTACATCGTGTACCACACCAGCAGAATCTTCGAACAAAGAACATAAGTTGAGTAAGTGGTATACGCACACTGAGGACCGTATACGACGACGTACGGATGCCCCCTCGTACAGAGTTATGGTGGCATGTTTAATGTTCGTGTGCTTGCGCGTCGCCAAGTGAAATCTTTAATTAAAATCATCATTATTTAGACCGGGACTTGCGTTAGTGCAGATGTATTATTTCGGCGCGGATTCATTAGTTGAGATGTTTAAGTGTGTGCTTTATCACTTGATGAAGAAACATTATATTGCCTTCAAGAAGGACACACGCATTTGCTAATTACCTGAAACGTTTATTTAAACGTTTACATATTTTATCGTTTCACTTACAATTCAAGAATTAATCGTTCTTACCAAACATGCGAAGAACTGATATAACATTCTAGGTTTTAACACTCTATTTAAAATCATTAATATAATATTAAGAAATGAGTTTAATATTTTTTTTTATCTATACAAAATTATTATGTAGAAATGTATATTGTACTTTTAAGTATACCATTACACTTTAACTGTAATTAACTCCATTTATACAAACAAATTTTAATTTTTCATATATATAAACATTCAATATAAACTGATTCTTAAAATAATAGCACAAAAAAATATTTAAATATAAGAATTTATATCTAAATATGAAATAAAATAATTAAGGTATGAATAAATGATATTGTGACAATTAGAAAAAAGAGGATTATATTAGATATTTCAGTAAAAAATCTACAATTTTTCTTTTTTTATAAAAGTCATGCATTGAAATTTAAAAAAAAATATGCGTTAAAAACAAAAAATAACAAATTGCCATTTAAAAAATAAATTGTTGATTCACAAAATTTTAAATAATCAATTGATCATTTAACATATAAAAGTAAACAATCGAATGTTTACAATAATTTCGCAAAGTTTAATTTGTTTATTATTCGAATGACTCGCTTCGTCAAAAAAAAAATAAAATAAATGAAAAGTTCATAAACACCTCACAACATTGAATTGAAAACAGACAACTTTTGTTTATAAATCGTATACAGACTGAATTTATTAAATATTATTTAAAGCGTCATAAAATAACCTGTCATACACAAAAATCAAACCTGTGACAACCATTCGTAAATTATAAAACTGAAATGAAAAATCAACTGAATCCAATTACACATTTTTACCTCCAAACAATTGTGTCACAAATAACAAACGGTTATTGACGTACAGAAGTGGATGAACAAGACGAGAGTGGTGTATGGCAAACCGCAGAATGTTTAGTGGTCACCACATATTTCAACCGATACGAAAGTTAGAATATTTAAAGCATGTGTGAAATCCATACTATGGGATAGTAACAAAACTTACTGTGATAATGAATCATGTATTTTCAAACACAGCATATTAAATAATAAACACTGGTGAACATTTGGTGTGAAGTGTTTAATGTATATATATATATATATATATATATATATATATATATATATATATATATATATATATATATATATATATATATATATATATATATATATATATATATATATATATATATATATATATATATGTATATATATATATATTTGTGTGTGTGTGTGTGTGTAAATTATAAAGTTTAACTATTTTTAAAAAATATAAATAATGAAAATAAATATTCTATTTAATTGAAAGCACAAAGAAAACATCTCTATACTTTTCTATATCTTTTTTAAAAAAATCAATCCAAGATATATTTTCGTCTGCTTTCATAATTAGAAAAGACATTTTCTTAGATTGTTTTATCTTTATTTCATATCTTTGTTTGAAAATAAAAATTACATCTATATTGATATTGTATATGTTTTTTTTTTATTTTCAGTCAAATATAAAGTAACATAATTTATCAATGACCGAACAGTTTGTTTCTTTTATGAAATATAAAGTATAATAAGCTATATAAGTATATATATATATATATATATAGTAAACTATCTAACTACTTTAATGAAATTATAGTGATTGGTTTATGAATATTGTCGAAATTTATACAATGAAGTTGGGAAGAAATATAAAAAAAATTCATAAGTGTGAAAATACAAAATAAAACAATACAATTATTAATTAATAGACTCGAGAGAATAGGATATGTGAATGATGAACCTAGATGTGAATTTAGTACTAAGTGCCACTATAGAGAATCTAGATACATCAATTCCTATATCATAATGAATGCTAATTTTTCCTTATTTAATTTTAAATTAGTTACTTAAATTTTGTTCTAAATTGATTGTTTGTGTACGCATTTCTTATATCACATTGAAAATTAAAAATTATTATTTTCTTGTTTTACGTTTATTAAATGAAATTATTCTCTTACTTAGAACGTACTATTTTCTATAAAACACTAATATTTATAATGTATTGATTTATACACCTAAACGAAACTAACCAATGAACACGAGTTACGTCGCAGAACTATATCTTAATATTAAGGTTCATCATTCGTGCAGCACAAATTTATTAGTGGTCTTGTGGATCTGGGCTTTCACGAAGTGATGAAGTATTTTTCGTGCCAACCTCTAGACCTCAACGTACGATTCAGCCAGGGAAGATTTAAGTTTCTCACGAAGGCATTTTCTTACTAGTATATCTATTTTTATATAAAAAAGACGATCTTAATTTATTTGAATTTTAAAATAAGTGCAAATCTCATGAATGTAACCATCGCATAAATTGCAGTCATACGATATTTAAATTTTTTAATATGAGTAATATTTGTAATGGTTATTAATAATAAAAAAATGTAATACTAAACGAACAAAATATGCATTTACAACTGCTCCTATTAATATTTATGTCACTATTTCTCACCACTCATAACATATAAATTTCATCTAAGAGTGTGGATAAAAACATTTAAACAATTATATTGAAATATTTAAATTGAAAAAATAGATGGTTTGGGTAAAATGCGTTAGAGCTCTGCTTGCAAAAAATATTGTTTATCTAATTATATTTTAATAAATTTGAAAACTTTGTGATCAAGTTTTTCGTTGTGTTTATACATGTTTGAGACAGTTCCGGTACTTGTGACATCCTTGTATGGATTTATATTCTTGAATTGTTTTCGTATGTAAAACTAATCAAACTATTTAAAAATGAAAAGTGTGCTAATTTAATCAAATAAAAATACTATGTTTTTAGAACTTATACAACACTTTGAAAATGTAACTATGTATTAAAGTGCCATAAATAATGAATATTATTAGTTTGTTGCAAAAATAATTCTAGTTTTTACGTATTGAATGTAAAGACGCCTATATAAGTTATAAATTATATTTATTAATCAAAATAAAGTTCACTGGCCTGCACATATTTCTCCCAACAAAACAAAAGATAACGGTTACTAAAAAAATCGTTGCCAAACTTAAAATGATAAAAACCGCAATTATTTTTACACCAACCTAATAACAAATCGTTCTATTAATAAATAATATTCAATTTAAAAATAATTTGGAAATTTTAATCAGTATAAGTAATTATATATACTAAAAACTTGAATGAAAAGTGAAAATATCAAAATATATGATTGCATATTATTATTCAAAATGTCTGTTTGAATAGAACGTAAATGAAATGTACCGATTCTACCTTCTTTATCTTCATTTATCGTAAGAATCGTTTTACGTAACATTACGAAACTAATAGTACCCTATATATCCTGTAATTTTATAAAACATATTAAGCGAATTATGATACAGAACAGCTTCAATCATTCACGTGACAATCAAAATTGTAGCTCTCTCTCCTTATTATCGTCGTACGCAGCGCAACTTATTCTCTCCATCTTCAACACTGAACATAGAGAACAAATTTACAATGCTTTACAAGAAGAGCAAGTTCTCGTACAGAAGGTAGAAACGGCGTGTACACTCGAGCCTCACAGCCCCGTTATTGACTTGATTAATTTCACAATTGTATCAGTTGAAAGGCTTCGTCAAGATCTCCGTTCGTAAACGCAAACTCTCCCCACCACGTATCCCCTTTATCCACTGAATGTTTCCCTAAATGGAGTTAAATGTCAAGATGTTCATTAACTCTAGAGAAAGACGATACTATCGTAGGGAACAGACGCCACTATTGTTGTTTCATTTAATGGATTCGTGTTAAATGAAAGTTTGTTATGTCTTCAGTGGTAGTGTCAAAAGCAAATTATCAAGAGGTTTCAATCAGACCGTTTCTGTTTATTTTAAGTTTTGCGAAATTTGTATATTGTTAAGTAATATTAGAAAATAATTAACTAAAACATGTATTGTTACAGAACGATTTTATAGAAACCTTGAATCATTGTTTTATACTGAATTTAAAAAAAGACAGCAAATTCTAAAAAAAATATTTGAATACATACATATATACATATATACATATATACATATATACATATATACATATATACATATATACATATATACATATATACATATATACATATATATATATATATATATATATATATATATACAATTTAGAAATTCATTGCTTTCAACTTCAATACCTTATTAAATTTTAAAATGAAAACTAACAAATTATATTGTATAATAATTGATATTGAAATTAAATAAACGAACAGTATAAATGAATTATATGCTATTGAATAAACTAATTTTCATATTTTGTTCAAAAGTTCAAATTTAAATAACAAATGAAATATATAATTAATATTTTCAATTTAAAGTAATTGAAAATATAGCAACTAAAAATGAACAATTGGTATTATATTTAGAATAAAACGAAAATAATTTAAATATGCATGAAATATGTATTTAATCACACACAGTTATTATTTTTGTTTTATTGCCAGAATAAATGCAATTGTAATTTTTTTTTATTCATAATTGATTCATTTTAAATAAAAAATTATGAATTCACTTTTATTAATAGATTTTGTAACACGAATAGATTTATTTGTTAAATATTCAAGTATTATAAAAAATAAAATCAATTAACAAATACACAGTAAAAAAAATTATCACTTGCATACAAAATTTAGAATATACGAATATTTTGAAAAAGTTTATGAATTGGTTTCAATACAGATAAAAATCATATATCTATTTTTTTATAATTTCAAATTTGGCTGATCTATTATAAAAAGTAATATAATTTTTTGAATAAGTTGAATTAAATTGGTGTTTTCAGGCGACAAGACGATTATAAAAAGTATTTGATTAAAATATTTACAATTACTAAAAAGATTTTGATTCATTTATGAATATTTGGTAAGCATTATAAATATATATTTTAAAAATTAATCACTAAACACATGTTTTAAAAAAATACTTGTTCTAACTCTTAATTTAATATTTTCCAGCCACAAAATTATTTTATGATTAACTTTACTTCACAATTAATTGATCAATTGTAATAAACATTCAAATAGTTTTTTTTTTACTAAATTGGAAAGGGTGGTAATAATTTTATTTCCAAAATAAAATCATTAGTTATTATTTGATAACTTATTATAGTTTGAATATTCATAATTTTAGTTGAATATTTTAGATTGTAAATATTTAATATTTTTTTATTGTTAGTGTACAAACATCAAAACAGTAATTACATTAGATATTGTTAGCTTTTTCTTTATGAAAAGAAAACAAAAATTCAATCAATATTACCAAAATAATGGTAAATATTTAGGCTAAATTAAAAAGTTATAAAATGTCACAAATGGCTTAAAAAGTTTAAAGGATAGAATTGAGTTGATAAATGCTCCAAAAAATTTTTAGGTCTAAGTTGATAAGTTAAGAAAAATTGACGATAATTTCAATTATTTTTCT
>CM068318.1:16966870-16971870 GCA_034766995.1 Acanthacorydalis orientalis | reverse complement strand
TACAAACAAACACACACAGATATTATATATATATATATATATATATATATATATATATATATATATATCAATTCAATTATTTTTCTAGAATAACCGAACGTTCATCATAAAATTACTAGAAATAATTTAAACTTTTTAACTTATTTAATGAATATATTTTGTTAATTTAAAATGAAATTAGTTTAAAACGCGACGAAAGTTTGTTATTTTATAACAAAATTAAATTTTCAATATTTGATTAAAACTTGTTGTATGAGCACAGTTTCAGGCAAACCATTATTTTTTAAACACAAATATTTATATTATTGATTGTATATTTAAATAAATAATTTAATTTCGAGAAATAACAGGTACTGGAAATCATATCTGAATAAAAATATTTTTTTTCTAACGAAAAATGGAAATATGAAACAAATGTGGTTTTAAAGTAGAGTTATATTTGAAATATCTTTCTTTAAATCTATAGAGAATAGGTGTGATTGAGAATATTTTTTTATATTAATAAATTGTTAATTACTTGATATATTTTAAGAATCATCTATTTGTATAATTTATTATATATTTGAAAAAGTATAATTAGAAAGGTAACATATTATTAATTAGTTTTAAATCGGTTTATGGAAAAAATCCTGTTTTTTTAATAAAAAAAATATCATTTAAAGATCTATTTAAAATTCTGCCTTTTGAGCTATTCACCTTATTAAGTGAAAAAAAATATTTTTTTTACCATGAATAGATAACATAAATATTAAATTACTCTAAAATAGAAATAATTTAGAATTAGGTACGTAATTTTATCATATAAACATATTGAACTGTATGTAAATATTCAATTGAGTCTTTATTTCCAGCAAACAGCAATAATTTAATTATTTACATTTCACTAGTCTCATTGTAAACATGCAGTTTACTGAGTGCAATACTATTGACAAATCAATTGTAGAATGTTATTGAACATCAGTCCATAGTTTGTTATTTGGCAATGTTTACTTGAATAATCTGTGTGCAAACTGAACTTTATGCGAAGTGTAAGGAACGAAACACTTGAATAAAATAACTACACATTATAAAATCTTGCATATTTTTTAACTGCAGTAAACGGTCGTAAAAAGAAAAAAATGTGAATAAATAAGTATGAAATCTCTAAAAAGGGAAATTATTATATCAGATTTAAAATTAATGTTCTTCATTAAAGCGCAGACACGTAATATTTAAGAAAAACATTTTAATAGATTTAACAAAATTATTTTTTATATATTCAATGCGCTGTTTTCTTATTTATTCGTGCATTTAGTACATTTATTAACATGCATTTTTTTAAAAAAAATTAATAGACTGTTTTTTTATACCGTTAAAAACTTGTAAACATTTCAATACTAGATACTGTACTAAAAATGTAATACCTATTTATTTAACCTGATATTAAAGTATATTAAAGTACATTAAAGTATATTAAATTGATACAAATTATAACATTGTGTGTTAGGTGTGATTGTTTGACTAGGAAATATAACCACTTAAAATATGATCATTGTTGTTTTTCTATTTAATTTCTTTTATCAATAATCGTAGACCAATCTTTTCACAATACAAAGTTTCGAAATTCATAGACCGTTTTCTAATAAACTATTGGGTTGGCCCGATAAATCCTCATTTTTCCGTTTATTCGTTGTCCCGGTTTCCCAATGGGATTAAAATCCGACCTTATAAAGTTACTCAACCGTAACAGGGTCTAGAAATTGAGACTATATATATATATATATATATATATACATATATATATATACATATATATATATATATATATATATATATATATATATATATAATGTGTGTGTGTATTTGGGTACGTTTCTATGTGTATATAAAATTATGTCTTAATATTTAACTTATTCAAAAATAATTGTGTTTTAATTTTGATAATAACTATTATTATTTGTTTTCAAATGAAAAATAAATTACAATTTACAAGAATTTTTGGCATACTTAACAGAAATACATTAATTAATTTCAAATTTCGTCAAAATAAATTATACAAATTAAATTTATAAATGATGAAAACTGACAATTATTCTAATGTCAGAATAAAATGTTATTTATATAGTGATTATTATACATTAATGTATTATTTGTTAAAAAAGTATCTTATATAATAATTTGATTATTGATGTGATTTAAAGAATAATTTACACATATTATTTACTTCCATATATTAATTTTTCAGATCGAAAATGACAATAAAATTTTTCAACTAAAATCTATTTAATAACTGAACATTTTTAAATTTTTGATAACGATTAATTTTCCATCGAAATTAGCATAAAACCAATTAAAAATAATCAATAATCAGTTTTTGGATATTTTTGATCAGAAATTTTTTAAGGTTTCTGAATTATGAAAATAAATTTTATTACAATTACAGAACAGTATTCAAATATTACTGATTTATTTGCAATACTTCAATTATATTTATTTAATTTAAGGATTTCAAATATATTTACTTTGTAAAAGAGTCTTTATATATTTCCTAAATATTCACATTTAAATTCGAATGATCATTTTTATTTTTTACTACTACTAACTGATAAATATTTTTAATA
Source organism: Acanthacorydalis orientalis (assembly GCA_034766995.1). Taxonomy (NCBI): domain Eukaryota; kingdom Metazoa; phylum Arthropoda; class Insecta; order Megaloptera; family Corydalidae; genus Acanthacorydalis; species Acanthacorydalis orientalis. The sequence goes on along the minus strand of CM068318.1, from coordinate 16,969,270 downwards.
ATTCAAAACTGAACACTTCATTATACTTAAATATATTTTTTTATATAAGTAAAATATTTGTAAAAGCAGTTATTTTATTTCTTAATAAAATTCTGAATACTGAAAACATACATTTCAATTCTATCACTAATAAAAATATATAAATAAAATAATGAGACTTTTAAAATTCAATTATTGAATATAATTCAAACAACTAATTTTTATCACGACTTACCCCATATTATGAAAAAATAATTCATATAGGAAACGTACCTGAAACAAAAAATATTAATGAATATTTAAAATTTCAGTTAAAAGTTAAATTATTTGTAAAAAAGTATATTTGTACAAGCAACAATTTATAAGAGAACTCTGTTGAATGACTTGTGAATAAAAAGAAACTAAAAGATAAATATTTGCACAAGTTAGAAAATATTGAAAAAAGATTTCAGTATATCGGTTAAATGAGTATTAACGTTTTCATAACGTTTTTTTATTATTTTTTGTGTATTTATTACAATACAACTTTTCCATCCTGTGTTTAATTATTCCATCTTATCTTAGATGTTATAATCCAACGATTTTTCATTGACTTTTATCAATTTCTAATAGTTTTAAAATTTTATTTCAAGCTAGTAAAAATTACAGCTGTTTATAGTGAAAGATTAAATATTTAAAAGTTTCAGAGTTTTAAAACGAACTTGTATAAGTCAGTATTTTAAAATGTATTGCATATACAAAATACAGAACAAATCATTTATTGACTAAAAAACTATAAATCAATGTGTAACTTTAATATAGAATTTTTTCTTTAATGACAACTTAATTTGTATTAAAAGTATTTTTTAAAATACAATAAATAAAACCAGATAAAAACATCATATTTTAATTATATCACAAGGAATTATTTTAATTGTATCTACATATATATATAAATATTTTCTACTTACTGAATTAAATGGAAACAGAAATATAATAAGACTGAATAATACGAAATAAAAAAACTTGTTTGAAATAAGAAAGAAATGTTTGATCATAAAAAATAATGAAATAAATAACTGCAATAGAATGAAGAATTAAAACATAGATGAAAAAGCACTGTAATATTTTCAAAATTTACTTGAGTTAAATGTAATTTTTAAAGATATAAATTTTCCAATCCATAAATAAAGAATCTCGTTTAAACATTTGATTATATCTAACATATTCGGATTTATATCATTCCGATATTATTTCAAAATTTTTTTCATTATTATGTTGCAGCAACTTTCGATGAGTTGTTCAGACATTACGTATTTGAAAAATCTTAACATGAATTTATATATTTTAAAAATGTGATTTGAATATTTGATCACGCTTCTAATATATAGCTATAATATATAAAAATGTTAAAGAAAAGTTAAAGACATATTGATATAAATGAATCAATATGAGGTCAAATTTCTAATAAGGTATATCTTTCACAACTATATCAGACTATCATGGAGTTGTATGAGTTATGCATTGTGATAACCTTAATCCAAATGCTTCTTGCATACCAGAAAGGAAATGATCTATAAATTTTGGAAATAAGTTATCGGTTCTTTTTATTTGTGTATAATAAAGAACTAAATTACAGTTCGTGTAACTTTCGGAATAAACATATTTTTACTGTCACTTGATGACACGAGAGTCACTAGTTATTTTTAAAAATAAACTTTTCACTCATCCTATAAAGGACTTGAAAGGAATTTTGATTAAAAATATTCAATAATTAATTCTTAGCTTCTTTTTCTTGCTGCCTTTGTTTCAATTGAGATTTCGTCATCTTCAGAGCACTAAAGTAGAGTAAAATATCCAGAAAAATATGCTCTGAGGTTGATATAATCGACGTAAAATTGTATTTAAGTAATAGCGAAAAATGGTTACTAATAAATAATTGAAATTTTTTGACCAAAATCTGTTTATTTTTTTGGTTGTTAGTGCTAATTAAACATAATTTGTGGAAGTGAATTTAGTTAAAGTGCCAAAATTGTATTGTTATGTATAATATTAATAATTAATTAATATATGAAAATTTATATTTTTATACGTGTAAATTTCAAAAAGTTCATTAAAACTGATAAATATTTTCTAAAATTAAATTTATATTAAAGAGTTTGTACACATAATTATACTCTCAACATTTATCAAAATACTATTCATTAAATAAAATACACATCTTAAATCTAATAAAATAAAACTCTAAGCATTTAAATATCTGATTAACTTATACATTTCAATTAAAAATATAATCGATAAAGTGTTTTTCATTTTTTAACAGTAGAAAAGAATAATCCATATATATCTGATTATATATATATATATACATACATATATATATATATATATATCATATTTCAAAATTATAAACACTTTAGAATAAATAAATTTAACGATTAT
>CM068318.1:16944370-16961870 GCA_034766995.1 Acanthacorydalis orientalis | reverse complement strand
ATGGAAAAATAGTAATTATAAAGTAAAATAGAGAATGTAAAAAATTTGCTTCAATTTTTTAGTCGGTATAAAGTATATATTCTAATAGTAATTTTGAATCCTTTTTCAAATTTAAAGAATTCATGAAAATATACTGTTTTATTTATTTTTATGTTAAAAGTTATAACTGAATGCTTTTATAATTGTAACCCCGTTAAAGTGTTGTCGTTGTACTTTTCGTGCTTTTTGATCACTTAATTTTCTGTTTTATACAAGTATTAAACGTGTTGACACGTTGTCTTCTTCAAGATTTAAGATAATCATTTAAAAGCTACTCGAAGATGGTTCACGTACTAAAAACAAGAGAGGAAAGCGAAACTGAAGATCTGAATGCACAAAAACAAGCAACAATTAAATTTTGGATTTTTTCAAAATTTTCCGGTTTATTTTTATTTTTTTGGCCAGTAAATTCTAATATTACTTAACAGTTATAAATTATACAATATTTACACTCACATTTGCTCCAAACTGACTATCTAATAAAACAACTTCCATTCTTTATTCTCTATTATTTTCAAATTTAAACTTCTAAGACATATAACACATATATTCATCTAAAATGTGACAGCAAATTTTATACTTTCTTCTTAGATATGATTATATTTGAATTTTGTTGGGCTCAGAATTTCATATAAATAATTTGAAAAATTTTAACATGATTGTCAATTAAAACATGTTTTTCAGATGTAATTGCCAATTATATACTATAATTATTATGACTTTTCTAATTATAAAAAATATGTAGATGTTTTATCCTTATCTTTATTATTATTATTACTGCTTGAAAAGTATTTGACCAAGAAACTAATGTTACAAATTTATATTTGTTTAATTTATAATTATCCAAATGTTTATCCAATATTTTTCTCAGATTATCTCTCTCTCTCTCTCTAGATATATATATATATATATATATATATATATATATATATATATATATATATCCATTTATAACGCTATGAATATATATATATATATATATATATATATATATCGAGTCACATCAATAAATTATTGTCATCATAGTTATGATCATCAACTTTTGTATACCACGAGGACCACACATTCATTCACATACATCAACTACATCTGTGTCTCGATATGACATGTTGTCCGCCCTCCGGCTGATGCTCACTCCTGCGTCACACACACGCACAGGTCGTCCTGATTAAGACCTGCCGGTGGCAAAATTTTCTGTTCACATACCAAGTAACACTGGCACCAATACCTGAATCACTTCCTTAAATAAATCATTGATTTTATATCAAATATTAGATTAACACACAAAAATATTTTCATAATTTGTCCATTTATAGTTCGATATATAGTTTATCTTACAGTGAAGCAATAAAAAGAGATTGTTGAAATATAACTATAATAAATTTGTTTACAAAAATAAATAGTTATATTTTTTGTAATATAAATAATAAATTCCACTATGAAAAATAGATCAAAAGATAAAAGTTGTTTGTGTAGATACAAAGATATTAAAAAAATGTATGAAAAACAGAACAAATGGAGTTTTTTTTTTTATTTTATTGAGAAAGTGAGAAGTCTTAAACAACAATAGAGTGGTCATATAGTAAGGCAAAACGATTACCGTTGAACAAGAGAAACATTCAATTGGTATCCATAAATATTAAACTAAGATATTAGAGGATGAGATGTGGAAGAAGTTGAGACTCGAACAAATAACGTAGAACAAAAAACGATCGTTGTGAAAAACAGATTATTTCTTAAAATGGTTTTATCTATTGATATATATATATATAAATATATAAATATATATATATACACATCTACATAAATATATATATATATATATATATATATATACATATATATATATATATACATATATATGTACATATATACATACATATATATATATATATATATATATATATATATATATATATTATATATATATATATATACTCGTACATATATGTGTGAACAAGTTCCAATTTTACTCGTATATAATTTTATATCAATATATTTCTTCAATTAATTCAAATAACGATAATATATTGAAATAACGATTATACCTGATTGAATTTATAATTGAAACTAAATTTAACTTGCTTTGTGGAAATATAATATAAATTTTGTCTACTTAATATAACATATAGGATTTAATAAAATATATGAATATTTTTATTAATATTCATTGTATTTTACAATTTAATATTTACTGAAAGCATAAAGATTATGAAATTTAATACATTATTTAATAATATTATTAGAAAATGTACGTCAAAAAATAATTGTGTGTGTGCCTGCGTTTAGATATGTATAAATATTTTTCCTGAAAGTTATCAGTCAAATAAATATATGATATACATCAGAGAGACTATGATTTTACACGAGCTTTATGAAACATAATATACAAAAACTACCTACTGATCATTTGAATACTTTTAAAATATGATACTGACACATTAGTACTTCTGGAATATTAATTTCAATTTTACTAGTTATTAATGTATGCGTAATGGACATTTATTTCATATCTATATATATATATATACATATATATATATATATATATATATATATATATATATATATATATATATAAATGAATGAATGCGTGAATGTACGTTATTATATGTTAGGGTATTATTTATAATCAAATTTTAATTTTGGCTGAGTACCGATTCACATTTTATTTTTTGTATCTTAAAATAATTTTATTAAATTTTTAACTCAAATAATGTATGAATAATGACTTCAAGATTGGAAAAATTAAAATTGAAAATTATATGAATCTAGATTATTTTAATGATAAAATCAAAATATATCTTAATTTTTTATTAAATCCTTTCAAAGTTTAGCCTTAAGTTTTTTTGTTTAAATATTAATTTTTATTTTGGTTTATGCCTATTTTCATAGAAACATGTATATTTATAATTGCTCGTTTCGCAGATACACTGAACAAATTTGATGGTCCCAAGAAATGTGTTCCTTGTCTAATTGAGATTGGACCCAATTTTTAAAAATAGGTAAAATAAATTGGCATTCACATACCCATATAAACCATTTCGTACATTTCTTTAAATTATTATTATTTTAATTACAATCTTATGTTAATTAGTGCCTAAAATTAGTTGGTGTTGAATAACTCAGTGAATATCATTATGTTATTTCTAGATATTTAGTTTTGTAGTATTTAATTTTTTTATTTATTTGTTATCTAATATAATTATTACTTTCTAATATAGTTTTAGACGTTGAGATTTTTATAAAATAATATCTAAGTGCAATTTATCTGTATTTAATATTCCGAGTAACAGATATAAAAATTTTAAATATACAATTCTGTAGTGTTTACTATAATCTTCATTATATCTTGTAATATTTTAGTGCAAAGAGTCTAATTGAAGCTTTTTTCTCTTTCTTAATGCCTTATATTAATATTCTATGATATATCGATTATAAGGTATTTAAAATTTTATATATTTCTATACTTGTTTTAATCTCACCCAGATCAGTAAATTCAAATGCAAGGAATCATTTTTTATGCTGTTATATATTATCGTTTTACACGTTTTAAAATAAGTCTGATTACGTATATGAAATATTAAGAAGTATTAATTTTTTTGCATTTTACTTCTTTTTAAAAAATTAAAATCATTATGTAATAAAAATATATTATTTAATCGTAGACGACCGTGTGCACTGACTTAATAGTGTATCAATCTGGTATGTAATCCTGGTATAGGATATCACTGGTGTAGAATATATATATATATATATAAACGAATTTTATTGATGAAAGTGGATTTTCGAAGTATGTGTTTTGTAAGAAAGTAACAGTGCAATAGTTTTAAGGTACGGATCCCTCAATCATCATGTCCAAAGTAAACTCTCATCAGTGGGACCGATACTTCACGTTCGCGAAGCAGCACAAGCAAGCAAGAAACTCTCCCCGTACACTTCACTCACCCGTAGGCTGTATCGACTTACTCACAGCCGCGACCCACTAACACACTGTGTAATTGAATTGCGCTATCGGACGACAACGCGATGGTGGAATCACCCATTCTTCTCACAAATGCTGTCACCACTTTACCCTTATTGCTTCCAAACATCCCTCGTTCTCCCGCTTCTTGTACTAGTTCGGCATGTCCGTCGCCCATGGCAATACCTTAGTTACGAACTGTCCTCATCGTCTTAAATGTACTCCTTGCCACCATCGTTGTGCGGTTGCAACAAGCTTGAGGTGATTTCACTTAGGTATATATTTTTTCTTTTTTTCTTTACTCGCACTGTAACTTTGTCCGATTCAGTTGCAAAAAGAAGTTTGTTTCGATAAACTATTCTACTTGTACATCTCCCCGATCGACGTGACAAGAGTTTCAAATTACTTCGTTAAACGTGTCGTAAATATTGACGAATTAATACGTGTGTAAATAAGACATTAAGTGTTTTTACCGTAAATGAATAAAAATCACGGGTAAAAAATACGAAACATGCATAAAACCAATCTAATAGAAATCATTTTTATTTTAATGTACAGATTTTGTAAACCATTTTATATAAAATCACTATCCGCTATAAAAGTAACGAGAATATATTTTTTTCTTCATAAGACATTATTCGAAATATATTTTATAAACATAAAATCAATGTTTTGTACATATATTCGACTGTTAGAAGTCAAGGAGACTCGGTGCATGAAAATAGAATTTTGATAAAAACATGCTTATAAAAAATAATATACAATTCTTGTTATCGTTGGTTGTTTTACTTTATATATTCATATAAATGATCATAAAATGGATGTAAGAGGTTGAAAATCTATCATTGATAAAAGAAAGAATAAGAACCAAAGTTTTTACTATATAAACCCGGAAGTTATTTATTAGTCTTCTGTTTGATGTATGTTTTTTTGGTTATTTTATAAATTTTGTTTGTGTTTATTCACATTCATATCATCAAAGATAACACAGATCGAATATTTCCAAACCTTTTATTATTTATAAAAGGTTTGGAAATATTTATAAAAATATTTTATTAGTTATAAAGGAATCGACGATTAATTCCAAATTTTCATTTTTACACATTAATCCCTTTTATCTACCTCAGTAATATATATATATATATATATATATATATATATATATATATATATATAATGAATTTTATATGTAGAATAAGCAACGAAAAAATACCATTCATTGAATATGTTATTTTGATGAGATTCTCTATTATTTGATTATCATATTTAATAAGAATAATTAAACAAGATAATATTTAAGAATTAATAACTTATACATATATATATATATATATATATATATATATATATATATATATAAAAGACCTTGATACTAAGAAAATACAAATAATTTTTATGTTTTTATAATTTTGAGAACTAAAAGGTTTAATTATATGATCTTTGAAATAATTTATTTTTCTGTTTCCTAATGTCATATATTATTCAATTAGAAAAATGTTTTATAAAATTTAATTATGATGGAAGTAAAAAATATAATGGAAGTAGAAAATACTTATAATAAAGTATATTTTTTAAATGAGAAAATAATCTTATCTGATGCAGTTTACTAGTGAGTTTAAATTCAAATTTTTAGCTGCTATTTTTCATTAAAGAGATGATTATTTGCTAAGTAATATTTAGCGAAATTATTATATTATGATTAGAATAAAAAGATTTTTGTAAACAGGAGGAATACATATAGAAAAATACTGTCGATTTTTATCAATATTTTTATCTCTCTATAAATAAAAATAAAAACCGTGATCATCGTCGTGTAATCACTTCTATTCGTGTTCTGATTGGCTGATGGTGACCTGCTGATCACGTGATCTGCTTTTTGATTGGTTGGATATTAGTACATGAACAATTTTCTGTTTCACGGTGTACGACGAAGAGGGTACAAGATTTCAGTGTAAAACTGATAAGAAATTTATGCAAAATATTGTAGTTACTGAAGCTTTCGAAGAAAAAATTATTACACATTTTAATTATGCATTTTATTATGTTAATTTTTTTAAACTTTCCAATGAAAGTTTTAAGACTTAAATTTTACGCGGATTGTTTTTGTATATAATTTGTTGATTTCTATTTGTTAGGATGGAGGGAGTGTAACATCCCCAGGAAGAGGGGTTGACAAGCGTAGTGAGTAGATGGTCAAGCCCTCTAGTATACTAAAAATAATAATTTCATTTATCTTGATTAAATTTTGATTTTGTTGGTAATGTAAACAGAAGATTTATGTAAAAAGAAAATGATTATAGAAATGCATTTTAGTCTGTTTTTTTAAATTAATAATTTTATATTTTTGATAAGAATTTATGTATTATATAATATCTGTTTATAAGATAAAATATGTTACAAAATTTCCTCAGCGTAATATATTTTCTAGAACTGTAGGTAAAATAATTTTCAACGGGTAAAAATAAAAATAGCAGAGCACTTTCCGATTAGTTTTCGATAAAAAAAAGTTACATACGTACAATTATCTGTTTTTTATCAAAAATAATTGTAACTGTGCGTTCGTATTGAAATTGGCAACGATAAACAGATAAAACCGAATGACCTAAGTTGTTCAACTATCGTGTTCAAATAAAGGCCACTGTTAAGTATACAGTTAAACGCTTAACAACTTTCTGTCGAGATTGTTTGAAACAATGTTGCGAATGGGCGCTTGTTCTTCACGAAAAACGTTCCTGACAAATGAAAAGAGCGCGTTCAGCACAAGTGGAGTAGACGAAGAAGTATCTCGAGTTGCATGTATTGCTATCATCAACGAAAACTGTCGAATTAAGCTTTTTATTCAATCTTTTACCAAATGTTTCGACGTCCAGTTCGTCGAACGATTTCACGAAACGGAAAACTTATAAAACGTTATTCTTGCATTGTTTTCTTTTATCTCTCAATGTATGTATTGTTCTAATATTAACTTTACGATATAAGATCTATGTACTCTAAATTCACTGTTGACGTGAGTTCTGGCGATATTATTCTTTACAGTGTAACTAGTACATTCTTTACTGAACTGTTCTTTTTATATTTAGTGAGAAAAAGAATAATGGGCATCGACATTCAACATACATACCTACATTCACACATAAATCCACTCATCTATCGTAATATACACACTTCATATATATGTATATATATATATATATATATATATACATTATATATATATATATATATATATATATAACTAATGTACATTCTATTAATAAAAAAATTTAAAAATCATTTTTATAATTTTGATTATCTACAATCAAAATAATCATACTGTTTGCAGTTATGCATTTATTTTATAAAAAAATTCTTTTATATGTAAAATGAATTATTTAGGAATTAAACTTTGACAATATTTTTTTCATTTTTCATATAAAAGTTTTTTTTATTAATAATGTTGTAGTCAATTTATAAATCAATACTTTATTTCAATTATATTTAAATGAAGGTCATGGGATAAAGAAAATCGATTAAAAAATCAGGGAGTCATTGATATAAGTTCTCTAGAAAGAAAATTGTTCATTGGAAAAAATAACTTTAGAATAACTAAGATAGAATAATGTCTAAATTAAACATTTTAATAAAATGAATTTGGGTTTGAAAATTACCAGTTTCAATATAATTTTGAAACTGTGATTCAATTTACTTTTACTAATCAATTATTATTTTACCTTAAAAAATAAAAAAAAAATGTTTTTAACTAAAAATGTTGAATAAATGATTATTAATCATTTTTTACATAATGATAATGCACGTTTATATGTTGATTGTTTCATTGTGTCATTCTCAGTGTAGTAAGGCACAATGGAAAACTGAGTAAAAACAAATCCGTTTGAAATTTATTAAATAATTTTAATATAAGAATTAATTTTGGGAAATAAATTCAATAAAAACTTTTAAAAAGGTTATAATAATTGCAATAAAATTTTTAATTTGTTTTGGTCCATTTTTGTTTTTGTGATAATAAAAATTGTGTTAAATTTTTTATTTATAAATTAGAAATTAATTACAACATAGCTGGATTCTACAGATTCCAGCTATATTTATATGCAGTTTCATATTTTGGTTCATTTTTTCGTAATTTTAACAAACAGTTTATACTTTTACTCTACATTAAAATTCCTTTAAAACATATTTCTATTCTAGGTGAATTACGATTAAGATTAATAACATTTTATGATTTTTTAGTAAGAAGAAGTATATTTTTACGTCGATTTTTAAAGGAAGAGTTGTCAGTTTTTACTAAAAAAGAAAACAATAAAATAAACTTCTCTTCTTTCAAATTTAGATTCCCTTAAAAAAATAAAGGTAAAAGATGATAAAATTTGATAAATGTTATCAAAAGAGGTTTTTCAATGAAACAAAATTTAATTATTCATTAAAACGTGCGCACAATCTACAGAATTCATTATAATATTACATGATATATTACATTAAACGAAATATCAACACTTTACAACAGTTATCTGTAATTCAAAATGCAAATAGTAGATCGTATCTCTGACATTCCGGTACTGAAAATAGATAATTTATAGCCGAAATAACGGTAAAAGGTAACATTCGATGAAACCACTGCAGATAATCTCTATCACAGTTTCGCAAACCGTTGCTCTCTCTAATCACGATTCGTACGAACAAGTATTCCAACTCCCTACCAACTTTTTTTCTTCCACGTCCCTTTTTTTCCTTACAGCATCCCGCGGCAATGCGGGAGGGTGTTCTTAATTAAGACCTCTTCTTCGAATCTCTGCAGTGAAATACGTAAGGGAGGTAAAACGGAGATGGTTGAGAAACCAAGTACAAGTAGGTGTATATAAAAAACGTGAAAAATTTTCAAGCATGACATAACAATGAAATCACTACACAGACTAAAATTAGAATTTTTTTTATTGAGTCAATTTGATTTGTAGATATTTTTTGTTTAAATACAAATATCACATTCATACAATTTAAAATATTTTTTTATGTACATTTTAATAAAATACTTCTTAGAAACATTATAAATGAAATTAATTATTTAATATCTTTCTTGTATTATTTGATGTTGCAAATTGATTCTTCCTTATGATATTTATTTTACATTATTTAATAATAATGCTTTTAACAAAAGTATAGAAAACTAAATTAGTTAGTATGAGTTTATAAGAAAATATAAAAAAAAACTCTTCACTTTATATTGTATCTAACAACAGGATATTATGTAGACAATATTCATTTTATATTAGCAATAATTAACCTTTGTAAGAGTAACGAGAATTATTATAAAATATTGTTCAAGTTTTAAAAGGTAGTAAGAGATGCAATCTTTTTCACATATTTTATAAAACAAATACATTTTGCTAATGAAAAATATGTCATTTTTATTAAAATATTTATATTTTTATTGAAACAATAACACTTTAATATATATATATATATATATATATATATATATATATATATATGTGTGTGTGTGTGTGTATAATATTTTCATGCATATAAATCATTGTTTACTTATGTTATCTAAAAATCCATTCAGAATTGAAATTCATTGCACACTCTAGAGAAATGCATTGTTTTGTTACACAACACAGCTTTTAAGCTTAAATTCCAATTAATGAATTTTGGATAAAAAAAACATGTTAACTACTCCGCTATGAGTATTTCGTTGAGTTTTGGTGACAGGGATGAAATATTTGATAAACAAAAAGAAATTAAATCCTAGAAATATTATACTTATAATATTATTTCATAAAATATATTCTATTTGTGAAGTTTATTTACGTAGAAGATCAATGTGATGATTTAAATTTATATTTAATACCACTGAGTTATTTTGAAAAAAATTGTGATACGAATTTAAACTTATAAAACTGAAAAAAAATATTTTATTTACTATTTAAAATATTTAAATATTTTTAATGAAAATAAACAACATTTCAATTTTAAAAGTACAACATGTAATTTTCGTTATTTCATACCTCAATAAAATGCAATACATTGAATGACTGTGTGTTACTGAAATTTAATGCATGAAAATAGTATTAATAATATTTGAATTGTGAAAATATTTTCAAATAGAGATATTTATGCATTTTGTTTAATTGTACAGTAATACATGAATGTTATGTTACATATCTTTTAATATTGTTTAATGACAAAACAGTGAAACAATGTAGAAAAAAGAATAAAAAATACAAAGAACTAGTATAACTATACCATAAACTCTTTTTCACTAAATTATTTGAATGGTTATTAGATGAAAACAAGCTGTATTATAAAATACATATACAAATGAATATCTTTCTCTTCCTATCGGTTTATTATTTATATTTCTCTCTCTCTCTCTCTATATATATATATATATATATGTGTGTGTGTGTGTGTATAAATGATAATTTAATACAAAACCAGCTTATATCGATACATGTGAGAAATATTGTATTGCATATCTAAAATTATTTCAATTTACCAAGAAAATGTAAGAAATTATTGGCTATTGTATACATTTTGTAATAATTAGTGATTTTTTTTGTATATATAAGGCAAAGGCAAGGCTTAAGGCAAAGATACATGTATGGTGTATTTTCAGACTTTATCTTTTTTCAAATATTCAGTAACAGAGCGTCAGATAAGATTAAATTTTACATATGTTTTAATTGTAATATCCAAGTTATTAAATTCATATGACATGTATAAAAAGAGTTTTATTGGATTCAATAATTATATTTATCATATTGATAAAATAAATAGTCAATTAGTCATTGTCTATTATAACTATTCATTCTATTTGAAATCAAAAATTTTCTATATTACTTGCGAAATCTATCCGTTTTGTAAAAATAATATCCTTTGATATTGTACTCTTATTAAATTATATACATTAATTATCCCCTATATATATATATATACACATACATATTAATATATAAATATATATATATATATATATATATATATATATATATATATATATATATAATATTCCTAATGCAATATTCAAACAAAATAATGCAAATATAACTTAAATAAAAGTGATATATAATAAAATTCAACTTTTGTTGAATTATTTAAATTTTTGAGATAAGTCAAATTCCTTTTATTATTGTTAATAATATAGTTTATTAAAGTAAATTGTCTGTGTATATATACAAACATATATATATATATAAATATATATATATATATATATATATATGTATTTATATGTATATATATGTATATATATGTATATAAATTTATATATATGTATATATATGTATATATATATATATATATATATTTGTATGCATGCATCTCAATAAATTGAGTATTTAAACACTTTGAAATAAAATAATAAATATTTTAAAATAAAATAAAACGGAAAAAATTAAGTGTAGTAAAATTTCATTTCTATATTTCAGTTAAATTTTATTATTTTTTATAACTACAGTTATTAAATCTGGGTTGCTGTTATTTAATTATATATATATATATATATATATATATGTGTGTGTGTGTGTGTGGGTGTGTGTATGTGTATGTGTGCTTATGTGTGTGTGTGTGTGTGCTTACATGAACGGAGAAACACAAATAAAACTTAATAATGTAATCTTCCTACGCAACAAATGTTAATGTACAGATAAAAACTAAATCATTAAAAACTACAAAATTGTGTTCCATCGTTAACCTTATTTGAAGAATTTTTTTGGAAATTCGGACATGAAAAGTAATTATATTTATTTCGAAACATGCATTTTTCTCAAAATACATGTTTTCAAAATCTTTAAAATTGATTTTATCTTACATATATATATATATATATATATATATATATATATATATATATATATTTATATACATATAAATGTATGTATATATATATATATATATATATATGCGTGTATGTGTTCGTCTGTTTGTACACTTAAAAGAATTTATTTTTCAAAAGTGTACCATTCCATCCCTTTGGAATTTTGTTATTGCTGAGTATCTATACATTTTATTAAATTTTATATTTTATTAAACATATTTCAGATAACAAAACTCGAATACATGTTATAAAGAGAAAATGTATTGAAAACAGTATTTTACTTTTCATATCTTTTGTATATATATATACACCCATTTTATGAAATAAAATTATCCTATATTCAGATGTAAAAAGTCTACATATGTTCAATAACATTATCTACTATTTTTATCTATCAGATTATGTTTTGTGTTCACTACACTGTAAATGATTTAAAAAGAAAAGTCTACGTATGCACATAAAACCATCTGCGGTTATTAACCTATAGAGGTCTCTAACCCAATGTACAATCGATTAATTTCTGGGAATTATTCAACAATATTGCGAGTTGAAGTGGATATTTTTTGTAATTTATTTCCATATCAGTGATCAAATTTTAAAAATAAAATATTATTTTTTAAAAATGTACACTAGAAAAGGAAAACAATACATTAATAATCAACTTTATGAAATTACTGAAAAAATAAATCAAAAAAGGTATTGCACAGATAAAACAAATACTATTAAAAATTAAGTCTTACAAATTTTATTTGACACAAACTAATACTTATTTAAACAAAAATAAAAATTACTTCTGAAAATTAAAAAAGTCTTAAATATTTCTTACGAAATGTATAAGAAACAATAATAGAAAAATACGTATTTAAATCAAAAATGAATTTATATAGTACAATATATATATATATATATATATAGGTGGTTCAACTAAGGCTTCCACGCGAAAGTATTAAAAAAAACCGCAAAAAATAAAAAAAAACATATTATCCCTCCTTTAGTATTTTAGTTTAATTGTATTTTGGTATTGAATTGAAATAAAATAATAAATAAAAGATGAAATGACTTTTCTTAACCACTGCGTTTCCTTTTATTATTTCCATGTGGAAGCTTAAATTGAATCACATTATATAAATATATATATATATATATATATATATATATATATATATATAGAGGCAAATAAGAAGTCATCTCGATTATTTTAAGTCATTATTTAGCATTTAATTTAAATAAAATCCTCAATAGATACAATTTTTATTACTGATCTAACAAAATATTCATGAAAATGACTTGTATGCAAATCAGTATTTGGGTAGTGGAATAAATAAGGTAATCAAATAAGAAGTTATCTAATTATCTTATTTTTGAACATCAAGATAAATGGTATCACGTACTAACATCTATAAAAAAATGAATGGAATTTGTATGGATTTGGAAAATCAATAAAATTACTGGATAATGTTCCTTTATAACTCTGGAATATGTTGTGATAAGAAATATCGACTTTTACATTACTTGTTCAAAACTACTACAATATAGATTCCATGAAAAGGTGGATAGGACAATAAATCTTGATTGAATCTCTATCCAGACCATTAGACCTTACACTATTTTATTATTTGGGATCATATTATGTCAATTATGTACCAGATATGGTCAAGAAATATTAATTATTAGAAATAGATCATATTATCCGAATTTTGTGCAATTATAAAAGCAACACATATTTGTCAATATAAAATGTATATTAATAATTTGTAAGTAATTGCAAGTTAGTGATAAATATTTTGAATGTCTATTAAAATAATAAATATCTTGATGAGTAATTTTAAAATGATTATTACTAATATTTATTGATGCTTACGTACATTTCAATGTCGATATAATCACTTTTAGAGCGCTAGGTATAAATAACAATAAAAAATCATTAAGAATCATTTATCGAAAATTTTTGATTAGAAAACGGTTTGTAGTTTGTGAAGGGTGAGTTAAAATCATTTGTGAAAAAATATATTTCAGATCATCAATAAAGCTACTAATCTACAGATTTCATGAAAAAATAAAATTTAGATTTAATAAAAATACCTAAATTAGTGCACTATTTACTCAATTTATTCAATATTAAAATATGAATTGTGTTTTATTTACCATTCCTTAATAAAATTTGCAAAGCTTAGAATTAAGACAAATCTTTTTTTAATTATCAGGATGTTGTCCCCTACTCGCTACACTCGCTGACGCCCGAGGGTTCTTTGCCCTAGCTTTTCTGCTTTCTAGCTGACCCTCACTCTCCCCTAACAAATAACAGAAATTAACAAATTTTTTGCACAAATTATCAGCTTAAAATGTGTCATAAAATTATTATTGGAAAAAATTATAAAAATTAACAACAAAATGTAATGTTAAAATGTGTAAAAACTTCTTTACTTAAAGCCTCTTTTCTTTACTTAAAGCTTCATTCAATACAATATTTTGAATAAATTTCGTCAGTTTTATATTGAAATCGTATAAATATCTCGTTGTACACAGTGAGATGACTACATACATGTGACTGATGTCAGCCAGTCAGAATAAAAACCATGGAATATCCATCAAAAAATCATTGATGATCGGGAATGGAAATGGTTAACGTCCTACAGGTAAATTGTTGAGGGGTAGCGTCGTTGCGAGGAGGTGTTCTACACGAAATATAAAAAAAATGTTATCTGAAAATTTTACAATGAAATTATTTTTTTATACAAAGATATTGTAACCTTTTAGAAATTATAGTGTGTTTGAAACTGGGTTATTGCCTTCATCACATGTTGTTATTATTAAATATACATTTACTAATCAATGCAAATGACATATATATATATATATATATATATATATATATATATATATATATATATATATATATATGTATGTACGTGTGTGTGTACTCTAACATATACATAAAAACATATGCTTATTATCTAAACAAGACAGTTTATTAAGAGAACATATTGACTTTTAGTCGGGTCACAAAATTAGTTTTAAGCAAGTTAGTTTAATTTTATTGCTGAAAACTAAGTTTATTAATTAATTTTGTGATAGTTTTCGCACGGTAGAAGTTTGTCTATTAGTGTTATTAAATTTGCTAATAACATTATGTTTTATATATTTTATTACTTATCGTATATATATATATATATATATATATATATAGCATTGAAAATGTTCTATCAATAAAAATATCAGTACTTTCTTCATTTCAATGAAAATATAATGGATTAAGGATTGTTAATTTTCAAATTTTATTTTTTGTAAACACACTAGAAAATTTTTTCAACATATCCAACACAACTTTTAGTCAAGAAAGACTATAATGTATAAAGTAAAATTTTATGGAATTGAAAAGAAAATATAACGAAATCAGTTGTTCGTATTGACCCAATTTAAGACTTTCTGTACGGTTTATTTCAATAAAAAGTTTGTAAACTTTTGACCTAATCTGTTAAACACAATTGGTGGAAAACTTTAAATTTATTTACTTGAAATATTATGCAGGAAATCTTTCATTCATTTTACTTTTTTGAAGATTTTATTTTTATTTATAGTAAATATAAATAGTAATATATTAGTATGTAAGCTCATATGAAATACTAGACAAATAATTAATAAAATATATTTAAGTCAAACTAAGATAGTTAAATTATTATTTGTGATAACAAGTGTATATATATATATATATATATATATATATATATATATATATATATATATATATATATATATATATTGCAACTAAAATCATATTAATATAAAAAATTAAAAAATAGAAAATATTTAAAAATTAATATAACTTGAATACTTTAAATGCCAAATATTTAATTTAAAATAATGTACAAATATCAAGCTGAGGTTTAAATTAAGATATATCTTTATATATCTATAATTTTAGGAGTCTTTCTCTTTCTCTCTGTATATATATATATATATATATATATATATATATATATATGAAAAAATTTAAAGTGATTAAACATTTAAAAAAATAATCCAAACAAAATTTGAAAGCACAAATATTAAATTTGTATGCTTGGAATGACAGTGATTAATAATTAATTAACTAAACATGATGTTGTTTGAAGTCATACTTATTTTTACCAGCATTATATTTATCTGAAAAACATCAGTTTTCAAATTAATTTATTTTCCAAATGAAAAAAGAAAAGTACTTCATTTCTCGGAAGCAAAAACAAACATTATGAATCTAAATAATTATAATTTTTTAAATACAACATGAAAAAATGTTTCACTTCATTTCCCTGGATCCAAATTAAGACATTAACGATTCGCTCACGGCGTCTACCTATTCATGTTTATTTTTTATACCTGTATTTAGCCTTATTTCGATTGCAAGAACAGCAATCTTTACGTTTATATATATATATATATATATATATATATATATATATATATATTAAAAGGAAGTTCATGTGCATTTAAGGCCGCAGGCTAGCTTTGCAAGTATACTATCTGTAAACTCGACGGTCTTTGATGATGTACCTGACAATGTCGTGGCGAGATTGAAGTGCACAGAGCGTCCGTTTCAAAGAAAATGAGAAAATATATAGTGCAGTTACTTGTTTAGTTTATCGCGGAAAGGATATTGCTGAGGATGTGACTTTGGAAAGAAAATATATAAAGTGCGCTTGTTGCTCGATACAGACGGGCACCTGTTATGCTTTCATTACAATCATGCCCAATGAAATCGTTTTTATTTGAAATCCAATCCAGTTCTCCTTATTTACTTTTTATATCATTAACTGTGTAGTCAACTATATATATATATATATATATATATATATATATATATATATATATATATATATATATATATATATATATATTGTGTGTGTGCTTGGAAGAGAAAGAGAGTATGTGTGTGCATTTACTAAATCAAATTTTATAAATACAACCAAAATCAGAACATATTTAAAATATAAATCAAGTAAAAAATATATCAATAATTATATTTTTATATATTTTATTTTCTTAAATAATTAAATTCATTTCATGTAATTAATGTCATTTTTTCTGTCTTAAACAGGGGTTAGTGGTTAATGTCATTTTTTATGTGTTAAAATATTCAAATTCATTATTAAATATTATTATTATACATGTACAAATGACCTTTTCTAACTTTAACTTAATTAGAGATAAAATGTATTCATAAGCTAATTTATACAATTAATTTTCTTATCAACAAGATTCAATAATGTCGAATAAATTATGTGAAGTATATACTGGTATGGAATTTATACAATCATTATCTCTTTAAATTATTAGAAAAACAGTAACACTTTTCTGAGTCTCAAATATATAGAAAGTGACATTTAATCACAATACAAAATATTCGATATTAGTTTTTATTTCAGTGTTTGAAACTAAAAACAGATTTGAATAGTGAAAGATTGTAGTATTAGTTTTAAAATATAACATATCTTAAATTTTCATTATATATTTTAGTCAATATATTTTAAAGAATAAAAAATGTATTTGTAATTACTTGGTTAAGAACAAAATTAATGCTAATAAGGTCTTATTTTCTTAATATAAATAGAGTGAGGGGATTAAATAGATAGTAAAGGTGAATATTTTACCTAAATTTATTACAGATAAAAAATAATACTTCACACAATTCCAAGAGTTTTTTCATTTAA
>CM068318.1:16871870-16941870 GCA_034766995.1 Acanthacorydalis orientalis | reverse complement strand
TAACAACTTTTTTTAATCTTTATTGTATAACTTATACATAGAGCAATACAATATTAATCAATAATATATATATATATATATATATATAAATCTATATATAAAACAATTCATCAATACTGCACTTATATAATTTAAGGAAATCAAAACTCTTAATATTTCTAAAATATCTCTCGTGATTAAAAAAGACTTTTCTTTGAATACTGTACATAGCTTGAAATAACATGAATCTGAAATTTTGCTAATTTCCCAAAGGTCGAAAGACGTTTTCTATAAATGCCTGCATTTTTATGTTTTCATCTAAAATTACCAACCATATACCAAACAATGTCGATGTCAACGAGAAATCAACAGTCCCTTAAGAGGAACGGCAGCCTGTGGGATTTTTTGAGATGTCTTTATGCTGTTATAGAAAAGGTTGTTTGAAAAAATGCTTTTTCTAATTTTTGAACTCATTTAAAATTGTATTTCTGTAATTAAGTAATTGGATTTGTATGTATTTTTTAACTCATTACATTATGTTAATAATTTTGTTAATTAAATATATACATATAGAGTTTATATACCGTTTGATATAACATTTTTTAAAGATTTTTTAATTTAACTGATATGATTTTATTAAAGAATTACAGAGCAATACTTTCATCAAAGATATACTATTTAAAAAAATTATATGAATTTTATTTATTTTTAAACACAAATAATAAGTAATGATGCAAGTTTCAAGATATAAATATTACAAAATGCATATTAAATTCAAATCAACGGAATCACATATTTACATTCTTCTGATTTCTGAATTGTCGACTTACTTTACAACAGAATACTCCGTGGTGCCTGCATAGACATTTTTTTTATTTCAATTTACATCTTTTTATTTCAAAAATTCAATTTATGTTTTATAAAATTCAATTCATTGTAATTGTTAAAAGCGTAGACTAAAATGATTTTATTTTTTTTTTCAATAAAAATTTTAATATATTCAACATTTAATATAAGCTTCGAAAATTAAACTTATGGCTTGTCTTAAAAACTATTGTTTAATTTTGAATAGCGGTTCTTTTATTTTTTCCTCACAAAATATTTATAAAAACAAAGATTGGAACATCAACATATCCACAAATGTTTGAAATTTGAGCTCCAAATATTGTTTTCTTTATAACTTTCAAAACATGTTACTAAAATCACCTAAGATTCGAGCATTAAATTTTATCCTACCGTGTATGCCAAAGTGAGAGTTACTAACAGTACTGAAAGTACACAGCCAAATAATATTCATAAAAATTAAGCTTTACTTCTTTTTGATTTCTATTCATATATTCCTCTGGATTACTTTTATGTTATGTAAAATTGTTACGTTCTTTTTTTCTTCTATTAAATTATTTATGATCAAAGCTTGACGACGTCAATAATATAAATCTTACATGAAAATTATTAAAAGACATAGTGGACTGGAAATTTTCTTTTTTGTGCTTTTGGTGAAATTCAAATAAGTAAAGGTGACAGAACTTTCATAAACTGGAAATTTTCAATTTTTATTTTTGTATAAGCTTAGTAGAAACATAATTCCGGTTTATGGCCTTCAAATTGATATATATATATATTACCCCAATTATTTTCCTATTGACCTAAAAAAACAGTCATAAAAGCAAAAAAAATTTGGGAACTGAATTTAATACACTTATAAGTTTTTTTATGGCTGATATTTCGGATTTGGTTTATAATAGATTTTTGTGAAAAATAAGCAATGAATTTATTACCAGAAATTACATATTGCATAACATATTATGTATAAAACACATGCATATATTTTTTAATAGATTTGTTAATTTAAATTGATACCAACTATTTATATGATAAAAATATCTATTAAAGAAATTTTTTTAAGACACGTATACAACTTTTTGTATGTTTTAATTTAGCATTTCATATTCAATTTTTATAGTCTTTTTTTAAAGGGATCTTGACATAAAGCAGATATTAGTCAACTATTTCATAACTAAAATGCATATTTATTATAAATCTTATTCTATTTATGTTAATAAATATTTTTTTAAATTGTAATTGAAATCACTATTAATGTTAAATAAACTTTTTTAATAATTGAAGGACAAAAATAGTTGGATAATTATTTTCTAAGAAGTGGTAGTCATATTTGTATTATTTTATATAAATATTCAAGCAATTCACAGTAATTATATTTAATTTGATTACATTCCACTGAATAAATCACTCATGCTTGATCATTATCAAAAGATTTTATCATTAGTCTTTATGGTATAATAATGTTTGAAACTTATATTTTACATTAATACAGAAGGGATTTTATATATATATATATATAAATATGTATAATTTTTTCATTGTTCATGCAGGCATAAAATATAAAAAAAATTTAATAATAATGTAACTACCTGAAATAAGTATTATGGACGTGAATATTACTTACACGCATTCTAAGATAAGGAATGATTTACAGAAATGTAATATGTATGCACACACACATATATATATATATATATATATATATATATATATATATATATATATATATATATATATATATATATATACAATGAGGAGAAGATTTATAATAACATGTAAAGAATTAGTTATTCTTCTTAAACTTGTTTTGTTTTTAATAAAAAGTATTTTTTTCCTTCAAATATTAATTATGGATGCTATATATATATATATATATATATATATATATATATATATATATATATATATATAAATATATATATAAATATATATATAAATATATATAAATATATATATATATATATATATATATATATATATATATATATATATTTATATATTATTAGATTATACAGACAACTGCCAAGTTAGTTATGTTTTCTTTTTTAATTGATGGACACTGGTTAATTATAATATTTCTCTTATTTCTTTTTCTTTAATATAACGGTGAAATAATATCTTTAAAAATAGATAAATATAATTTTTTTATTCATTGCTAAACGTGTTATTTTTTTCTATATTCAAGAAGTATTAAATCATCTTTAATTTTTTTGAATAACATTTTAATTATTTGCTAAAAATGGAAGTAAGTTTAAAATATGAATTAATCTGATGACTAAAAAATATTTTTTTTTAATTAAAATATATTTCAAATGTAAAGAACTATCATTCATTAATATAAATTATATATTTTCTGATTTAATATTAAAAAAGATAATAAATATAAATAAGAATGTTGTCCTAGATTTCTTCATCAAAGAGTCTGTCTTCTGCTATTAGTTAGACACGAGGGCTATCTAGATAGATGCCAGAAAGAAGTTAGATTCTAGAGACGATAAAGTTTCTGTCAGCTCCGTGAAGTAGCACAAGTGTCGAAACTAATATTGGAGCACAGAGAGACGATTCTAAATGATGAAAATTATTACACAATGGATTTATGAGATTTAAACATTAAATTATAATAAAT
The DNA here is from genome assembly GCA_034766995.1 of Acanthacorydalis orientalis. Classification (NCBI taxonomy): domain Eukaryota; kingdom Metazoa; phylum Arthropoda; class Insecta; order Megaloptera; family Corydalidae; genus Acanthacorydalis; species Acanthacorydalis orientalis. Next base: position 16,938,422 of record CM068318.1, on the reverse strand, counting down.
AACTCTGTTGCATTTTATAATCAACTTAAAAAAATGATACGGTTAAAATGAAATATTTTATTATTATAAATTAATATTTAAAATTATGAAATATAAAACTATTATTAATTATTATTACTTTAGTTACAATTTTGAGAGATAATTGCAGTTTTATATTTTTTTTAATATACAAGAGAAAATTCTTTATCTTATAACTGTTAATATTTTTTTAAGACGAGATTTTTCTTTTTTTAAAAACGAATAACGATTAAGGATTTGTCTAGTAACTTTTATTTATATAATAATTTTTTTATTAAAACATGCAAATATGTGAAATTAAAAGTTTTGCTTATATTTAAATATTATACACTTACTGAAACTAGTAGTAGATATAAATTCACGTGATTGAAAAGTATAAATATATCAAGACGATACATCAATGGTGTGTATATATATATATATATATATATATATATATATATATATATATATATATATATATATATATATTAATATTTTATAATACAACGACCAATTATTATCTATTGTATATTTAGAAATGATAAAAAATATCTCTTTGAACAAAAACATCTCTAGAAAACAGTTCATTATTATTTTAATATTTCAAATTTATTAAATAATAATTTTACAATTGTAGTTATATTACATATATATATATATAGTTACATTATTAAATATATCTTTTTTCCTATAATAATATCAAATAACAAACTTGTAAAATAAATATTACCTTTAGAAATTTTCATTGAATATAAAAGCCAATACTAAGATTTATACTAAATACATATAAAAGCTTTGAGGGTTAAAATGGTAGTAATATTTCAGACCATTAAAGGGATTGAAGATTTGTTGTCGACATTTTCTTTACGTGTCGTTTTATTTAGGATCAAATTTATCTCAATAAATGTAAGAACCTTAATGAACTAATATAACAAATAACCTTGTTCTGGAAAAATACTTCAATACCTTAAATATCTTTTTAATAATTATATATACATACCTATATATATATATATATATATACATATATATATATATATATATATATATATATATATATATCGGTAACTTTTGAATACGCGGTACTTATATTTTGCACTTTCTTTTTAATCATGTTCACAAATTGCAGAAATCCTTGCATAATATAGTCTGCAGTTTTCAAGAACGCTGGGCCAAGACAATTATAATTACAAAAATATTAAATGGTAGAAGTGACAATTTCATGTCAAAATGAATTGCGATGAAATAATATTATGAATAATTCTTAATTTTACTAATTTCGTTTTTGTTTTGTAGTTTATATGTTTTATTAAATTAAACTTTTTGAATTAAATAAAAATACTTTTCTTTCCTGAGTTGATACATAAAGTATATATATTTTATTTAAAAGAATCGTTTATGAATCACAAAGCCAGTTTTTGTCTATAATCTGATTCTCACATAACGTGTTTTTATAACGTTACCTATATATATATATATATATATATATATATATATATAAATATATATAATATAATATATATATATAATATATAATATAATATATATATATATATAATATATATATATAATATATATATATAATATATATATATATATATATATATACAAACAGTCTAATTTATAGTTTATTGAAAGGGAAAAAATCTATTAATTGTTAAATATTCAACATGTACTTGCTATTAAAATGAAATTATGTACTTTAATTAAATTTTTGATAACTATAAATTTAAAAACATGCGTTAAAAAATATATATGTGAATATACATGAAATCGAACGAGGATGAATTTTAATTTATATTTTTTTCGAATACACTAATTAAAATAGAATATATTTATGAGTATTTTATGAAATAATTTAAATTTCATACAAGTATTTCAACAAAAGATTAAAAAAATAAATATGTCAGTTATTAAAATTTCAGTTTTAACTGATTTTCATTCGCCGGTTACAAAAATTAACATACAAATAGGAACGATTTAAGTAACAGTATTTTTAGATTTGTTTTTACAATGTCGTAAAATATTAAATGCTACCAGCTTTTGTAAAAGAATAAAAGTTGTTTAATGTAAAAATACAAGAAGACGAGTTAAAAAGCGAAACTCGCGGTGGTCTCAGCTCGTAGGCATACAGATGGAGAGAGATGTTTATCAGTTCCCGTTTTAGAAATTGGAGAGAGTAAAGTTTGTAATGGAGGCATCCAGCACAGTTAAAAGCATCTTGTCTATGAATGCAAGTCGCTTGTTTTCGTGAGTTGTAAAGGACGACGTAAGATATATTGGGGATGTTTGTGAAGCATCCTTTTGATCACGTTATGACCAAGAAAGTTCGTGTTGTGGATTCATTCTGGATAATATTTTATGTTAAATTAATGATGTTTTTATTGCACGCATAAATCTTATGTCGGTATTCTAGCCGCAATGAAAAAAAAGAATGTAAATATATCTCATACATTAATGCATTTATATTTCACACACACACACACACATACACATACACACATATATATATATATATATATATATATATATATATATGGATATATATTAAAAAAAATAAGTACATTTTTTATTATAACCATCATTTACCACCTGTATTATTTTTATAAAGTCTATGAATACTTTAAAAACTTAATTTCCACCTAAATAAATACATTAACGTTTCATTTTAGTACTATTTTCATAAAATAATCGTAAAATTAATTTATGAGAATATTTTTTATAGGTACAAATGTGCATATATTTGAATTAATTTTAAAAATGAATCATTATGTTTGTTTTCCCCTTTTATTATACCCTCTTAAAGTAATTCATTTTTGACAGATTTATTCCTTCGCCCATATATAATTTTTTTTAAATATTTTCATGAAGTGTCAGTTCTTTTACCACAAATGTATAATTATCTCAAATTTAAAGTTTATCAAAGTAAAGTCTAATTATACATAATAATACACACACATACACACATACACACACACATATATATATATATATATATATATATATATTACCGTTATACAATATAATTACTTAATAATTTTTTTAAAGTTAATAATTATCAAAAATACTAGCGTGAAAATTAAGGGAATAGTCAATGAAGTTATGAGGAAAGTCATGTTTAAAGAAAAGAAATTAATATTTGTATAAAAATTATATATAGCACCATATATTTATATTTTTTTTCAAAGTTCACTTGTCTAATTTAAGCAAATTTAACTTTCGAAATATCAAGATAATGTTAATTAAATATGTAGCCACAAACATGTGTATTATCGCTTAAAGTTGATGTTTATATACACCCATACTTCGTCTCCCACAAACTCACTACAAACATATATATATATATATACATGTGTATGTCTGTGTACATTCGTGAGTGTATTTCCATACAAAAACATTATATTTAGATAGGAATTTATTTTAATTTTAAATCTTAATGAAACCTGAATAAACCAAAAAAAATAATCTTAATTTATAGATATCTTTCTTCAGATAGAGAAAATGATATTTAAATTGAGACTGATTAGTTTATTGACATTATAAATTAATTATCATTGATTAGTTTATTGAGATTATTTATTGGGATTATAAATGAAAATTAATTACAAAAAATGACATAAATGTCAGTAAAGTGATTTGAATAAATATTAAAAATATTTTATTCAAATTGAAATGTATATAAATACATAAATTTAAAATTTGGTTAGACAAACAATCGAAAATAAAAAGGTACAAGTACGAATAAAATATAAAATAGTTTTAACACAATCATAAACACTTATCTGATTAAAAAATGTGTAATATTAGATTATTAATTATTTTTGATTGTTGCTATACACATTTTTATGGCGATTCCATCAAACTTTGGGAATTAAAGTGAATAAAAATTGTATATTAAGAATCTTGTATCTGGATCGAAATTCACATAACCAGTAATCAAAAATAATAAATTATTGAACATGTGATTTAGGGTGTGAATACAGAATAAAAAAGTGAATTGAATTTGAACATTGTTCCAAACCTATTTGTATTTGAATTTTTTAATTCTTTATCTTTTGTCCAATACAATTTTTAAACAATATATTTTATAGTTAAAATAAAACATTTCTAAATAAATATAATAAAATATAATTATAGTTTAATTTTTATAAAAAGAATTATGTAATACTGTTAAAAATTAACACTAATGCCTATAATTTGAATAAGAAAAATAAAAATGTTTTAAAATTAATACATTGTACGAATTGAATTGATTTTGAATCCATTTAAGTTTCAAAGAGTTAACATAACCAACATTATATCATAGTTTTTAACAAAAAAAAATTTATTAAGACATTTATGCACTTCTATCTCATAAAACATGTTATGATTTCATAGAAAACTTCATTTTACTTATCTTACAAAATTCCAAACACACTGCTTTCACAACATTATAAATAAAACATTTAATTCATAAGACATTAATTTTAAACTTTGTAATTTAAACAGAATTATAAAACTATAACATAACCATTTCGAGTTTAATAACCAATAAATTTCGAAGTTTTACAGATATTTAACATAGATACAAACATCGTATTTATGCAGAGCACATATTTTCTCTATACTTACAGTTGTAGAGCAAAACTATAAACATTCATTTATATGTATTTTATATACTTGTATACTCACTATACCGTGATATTTAAATTAAAACGTACATGTTTTATAGTAGAAGTAAAGAAGTATATTTATTATACTATTATTTCTCTTGCATTATAGATAAAGTTTACTATAAGGGAATTGATAGAATTTCTATGTTTACTACTTAATGTAACTAAAAAAAGTAATAAATTGAATATATATATATATTATATATATATATATGTTCATACGTGTATATATATATATATGCATATTTAAGGATATCGATTTAAATTTTTCCGAACTATGCTTTTTTCGCTGTCATCTTGTCCATTCAAAAAGTGTTCTGATTCGATACAGATACAAAACGTCTTACAACATCGTTCAACACAAAATACCCTTTTCGTCGTATGCCTTGGGCAATTCAAAAATGACACCAAAGAGTCTCTTCACGATGAGGGAGGAGGGTACACTTTGAAACTTGTCACCGGCGACCGCATGTGGGTACAATGTATCTTGAATGAACATACAACGACCGTTCTTGTAAATAGGTTATAAAAATGGATTTTCCTTTCTGTATGTACATATACACAAACAGACATCCACCCAAACACACACACACAGGTATATATATATATATATATACATACATATTTATTTATTTACTATCAAGTTTGGAACGATAAAGTTTTCCTTTATTTTTTAGTTGTTGACATCAATTGAAGTCAATACTATTTACAGAGTAAATTATTTTCTAACATGTATATTTATATATATATATATATATATATATATATATATATATATATATATATATATAATATGTGTGTGTATGTACATATATATATATATATATATATTTATATATATATATATATATATATATGTATGTATGTATATAAAGAGAGAAAGAAAGAGAGAGGGAGACAGAAATATAGAGACATACATAAAGAGAGACAGAATGAAAATCATTAGCATGAATACCTTTAATTAACGTTTTTACTTATGCTTGCAATTACAATCAATATAAAATTTTACGTTTTTAATTAATTAAGGATACAACCTATCTATAACATAAGTAACAGCTTTTAAGGACGTTCCTTTAATTTTTACTTTTAATTAATTTTAAATTAAAAACATACAATTTCGAATTTATAAACATCAAAAGGAACTCTTTTCTTCATTAAATGTAATATTAAATTAGGGAAATATCACGCTTGTAGTCTAATTTAGAATGTTTCATTTTAATATTATATATGTATGGATGTTTGTATATATGTATATGTATATATATATATATATATATGTTTCAATTTTAAAAAATTGTGAACATGCTTAGGATGAAAGAAAATTAATCTAAATTTATGTTTATATTAAAATTAATCGATATTTATTAATTATATACCCTTTAATGTCTTTTTCCTTATTTTTTCTGATAGAAATCCAAAATTCCTAAATGCATCAGTACGATATATATATATATATATATATATATATATATATATATATATATATGTATATATATATATATATATATATATATATATATTATATATATATATATATATATATATATATATATATATATATATATATATATATATACTTAATTTCGTACTGATTATATTTAGTAAATTTAGATTTCTATTAGAAATATATAAAGATTTCTTTAATTACACAAATTTGGACTAATATTTTAAATACACACTCATATACGTTGAAAATTATGTAGAGCATTACTTCGTATTATTTCCTTCTTTCATTTGGTAATCTATTATTTTCAAATGTACAATCTATGACTTATAAAATGTTGTTTATTAACATAATAACATAATAGAAGCATGTATAATATCTACGAAAAATCAAATCATAAATAAATAAAAAAGAATATTAATAATCATAAAGTCAAATAGTAAACTAATTTTTTAAGGTATTTGAATTATATTCATGTAGTTCTCTCATTATTTATATTCTACAAATAAATATAGATTTAGTTGAGTGTAAATTTCAGTAACCTAAAATAAACAGTAAAATGTCTCTTTATAAATTATTGAAAATTGTCTACAGAGAACCTAAACATCTATTCTCATAATAAAATAAAATTGTATCAACTTACCTGCTTGTTCCACTACCTTCTGGTCGTGCGATATTCGGCATATGGCTAAAGACGTAAATGCGTGCTGATCCTCGATACCATTTTATACTATGAAGTTCACCACATTTCGCCGCATCGATATCACATGGCAACATTACATTATTGCCTTTTTCTGCCTGCACATCTTTTTGAGTTGCTGTAACAAAAAAGAAATCGATCGTTATAAATATATATATATATATATATATATATATATATATATATATATATATATATATATTTGTCATAAGTCAAACAAAATTCATTTTTACTTGAGCAAAAAAAGTAATTTTTATAAGAAAAATGTTTTAATAATATTTTAATAATGTTTTTTAATTGTTTTACAGACGTTCTTAAATGAAAATCAGAAAATGGTTTTATTTGTAGTTATGACACTTGTGTTATTTACTAATATATATATACATATACTGTTTTTATATATATGTTTTTATATTTTTATATATATATATATATATATATATATATATATGCACTATAGAAAGTAATAATTATTTTAGATTAGCTAGATATCTTTCAAAAAGACGTTGCTAATTCTCACTAATAACATGTGTTTTTTTATTTAACTTTTAAATAACTAAAATAAAACAATGTTATCATAAATTTGTATATTTTTCTTCAAGTTTTCCAGTATAGCAAGTATCACATTAGAGCCGTAATATCTGAATCTAATTAAATGTACAAAAAGTAAAATTCATATTTTCACGTACTGTTGTAAGTATTACATTTTTTAGTTTTTAATTGAATTCAATAATTATTAAACATCGTTTGTATTTAATTTATCAAAAAAAAAGAATTATCTTTTGTGTTCATAAATTATTATGCATTAGATTGATCGAAGTCTACTAATATAAATACTTAGAAAGGATGAATGTGTATCATTTATAGACTGACAAATCTATTCTTTAAACTATTTATTATTATTCATACTTCTTAAATTGTCTTTCCTTAGAATCAAACTCTAGGTTTAACTATATAACTTGTCTAACTTTTTTGGGCTTCACAAGTTTCATACTTATTTTATTACACACGTTCCTTTATTGAAAATTCTATAATTAATGTTATAAAACAAATATATAAATACAGATACCAACAAATTGTGAGCCACAATACATTAGTATATTGGTCACACGATAGTTCTATTTTCCTATGTCTAGCTTCTATTTAGAAATCGAGTTTCATTCAAACTATTTGCATAAATTTGTAATGTATATGAAAAAAATTACAATGAACAATTCGTAATACTCGGTATCATATTATATACTACTATTCGTATCTTTCAGTTTTCTTACTGTAATATTTTGTAATTTGTAGGACAGCTACATTTTAAACCAATTTGCATCATAGAATTGCACAATGTAAATTTATACCACAAGTGTAATTATTTTAGTGTAATTTTGTTTTAATTTAAATTAATACTGAAAATTCGGAATGAAATTTAATTTAAAATACTTAATATTTCTAAATAATTGAATCAATTGTTTTTATTGAAAATAGTTTCAATTAATAATTCAAACTTTTTATTCATTTAAACAAATGTATCTCTCTCTCTCTATATATATATATATACATAATTTATATAAATATATTATAATTATATGTTTGTGTAAAATCAATATTATAAACATATTCAGTATATGTATATATTATATTCGTAGACAACAATTTTGGTCTTGAAACTCCAGTCTATATAACTTACTAAGAGACCGTCGACCTTACATACTCGACGACGTCGCTACGATATCGGTTTTATACTTTTTAAATATTTGATTTATTGCCACATAGTCGATTATGGATAAACCAACAATAAATTTGGCACGTTTTGAACTTATGAACAAAGAATGAACTACGAGTCGACATCGTTCGAAAAGTTTATTGGGTTAAAAAGATGTTTCTATATGATTTGAACTGTATATTAACTTTTAAGTTAATATATTTATATTTATTACATTATATATTTATTACATTTATCTTACACATGAATATATATATATATATATATATGTGTGTGTGTGTGTGTGTGTGTGGATTTTTAGGTATATTTTCATTCAGTGTTTCATAATTAGTATTTAATACTTTTTTGTGATATTTTTTAATTAATTTAAAAACCTGTAAAAAAGAAAATAATTTATTATATCAAAATTTAAGAACATATGAAGCTGATTGCCAATATCCCAGAATTGGATTTTTTAAATATCATTTTTAAATGAAATTTTCATATCTTAAATTTTTATAATTATAAAATTCGGTGTTTTCAACAAACACCTGTATAAAAATAAAATAAAATGAAATGAAAATTCTTTTAAAAATATTAACAAATGTTATAGTATACTTTATAAAATATATAAATTTCTTTTCTGATTACAAGCAAAATTCAGTGTTGAGACTAAACTTTGATTTAAAATTTCCAATAAAAATTAAAATAAATTACATAAATTAAAATATTTTCAGTTGTAAATGTTAAAATTTTAATAATATACAAAGGTACACTGAACTGTGATATTTTATATTCCGAGCTATAATCATAATTATTGAAATACAAATATGTATTGTTGAAAGGGTTTCAATCCTTGACTATAATATGAATTTAATAGTTTTCAATAACTCATAGGAATAAATTTTCTTCGTGTATTGTAAAGAAAATGATCTTTAAACGATAAAGGTATTAATAAAAAAGTATAATTGTTATTCATGAAATAAACATACAACTGTAGTTTTCATACAACTTATTAATTGCATCACATATAGAGATAAATAACACGCAACAATATTCATAAAAACAGTTCTAATTACATTATCGATTATATTTATTCACTTCCCTTTCATTGTACGAAAGTACACACGACGATATATAAATATAATTCATATTGTAGCCACATTACGGTTCTCCGAGTAATTCAAAAATAATTCTCGAATATAAAATAACGCACATATAATTTACGAAGTCATTAAACACGCATTTCAAATATTGTAACGTGTAACACGTTCCAATATGTCGGCGTGTGTACAAACAAAACAATATCGAATCGTTACATTCTATTCCGAAAATGTACGGAAATAGTCGAACGGAGGATTTAAATTTTAATTGGCGGGTAACTCCCTATGCCCACATTAACGCACTACATACATACTATAGAAACAATCCTGTAATCATCTACCTTTGCAACAACTCCATAAAGTCATTATTGATCAACGCAATGGCGTCATTCCTCACGCACTTTATACGTTTTGTATTGTGAGGACAGTGAAAGTATGATCGTGAAACTCTCTTTAAATGCAATATGAACATTGTGCGTTGTTATGCGTCGAGCAGATTACATGGAATTAGTGTAAGCTTACAGGATACAACAAAGCACAAACTATACGCGCAAGCTACGAACTGTTTTGAATTTTGAATTCATTTCGAGGTGTGCATGTAGAAACTTGTTCACAAAACTAAACTTCGAATAGATTATCTTCTTATTTGATATTGATACAAAGTTATCAATAAATTATTATCATTACACACATATATATATATATATATATATATATATATACATATATATATATATATATATATATATATATATATATATATGTATATATATATATATATATATATTATATGTGCATTTTGCATGTCTATCTTTTTAATAAAACAATTCTAAATATTCAATTTATGTATTTAAAATAAATAAGATTTTAAACAGTGTTCATGAAAAAATGCATAGATCTTTATACATAATTAAGAATATTAACAGAACATTATGTGAAATTTATTACATTTCAAACTTTTTATAAATTATAAAATATTTATAATTATTTTACAATATTATAATTATGCCACGATTGAATCATTGTAAAAACATTTTTGTTACAAATAAGATAATAAATTTAATACGATATGACAACGATGGCCTATAAAAATAAATCACATAGTGAGTTAAGAATTGTTTGAATTGTTATTTAGGTATAAATATTTTTATCGATAGAACTTTGTCGAAGAACATCTATTCTGTAACAAAATTATTACAAATGTTTTTAAATATGAAAATAACTAGTGTTTCACATATAAAATTTAAATTTTTAAACAGCACAATACCTTTTTCCTAGCCAAAATGGTCAATAATTGCTTATAGACCTTTTGTAATCTATAAAATTTTTTTTTCTATACCTTAACTCTCTGTGGATAATAGTCTTAACGTATTTATAATTAAATATGTATAAGATATCTATTTTAAAAATAGTTAATAATCAATTATACAACTTTTTCATCAAAAGGGTGTTGTTTATTAATTATGAAAATTAACTTGTGGAAATGAATTTAACTATAATGGCAAATCTATAATTGTGAATATATATTATTTTATTTTTTACTTTTTTACTATAAAAAGATTATATATATATATATATATATATATATATATTTATGTATATATTTATTAGAGCTCTGGATACATTTTCTTACCAAAATGAATTTTTATTGCCCTTACTATCCACCTTTTTTCCTGGTCAAAAATGTTCAGATGACAATAACAATGCTACCATTCTAGAACACTAAGGTATAGAAAAATCTGACATATTTTTATAGTTTTCCTCTTTTAACAATTAAAGAGGATCAATAATTACTAAACTAAAAATACTGTTGAATTATAAATATTATAGAGTCGAACATTTTTAATCAGAAAAAATATTGTGGGTGTAGCAACTCAAAAAAATATTTTGTAAAAGTATTATATGTTTACCAAATCAATAATATATTCATTTTCTTATTTTCAAGACTTAACATAACATTTAAATTGTTTATTGGTCAAATGTTAAGACCATTTTATCTATAGATAGATTTTTAATATAAGTGATCTAAAATCAAGTGTCACTTAGAAGAAAAATACAAAAACATTTCTTTCATGATAAAGAGAACTACATTTTTTGTAACAGAATTATTATTACTGTATTATTTTTTTGTTTTTGATGTCACAATTCTTTATTTTTATTTCGTCATTATTGGTTTTGTCTTTCGATATTTTCATATGGGTACTCTGTACCCCATGTACCTATTTAAAGGTGTCAAAAGACGAACCAGGTAATAGAGAAATAAAAAAATAAAAGTGACTTCAAGGATAAGAAAAATAATTTAAAATCCAGGTACACAGGAACGAAAAACAAATTACAAATATTATTACTGTGTTCATTCATTACAAGACACAAACTCTATTTTTATTTTTCAAATTTATTATAATATGTTATTAATTATTTTTGTTAATATGTTAATGAATATAAAATAGATACAATACACTATTATGATATATTGGTACTGTGGATAAATTCAATTTCAGAAATGAATTATAATTTCTCACAAACCTTAAAAAACGTTTTTGATATCAAATTGTTTAATAATTAATTACTCATTATTATGACTGTGACATAAAGACGCCACATATGCAACGAAAAAAAAATATTTATGAAACATAAGTATAATATAATACATTTATAGTAATCTAAATTAAACTTATGCTATTAATACAATAAATAAAAATAACTACTCCATGCTACTAACTACTATAGATACTCCATAAAACATGTATTTTTTTAAAACAAAATAAATGCTTAATTATCATATTTTATTGTAATATAATTTCACCAAGCTCTGTAAAATAAATATATAAAATATACTGTGTTATAACGCAAACATTTACAGAATCTATCATTAGCACTAGATGAATTTCTAGTTGATAATCATGGAAAATTTTCTAGAAGTGTACCATTTGCAAGGACGAAACAAGCTTATTTCACAACATTTATTTTATTTATCAATTAACAGCTGTCTTTGAAATTAAACTCGAGTTCTGAGACTAATTACTTACATCTGGCAGTAGTATCTTCGCTAGTTTTAATTAAATAGTATGAAACTGAAATATATTGTTTACTTCTATAATAAAGTTACGCAAGAAAACTAGACTAGAATATTAATTAGATATTAATATTTTTTAGTTTATAAAAACAAATAATATATTTTTGTTTATATACACATAGATGCTTACATATAGAATATAAATTCAAATAAAAAAATAATAGAGATGTTTTATATAATAAAAATTCAACCGGTAACAAAAATAATTACGTATGAATAAATTACACATATTATTTTATAAGATTAAAGTACATTACGACTTAAAATATATAAAATATTTATCAATTATTACTTAGTTCCTATAAAAGAATGATTAAAGTTTTGTATAGATATTTTGTGTTCTTATAAAGTGTAATCATGCTGAATCAAACAAAAGCACTCTTATATTGGATTTTATTAGATTGTAGCAAATCAATACTTATTTGATAAAAAATAATTGTCAATAAAGGTAGATACTATTGTAATACTTATCAAATTGTGAAGAATTTTAGTCTGAAATTAAAACAATTCTTGTTTATTAAGGAAAACTCTGTTCGATTGTTTCATTTCAAAAGCTCGGATTTTAATAAATTAATTTAATATAAAAAAGAATAGACATAAATAATTCGTTTAAAGATAAAAGAAATACATAAAATATTATGTTGTGATTTGAAAGTTTTTTTGCAATATTTACAAATAAACCTATACACGAAAATGTAAAATTTAAAATAATTTATTTTCATTCTATTATTATCTTATTTAATTTATTATTTTAAAAAAGTTCATTTCTTCATTAGTATATGACTGTAACAAAATTAAAAATATTTTTAAAGAAAAGTTAACTTTTTAAATAAAAACTGAAGTGCTGCTTAAATGAGTTAAATATATTAAAAAATATTAAATAAAATAAATAAAAAAGTATGAATAAAAATATAGTGTTTTTCTATTTACATGAAAGATATATCTATACAATTCTGTCAAATAAGGTAATTGCATAAAATAAAAGAATCTGTTCGAGAGAAGTTGGATTAAACTACTTCAAAGAAATTTCAAAACTTATAAATTTAGTTGACATAATTGAAGTTAAAAGAGAGACTTATATGGTAAATTTTTTTTGCGTGTAAGTTCTTTCTTTAAAGTGTCGATTAAAAATCTATTTGTTATTGAAATACGACCATATTTAATTCGAAAAATATTTAAATTGATAACTGAAAGAGTATTTTTTAATCAAAAAAAAAAAAACAGAAAAAGATATATAAGTTGCAGAGGTAAAATTTACTTTACAAAATTTAATTACATAAATATTCTGATATTATTATCATGCTTGTCTTGGTTTTCTTAAATTATATGATTTTTTATCTTCTGTATTAGTTTTGACATTTATAACATCTTTAGCTAGTTTTTATTATCTTATTTTTATTATATATTAGATTTTAAGTAAAAACTGTATAAACAGGCTTAAACTAAAATTATATTTAGTTATTTACATCTACATAAAGATGGTTCTAGTAAAGAAATAAATAGAAGATAAAAACTTGTGTATATTTTTTTTTAAAAAAAGAAACAAAATCACAAGACAAATACATCAATGGCGTCGTAGGTATAATATAATACAAATATTAATAACTTTAATTATTTACTTAGGTATTATGTTTGATGGAATTGAATACTGAACTGAAATACTTTTAACATATTAAAATAGTAGAATTGATTTTATGTATTATGATATCTGATGTATCTATTTATAATTATCGTTTCTGAGTATCGTTAAATTTATTTTCAGAAATTAATTAATATTGTATATGCTTTATTTTTTTGTAATTAAAGTTTCTAATAATATACTAAGTATTTTATAACCACTAATGTGTTTCTGTGAGAATGTATAAAATCCAAAATAGTAGGTTTGTGATGAGTTTATAAATATTTATTGAAGCTCTGTCAAGTTTTATTTATTGTAAAAATTTTAGACTAGAAAGTACTGAAGGACATTTAGAAAATGCTTCTCTGTGTTGATTTTAATAGAAAATTATTGAAAAAAAATCCTTTAAAACGTATCGATTTCAAACAACTACATTTCAATCTATTTTGCAAAATAATCAAAATCTCCATAAAACAATTACGCGAAATCACACAAAATTTACACTTCAAACAAACGAAACCGTAATTAAAAAGTACAGTATGAATAACTGATTATAAATGTCGGGAAAAAATACACACAATGAAAAAAATATGAACGTGTCATACAGGTATTTGATAATTTAATAATTTATCCCATTATATTGTCATATGTGAAATTTGGCGCATGTAAATGGTTCAAATAACTAAATTATGAATATAAACTGCTGACCTACTCATTTTCGGTATACGAACGAATGTACATTTTTGATATTCGCGTTTGTAATTTGTTTACACCATTGTTTATCATATTATTTATATGTTTATTCACTGATGAATACTTCATTTGCGTCGTGTATTTGCGGTATGTTTGTTTTATACGTGATCATCAATACGAATCGAATAATATTAAATCTACATTTGAATTGTAATACAATTATGTTTTGGTATTGACGCTTACATTATAAACATAACCAGGCTGTAAAACAAATTGTAATTGAATGTGATCGTTTTGAGTCAATTCGCACTAGTTTATAAAAAAGGTATAAAAGTTTACGTTTTCAACATATTTTTGAAATAAACAACACAAATTACCTACGGTCATATTTCAATATCAGGTATTGCTATCAAAGTAATGTATGAAATATATGTAATATTATATAAATTTGCATTAGAGAATAATCAATAATTGAGTAATAACTGATTTTTTATATTCCATATAAACAGTTAGTAATAAATATCATATATGAATAGTTATATATATATATATATATATATATATATATATATATATATATATATATATTAAAACCTTTTATACATCAAACATTTCAGGGAAATGGTTACACATATATTTCACGTAGACACAACTGAACTCATACAATATTTTGTATTGTTTCTAATTGTCCTGTAGTTAATGTGAAAACAAAAAAACAAATTTATTTGACTGTTGAACAATACATTATTTTTATGAATCCCAACAGATATATATATATATATATATATATATATATATATATATATATATATATATATATATATATATAATAAAATATAGTTAGATGTATTTATCCCATTAATGTTAATTATTTTTAATATAACAACATGTTTACTGTTTATTCAGTGAGTTCTGTTTACATTGTTCAATCAGCTACAAAATTCTTTCGAGGAAAGATTATCATTAATGCCATAAATGTAATAATTAGAGTCTGTTAATAACAAATATTATTTCGTATTTTATTTCGTATGAACATATGAGCAAGTAAAATCTAAATATACATTACGTTTTTGTCTCTCCCTTGGGGGAACGAAATAGCGGACAGACTGGCCTCATTAGGAGCCAGGTCCGCAGTGGAGGGGCCAGAGCCGTTCGTAGGGCTAGCGAGATGCTGGGCCAAGGGCGCCATTCGGGAGTGGGTCGAGTCAGAACACTCAGAATGGTGGCTAAAGATTGACGGTTGCCGTCAATCCAGGGTACTCTTAGGCCAGGCCCCAAATAAGAACTGTACCAAGAGAATCTATACAAGTGGCAGATCCTTCTTCCGGCTCCTGGTGCGAATTGTCACAGGACACGGGAGACTAAGCTACCACGAACATATACAAGACCGAAGGACGGACAAGAAGTGTAGATGGTGTAGGGGAACCAACGAGACCCCCATTAACCTCCTCGCGGAATGTCCGGCATGGGCCAATTTAAGGCGACGATGGTTTGGGGAGTTTCTCCTTATTGCGTCCGAACTAGGGTCTATAAACTCGGACAGGCTGATAGGGTTCTAGAAGGAAGCGAGACTTCCCGGGTAGTTTTGATCAAGCTAAGGGAAGGCATAATGGACCTCGAGTCTAAGTGCCGGAAGGAAAGATAGCTTCCTCCCCCTCAAACATAATCTATCTATCTATCTTGTATATCCCTTTTATAATGTACAAGAAAGTCTCTCTCTCTCTTTATATATATATATATATATATATATATATATATATATATATATATATATTCATATACAAAGTCCCAAAAAGATGTTCACAAATTTTAATAGAGGTTATCTATGGACTTTTTTCATTGTTGCATAGAATTATGGTACCAATGTGTAGTGTAATGTTTTTTTAAAATATTTTATTAATCATACGAATGCTAGAACCATGGCATAGACCACCATGGCATCGGCAGGGCAGTTAAACAAAATGTCAGAGGCATGGTTGTTATTCGAGCCACACAAAACCGTTTTGGAATGATGTGTTTAATTTGAAAATGTGTGCGAAGTACAACGAAAATGGTGGCTTGAGTTTAAAACAGAACGTCCAACACTCTTGATAATTGCACGCATTCGTGATAAATTTAAAACCGATGGTATCGCATATGATGTGCACAAGCAAAGATCCTGGAGGTTTCGCACAGCAACAAGTCCTATTTCTTCACCTGTGGCATTAGAACAATTTACACACTCATCACAAAAGTCTGCCAAATAATACGCAAGTCAGACAGGAATTAACATATCAAGCACACAACTCATTCTTAAGAGAGTAAAATGGAAAATTTACGCCTCAAGACTGTTAGATGCGATGAATGAAAACGACCCTGATCAAAGAATGTAATATTATGAGCAGTAGAGGATTGAGGAAAATTGAAATGTCATGAGCAGCAATCACAGTGAGCACTTTGGCTAATGTTACTCGAGAAATAATTCACCGAAATCAAAATTGTTTGAACGTTAATATCACTTATAGCACTTGTTGTAATTGTAGATGTTAACCAAGACTTACAGCTATCTGTTGATGTCTGTATGTTCAGTAATAAAGTTTTTAGGAAGATATTTTGTACGTTCAAGTGTATATACATCTTTTAGGTCCCCTGTATGTATATATATATATATATATATGTACATACATATATATATATATATATATATATATATATACATATATAAAAAAGATAGTTTTATGGGTCTTATTTACGAAATATAATTTCAGATTTTTTAGTATAATATTCATGTAAATTCCTATATCTGCAATAAAAATTGAAGAAATGTAGCTTTGCAGATACAAATTGTTTATTTAAGGCAAAAACGAGATTTGACTTTTAAATAAATGTTAAATTTCGTTTATTAATCAAAAACGTATTATTTTGTTGAAACAGTTGTACTGTGTAACCACTCGAACATATTATAATATGTTTACTTTGTTCGTACCGATCTTAAAAATATCAACTAAAAGTTTTAACAAACTTTTGACAACGATAGTTAATTATTCATAAATATTACATTTCGTATTACCATCCTTGTTGAAATTATTTACTCTAAATGTTATAGATCTAGTGGAAAATTATTCATTATTTATTCCGAATTTTTCGAGCGAAATTATCAATTCAGTATACGTGGGTTGTTTGATAAGTATGGTAAAAAAAACACGTTAAATACATTTTTTTTAGAAAAAAATGATTTTATTTCTCAACATAGTTTCAATAAAGAAAATAAAGAAAAAAGAAAAAGTCTATAATGTTATTACAATAGTAATAATTTAGTATCTAGTATAAAATCGTTCTTGAATACTTGGATAAAAAATGATTAAAATTTTGAAATTATTTAAATAAATTTTTAACATATTTTCTGAATTACTTTGCTGTTATATAGAACGAAATATTTATATATACTTTTTAATTACAGAATAGTTCACAACTTTATCTAGATTAAAAAATATTCCTTTAGAAAAATATTCGGTTTGAAATTTCAAATTTTTTTAAGAATATTTCTGGACAAATTCATATTACTTCTATATTTGACACGAGTTATTTAGAAATTAGAGAAAGGAATTTTATTATTTTCGCTCAAACATCGAAATACTATATTCAAAGTATAATAGAAACGATGAAATGTCATTCATCACCCTGAAAAATGTCATTCATATATTTGTGAGTATGGTAGTGTGCTGGTACTTTTCTCACTTCAATATTCAAGTAAAATTCCATAATACTTATAAACGTCAATATTTAGTAAAACAGATATTTATACAAAAAAAAAATATATTCTATATACACACATTCACACAGAAAACAAAATAATTCAAAATCAATCGATCATTCAGAATGTATTATATTTATTGAATTCTCAGCATGAATTCTATTTATTTTGAATAAAAATTTTTCTTTGGTGAGATATGTCCACGCGCGCTTAGATATGAAATACGTTCGGGGCATGGGATCGAAGTCGAGCTCCGTGTAGACAAATACATGCAAATAACGGTTGAGTTTCGCCGATAACGGTAGAGATGTCGACATTTGACAAACGATACAGACGACTTCAATAAATGTCAAATGTATATATTATTTTTTCATTCATTTTTTTATTTTAATCTTCATTTTTTTGTCTCCATTTCAATCGACTCGATTTTTTAGTTACTCCTGTCTATTTATTTATTATTGATGAGTTTTTTATCACCAACGACATTGAATTTAGTATCATATATATATATATATATATATATATAAATTAAATAAAAAATTAAGGCTTTCACAACTGATTTGAAATAAATTTTCAATCATTAAATAAGTTCAAATAAAAGGTCTATTTTTATTTGCATTGTAAATTTATAAAACCTTTTCTAAAGTCTGAATGCCATATGTGATTTTAAAGATATGATGATAATTGAAGTTATGAATCTATATTACTTTGGTTTTAGTTTTTGACTGTTATTTGTATAAATAAGTTTATTAGTAATAGATATATTGTAGTTTTATCAATTTATTTACCTATCTTTCCGCTTATACAGCTGATATCCGCCAACTTATAACTAATCACTCTCTTCCTCTGTATTTTACAGACTTATCCTATAATTTTTACTTTTATAATGTTACCATAATATTCTCACTATTACTGTTTCATTCTATGCATTCTATTTTTCCTGTTTTTAAATACTTATTTATTTATCCCGGTAAACAATATATAATGTTTAATTCTTTTCATATTTCCACACTAATTTAAAGTTCTATATTCACTATCTATTTCTTTGCATTTATTTTCTAATAATTATGAGGAGAATATATGTGTTCGGTTTCTATACCACCAGTTTTGATATTTAATTACGATTACTTACTTAAATCGGTATGATGCATAATTTAAGTGAAAAAAATAAATAAATAGTATTTCATTTGTGACTTGTTGTATAACCTCAACGAAAATATGCAATTTAATAAGTAAATAATGACATTCGATAAAAATGTGATTGCTTAGAAAAAAATCAAGTGAAAAATATCTTAGAGTAAACAAAATAAATCTCCTTTATTCACATTTAAAGTCGGTATATATCCAAACAATTATGTACTCTGTATCTAATGGGATTGATAAGAAACCTTATATTGTATCTATCAGATAAGAATTTGAAAAATTCGGATAAGTATTACTTACAACAGGATGAATTAAAGGCAACGATCTATAAATAAAAAGTTAAGAATTGCAAATAGGAAAGGTGCCTTGTTCAATCAGAAAAAAGTCATATTTTATATCACTTTGAATATCCTTCGAAATAAAATTTAAATAAAATATACTCGTCTATCTATCATAATCATCAGACATTTTAAATTCAAATTATCATTTATTCGGTGTTTTGAAAAAAAACTTAATTACTTTAACTCTTCTCGACATAAAGTTTTTGTTAAGAAATCTGAGTGGTTCTGAAAAAGTGATCTCATCAATTTCTGTGAAAGGTGGTGAACAAGTTTGAAGAAAACGTTAAATACATAAAGAGATAAAAATGTAGCTGTATATATATATATATATATATATATATATATATAAAAAATTTGTCTATGAATTTACCTTAAACATCGGCACAAATATTATAGACACTAATATATAAACATGTAAATTTACATACTGTAAAAATTCGATATCACTTATTATTATGAATTATTCATTTTATTCTATTAGTAAATGTTTATTTTAAAAATACGAAAAACCGGAAAAATAATTCAATAGTATTTTTTATACTTTTCATTTTAATTTGATTCTATAGGAAATTTATAATCTTATTATACATATTTTATATAAATATTTTACATAATAAACCTGAATATTATATAAACATACTTGTTAAAAATGAGAAAATATTAAAAGAAAAATATATTTATTTATACATTAAAACTGTAGTGAACAGATATTAGATTACCGAGTTTTAATGGGAAATCCGACTCAAATTCTCGTTTAATAAAGTGATATATATTGTATATAGCTCAAATTCATGTGCATAGTATTAAACTGAAGTATGTAAACCATGTAGTAAAATCCTCCGTGCACAAGTCACATTCATGCGGATTAAATGGATTAAGTGTTGGTAGCGTTAAGATCAAGTGTTTTAATCTAGACGAATACCGCATACATACTTTGTGTTGCATTCTCATTAGAGGTTTGCTAGCTCTATCGTGTCCAATATGGGTCTCTTGTTGGCCAGACCTCGTGGAAGGAATTCGTTAATCATTGTAAACTATCAACGCCTCACACTACACGAACCAAGTCAGTATAGTTTGGTACTCTTATGCACTCACTGAAATTGCATAACATGAATTCAATTTACGATGTAAGTACGAAATGTTATGGCATGTAAGCGTATAGTCATACGAATATATTGCATTGCGCTAGTCAAATCTGGATGAGAATCAAAATATATTAAAATAAAAAGTACTTTTTGAACAGTCTGCTAATATAAATTGCTGTAGAGACAAACATAATTCAGAGTTTTAATTAAAAACTTATTAAGTTTTAAATTAAGTTGTTGATAATGGATATAATTTAATGTTATTAACAATAAGTTAAATCTTATTTATA
Source organism: Acanthacorydalis orientalis (assembly GCA_034766995.1). NCBI lineage: Eukaryota > Metazoa > Arthropoda > Insecta > Megaloptera > Corydalidae > Acanthacorydalis > Acanthacorydalis orientalis. The sequence continues at coordinate 16,916,851 of CM068318.1, read as the reverse complement.
TTCTCATCGTAACATGTTTTATTTTTCTGTAAATGGTGATTTCGATTAAAAACATTCAAATTCATTATATACATATAAATATATGTATATATATATATATATGTATATATTAGGTGCTGGAATTAATTCGTAGCGTTTTACACGAAATGGCGTAGGTAGTACATTCTTCCATTGTTCCCTTTAACCAAATATTCCCCGTAAAACAGCTGTCCTTAGGCGTCAGTTTCAGTATATGTCATTTGGTTGAAGCGTAAATAACAACACTTTGTACTTTATTGAATATGTTGAATTTTGTGTCTCATAAATTGTTTTTGCGGGGAGTTTTACTTCATTACTTTAACATGGAAAAAAGTGCTACCGAAAGTCATCGTATTTTAGTAGAAGTTTATGGTGACCATGCTATAGCTGAGAAAACGTGTCGGAAGTGATTTGCATGTTTTAAAAGTGGTGATTTCGACTTGGAAGACAAGGAACGACCTGGACCGCCGAAAAAGTTCGACGATGAAGAATTAGAAGTATTGCTTAATGAAGACCCATGTCAAACACTTCAAGAATTGTCTAAATCATTGGGAGTTGACTTGGCAATGGTAGGAAAATGCCTTAAAGCCATGGAAATGATCCAAAAGCAAGAAAATTGGGTCCCATACGAATTGAAACCGAGGGGCGTTGAAAGGCGTTTTTTTACCTGTGAACTGCTGCTTCAACAGGAGAAAAGGAAGAGATTTTTGCATCGAATTGTCACGAGCGATGAAAAGTGGATCAATTACGACAATCCCAAGAGCAGAAAGTCATGGATTAAGCCCGATCAACCATCAACAGCAGCGGCGAAGCCAAATATCTATGGATCCAAGCTCATGCTCTGTATTTAGTGGGATCATAAGGGTGCGATCTACTATGAGCTGCTCAAACCGAATGAAACCATCACTGGGAATCGCTACTGACTACAACTGATGCGCTTGATCCGTGCATTGAAGGAAAAACGGCCGAAATACTTTAAAAGACACAACAAAGTGATTTTGCAACACGACAATGCTCGTCCGCACGTCGCAAAACCGGTCAAAACATACTTGGAAACGCTCAAATGGGAAGTCCTACCCCACCCGCCGTATTCTTCAGATATTGCTCCTTCTGATTACCACTTGTTTCGATCGATGAGTCATGGCCTGTCTGGGCAGAAGCTCACTTCTTATGAAGATTGCAAAAAATGGGTCGATTCGTGGATTGCATTTAAAAACGAGGCCGACGTTCTTCCGACGTGATATTCGTCTCCTGCCCGAAAATTGGGAAAAAGTAGTGGCTAACGAAAGACAATAATTTGAATGATATATTTTTTCAATTTCATTTAAAATAAATGATCTTTTTTCATGAAGAAAACGCTACGAATTAATTCCAACACCCAATATATATATATATATATATATATATATATACATATGTATGTATATATGTATATATATGTATATTTATACATATATATATATATATATATATATATATACATATATATATATATATATATATACATATACATATATGTGTGTGTATATAATGTTTGATATGTGTACATATGCATAAAAAGACCGAATGATGGAGGCAGAAACCACCGATACTATTTAAATATGCATGAAAAATTGCTATTCAAAACCAGAAAATTGATCCAAACAGTAATTTGAAATCGTGTTACAAATGTGTTCAATTTCATATTATATACGTTTATATTGCTATCATTTTCGATTGCGAAATCAATTTAAATAAACTTCATTTGAATATTTTCACACTTATCGAATGGATATTTCATTGACGCTGTCGGTATGCTGCAGACGAGACTTGAAGCCGGGATTTTTTTCCTCTGATTACATTTCTGTTTACTTTTAATCAGTTAAATATTATTCTTTTTATTGATGTGTAACATATACGACCGTTTCGATACATTTCTAACGATCCCGCTGGTATATTTTATAACAGTGCCTTAAGCAACGCTCGAAATCATTTAAATAAAAACATCAAGATTTAATAAAATCAGTATTAATATTTTTCATCTTTTTATTCATGAACTAATTTTATATTCTAATCAAATACTTATTTTGTTTACTTTTAATGTATATAAAATATGTAAATTATTAAATATTTTTTTAAAAAAAATTCCCTATGTTACAATATGCAGATATTTATTTATTCAAAGTCAAAAAAGTAATTATCACATACGTGTATATATATATATATATATATATAATTCTGTTTTTATATGTATAAATATTAAATTTATATGTATAATATATATATATATATATATATATATTAAATTTTATACACAGGACTAAATATTAGGTTGGTAGGAAAATAATTGCTATTTTCTTTTCTGAATTCTAACCTTCATTTTTCTTAATGAAAGTGTCATTTCATTGTGTTCATGTTAATACAATTTTAAAGTACATTTTTCAGTCCGTATTTTGGTAATACTACCTCTGGTGTTATTACTAATTTTGCTTGAAATTGGGCGATTGAATTAAAGATGGAAAAAATGCAAATAATTTTTTGGTATGAGTTCAAAATGGGTGGTAAAGCAGAAGAAACTACTCATTAACTAAATGATAATTTTTGTGTGGGTGCTGCTAACGAACGTATGGTTCAATGATGGTTCCAAAAATTTAGTGCTGAGGATGAGAGCCCTTAAGATGAAGGTCGCAGGTGCCCTTCTTCAGTTCATAACGACCAACAGAATGCGTTTATTGAGTCAGAACCATGCTCAACAATACGAGAGCTTGCACAAAATTTAGTCGTTAGTCATTAAACAGTTCTGGACCACTTAAAACAGCTATGAAAATCAAAAAAGAGAGAAATGTATATGTATTTTAAACTCATTAACCGCAATTATTTTTTTACCAACCTAATAAAAGAAAAATAATGTTAAACAATTAGTAAGAATACTTATTTTTGAACAAGTTTGGAGTTTTTCATTTCTTTGTTTGTTTTTGATATTTGTTTGTGTTGTAATTCTAACTATGATAATTTGAATCTATTTTTTATAACAAATACTAGAAATATTAAACTTATATAAACACGTTTTTCCTAGAAAAATATATCATTAATCTAATAAATATATGAAATATTTAAAATACGTTTTTTTTAGAACTATCTGTTTATAAAGAGTCGAAAAGGTATTTATCTTTTAAGCAGTTGAAAAAAGATTATAGTTTGAGTACAAAATTTCTAAACTTGTTACTGTTTCTCAATATTTTATATACTTACAGATACTGTATTTTTCATACACCAGCTGATTAGACATATGCATTATCACAGTGTTTAGAAACTATCATAAACATAATTAAGTTATACAAATTAATGAATAATTAACAAACTTAAACAAAGATAGCATCTGAAGTAAACAAAATACAATAAAATTGACACGATTACGAAAAAATATTAAGTTAGCTTTGCAACACATCAACATATATTAAAAGTTCTGAGTTTAAATCAAATTAAATTCTACTTCTACTAAAAGTAGCCAGTGCAATAAACTAGTTAAAACTTCAATCGTAAAATCTCTTGAATTTGGAAATAAATGGTATAATTTACATAATTAATCAACAAAATGAATGTCTGATACATAAAATGAAATGAAACCTGAAAATTTAACACATATTATTGAGGTACTCATAATACAGACTATTATCTGAGAATTGATCTATAATGGAATAACCTGTTGTGTATAAAAACAAAATCAGTAGCACATAGTCTGTAAAATTATATTTATAAGTGAAATTAACTTAAGATCAGTCACCTGTTTATATATATATATATATATATATATATATATATATATATATATTATTTCTGGATTATTGAAATGAAAATATGTGCCGAGTATAAAATAAATTTTAATAGATGTTTTGATTTAAGATAAAAGTAATATATTATATAATTATAAATGTATGTAAAAAGCAAGAAAATCGAATTCATAAAGTACCACCTTGATATCAAATAATTTATTATTATTATATGAAAAATGTCAAAAAAACGAGTTGAAATGTATGTAATGAAATTTGCATATAAAAAATATGATTTTTTTGTAACATCTTTAGTATGAATGATATATAAAATAAGGGGCATGTTATATATAGCAAAAAGTAAAAAATTAAATCAATTCAAATACTGAATGATTAAATCTGTTTGAATAGAAGTATTGTTACAATTCAATCAGATTAAAGTTTTTTTTTAAAAAAAAGAGAACATTAAATTGTATTCGTACAAAGATATTTCTCAATAAGTTATACTTAAAAATAATAAAATGAAAATATAACGTAAATTGCATACTAAAATAAATGTCTCCCTTCAGCGCTTCCGTTTTCGCTCGTCTTCTTCCATGCATAAAAGTAATAAATTAATATTATCTATTCATGCGAAAAACATGAATAATTTAGTGTGTTATTTTAAAAGAAATACGAAATCGAATATGCTGCGCACGAATTCCGAAAGATAATTTATTATTGCTGTCTGAGAGGATAATTGCCGTCATCTAAGAGGGGAATGGAAAATACATTTAGCACGTACTTAATCTAACGTTTTCTTCTTTTATTAATAAATGCTTTTGTACTATGAAGCATGAAGTGCTTGCTGTGTCTGCTTACTCGGAAGGCTTTAGAAGTAAATTATGCACTTAAAGTAGAAACGGTAGATTAATTTTAATCGTAATCTTAGTTTATGACTCTTGTAACTAGTGAATAGTTCTTGAATTGTACGTCTGTCTTACATCTATATTTTCTTGTGTATTGCGAGCTTTTAAGATTTTTCACTCGACTGAATATTTTTGCTCGCGAATATTTAGTTATATTTCAGTCAGATGAGAATTTACTATTTTTATTACTTATTAAAATACTTCAGATTCATATTTCTACTTAAATAAAAATATAAACATATCTAAATCCAATATAAACCAGTTAGTATTTATCAAATTTCTTAATATTCTATTTTATTATTATCTTTATTTAATTAATACCTTTTATATTAAAAATAGTAAATTCATAAATAGTGATAAAAAAGAATAAATAATAAACCGAATGAAAATGAAATTTACAAATTAGAACACGAATAATAAAAGGAAAGAAGAATATTTCAATAGACTTAAAGAAATAGATTTTATTCAAATAGATTTTATTGAGGACTGTTTAGTTATTTATTTGATTTTTAGTCGAAATTCGGTTTCAATCGATCCGTTTTTAGAATTGAGTGATCATAAATAAAGTTTATATGTTTACATTCTACAGCTGTGGAAAGAACACGGATGAAAAAAAATAAAAATGTATAAAAAATTCTTATATCGCATATACAGTTCGCTTTTAAGCAGACACCCGTAAATCTGACAAGCAATAAAAATAAAGACATTTCTATAGCTCTTTAGCGAAATGCATTTTCCCAACGCGGAAAATATATCCATAGAATTGTTTTCCATTTTCCTATTTTTTTGCCTGCCCGCTTATTTATGTTTTATTCAAATGTTTGGATATAATTCGTTACATATATAACTGATCTTGTACAACAAAGGATAGAAATATTAGTTTCGTTCAAAATGCTAACATTTTTACTGATAAGATTTTATCTACTAGTCTTGTTTGTTACCAAGTATTTTTTATATGCAAGTCTGAGTTTATTGTAAATGATATGTTTTTATGAGTTTGCACTTTTGATTTTCTTGAATAAGTATTCTTTAACAGACACTATTAATAAAATTTATAAGTTCATAAAATATTGTATGAAAACTTTTATCTGGATTTTTTAAATTTCAATTTAGAAATATGTTGATTCAATTTATAAACTCGTAGACTTTTTTATATTTTTAGAAATTGAAAATTAAAGGTATGTAGATTTCAATACACTAACTTTTTAAAAGTTAATTAGAAAATAGTAATAATTAATATTGTAGTAAAAAATCCCAATATAGATTTTAATTACTTAATATCTTTTAAACTATTTTAATATCTGAAACGATTTATTTTTATACAATTTAATTAACTTACTTTATCCTATTAATATTTGAGCTATCAAAGTACAAACTCACGAAGCTCTTGAAACAATCGATTTCTTAATGAAAACTGACATGTTTTACAAACTTAGATTTGAAATTGTCGCATGTTAATTAATAATTAAACTTGTTAACTTGTTAGCTGACAACGGGTATTGTTAACTGTATGATAATTAGAAAAATTGCTTCATTGTCTTTTTTCTAATTAGTGTAGACAAATATTTGTAATGACTATAATTTTGAGACAGAGTTATAAGTTGAAACTATTAATAATGAAAACGAAATTTATTTACATTAAACTGGCTGCAATATCAAAATATATTTTTTTCTTGTAACTACAAAAAAATATATAAAAAAATATAAATAGTAGAAATATTAAATATTTGATCTAGGTAATTCAATTTAATTTTTAATATAATATAGAATTTTTATGTGAAAGGCTTAATAGCATATTAATATTACAATTTTTTAAAAAAATGTATATTATATATATATATATATATATATATATATATATATATATATATATATATATATATATATATATAATACATTATACTGAGTATTTGTGTACAACTGTGGTTGTTTCTTGAGTCATTCCATCCATATGTTTTCGGCAAATAAAATAACAATCTCACGGATCGATAGATAATATTAATAACTTGATTAGTTGTAATCAGTCAAGTTTGTTAAACATGTTAACATTTGAGATTCAGTACGGATAAACTTGATTAAATTATGTTTCGCTGAAATGAAACAATATACTGATCGATCGTACGAAGGGAAATTTTGAATTTGGGTTGTTTTTTTGCTTAGAATTCTCTCTCTCTGTGTGTATATATATATATATATATATTATTTAATAGAAAAATCGTTTTAATCAAAAAATAATGAATTCAACTATATGAAATACATGTTAATTAATAATAGTATATTGTTAAAAGTATATTATTTCACTAATTGCATTGTTTTGTATAGTTTAGTTTCTAAGCCTTTGATATATTTAATTTATCCTTTTATTAATTATTTAAGAGTGAGTTGAAAATTGTTTCCAAAAAAATAGATCTTTATGTTATGTTTTATTTAAATCTCCTGTTGTTTTCTTGTGGAAACTGTAAACGTTTATATATTCTACAAGAAATATATATATATATATATATATATATATATATATATAAATATGTGTGTGTATGTATCTGTGTGTGTGTGTTTGTGAATTTGTGTGTATGTCTGTGTGCGTATGTGTGTATATGAGTGTGTATGTTACAATATTCGCAATATTGTCTGAATTGGTTGAATAACAAAGGTCTACAGCAGAAATGATACTCTGTCGGAGGTGATCAAATTAAATTGTATGTACGAAACAAGGAGAGTTGACATTATGGGAACATAATATGTCACCTAACTAACCTTCTTCAAGACTAATAGTTCTAGTTATGCTGTTCGGTTATACTAGCAAATTTTATTACAATTATGGGACCGTAACGTAATTAAGTTGACCAGACGACAGAGTTATGGTTTTCTGGCAGATGCATGATAGCAATTATAGTCTAGAGACAGGTTAGTTTGTCATGTTTCAGATGAAGTGACATGTGTTTTACTAGCAAATATACATATATACATATATATATATATATATATACATATATATATACATATATATATATATATATATATATATATATATATATATATATATATATATATATAAACACCAAGCTATCCAGTTAAACATAATTTAAACATAAATCATCGTTACATTAATACATATATATTGAAATAATGTAAAATATACTAAATTCACACACACACACATATATATATATACATATATATATATATATATATATATATATATATATATATACATATATGTATATATATATATATATATATATATATATTCATTATCTTCAATTAACATCTGGATAAACATCTTTCCTCATTTCTTTTAATTTTTATCCAATATATCTCTGTTTTTTATTTCATTTTCAATGTAATTTTTAATATACTTATTTTATTAGTTATTTTATGAAATCTTTTTAATTTCTGAATATTAGTTGATGTTTTCTACGTATTTCCATTTTAAACCTCTTACTCTTTTTCTAGAAATATATCTATAAATAATTTTTATTTTTCATATATTTTATTATTATTGGTTTATCTAATATTTCTCTTTCCACATAATTTTCTAGTTTTTGAAGTTTACGTTCGTAGACAAAGAGAAAATACTATTATTTATAATTCAATTTAATTTCATAGACCTTAATCTACTCAAATCCCATAACTTAAATACACCTATCATAAAATTCTCAAAAATGTATTTTATGAAATTAATCGTTTAATTGTATGCTAATCTAATTAAATTTTTCTTCAAAAGCTTTTCTTGTAATTACAAATATACAACTTTTAATGATTTTAAAAAGTAAAAATAGACTTTAACCAAAGTTGTTACTAATTTTTTTTATCTGGAGCTACTTATTAATTTTATTGAAGACATAATTTGATTTTTATTGAAAATAAATTTATTAGAAACATGTCAACATGAACCCCTAATCTGATTAAACCTTCATAATATTTATAATATATAACCTAATAAAAATATCTAGTTTATAAGTGTTTATCTTATTATATGTGTTTTAGAAAATTTAAATGTGCATGTAATTTTCTGTTTTTAAATAACCGAAAAAACGTAAATGAATTTAACGTAATTATTAAATAAGTTTAATACAAACTGGATAACTTTACAAGCTTTTTGTGGTATAGTGAGTATGTTTAATGAAGTAAGATTATCGCTGCCATATTTTTTACGATAAATATTGAATACCAGAAAATATTTGAGTTTATTTATGTTAATTTGTGAATATATTAAGTACTTAAGTAATTAACTAAACAACAAATACAAAGAGCAATGGACAATAGAACCGTATATATATATATATATATATATATATATATATATATATATATATATATATATATAATGTATATATGCACAGAGTACGTGTCGAACACCACAATAAATCAATGAAATGCAAGACAAGGAGCCCATAATATAACTAAAAGTGCATAAATCAAAGCATCACTGTCAGACAACACGTTGAATTTATGATTCATGTACACGATTTCTCCATATATGAGTTATATCTAGTTTGAAGCTGTGGTGGTACTTGCATGGCATACAAGATATTGAGTTAGCGACAATCTGTGTACATTTCGATGGAAGCCATTTTACACTTTATGTGATACAATATGTAAGGTGTATTTTTGGATACGTCATTTAACAAAAACAGTTTCTCATACCTTCGGTTCATATTTCGTCTTGTGGTTTTTGCTTGCTGACATATTGTGTAAACGTGGTTCTAGAGTGCACACCGTTCAGCTGTGATTATTAAAAGTGAACTTAAAACTTTTATACATACATTCATAAATAAATACATACATGTGCACACAGCTATATATATATATATATATATATATATATATATATATATATATATATATTATATGTGAAATTCAATTCTTTATAGGTACTAAATAATTAAAATTGGTACTAAAAATATTACGTATCACCAAATTTTACTACACATGGCTAAAAATACCTATAAAATCAAATTATGAATAATAAATTTCACATAATATCGTATTAATCTTTTAGTAAGGCTTCATTTATTTAACCAGATTGTCTACTAAACTGGACAGTTTCCAAACTATATGATAGGTTTATGTTACACTCTCATAATAAAAGTATTTTTAGATTAAACTTGTATATTAATATTTTATTTTTTAAAACCCTCTAAACTATTAAATTAATAGTTATATTTTTATATATCAGGCTTTAAAATATAGAATATCATAAACGATATGCTGATAATTTTTTTTTCTAAACAACAATGAGCGTTTTATACAATATAATACAAAAATTATAAGTATGATATAGTACCTAATATTTAATGGGGTAAAAAAATAAATAAAACACTTGCAGACATTAAAAGTAATGAATATTAATTAATTCAAATCTCGCTTACAATATTATAGGTTAGTGGGCGCCTAACTTTTTTTTATCATATAATAGGAATGAAAACAATAATTATAAAACATTTGATACGATAATAAAAATAAATAGTACAATTCTATGTTCAATATTAAAACTGAATGAAATAAATCAACAACAAAATTAGAAGTAATGATTTTGCTTGAAGTAAAATAACGACAGAGAAATATAATTTAATTATGTTTAGATCTAAAATTATATAATTAAATTATCTTCTCACAATATTACAGTTATCTTCACATAATAATAACAGCGTCTTTTCATGATATAAAAAATATTTTTATTCTTTTATCAATTTATTACTGAAATGGAAAATAATAAACATTGTTGTAATATAAAAATTAAGTACTTGAGATATTTTACTGAAAACATATTACTTTTTGCTTTATATATATATATATATATATATATATATATATATATATTTATATATATATATATATATATATTTATATATATATATATATATACATATATATATATATATATATATATATATATATAAAGTCAACTCTAATTCAATATTTAATATTTATGTATTCCAATTCGTATTGATATATCAAATAAGTAATCAATATTGCTGGTACCACAAACATTTATATTAATATCAAAGTTCCTATTTCAAACGTTAGTTGAATTAATTATTTGAAATATTAATGATTATAATATGAAATAATGAATAACCATCTAACTAAAGTTTATACGGAACATGCAACATGGACGGGATATTAATTGATTTCGTATAATAGTTTCATTAGTAAATATGGAGAGTTTATTACTCACTACATTGAATTGAATGTGGTGAAATAATAATTTATAATAACGTGAACATTTTGTTTATGACTTGTTGAACATGTTCAAAGTTATTAAAAATTGATTAGTCATTTACAATTGAAATTTTAATTAATACTGTTACAAACAAGATTCACTTGCTAAAAAAAATTACTTTCAACCTAATATATATGAAAAATATTAAAAAGTGAAGAATAAAAGTTTAAGAAAAAATATAAATTAAATCAAATAATATCTGTTTAAGAAAATAGGAAAAATGTTTTGAGATATTTTAATTAGTTGAATTTGATATCAGAATAAAAGCCTTACAATTGAAAAAAAATGTTTTTGAGAATAAAAGTGTTAACAGTAACATTTAGAAAAACAATTACATTTTTCTGTTATGCTTAAGTTAAACTTAAGTAATATAAATTAATAAAATGTGTTAAAGTTTGCTCTAGTAGAAAATGTAACTGTATTGTAGTTATTAGAAACTTTTTCCGTATTATTTGGGCAAAGATTTCTTTAAGGATTACTATATATACTATATTTAACAGAAAAGAAAACAAGCTCCAAAATCATTTAAATTTCGTTAATTAAATTATATATAAAAGTTTGATATATATGTATACGAGTATATATGTATATATATATAGAGAGAGAGAGAGAGAGATATTCATGTATTGTACTCATATATATATATATATTGAAGAAAATATAATTAATTGTGAATAAAATTATAGTTATTGTTTGTTTTTGTAACTGTGATCTTTATTGGTATATAGATGTATTATTCTTGTGACCTTTGTCCTTATGAATCACATGAGTATTTATCATGACTAAATTCAGCTCTTAAGACATCTTTAGGTAGTTTGTACAGTCATTTATATGCTGTCTAATGAAAAATAAAGACCTACAGAGTCGTGATAGATAAAGAATCGTAAAATTGACAATGACTAAGGCTACGAGGGCAATAAATAAAATTATATTTGAATATTTATGAAATAACATTAGTATTTATGGTTCTGAATTAATTTTTAAACATTTAAATTTTTAGCGAACAAAATTATGTACATGAAATTAATGTATACACTAAAAAAGTTAATTTTGTAATTATAATTCACAATTTTTTAAAATTTTTATCAATCATTTTTAAACATGAATAGTTTTTATTTATTGTTCTTAATATTAAATACGATTAGAGTAAATGTTATAATTTTTTTTTACTTTAACGATTTTTTTATATAAATTTGTATTAAAAACATCGAAATCTCTCTATAATACTTATACATTTATTTGAAATTCAAAATTTTAGTCTTAGATATTCAGTAAAGCAATTTTAAATGATTCACAATTGAGTATAATTAAATAAACATGTATTTTTTTATTCAAGATATTTTAAAATTTTGTTTATTGATTAGCTCATTATAATTATTAACAAAAGTAGCACTGAATAAATTTTCTGTATAGGATAATACGAGATTTCTACAATTTTTTTTTATATTTGGTGATTTTTGCTGATGATTTTCAATGTGAACTTATTTTGATGTATTTGAAAAAATCAATACTTTATCTTTTTCTAAAACTAATATTAATTATCCATTTTAATTATTTACTGTAGTTTTCTTTAAATAATGAAATCTTTCTTAATCTATATGCAATGAAAATAATTCTAGTCATTTTTTAAATAAAATGATTTCACTGGTCCAATATGTATCTATTTATATTTGTTGATGATATTATATATTTTATATATTTTTATATTCTATATTTTTCGAGACATTCAGAATTTCTTTCAATTTATTCAAATGTATCAGTGCCTTTTTTGAAATCATTATATTTTCCAGTTTTTCAATGCAAGTTAATTATAATGATTTTAATGTAATACATATTAGATTTATTCAAAGAGCTGGGTTATAGTATGAGATAAATTTAAAATCAATACATCAATCAGAAGTACATATTTATTCTTTTATATTAACGATGAATATAAATAAGTTCTCTATATTTTATATATTTCATTAGACCTATTGGATTCAACGCAATATTATTTATTATTTAGTTTAATACAAGGATTTTTCGAACTAATTTGAATTGATTTATCTTGGCTTTCTATAATTTATCTTTACCAAATCTTATCTTATTTGGCTTGCTAATACAAATGTAAAATGTAACCTCTAAAGGTACAACTCGGATATACCATTATATTAGTCCATATTTTTTGAAGAAATTTGTCAATTATTTTAGTAAATATGTATAATAATGAATAAAGATTTCTATTTATTGCCAAGTTTAAATAAATTTTATCTTAAATTGAAGATTTCTACATTTGCATACAGTTGCGGTATTATAAACATTAATATTAATAATATTTAAAATAATACACTTTTACATTAAAAAACTGTTGAATGTAATTTTGCAGATTTATTTATAGATAGTTTTTATTTTATATTGTGCAGATTTATTAATAGATATATGCTCAAAACTTCTGATTTTGGTTTATATTATTTTAATTATAAATTTTAGATAAAATGTTTTCTAATTCAAATCGATATATAAAATTATATGGATTAATAATTGATATCAAATTTTATAAAATGAATTTTTCAATTGTTATTTAATATCAGTTATGATATTTGAATATAACGATAATTATAAAATAATTTTAATTCGTTTTTCGTTCATTGCATAGTTATATTTACTTAAATATTTCAACATTTTTGAAAATTACGTGCCGAAACTAACAGTAAGGCGCAAGTACGCGTTACACATATAACATTTTTATACAGGAGTATATGCGCTTCTGTATATTATTTGTGCAAATGTATACATGTTACGTGTACGTGCACACATATGTATATTTGGATTTATAGAACGGTACAACTCTCTGTCTTTTTGTATGTATGTGTCAAGCAACGGAGCTTTTTATTTTTATTTTCATGTCCCTCTGCAGCTGTCACCCATGTGGCCCGACCACATACATATGACTGCGACGCGACGCGATTTGAATGTCACGTGTGTGCACGTGTCGCGCTTGTCTTTTCGTTGATGGTGGCGGCGCTGGGTAATACTAGTAGACACCAGCATCGAAGAATTTCGAAGAGACTTGCTCACGCGTCTTTTTCCTCTCGTGTCTCGCGACAAAGAATTGGATTTTTTTGCCGCAATGGATTTTTATCTCTTCTCTTACAGGATGTCGTTTATTTGATTTCGTCGGGAAACGTGAAACAATTGGCCGATCAAATATTCGTGATGTTTCTTTGTGTAACAATATACGTGTCGGTCTGGGTCTTTCAAATTAATATTGAAGGAAGTTTAGTTATCTTCACTGTTATATAGTCATATTTACTTACATTTACATACATATACAATATATATATATATATATATATATATATATATATATATATATATAATCTGCTTTAAAGAAAATATATAAAAACTTCTATATACATTTTATAATTATTATTAGCTTATATATATATATATATATATATCACTTTCCTAGAATTACTCTTTAAACTAGTTATTCATATATAATACAGAAAAGGCGGAAGCACTTTATGCAAAAACCTGCTGTTATTAATTGAATACAAATTTATATTTTTATAGTGTTATTTGCTTCCCTTTACATTTACGTGTTTTACAGCTAAGTGTTTGTTTTGTGTAATTTTCTATATTATTCCTAGAGTTTTTATGCGAGTTTCTGTATAAAAACACTATATAATTTAATTAATTATTCTATTATTATTATTTAAGATTTATACTACGATTACTTTGAATCTTCTGAAATTAATTTTAAAAAAAAAATGATTTAATTGTAGCTACTTATACAAAAATGACTATTGTATTCATTGAAATAACCACAATAATAATATTTTAAGTACATTATTTTTAATACAATGGAGTCATATCTATATAGCGTTTCAAATATATATATATATATATATATATATATATATATATATATATATATTTAAGGTTGATAAAATAATAATTGCGGATTATATTCTTCATATTCATATACATTAACATCTTCTTTGATTTTCCTAGCTGTTTTAAGTGATTAAGAACTGTTGCATGAGTAACACCTGATTTTGTGCAAACTTTCGAATTAGAGTACATGGTTCTGATTGAATTAACGCATTCTGTTAGTCGTCGTGAACTAAAAAAAGACACCCGCGACATTCTTCATCTTCAAGGCTCTTATCTTCAGCATGTCATTTTTGGAACCACCATTACATCGTACGTTCATAACAGTACCTACACCAAAAGCATTGTTTAGTTTATAAGCAGTTTTTGGTACTTTACCACCCATTTTGAACTTATACAAAAAATTATGGTTAAAATTCAGAAAACAAAAACCGGAATTATTTTTCTAGGAACATATTACATATATATATATATACATATTAATTTCGAAAATTTAATATTATCATCTTTAACATCACGCAAATGATAGGATATGTATAATTAACTTTGTAAAATTTCAATATATGTGTATTTTAGATAGATTCCAATTAATTGAAAATATTTATTTCGAATTATTTTGGAGCTATGTATGTTTTCTTGGGATATACAATTTTAAACGAAAGCAACTTATATACAGATTTGTATTATTATAGTTAGTAAATTCATTCGGTTCAAATATGACATTTTATAAAAGATGTGAAATAATTTTGATATTATTATTGATCAAATTCATCTTTATGACGAATATACTCATCATACACATCTAACAGGTTAAAAAACATTATAAATTACTTTTTAGGTATTGAAAGTAACCGAAAACAATTTAAAATAAATTAAACTTAAAGGAAAAACTAATATATCACGAACTCTTGATGGTTGTGTCTAAAGCATTTTTGGAGGATTAAATTCTGAGATTTTATATATAAATAAATTTTATATAATTTATTCAAGCTAAATAATAATTTTTAATTATTAAATTATATTTAAAATATTCAGTTATTATCAGTTATATCTAAAATTTTATCTCAAATAAATTTTATAATAAATAATAAAAATGCAATACTTTTATTAATTATGAGTAATTGAAAGAATATATTATATTTATCTATTATATTATTCTTTAGTAAAGTATTATGTACCCAACTATTTTAGTAAAAATGTATGTAAAAATTACTGGATAGTGATTTACAAATTATTTAAAAATATTTATTTATATCTTTTACATACTATATATATATATACATATATATACGTATATGTATATATATATATATATACATATATATATATATATATACATATATGCATATGTGCATACAAACATATATATATATATATATATATATATATATATATATCCACGTGTGTGTATATGAACGATGTGAAGAAATATGAAGTAAAGAAGAAATAAAAAGTGAATGAATAATTCTTTCATTTATAATTTTTTTCGGCATAGACCTGCATTGATGACATCATTATTTCTTCTTTCATGTTTTCTCCATTGACCTCAATATTAGTATTTTACAAAGTAGCGAACCAATCAAAGTAAATTTTCATTACGGGAAGCAAAAATGTCACAAGTGCTTGACAAAATGTGTTCAGAAGCCATCATCTCAGACATATATTTTCGTGACGAATTCAGACGGCTGACGTTTTAAAAATGATTGACAAAAGATATAAAAGTCAAAAACTAAAAGGGAGGACTACTGAAACATCATGCTGTGTCATCGTAACGTCACTTGACAATTTTCAGACTAAAGAAATGTCGGGCAGAACAAATAGGAGAGAACATAATGTCGGCGAAAATTATATGTTCGTATACATTTTTTATATCATATGCATACCGAATAAAAAAGTTACTACACACATATTTTCAGCTGACATTTTTTACCGACTGTGGGAAACATTTATATATACGTTATGGTTATTGTTAAAAATTTAAATCGATAAAAAATATTTCTCGGAGTAGTCTTTTTTTAAATATATTATTTATTTCGTCATAAATTATTATTCGAATCATTCTCTTTGAAAAGTCAATCATGAAATTTTAGTTAAGTAAATTTATTATTATTTTCATAGATTATATATATATATATATATATGCAAATATTTCAAAAATCCATAACAACTGGTAATTATTATAATTTTTCAATTTGTATTAATTAAAATTAGCAACTATATACCACAAAATAAGGTAAAAAAAGTTAAGAACATACCAAATAACCTTATATAAACCTTAAATTCACCTTATACAAACCTTATATGGTTTGTCGAAGCCAAATTTAAAAAAAGTGATTTGTGAAATGCCTTTTAATGTTTATTACGCTGTTCGACTATATAATATAAAATACTTATAAAATAAAAAGTTTTGTTCCTTCAGTATGTTTGTTATTCTTTTATTAGTATCATAAATTTGACAGGAAATAGATGATTTACTGACCAATATATAGTTTATATATTCGACTTATGAAAATTACATTTAAGGTTCAACAAGTACCTTATACGGTTCACTGTGGCCCGTATAAGTTTCACTACCATCCATATATGGTTGTTACACCTATAAAATGTGATCTTCTTTACCGTATAACAATCATATAAAATCACTTTATATGCCTTACAAGATTAATATAAAGTATATATAAAGTGTTCATATAAAGATTCTGATCCTTATATGGCTTGTATAAGAAAAATCAAAAACCTTATACGGAAGATATAAGATTGAGGATTATTAGGGTCCTAGTGACTATTTTCTCGTTTTTAATCTGAAGATAGCGATATACAGGTAACGATTAACAATGAAGATAAGCATTAACAATTAGTTTCACTCGATTCCAAATACAAATAATTGGTCTTCAGTAGAATAACTCCTTTAAATAAGAATTTAAAAATTCTGAGATCTATGAAAAGTAAAAACATATTTTTTTCTGTAATTTACATTTCTTTGTCCTTATGAAGATATTTTCTTTCTGTGCATATATTATTATATCAAACGTGACTGTATAATACACACACATATACACACACATACCTATATATGTATATATATATATATATATATATATATATATACACGTATGTATGTATGTATGTATGTGCGTGGGAATGTATGATAAATGCTGTTTTGACTGCAAACCTATTTGATGATTTCAAAATAATAATGTCAAATTATCAGTAATAAAAAAAATTTTTTATACAATATTTGTTCAAACGTAAACATAAAACTATTGATCAAATGTAAAAGTTATTACAAAACAAAAGTGAAAATTGTCCTTAAAAAAAATATATTGAAAAAACATGCAAAAAATTCATTTAACATTTCTTTTCAGTGTATGTTTTTTTAAGACAAAAAAGATATATAAATGAAAGAATAGTAAAAAATGGTAACAACAAAAGCATACTTAAAAGATCATCTCCGAAACAAAGGACACTTTAAAACAAACAATGACGTCACAAGCTTGAGACAACGTGGCGTCGACGCCAACGTCTCCTACGACACGACAACCACCACCCGAAACCGCCTCGATGCAACAATTGCGTCGCGGCTAATTATAAACACGGTACAATTTGCGGTTAAAACGTACGACGTACAAGGGTGCGGGAATGTACGGACCAGCAGGTTACTTAAATGGGACGAAATTAAGTGAACTAGCTGGTTGGGTGTCTGACGTCGCTGCTTGCTCGCAGGAACTAAATTGTTAGCCATTGTTCCCAAAGACTACGGTGGTTTTCTATATAAATTATGTTCCAAACTCCAGCGTGTCTTAAATGAAGTTCCCGCTAGCGGGAACACTAACTCTATAGTCTGTCACAGATAAAAATAAACTGGTGTTATGCGGGCATGCACACTTGTGTTGCTTGTTGCAGATTTAATGTCGTATGTTTCGTTTTTTATATGTGCCACGTTGTATTTTTAAGCAAAAACATATTTTTTATATTTACTGCAAATATAAATTAACATATATATTTCAAACATGCGTATACGCAAGTTGAGTGAAGATAAAGATTTTTTATTTTCGATCTTTCAACTGGTAATTTGTAACTTAATACGATAAATATTATCATTTGTACCACACTAGGCAGTTTATAACTTAAAACACCAAAGTAGTTTGTATTCCTCCAGAAGTAAATTATGTTACATTTTGACATTCTCTGGAAACTTTCTAACTGGCAATATTATTTCATAAACCTTGAATGTTAAGAAAGTTCTAAAGAAGAAAACATTTTTTATATAAAGTATTTTTTATATTCAAACGCAATCTAATATATTGGTAAGAAAATAATTGCGAGTTTTGTTTAATTTTTAACCTTACTCTTTTTCAATAAAATTATCGTTTCATGGTGTTCATATTAATATAATTTTAAAGTGCATTTTTCGGTGTGTATTTTGGTAGCATCGACATTGGTTTTGTTATTAATTTTACTTCAAACTAGGCTATTGAATTAAAGATGGAAAAGAAGAAAATAACAGCAAATTTTTTGTATGAGTTCAAAATGGATGGTAAAGTAGCAGAAGCTGCTTGTAAACTAAACAATGTTTTTGGTGTGGGTGCTGTTAAGGAACGTATGGTACAATGGTGGTTCCAAAAATTTCGTACTGGGGACAAGAGCCTTGAAGATGAAGTTCACGGGCGTCTTTCTTCAATCATAACTACCAACTGAAGGCATTAATTAAATCAGAACCACAAACAGCAATTCGAAAGTTAGTACAAAAGTTAGACGTTAGTAATTTAACACTTCTAGACCACTTAAAACAGGTAAGAAAATCAAAAAAAGCTTTAAATATATATGAATTGAAGGTCATTAAGTTCAATTATTTTCTTACAAACCTAATAACTTAATATACAAGTATATATATATATATTGTTTTAATGGTAGTGGTCATTTTGAATCACAATACTGTATTTAAAAAGTATCAAATCTGCCAGAAAACGACAAGAAAATAAGATTTCAACGGAAATAAAATTCAAGATATATTGTTATTATTTAGAATAAATTTCATTTTATGATTTTGTTCGTCCAGTTCATGAAGAAATTAATACAAATTTATAATTATAAAATTACTCTGAAATATTGTTACATATTTTTTTCGAAAACCGGGACTGCTTACAACTAATTTGAAAAATTTTACTATTGATTGTTTTGTCTTTGAATGATATGAATTCGTAAAATAGTTATAGGAAAAACTCTAGTGACCCAATAGACTAAAATTAAACAGAAATATAGATCGCAATTAAAATAATGCCACAGATGAATTTAGTACTTTCGTCATATACTGTATACATTTTACACTTCATATAGTTACACACATACACACACACACACACACATATATATATATATATATATATATATATATATATATATATATATATATATATATATATATATATACGAACATAAGAGTGTGAGTGCGTATAAGATAGATTACATTTTTAATTAAAATTAATGGAAGTGAAATTTACTTTAGCATACGTGCTTAAAATACGTGGCATAGACTATATAACAATAATAGGGTTGTAGACGAAAGGAGATTTCTTACACCGGCATCCAGTGTGTCTAACCGAGTTATGGGAAAGTAAGAAACATATGCTGTAAGGTGTAACAACGGAGGGGAAAACTCAATTGTTTCAAACTTTGTGGCGGTGATGCGTTTTATATACACATATACATATTCACACGCATATGTGTATTTATATTCCCATGTATACATTTACATAAGTATATCTACACATACACACACACACACACACACATATATATATATATATATATATATATATATATATATATATATATATATATGAATGTATACATGTAAGAAACCGTGTTAAGGAAATGAAAATAGAAAGATAAAATAGTTGTAATATAAGTTTCTTAATGATCAAATTTTGGTTTTATTATTTTTAATATGACAAGATTAAAATTAAAATCAAATATTATAACCTAATTCTGATTTTATTAAATAATATTTCTTTAAATACAATTTACCTACAATATAAAAATATGAAAAAATGATTACCTGATTCTTTTTAAACAGTTAAACAGCTAATTATCATTTATAAAATTTTATATATTTTTTTAAAATAAAATCTAATGTTACATTACTTTAATTTTTTTTTTAAATACTAATTTTTTTATATTGACAGAATATAGTTATATTATTCATTATAATTTAATAACCAATTTTCAAAATTTTATTAGAAAAGTTATTAATTTTCATTTTATTATAAATTTAATTAATTAATTAATATGATTGAAAAATGAAGAATTTTGTATTTAAAAAAAATATTTTTACAAATAAAATATATATTTAGGGATTAAAATTCATTAAAATTTGTAAACTACAGTGAATTTCTACAAAGGATATAAAGAGTGAAATTGTATATGCTTTTCATTTAAATACATGTACATGTATAATATCTTAAAGGAGTAATTATATTTATGAACGAGTAATTAATTCAAATATATACAATTTTAAACAACATGAAGATCAACATATTGATAATCGAACATGACATTTAATATAGTGCCTCGTTTGGTTGAAAGCACATGTTTAGTTATTATCATATTTCGAAATAGTCATATCGCATTTTCTATGCATGAATATTGATCGCTTTGAATTAATTACAGATTTAAGATTATCAGTGTTCGTGTACTTATTATTCATAAAACGTTCAATTCTATTATCGAATCGTATTTATGAACTTAATTAAAATTAATTATTGAAATGAAATTGTTGAAAAAAACTATTTAAGTCGTGGTTATTGTTTTCGATAAGCATATTTATTTGAAAATTATTATGTTTCTATAAATGTTTATTTATTGACTAATTTTTTAATATAAATGAGCTTCATTTTCTGATTTGACTTCTAATCAATTACATTTGAATAATAATGAATTTCGTTATAAACTACTACGTTTTTTTTTAAATTTATTAACCCCTTGTAAAATTATAAAAACATATTATTTATGTATATATATATATATATATATATATATATATATATATATATATATATATATATAATTCTAAGCATTAACCTATATATAAAAATATTAATATCTTTTTTATTTAATCAGTTTACATTACTGTTAAATGGAAATTAACTTTTTTATGAAGGGCATATTATAGAATAAAATAATATATATATATATATATATATATATATATATATATATATATATATATTACAAATCTCAATTCAAATTAATTAAGACGTTCATATCTTTGATAATAAAAACATGAATTTATGTTAAAAACAACTGTTTAGTGAAAAATATAATAGTAGTAAAAATTAACAATAAAACCATGAATATATATATATATAGTTTGAAATGACGATAATATGGGTAATAAAAATATGTTTTATAATTAAATAAAGCTAAAAATTCACATTTTTAATTTTATTCTGGAGTTTTCGAGATTTAAAAAGATAAAAGAATATTTTATTTTAGAGGAAAAAACTAATAATTTGCTATAAATTTATTAAACGGTCTTCATTTTTTGAATCACCTGCTTTGTTTTTTTAAGTAAATAAACAAAAATGACTTAACTTAAGACTAATAAAAAATCACTTTCACTATAAGAGAGAATTACAACACTTATTATCTGTTTAGTAATGTGTTGAAAATTATATTTCTATATAAAATGTATCGTTGAATTTGTATACAAATTAATACCTGTATAAAAAATTAACGATTCAAAAATTTAAATCTTTAAAAAATAGAGATAATAAGTAGGAAATTAACTTGTTTTTGTGCATAATGTTAAAAGTGAATTGAAGTTAACATCTCAATGGCTTGAAGATGTCACGAATTCATAAAAAAAACACAACAGTCTAAAACTAACAACAGTAGGATTTAATAACGATTTTGTTATTTATTATTTACTTTTGTCTCTGAAAAATATTTTTTTAAAATATAAATTTTACACAAATAACAGATTAGTAACGATATAAAATTTTGATTGAAATTAACAATTATTATACATTTTTATGGTCTAATAAAACCATGTTCTCGGTTTTCTATAAAACCTGCACTTTGTATAAAATTCAATGATTTTATACACAACGTTTATGAATTTATTAAAAGAATGAATATTTTGATATTTTATGTCATAAAATTGATATTATTTAACATTAATCAAAACTGTTACATACTTTTTTTTAATAACGAGTACAGAAATATTTATTTCATGGAACTGACGTTTGGTATTGAGTAAAAAAATAACCCCCTTAACAAGATTTTTAATTAAATACCACTTGCACTGAATGACCAAAAAGCTCATTTACAAATATTTAATTCAGTTTAAAAACATATATCTACATAAACTTTTACAAAAATAACATACTATTATTATAATTATACTACAATTCATAACATTCATCTAGGTTAGAGTAAAAATAAAATGTATTTTTAATTAAAAAAATGTTTTTCGGTTTCACATTTGGCCTCAAATAAATATTAAATCATTATACTTCATACAGAAAAATATGTTAAAAACCATTTCTAGGTTAGTTTATTTAATGAACTTAATATACATATATATATATATATATATACATAATTTTTAACTTCATAAACTTACGAATCATCTTTATTTAAATATCACGTTTATAGACTATTAGGCTATTCAAATCATTTTCAAATCTTCACGAGTATTCCAGTGGACGTATTCGAACGATTGGACGTTCGTATAGATTTTTTACGCATAGAGTATAGGAGATTTATGTAGCGCAGATGCATGTAGGTATACGAACCAAGGGCATCAGCAGTCAACGACCGTCCTAAGGCTAACCTTCAACCCCGTTAGACAGCAACATCGAATCGTATGTTAGCCAATATCTACAACCCTTACCATCTGTGTCACTTAGACCCTTCGTCTACTTCACTTTATGAGGCTCGGAAATTTTTGGATGTACATTCTTCGGTAATAGATAATGGATTACGTGACACTTTCATTGAATATAAATACTTATTCATATATATATATATATATATATATATATATATATATATATATATATATATATATATACACATGTATTTATTAAATATTATGAACGAAGTGAATATTTACAATTTCTTGCAGTATTTCTTATTTTATTTTCATGTACAACATAAATTCAATATTAAGTTATTATCGGTCATAAACTTTTCATTCTTATTCAGGAAAATAGAATATATATATATATACATATATATATATATATATATATATATATATATATATACATATATAAATTTATATATATATATACATACACACATACATATATATATATATATATATATATATATATACAAAACCAATAATTTTTAAATTGAAGAATTGTGCCATACAATTTGTGGTACTAAAGTTTCTCATTCAGAATAATTATAAATATTAGTTTGATTTTGAAATCAAACAGGATAAATGATAATATTTTTTTAAACTACGAAATCCTATCTTGGATAAAATATATTAAATTTAATTGAATTTAAACATATTTAATTATATATATATAAATAGAAAATTTTCAAATATCTCAAAGTAACCATAAAATTAATATAAAACTTAGATTAGAAACGAAACTAAACGTAACTAACTTAGTTAATTTTCAATCATTTAGTTCTACTCTAATAATAATTGTTTCAATAAAAGGATACAGACACACACACATACACACACACATATATATATATATATACATACAGAGCAAAAACTCTTTCAATTATTTAAATAAGAAATATTAAGCATGCACACCACGAGCTCATCTTACTGTTGCTCTATTATTTTGCTACCAAAATTACAAAACAAAAAGAGTAAAACACTCGTATGCACACATACTTTATATATATATATATACATATATATATATATATATATATATATATATATATATAAATATATATGTATATATACGTCTTAAAGTGCTAGTGTCGCATAACTTGTATTATACGTATGGGATACGAACAGAGACTTGTCACTGTTCCCTAAGGACACAGACGATTTAAAAGCCCATGTTGTGTTTATCCCTTATGACTTAATGTTCAAACGCTGCCAGTTGACGTGGTTTTATAGAAGATGTAGGAGAGGAATAAATATTAAGTGTTATATAAATAAAGAATGAAAAAATATTCTTCATTTAAAAATATTTGAAGATGGAATTGGAATCATAAATATATTTCTTATACAAAAATAGTATATGTATGTGTATATATATATATATTACAGAAACACTTAATGTATTCATTTTTTAATATTTAAATACTGGTTTGTAGTATGTCACTGTTTACGATTTGAAACTGTGATTAAAATCATTTAACCTAATTATAACCAACATACTGCTTCAATTTATACATTGTTCAACTGATTAAGTAGTAAATAGAATATACTGGAGATGGACTTGACATATCAACATTAATTTGTGTTTGTGCACAGTGTTGACGAAAGTGATTCAGTCAGACATGTGTAACCATACACTGCGACCTACCATTCTAAATCTATTATGTAATAAGTTGTGACAGGAAGACCATAGGTTTTGTTTTCACTCAGTTTTAATCTACGTTACGAGAAATTGAATAGACGTGCAGGGGAACTCTTGTAGACGATGTTGAATGATAACTGACTCAACTATATGTATACTCTGTTCTTTAAAAAATATAAATTCATCAAAATAACAAACATATATATATATTTATTAACATATATCAAATGTATATATATATATATATACATACATACATACATATATATATATATATATACACATGTGTATCAAAATAAAAAAAATAAATTATAAGATAATATACCGAATATAAATTTAATAAATTCCAATAAAACTATAATACCTACATAATACGAGTATAGCATTAAATGATGAAAAAAAAATTATTAATAAATTATAATTTAAATTTTAAAATCGTTGAAAAATAAATCAGAATTAAGGCAGCAAATTAAGTAATAACTATTTAAAGCCAATGACCTTGTATACTTATGTATTTATAAACAAGACATATATATATATATTATATTTAGGAGGATTCAATTTGGGCTTCCACATGAAAGTATTCACAAAAACGGAAAAATTAAAAAAAAAAACATGTTATTCTCCTTTAGTGTTTTAGTTCAATTGTATTTTAGTATTGAATGAAACTAAAAAACTAAATAAAAAATAACATGATTTTTTAATTCCTCCACCCCCTTGTAATACTGCTATGTGGAAACCTAAACTGAATCATCATATATATATATATATATATATATATATATATATATATATATATATGTACATATATGGATATTAAATGATTTGTATATTATAGAATATTATATGATATATAGTAGAATTCACTTTTAGCGACCTTAATTATTATAATATATATTAGATGTTCAATTTGACTTTTTATTTAATATCATTGTGAACCTTATCAATTCAAATGATTTTGATATAATAAAAAAGTTACTTTTAACGAATAAATTGAAGAAAATAACGGTTTTTAGGATGTTGACCAGAACTGAAAAATGTGAATTATAAAAATTAATTTAAAAAAATTGTGATACATGGTATTTAAAAAGCTTACACTGTATTTACTCTTTGTCAAAGATCAGAAATGGGGTGCCTGAGAGTAATCTGTAGCTCTGTTGGTTGAACTGTAAGAACAGTGGCTACTAGAGCGTAACTGAAATTCTCTAAAACTATTCGAAAATCCTCTACTAACGAAACGGCAGGTGATTTCAGAGTGCTATCAGTGAGTGTCAGTGCTCAGTATTCACACTGTGAAGAGAGATATTTTCGAGAGAGAGCCTTAAGTGTTCTTCAGTTTTATATAATAGTGACCCTTTGCGTTTACAAACCATGAAACAGAATTTGTGTCAATTTCTGTTTCATGACTTGTTAACGCAAATTTATGACTGTTTAGTCTAAAAGTACTTTAATATGATTCATACTAATTAATATTTAATTTAAAATGAAGAAGGAGTTTCTAGAAATAGTTTAAACGCCATAGAAACAAATGTTTTTCACTGCTGTAATTATAAACGAGTGAGTTTAGAAAACTTCTAAAGAAACAGTGCTTCTAAAATTCGATTTATTGAATTAGAATACTTATTAATTTTGTCTTAGCAAAAATATTTGTTGAAGCGTTCAGCATCAAATAAAGTAATTTTAACGACTTAATTCAATCAGTGTTTCGAAAATATAAGAAGGATACCAGTTCTTTTTTTAATCCTGAATTCCAGATTGACTTTTATATTTACTCATAATAAAACATAAAATTTCAAAGGTGTGAAATGTATTAAAATAGATATTAAAACAAAGAGTAACTGTTTAAATGGCATTATATATGAATAGCATAGAAAAAAGAATTATTTTTACTAGACGATCATAAAAAAAACTTAGTTGCTTTAAGAAAGAAAACTTTTATCTACGAATTACGGGAAGAATAAAAAAATAGAATACAGAATATATAAACACGTCTAATAATAAAATTAAAAACCTTCAATTGATTAAAAAAAGATCTTTTTCTTACGCACAAATTTGAGACTTCAGAGTTTATGAAAACATTGAAAATACACATCAATAGCACAATTCTTTATCAATGTGTCTATAAGTGAATTTTTCTGAATGAATATATATATATATATATATATATATATATATATATATATATATATGTGTGTGTATATATATATATATATATATATATATATATATATAAATTGATATTTTTGTTGTTCACTCTTATAAGATATCCTGGATCGAACTTAGTCATCTACAACATAAGTGGAAGTTGATATAGAGTCTATTTCATTCAAACAGAAGAAATAGTTCTCGATTTGTAAAAAAATATTCCCAAAACTTTTGTGTAGTATGTATACTGTATATTGAATTCAGAAGCATATACTTCCTGTAGTTTCAGCATTCGATAAAGCTGTTTCAATAGAGATTGTAATATAAACTTTCGGAACATTTTTATTATATCAAAATTTTATGATCATAATATATGGAGAACACCATCGTCTATCGTAAAATATTCAGATAGTGTACAAGCAAATATATCAAATATTCACTGTTCCATAAACAGATTGATACGTTGAACAATGGACATAACGACAACAATGATTTTCTGTACATACAAAATAAATTTATCTCAATTGGAAATAACAAATAAATATTATTTTGTATACACAACAGGGATAATATTTATAATATTTACATTTTTAGTGATTATAATAAAGTAATTTTTAATTGAGCTTATTTTTAAAAGATAACTTTTACTAAAATATATTACTTTCCTAAAAGTTGTGTAGAATTTCTAAGGAGTAGTCGATTTTATTTATATTATTCATTTTTCAATTTATAAACATTTTATTTTGAATTGTATTATTTTAAAATAAAGTCTTAATTATACACTTTTACAACAAAAGGGACTATGTTTTGATTAATTAATTTATTTGATAATATTATTATCACACAAGTACAGATTTTTAAATAAATTTAAAGGTAATTTACTGCTAATTAATATTAATTTATTGATATTAATATCTGTCAAATTAATAGTTGCTTCACAATTTTACAGGTCTGTATTTCAATATATGAACACATTTATCCTTCAAATAATAAAAAAAATAATTTTAGATAAAATTGTAGGTTACAAAGCATTCATCAATTTAACTCACTTTAAATATTTTAAGAAAGAAATTCGTTTAAAAAACATGGTGGTTTACTAAAAAGAATATGAATAAGTCACCTTACTTCTAAAAGAAAATTTTCTATAGCAATAGAAATAAGTTTGTAAATTTTAATAATTTTGTAAATAAAATAGTATTAAAAAATTTAAACAAGAAATTAAATGATAATATTAAACCAACAGTTAATCATATAGTGATTTAAAATGATACGAAGATATTTATTTAGATAAGAGGATGGAGTGCGTAATTTATAAGTTATTAACAAAATAATTAATCACTCTAATAAGGTATAATAAAAAAATTTTTTTGAAAGTTATTTCAATATCAACTTAGTCGTGTTTCAACAAAATCAGAATCTAATATCTTCAGCTAAAAGAGTAAAACAATAAATCCTATATAATGTACCTGAGTCTATGAAAACACTTCTTCAAAGTCTTAATCTCAGAGTATTATGAGAATACTTGAAATGGAAAATTAGAAAATATAATACTTTAAGTAAATGTAGTTTAAGAGCTAAAATGTTCGAGAATAAGTTCAAATAATACCTATAGAGTATTAACAAACTTAGTAAAATCTATCCTAAAAAAGATCTATTAAAGTTTTCATCGCCAAAGGATATTCAATTAAAAATTTAAACATTAATCTACTTTCTATTTTTTTTTAAAAATACTGAATTTTTATTTCTTTTTCTTAAATCATAGTGCATGTTAGTTTAAGATATAATAAAAATTGTCATTATTAATGAATTTTAAATAGGACTGATGTGTTTTTTTATTAAATTAATATATTTTATATGAATTAAGATTTTAGATAAATGTGATAGTAAAAAAATAACTGCTTTATTGCAAATATGATTCACATTTTTAAGGAATAACAACCTTGTGAAGACATAAAAGTATTCGGTAAGATGTTTATAAAAGAATAGTTAAATATGCATTGAGTTTTAATTAACGATAAATTATAAATTGTTTGAAAAAGTCTTCAAAAATTGTAACATATATCATAATAATAACTGTAATTTTTATCATTTTAAGTGCACGAAAAGAGAATAAATCTCAGATTCTTAAAGAACACAAATTCATGTAATGCTTGATTGTGTAATGAATTTAGATTTTAAATTTATAAACTTTATAATAGATTACATGAAATACAGAAACACATTAACAAAACTTGGTACTTTATAGTTTTAAAATTAGAAGTAGAATTATTCTTGGCTCATTTACTTCTTTACATGTCCATTTGAAAAAGTTTTTTGATATCATTTGAAAGTATTTTTTATTAATTATATGCTTAACGTAATATATAAGTTTTTGTTCCATTTACACACATATATACACATATATACACATATATACATACATATATATATATATATATATATATATGTGTGTGTGTGCACACACATACATACATACTTGTATGTAAGTATGTTTACGTTTAATTAAAAAAAATACCATTTACGAAAGATGCAGAAATGAAAGAATGATAATAATGATTCATATTTTCATAAAAGCAAGATTCAGCGACATCATCAAAATGTACAGTAATAATTTAACTTGATTCTGATCTAAAAATATATTCGAAAAGTTCTTAGTTGAATGCGACTCATAATTCGTTTTTGACTACATGAATCAACGTGTCGCCATTGCCCAGTGGCCTATAAAAAAACTTCTTAGAGGTATTTAAAATAAAGAATCTGGCGTATAAAACTCTTCAGGTTCGCTCCCGTGAACCGTTTATATTATATCTACTGGCACATTTACACTCACAGATGGTCATATTTTGCGCCATTCTTTTTACATTTTTATTGCGATATGAAATATTTATTTAGTTTGCTTGGTCGCGCCTGGTCGAAAACAAAATTAAAGTTTGCGTTACGTGTACGTACATGACGTATTTTCTTTTATCTTCAACAAGCATTTTTGTTTCTTAATGTCTGATAAAAATGGGTCGTTTTTGTTTAATTTTATTCTTTATTATATACTACGATACTAAATAATAATAAACTTCAATTGTAAAAACTCTCACGGATGCTTTTTAAGGCTTTCTGAAAATTAAGTTAAAACTATTTCAAACTCTCTCGGCACGATTTTGAAATAAGTTTCAATTTTATATTAAAATCACTGACACAATAAATTAGTTTGATGCTAAAGGAACCGTAAGTATTAAATATATGTACAAAAATAATTTTAATTGCATTACAATATGCGGATAAAATAATTTTAATCTAACAATTTCTTTCTTTGCTCTGAATAATAGTAATATTAAAACCACTTAACACTATGACTGCTAAAAAAATTTTTCAGAAAAACCGCATCAGGTCAAGGCTGTTGTGAGAAATAGATCAATGAAAACAATTAAGTTATTATAAAGGTATTAGGTTATTAAGTATGAAATGTCTGATTTCCTTAAGTACTAAGTTAAACAGCTGCTATCTCTTACATGATTGAAATTTTTCTGTTTTTTTTTTTTTTTGTTAATGTGAAGGTATACATCCCCATTCATTCAAAAGCACATTTTGGTTTATGTTTCAGTTCAAATTATTTTTAAGGCATTTTTTTTGTGAATTATGGACAAGATAAAAATTCCTGTTATTTTCGAATATGAATTCTATCGTGAAACGAATACAGCGCAGATAGCTCAAAATATAAATAAAATGTTTGGAAAGGATAAGGCTAATGGATGTACAGTACGTCGATGGTTTGATAATTTCCGTTCTGGTGATTTTAACTTTGAAAATGAGTCACGTAGTCGACCAGAGACCAAGGTGGATAATAATGAGCTGAAAGCTTTAGTGGAAGAAAATCCATCACAAACTACGTGTGAATTAGCAACAAGGTTTAATTTTACTATTCTAACAATATTGAACCATTTGAAACAAATCGGCAAAGTAAATAAACTGGATAGATTGGTTCTGCATGAATTAAACGAGCATCAGAAGAGAAATTGTTTCAAAGCTTGCCTTTCTTTGCTATCATGACATAAATGCAAAGCATTTCTATACTGTATTGTTACGTATGATGGAAAATAGATTCTTACTGACAATCCCAAGCGTTCAGCACAATGGTTGGATAAAGATGAAGTGCCGAAACACAGTCCAAAACTGAGTAATGGTGTCTTTTTGGTGGTCCAGCACTGGTATTATTCACTACAGCTTCATAAAACCTGGTCAAACGATTACAGAGAATGTCTACTATATTTTATTGGACGAAATAGTGAGGATGATTGCAATTAAGAAGCCGAGATTGGTCAATAAAGATAGGCCAATCCTCTTGTAAAACAACGCTCTCAAGACAATCCTCAGACAATCCTCTTGTAAGACCATATGTTGCAAAAACAACGCTGCTCAAATTACAGGAGCTGGACTTGGAAAGTATCTGTCATCCACCGTATTCACCATACCTTGTACCAACTGACTATCCCTTCTTCCAAGCTTTAGACCACTTCTTGCAAGGAAAAATATTCAATCTTCAACAAGCTGTGGAAAAAGCCTTTCACGATTTCATTCCCACTCACTTCCTAGACTTTTTCGATGCTGGCATAAATAAACTACTTTTAAGATGGAAAAAACTTTATCGATAGTTTAGGCGAATGCTTTAATTAATTATAGTGCTTCTTGTTTGAAATATAATAAACTAAAATTTTAATTCGAAATCAGACATTTTATATTTAATGACATAATATTAACATTCATACATATCTGTTAAAATATGTATTTATATATACATTTAAAAAAATATTTTACATAAATATTAATCAAATTTCATAAAAATCTATGATTTAATATTTTTTTGATAAACATTTAGTATCAATCTAACTTAAATAAAATTCTGTATGATATCAAGGCTCAATAGAATTTTTTATTCTTATATAATTTTACTTGTATATCCT
Source organism: Acanthacorydalis orientalis (assembly GCA_034766995.1). NCBI lineage: Eukaryota > Metazoa > Arthropoda > Insecta > Megaloptera > Corydalidae > Acanthacorydalis > Acanthacorydalis orientalis. Next base: position 16,884,469 of record CM068318.1, on the reverse strand, counting down.
TTGAATTACAAAGATTCTAATGTTCCTTATTTTATAGATATATTCGTAAAAAAGGTACACAAATAGATGATTATTGTGTTCAATATTGGCGCCACATACATCTTATAGGCTAAGTATTACAGAGAATGTCAGATTACTTAAGTGGGAAAGTAAACGCTTCTGTTCGGAACCACGCTAAGAACAATACATTCACGTCGGTGAAGCATTGATGGTAGGTCTGTTCGATATGTACACTGAACTTACTCGGAGTAAGAAATTTTACACTTTTCTATTCAATATGTACTCTGAATTTACTCGGGATTTTCGTCGAACAGTTTAGAATAAGTTCAGAACAAGGGATTAGTTACTCTGAACTTACTCTAGCTTTTTGTTACAGTAACGCGAGCATCTTTGTTTAACTCGAGAGTCTTTATCTATGACAATCACTATCGAATAAACAAATCACCCAAACTTGACAGAATTCGTATGATTTACTCTAACATTACTCTATGTTTTTCTATAAAAACAAGTTCAAAGTAAAGTCATAAAATTCAAGAGTCAGTTCAGAGTAAGTTCAGTGTACATATCGAACAGATCTGGTGTGTTGCGACTGTTCTTATCTGTACATGTCTCTGCAATCTTCAACTAATCATTCTTTCTGTTTATATTCAACTCATTGTGACTAATTATATAAAACATATTAATCCTGTTTTTCAATAACGCATACATTATTTATATCCATTAACCTTTAATATTAATGAATAAAGATAATTTGTCGTGGTTTATAAATTAATAAAATTAAATTAAATAATTGAGTTATTTGTGAAAATAACCTCTTGTAAAATATTTATTGATTTGGTACCATACTAAAATAATAAAAAAATTATGTTTGTTTTAACGTTTTAATATATATATATATATATATATATATATATATATATGTATATATAAAACATATATGTCTGAATATATTAAATTAAATTTATATCACGTAATGTACACACGTCATAAACACAGAATAAAGTTAACAAACGGAAAAAAGCAGTAGCAGCAGTAGCGCCGTCTCCATGAGCTATTTCATGTAAAATCTAGCGTACATATATCGCCAATACAGTAGTTTTCTCATGGGACTAAACAATATATGGAGCATGGCGCAAAAAGGCAACGATTCGAGAAGGGTAAAAAAAGCTATATAAACAGTAATGAAACGAGAGCATCTTAGTACCGTATACGTGAAAATCTTATTCTATTTCCCTTGAACGTAAACTACAGTATATTTTTTTCTTGTTCCGTGATCGGAGGAGTCTATGACTGTCCTGTAATATGAGACAGCTTTGCGAGCTTTTCGTATGTGCGAAATATAGCAACGCGACCGTTCAACAAACAAGGAACGTTTCATACATTCATCTTGCATTTTATATAGTCTGTCTTCGTTTCGCGTGCACACATTTTTTTCGCGTTGTTTATATTCACGCTAAGGCATAATTTGTATTTCGTATTTATACTGTCCTATAAAAAATTTAGGTTTTACGAGTTTGTGCCTGGTTCACGTTTACCAAGGCTGATTTTTAATGAAATTAGTTTTTATAACGTCCATGTTTTGAATATTAAATATTTTAAAGGGAATTTGTGCGAAACGATCGAAAAGTTTCGCCTGTTAATCTTTGACATCATCTTCATGTTAAGATGATAGAAATTCAAAGGCTTTAATCAATTTTAATTTATACATATATTCAGCACTTTCGTTTTAGATGAAACAGTGTTTAGTACACTGTTGTTGTCCGTGCGCTTAATGTAATGAAATTTTAACAGACTGGTAACTAATGAAATCTTAAAATGTTTATACATTACACAGTAAACAAACATGCAGTTATATATAGTTATACCTACATATATATATATATATATATATATATATATATATATATATATATATTAGTCTGAAAAACTATATAATATTATTTTATACAATAATATTTTTGATAAATATTAGGTTGGTGCAAAAATAATTGCGGTTTTTATCATTTTAAAATTGGCACCGATTTTTCTACTTACCGTTAACTTTTGTTAGTCATGTGGTATTTCATTGTAAACAATGAAATTAGCACTACAGTTTATGTCTATTACTTTTATTCATTAGTATTGTTGGATATAGTTTTTAAATTAGTCATGGAAAAAAAGCAAATTTGCGCGATTTTGTTCTATGAGTTTAAATTGAGACTTAGAGTAACAGAAACTGGTCGAAATATAAAATTTGTTATTGGTGAAGAGTTAATTAGTGAACGTACAACTCAACACCGGTTCCAAAAATTTTATAATGGAAATGAAAGCGTTGACGATGAGCAGAGTCGTGGACATATTTCAGCTATAGATAATAATGATTTAAGAAACATTATTAAAGCGAATCCATGTAAAACAATGTTGCGCTGACATAGGTAAAGACTGGTAGTATACATTATTCAAATACTTTTTTTCAAACAGAGTGAAATTGTTGATTTGAATATCGTAGGGTTTCGTCCAGATGAGCTCCATCTTATTTTTATTCTCCTGTTTACTTCTTCAATGAATGATCCATCTTTGTTGATAAAGTGGCCTAGATAGACATACTCATACTTCGTAACTTCTTCTATTTCTGTTATTTTCATTTCAATTTTCTTCAGGCAGACAAACACATTGAACAATACTTTGATTTTTGCGTAGCTCATGTTTAGGCCATTTTCTAACTGGCATCATATAATCCTTCTATCCTCTTTTATATCTCTTCTGAGGTATTTACGAGATAACGATATCATCAGCAAACCGGAGATGACTTAATATTTTATTTCGATTCCTTTGTTCTCCTAGTTGAGCAATTTAAATACTTCTTTTAAGGCTGCAGTAAATAATTTCGGCGAAATTGCATCTCCCTCTCTTATACCTTTCTAGATTTTTATCTTTTTTGTTTCTTCCTGTTATTAAGGTTTCATTTTTGTAGATGTTTGCGTCCTCTCTGACCTGGTTGTTTAATGCGGATATGACCGATGATGTGTTAATAAAGTCGAAAATATTTTCATAGTCTGTATATCAATAAATTTATATATATATATATATATATATATATATATATGTATATATATACATATATATATATTTATGTATATGTATATGTACATTAAGTATGTATGTATGTATGTATTAATTTTGCCCGTTTATAACAAAACTGAAAGTTTTAAATAATCATAGATAGAAATGTTGATAATTCTGAATTCTGAATCTTATAAATTTCAATTTCAAACAAAAAATATGTACAAAGTGATAAAAAAATTTTTTCATATTTAATTTTTAGTATTTTAAATTCTTATAATAGAAGTATACTATGCATAAGTGTAGCAGCAAAGCAAAGAAAAGAACTGATGTATTAAAATCATAAATTACAATCAGATATATACTATGTTCATTAATATCCTTAATATTCACACTGAAATTGAGTTATTCTTATCAATTTTAACTTTTTGAATAAATGGTTACATTAAAATATAAAACAAAACTGTTTTTAGTTATAAATTGGCTTATCTGTTTAAAATATAAGAAATCGTTGGTGGTTTTCTAATATCTTTAAGTAAATTTATATTAAAAATAGATGTTTTTATTTGTCTAATTAAAAATACTAGTTTTTATTTCGTATTAAACAGAACAATGAATACATTAACAATAAGAAAATGAACAGTTTTTTATTTTGACTTCCGATTTGTACCAATAGGTTAAAAAAATATAATAGAATATATTTCCAGGCAAAGAAATGATGTTTCCAGAGAGAGTAAACGGACTCATCTTTCACACTTGTTAATATATTACAAATTTAAATGATTATCATCCGATGATATTAATCCTGTTATAGATAATCAAAAGTTAAAGATTAAGATTAATCAAAAGTTTTCTACAAACATTCTATACAGAATATATTTACGTTTTATATATACATGTATGTAGTACATGGTTAAAATAAATTTCCTTTAATACAAACATCGACTTTATCTTCATATACAAGGGTTCTGAGAACGTTTGTACGTTTAGTGATATTTATATCTCATAGGACATGCTCATGAAAGATACATATGTATTTTTAATTTCTAATAAATTATACAATAAAAGGATGAAAACGAACGACGTCATCTTTCAGCTTTTATAGTCATCTTCTTTATAATTCGTATCCTCGTATACGGATGCATGTATATATGTATGTTCTACCACTAAAGGATACTGTTGAGATCAGCAGAGTGATTTTATGACCAGATCTTCCTGTTTGGATTCAAAAGCTAGTCGAGCGCTTTCAAGCTGAAAGTTATATGCTTTTCTATAACGGACGCTACCAGCTCATCCTGCTCTTATTTCTATACCGGAATGCTTATTGGTAAATTCATGTTCAACATATATTTTAAACTATGGTCAATGTTCATGACACGTTATGAATTTGATGAATAATTAATATTTTAAATATGAAATTTCTAGAAAATATGTAAATCAAGTTAATCGAGTATGCCTATCCTTTTACTTCATTATCATAATTAGTTTTTAAACTGTCAATTAATCTACAATTCTGGTTGGAATAGAATAATGTCAGTTTTATTTACATAAAACTCTGTCAACACACATGCGTTGCTAATTAGGGAACTTCAGAAGTATTTTATTGACAATAGAAATTAAGTAGTTAATATTTTTTTAATATATACTTCTGATTATTTTTAACATTACTGAAATTAATAATTAATACCATGTTTTCTTTAAACAAACGACTTAATTTTCTTATTTCACAATCATCATGCATTTCTTTTTGTATTGTTAATTATTTTCATATTATTCTTACATCTGTATCATATTTGTATTTTTATACAAAAAACATTAATGATCTATTTTTAATTAAAAAATGTAATTACCTTGCTTCTCGAAGGTTTTTTCTGATATACCAATCAGTATACTTATTGTTCATGCATTTTATAGATTTTTTCATTATTATTATTTATAAATATGAAATATACAAACTAATGGCTATCTACCAGTAAATAATATAAGATATCTTGTACAATCATTACATAATTCAATTTTTCTATTCGTACAGTTATTTCTTCTTAGTAGAAATATATGATTATAGAATAACTTTTAATAATATAATTTTTCCTCATGAATAATAAACATATATATATATATATATATATATATATATATATATATATATATATATATATATATATGTATATTGAAAATATTTGAACCGTACAAAATAAGAGATGAATTTTTATATTTAAATATATTTCAATTTTATGATTTTTTTTAATTAATAATTGAAAGCACAAGTCATATTTTACATATTTCCTAATAAAGCGTATTAATTAAATAATTCTAAGGAAATAATAATTTAAAATTCTAAGCTTCATATTCAAAGCTTTACATACCATGAAAAACACTTTAAAACAATCCATTGATGTATGAAAATGAAATGGAGAATACGTTTTGACAGAGTGTGGGGAAGTAGCTCTTGACCTAATTACGTTCATCAAATACCACAGGCTTAATAACGGATTCTGATGCGGCAATTAAATGATGTCATTCAATATGTATTGTTCCTAATTACCTTGTACCATAAGATGAAGGCCATTTTATCCAAATAAATCAGAATTTCTGTCAAAATGTACATTAATTAATTATTTATATTAATATATGTATGGATTATTTTTTATGATTAAATACTAGCATAATTGATAGTAAACAGAAATTTAATTTATATTAAAAAAAGTAGTTCTGAGAGATAAAGAAATGTTCATTGCTTGAAACAAATTAAAAGTTTTTTTAACTGTATACAAGAAAGTAACCATTCCAACTCAAGTTCATATAATTTAAAATAAATAATAATGTTCATTTAAATTATATATATATATATATATATATATATATATATATATTATGTAAATATTTGAAACATTTCGTTTATTTAAGCTCTTTAATAGAACTGTTAAAATTAACAAAGAAATACTTTCTTAATGAAAGGTAGCTTATTTTGCAAAAATGTATTAAAATTCATACCATATTTATTTATAAGAAAAAAATGTTCCTTCACTAAAGCATACTTTTTAAATTATACTATTTTATTATGTAGTAATATTTATATATGTATATTTTGATAAAACATTTATTATGTTAAAATCAAAATACTCAATTTCTAAAATATCACTCACATGTCTAGTAAAGTTTAAATTATATATAAAAAGTGTATCAATAAACGATTTTGCCATTGAAATACTATTATAAATACTATTTCACTTATTGTAGTGTAAATAGATTTGATATTATAATTAAATTTTAAAGAATTGTTTGTTAAAAAGAATTGTTCAGAATACAACTTCCTAATTGGTGTCATCTGATTGGATTACCAATGTGTTACGAAATATTTTTATTTATAATATTTTTATAATAATAAAAAACTTAAAATATTTTTTTATATTAAGAGAAGACGCCATTTAAAGTATTACAACGAAAATATAAAAAATCAACATCATTTTTAACTTTACTAAATTTATTTAGAGTTATATCTCCAACTATCACAAAAACGAAAACTATTCAATTAATGGAATCCATAAAAGTCAATAAAAATAAATGTGTATACATTTGAATACATTACAATTGATTATATCTATTTTAAATTGGACTTATTTCGAAATATATCGATAATCTTTCAATATGTATCTAAGAAAGATATAAAAATATATCATTCGTTGAATAAACTCGAGCATCTATTAAAATGTAAAAAAAGGAACATAAAATGAAAAATGATTTGTAATAAATAAATCGTACCTTCAACTTACTATCCACAAATAAAACCCGAAAATACATAGAAAAGTCTGAAATACTGTTTGTTGAAGCGAAACGAACAAAGCTAGTTCATTTTCTATGATCAAATAGAACCGTTTCTACCGATAACATTTTCTAGACCTGATATTATTTACAGGAATGAAACAGAGATATTTTTCAAATAGTCGATTCGATTTGTAGCTCTTTATCGAATTTACACCTAAATGTTCAACTGAAAACAGTACTTAAACTGATTGAAATGTTATCTTACTTTTCACTACGTAATAAAATCACATATCCTTTGCGATCGGTTTACTTTCAGTCAACACTCTTTCATAGTTCCTTTTTTACTGAACTTCACAACACAGTTTCAACTTAAAAGTGCAAGCTACGATGCTGCATCGAAAAGAGTGATTTACTATTACTATCTTTGAAATCTTATTGTTACAATTAAAACGCTTTTCTCATATCCTTTCATCTCATCTTATAAAATAGAAATGATTTTTATGAAAAAAACACTTATTATTCAATTAATTATATTCAAGCATGTCTTAAACAATAATAATATTTCAATTTAATATGCAGGTAGTTTTCTTAAATAATGACTTATTTAATTATAACTTCCTTTTCAACGATGAAAGTTATGAAAAGATAATAATATTATTTTGAAAATTGATAAATAATAAAATATAGTATTATATATATATATATATATATATATATATATCAGATTACTGCAAAAATAATTACGGTTTTTATCATTTAAGTTAGACGCTGATTTTTCTAGTTACCGTTATCTTTTGTTATAATCATGTGTTATATCATTGTAAACAATGAAATTAGCACTACTGGTTTGAGCTTATATCTATTGTTTTCATTCTTTAGTATTGTTGGATATAATATCTTAATTTAGACATGGAAAAGGCAAATTCCACGATTTTGTTGTATGAGTTTAAATTTGGACGTAAAGCAAGAGAAACTGCTCGAAATATGAAATTTTTTTTGGTAGAGAGTCAATTAGTGAATGTACAGCTTAACACTGGTTCCAAAAATTTTGTAATGGAAACGAAAGCCTTGATGATGAGGAGGGCCGTGGACGTCCTTTAGCTATAGACAATAATGATTTAAGAACAATTATTGAAGCAGACCTACGTAAAACAACTCGAAAATTTATAGAAGAATGTTGATCATTGAACAGTTTTTCGAAATTTAAACCCAAGTTGAAAAATAAAAATGCTGGCAAAGTGGGTACGGTATGAACTAAACGAAAATCAAGCAATTCAGTGATATGAAGAAGTCTGCTCTGCGTTTCTTTTACATAAAAAAATGATCCTTTTTTTTGCTCGCATTGTTACATGTGATGAAAAGTGGATGTCTACAACAATTAGAATTGTTAATTAATGTAGTTAGACCGAGAAAAAGTACCAAAACAGTTACCTACACCGAAACGTCACGAAAAAAAGAATATGGTCATTGTTTGTTGGTCGGCAAGTACAATCATTCACTACAACTTCTTAAATTCTGGTGACAATAACAGCAGAAAATATTATCAGAAAAATGAAAAAAGGCATGAGAAGTTGTATCATTTGCGGCCATCATTAGTCAGTTGAAGAAGATCAATTCTTTTTCATGACAACGCCCAACAACACGTCTCACAAATGACATTAAAAAAATAAATGAACTGAGTTATGAAACCTGAACTCATACAGCTTATTCTACGGACCTGTCTTCGACAGATTATCAATTTTTAAACATTTGAGTATTTTCCTACAAGAGAAGATTTTCAAAAATCAAACATGAGCTCAAAGCGCTGTCGATGAATTGATTACTTCCAGGCCATAATTCTATTATGTAGAAATAAACAAACTTGGAGAAATGTGTACATCCCAATGGTCTTTATTTTGATTAATAAATATAATTTTTAACTTATAAATGCGTCTTATACTCGATGCGTAAAAAACCGTAATTATTTTTGCACAAAATTAATATATATATATATATATATATATATATATATATATATATATGATAACAGAAAAAGTCCATTATTAGTTTTTAAATATAATATATAAGTTCAGTGCCTAAGAGATTTAGAGATAGATTAATATTTCATGAGTTCGAATTGAATTTTATATCATACGCTACCTTCTTTAGAATAAACTTGACTTTATTGAAAAACACTAATAAAATTAAAAATTTAAAACGATCCAAATCCAAGATGATTTAATGATTTAATTTATTAAGAAAAATGTTTTAGATTACAAATTCATAATAAACCACCAACAAAAATTCATATTAACAACAGTGAGATGCAAGTAAACATTTATTTTTTCAAATAATCAATGTTGATTATCCGTTACTGAAATACTAATTCTCAGAAAATACTTTCGAGTAGCGGAAAATATAACTTAAAATTAAAAATCAACAGGAAGAACCGTTTCCAGATTGCTTTATAAAAATGTATTTTTAATATTACACAGTATAAAATTTAAAATTAACATTAAACAGATGTAAATAAACAGATAATAATTAATTTGAAATTTAATATAAAAATAAATCAGTTATGAAAATAATAAGATTATGAAATATTTAAGAGAACTTTAAAAAAATCGTTATTTTTTAATGATTCGTAATTATCTTTTTTATGCGTTAATTATTGTCAGATAATTAAAACGTGTACATTAAAATTTCATGTTATTCCGAAATCAAAATATTAATTAATATCTCATCTTTTATTACTATTGCATTATGTACCTAATTTTTATTATTTTTTTTTATAATTCACTCTTTTCGACGGTTTCAATCAATTTCTAATAAATATTGACTTATTTAATGATTTAACAATATGTAACGGCATTATATTTGACTGAGATTTTAAATATAAAATACTATTTAATATATAGTCAAATAAAAGAAAATTTACATATATGAATATCCATCAAATATTTTTTACCTATTTTTAATATTGTATAAATTATTTAAATTACATTTCTACTAACTAAAAATCTCATAAATATATTGACAATATGGAGAAAGATAATTTATATGATCAGTTTATTTAAATTTAATAATATATTCAAAATAATATCTATTCAAATAAGCATTACAAAAAAAACTCGACGAGTAGTAATTATAAAACTCATGAGAATGAATACTCATGAATACTAGGAAACAATCCAAATTCAAAATTAAGTTTCATGTTTTTTAACTCATATAAAAAATATAATAAAAAAATATTTCATGAATATTTTTCATTAATGAAATATATATATATATATATATATATATATATATATATATATTTTATAAGAGGAAAATGTTATTTTAATGAATATATTTACATTAATGGATATATTTTCATAAAGTAAACTTTAATAAAACATATTTATTTACCTTGCACTGTTTAGCTTCTAAATGATTTTTTTCTAGAAATTTGAGATATGATGCAACACGTACCTGTAACAAAGAAAAGTTTTGTTAGAACTACTATATAGGTAATATTACAGACAACGTATAAAATAATAATATTCGTTATTTATGTAAATTATTTAATAGTTTGCATGAATAAATATAATTCTCTTTTATGCACACACAGCGATTGTGAGAGTGTGGAACTGAAAATAAATATATATTGTTGAATACTTATGTTAATTTTCAGTACTGTCTTTAAATATTTTTCCTAATAATTGTAATATTGATTTTTAAAGTTTACCTTCATTAAATTTGTTATTTATTTATATTATAATTTCAAGCTATGTTGTTTTTATTTACTAATTCGTATTTACTCATTTTCTTTTTATTATTTTGATCACATTCAACACTTTCTGGCATCTATTGAATATAATTTAGTTTGTGTATATTTTTGTGTTACTGCCAATTTAAACGTTAACCAAAATAAAAATATATTTTTTAAACAAACATTCATTCATAATTACACACACATACATATATCTCTCTCTCTCTCTCTCTCTCTATATATATATATATATATATATATATATATATATATATATATATATAAGTTGTCTCAGCTTCATTTCTATTAAAGATATTTATGACATAAGACAGAAATTAGTTCTTTTATTACTTGTAAAAATTTTATTTTAAATACAAGTCTCAACCTTATATTGTGCTATATAAGGTGAAATTATATGAACCGTATAAGGAAAATAGAAATTCACCTTATACAAACTGTATTCGGTTTGTACAAGTTGAGGATGAGGGTCACTATCATCTATATATAGTCGTTAAGCCTACAAAATGTGACCTTTTTTACCGCATAACGATCATATAGTCACTTTATATGCATTATAAGATTAATTTAAAGTATATATATATATATATATACCTACAACGATTTTGATCATTATATGGATTGTATAAGGAATACCTTACATGGAAGATACAAAGTTAAAGATTACTAGGGATTCTAGTTTTTTCTTTTTCTATAATTTTAAACATCTTTTTCATTAATTATTTGGATATTCTGTGCAATACAAAACCTATTTTTTAAACATTATAGACCGCAGATTTGAAAATGTACACGTTTTCAGAATAAAAACATCTTCATATTTTTTTGGAAATATAAAGTGTAACTATTAATGTGGTGGCTTTAAACTAAATCAATTAAAACTGTATTTTAAATTAAAATATTTTCTCGTCGTTTTAGGATTTTGAATTACGACCTAAACATTTAAAAACCCTATATATCTTGACCAATTAGTTGGCATAACCTCAAGAAAAAATAGTAAACACGATGCGGTCCAAAAATCAGCATATTAGGTATGCTATATTTTTCGTTTTCCAGTTGAAAAAAAAATGCTGTCGAAGCTGAGGGATGATTTTTTCAGCTTTGAGAGAGAAGGTGTTGTGATGCATAAAACATGCAAAAAATGTTAAAACAGTGAAGAGGTCCTAAAATGCATTACGAATTCATCGACTTAAAGCCATTGTCTCTTTTTCAACATGGAACTAACCAGTTATCTGAGAGATGAAGCAAAGTATTACAAAAAATGAGAGATATTTTGAAGATTGAAATGTATTTCATTTTTCCGTAAACATTCATTTTCTATAAAAAAATCGAATTAATTTGTACACTTGATATCTCATGCATGTTTAACATAAAAAAATGAAGTTATCTATCTATGTGTAAAGATTTTGTATTAAATTATTATTAAAGATGACACCAAAAGTTTCACAAAATTTTTACGAAGAATTCTGATGGGAAATTGTGAAACTCTATAAAACGTTGGAAACAATTTGCGAAAATAATTGTAGACATACTAACATATATATATATATATATATATATATATATTACGATATTGAGTGAATATATGCAGTACGAGTCAAGTGAGTCGGGGGTGCAAGCTAACCAACCGGAGGCGGAGCACCTCGGAGGTCTGCGAACGTAGCGAATAAGGAGAAGAGCTCTCTAGTTATATTTTAAAACAATCAATCTAAAATGCATTTTAATTCTAGTATTTCTTTTCTAGTGAACGTAATACATGTAAGAATATGCAAGGGACTTATTGTTTATACATATATATATATAGGAAAAATGAACAGTTTTGATTTCTTCTTTTTCTTTAAGTGTTACGTAAATAATGAAACATTGCGGTCGAAATAAAAAGCATACGTAAACACAAGTAAAAATAATAGAAAATCAAAGTCGCATCATCAAAACACATCGGTTCTCATAAAAGTTCGATTCCGTATAGATGCTTCGGACATTACTATAAACATTTTATATTCAAATTAGAGTTGTCTTACGCAGCAGCCACACGAGGCCGCAACAA
>CM068318.1:16601870-16869370 GCA_034766995.1 Acanthacorydalis orientalis | reverse complement strand
TCTTCATGAATAAAACAAATGAGACTTTTAATATTTCAATTTTAATAATATGTCTGAATGAGAATTGATATAATGTAATCATATTTGATAAATTCTGAACATATTTATATTAGAAACAAATCAATAAGTTCAATATTATAATAAAGTTTTATACTATTTATTAATTGACTTCTATATGAAACATTATTAAAATTTATGCAAATGTGAATATATTGTTCAATCTACTTTGAAGAATAACTTAGCGATATATTAAAATCAGCTTCATTAAAATTCTCGCTTTCGAATGACCTAACAACCTATATAACAGTCAACCTAAACGAACGTTCCTATTCGTGCAATCAATAACCAATAAACGTTCTCTTGCTATCGATAGATTAACATCTCGATAAAAAATGTCCATATATACACACAAATATATATATATATATATATATATAGCAGTCCACGCATATACAATAAAACAAATACCCGCACAACAAACAACAAAACCACAACCGTTCACGAGTACGACAGTACACTCAATCAGAAAATCGAGTTGGAACGCAAAGATCTTCCATCAAGATTAATTCCGCGCCAACAATTCTACTTTTTAATCCAGATTCGAACAATCAATCTCGTGACCGCAGCACAAAAAGCCGGGTGCCGCTTTTGCCGCCACCCACAATCGAACAAATCCACCCCTGATGCTTGGTATTGTCACCCCAAACCCTATAAAACACCAAAAAAAGACGTCACACGAAGAGACAAGCTAGTTTATCCGAGCGTGGATCGACTGTTCGTTTATACCGAGAAACATTAACTTATGTAATGTCGTCTTTGACGTTATCTGTTTTTATCTGATGGTGTGATTATTTTTTTAATAAATGATTCCTTTGTATGAAAATATAAAAACTAAATATTCGATTGTTACATTTTTACCTTATTTGTAAGCTTACAGTTGGTTAGATCACGACATTCACTCATTAATAATATTCTGTTAAATGTTAAGACCACTGACCTAATTTTATGAAATTAAAGTTATTTATGTTTTACAAAAAAATATAATATTATATTAGGTTGGTAGAAAAATAATTGCGATTTTTGTTTTCTGAATTCTAACCTTTTTTTCAATGAAACTGTCTTTTCATCATGTTCATGTTAATATCTTTTGAAAGTTCATTTTCGGTCTGTATTTTGGTAACCTTAACGTTGGTTCTATTATAAATTTGGTTTCAAATTGAGCTATTGAATTAAAGATGACAAAGAAGAATAATAAGAATATTTTTATATGAGTTTAAAATGGGTATTACAGCAGCAGAAACTTTCTGGTGTAGGTACTGTTAAGGAACGTACGGTGTAATGGTGGTTCCAAAAATTTTATGCTGGGGACGAAAGCTTTGAAGATGAAAAAATTCGCGGGCGTCCTTCTTCAGTTCATAACGATCAAATAAAGTCGTTTGTTGAATCAGAACTACGCACAATAATTCCAGATATTGCACAAAAGTTCGGCATTCATCCAACAGTTTTGGACTACTTAAAACAGCTAGTAAAATCAAAAAAGCTTGATGAATAAAAAACGATCAATAATCATTGACTGAATATTTTTAATCTCAAATTATTTTCATGGTTTATGGGATGAATGAAAAAATATTTGTGAATAATTTTTTAATATTTCTATTTAATTTTTTATTACAAGAATTATTTAGTTTCCTTTATAAAAGGTGAATTTCATTTATTAAACACGAATTATTTTAAAAATTAAATAATGTTTTATGTTTAATTATTTTTCAGAATCAATATATATATATATATATATAATGTCTTCAAAATCTCCAGATTAACTGCATTACTTATGGATGCCTAACTGTCAATGGAAATACAACTGTCAGGTATAAAATGATGATCTATTGACATTGTATAACTAACAAAATAACCTTTTTTAAAAAAATGCCAGTTGATTTTTTTCCTTAGAGCATATAAATAAAAATATTGTTATTGTACAAGGCAATGATTAATTATAAGATAAAGTTTTTTTATTTGTATAAATGATTTTTAATACAAAAACTTATAATAAAAATAATAAAACTAGTGAATGTTTGTTTACATAAATTTGATAAATATTGTCATCGTATGAGTAAACAAATCTATTTTTACATTTTATTTATGTAATTATTCTTTTAGATTTAACACGTTCAAAAAAAACTTGTAATTTGAATAACTGGATAACACTGTATTTTATCTTCATTCTCAAATCGTCTTTCAAGTATTCATTCGAGTAAAGGGCACACGTATTCGTAGAAAATCATATTCTTGTCGCACACTCTTTAAATAAATTTCGACCGTATCACATAAATAAACCGATACGAATAATATATTATCTGTTTTCGAAAAAAAAGTAACTACTCGAAAACGATTCCACAATGAGGATGAGTCGACTTTCTATCCACTATTCATCGTCACCAAACGACATTTTGTATCCGAAACATTTTCCAATTTTCGATATACAGTAAAATTTTGTGATGCGAGTCGAATGTTTATAAAGGATCCCCTATTATAAAAACAAATAGCAGGACTGTGCACTGTTCTATTTTCAAACAAAGAATATAAAGATTGAGTTATAGCGGTATACATACATATATACAAAACTGTCATATTTTGTAGTGACCTCAGCGAACCAACGATATATTGGAGTAAAGTAATGAAAATAAAATAATAAAATTCCTAAATATATACTCAGATATGCGGACAAAACACTAAATATAAATAATAGAAATGTATTCATTTCTACATTTGTGTTCGTATTTTCACTTTATGTGTAATATTTTTTTTTACATTTCTTTTGATAATACATTCCTTTTCAGACCACATACTTCATAAAAATAATGTCCAAAAAATAATACATTGCAGCAAAATAATGCTCCTATTTATAAATAAGTGAATTCCTTATACTCTCACAATAAAAGTCTATACAAATTTAGTTTAATTCATTTTTTCCATTAATAATTACATATAATAAAAGAAATTTAGTGTTATAAATAATTTATATGAATATATTTTTCTTTTATTATATATATATACCGTATATATATAATAAAGTTTCAGAAAATATATATATATATATATATATATATACATATATATTATTTCTTAAAGAAGAGAAAATTTAACATACCACAAAAAGCGAACGTGATGAAATCATATCAGTGTTATATTAGGTTGGTAGGAAAATAATTGCGGTTTTTATTTTCTAAATTCTAACTAATTTTTTTTAATGAAAGTATCATTTCTTCGTATTCTTGTTAATATCATTTTAAAGTGCATTTTTGGTCCGTATTTTGGTATGATCGACTTTGGTTTCTTTATTAATTTTGTTTAAAATTGAGTTATTGAATTAAAGATGACAATGAAGGAAATAAGAGCATTTTTTGTAGGAGTTTAAAATGGATGGTAAAGCAGCGGAAATTGCTAGTAAACTAAACGATGTTTTTAATGTAGGTACTGTTAAGGAACGTACGGTGTAATAGTGGTTCCAAAAATTTGTCCTGAGGATGAGAGCTTTGAAGATGAAGAAGTTCGCGGGCATTCATTCTTCAGTTCATAACAACGTACTGAAAACGTTGGATGAGTCAGAACCACACACATTATTTCGATATCTTGCACAAAGGTAGGTGTTAGTCATCAAACAGTTCTGGACCACTTAAAGCAGCAAGGAAAATCAAAAAAAAATTGACATCTATATGAATTTGAGCGTTATAAACCGCAATTATTTTTCTACCAACCTAATATATATAGTTAACATGGAACAGTGTGAAATACAAGGCAAAGAAATCTTTCTAATGTCATCCTAAAGGAAAAAATGAAAAGGTTTAATGTTTATATCTATAAAAAATATTATTTTTATTGAAATAAACCTATTTATTTCATATAGTATGGTGTTAAATTGATGTTAGTAATATAATTGCTGAAAAATTTATAATAAAAAATTAAATGATATTTACTACGTATACTACTCTTACATTAATAAAGTAATTTAAATAACTGAAATTTTCAGTTAAAAAAGAACAATGTAAAAAGAATAAAATTATAATCTTATATTATTAAAAAAAATGTAATTAAACGTTCTTATATTTTTTAGAATTTTCATTGACAACTATTTTGACAATGAAAAGTAAAAAGAAGAATTTAAATTTTAAAAAAATAACGAAAAAAATTTAAATATTCTGAAATGAAATAGCAACTCTATATAGTTTATACAATTTTGTATTTAAAACTATAGTTGCGTACTTGTATTTTAAAAAGACCAAAAAACAAATTGAAAATTGTATCATGGAAGCCAATTTTTGCACATATAATAAAAGTAAATTACTAGAGTAATTATTAAAGTGTAAAATATAATCCCACTCGAAAAATATAATTAGTATGTTGAAAATACATATTGAAGCCCTGCTGTACATTTCAGCATGATAAATTTCATATCTCGTATACACACACAAATTGCATACAGTTGAAAAGTTTTCATTTACAGTTGTTGGATATTCATTTTAATCAAATAGTGGAAAAAAATTACCTTTAAAAAACAACTTTATGTACACATAAGTGTGTATGGAACAAAAACTAAATCGATACTCGCGGATTCAAACCACCAAGTTAACAACTTGTATGGTCTTTTTATACTATTTGCGCAATTCTTGTTATTGTTTACTTGTAACAACAAAAAGTAGGGGAGAACAACTAATATTTTTACATAGTTTATAATTCAGTATTCAGTCCGTGTGATGCAGAATAAACATTCGAACATCAATTTTTCATTTGCAGTTTTAAATTTCGCATGGGATTCAAGTATTTTCGTGTTTCGTACCGGTAGCTTGTGTTCATTTTTTAATTTTTCATGTTACGCGTATGTTTACAGCTATCGTATCCTTTTCCTGACATTGATGCGCATACAATTTTTTTTATTACTGTTATTCTTCTATGTGATTTATTACAGGTATTTTAGAATGGTTTTTTTATTTATTTTCATAACTGATCATATTTATTATGCAAGCTTTGTTTTCAATTATTAATATATTTAAAAATTACTCTGAATTTTACAATTTAAATGAAAACATTCTTGTTTTTTTAGTACAAGATTATATTTCCAGTCTATGACTGTGTTTTTATAATTTGTATTATATTTCGATCTAAAACATTTTACACAATGATGCTGTTATACTAATAGCTGCCTCATATTTATAAAATATTCATAAACAATACTAATTTTCAATCAATTTTTTTATTAAAAGTACTAGTCATACGTAGTAAGAAATTTAATGATTCATGTATGTCAATCTAATACTAACAATGAAATAATTATCAATATTACATAATCAAATTTAAATATAGATGATTTTTTTAATGGAATTAAAATCGGGATTTTCAATTCAAATTTAATTCTATTCTATTTCAAAGACGTAACTTAAGTCATAATAATTTAGTAAGCAAGTAAGTAATAATTAAATAATATTTAGTACAAAAAATCATTGAATGTATAAAAAAAAATTCTTAATAATTAATATCATACTTTTTTATTACTTTTATTACCTCGAATATTTCTTTAACATGCATTTTTTCATTGAGTTCAATGAAGATGATTAAAGACGATAAAGATGATTAAGCTGAAGGTAATGTAATAAATATATTATTTACATAGTCGTTACATTTATTCTTTAAGTAAAATATTCAGGTTTAAACTTTGAAAAGAGAACAAGGTCTGAAAACATTTGATAAATAACAAAGGTAGAATGTGTTTAATTAATATCAGTGTTGAATGAATATTATTGTTAATTCTCTATTGTTAATACATGTCATACATTGTCATTCATTCTGATATCTTTGACTTAATTTAAAACCGAGAATATGCAATAAAAATGTGAAAAAGACAATAATTATGTTTCATTTTAAAGTATTTTGTTACGTATATTTTCATACATGTTTGCTAACAATTTTTTTCCTAACCAAAGTCAACTGCAGCCTTAAAGCTAATATAAATACATCATTTTTAGTAATCTTTCTCTTTCTCATTATATCAACATACAATATAACGGGCCTAGTATAAACAAAAGCGATTAAAAATTTAAATTGAAATTTGTGCAGGTTTGTTCAAGTTAATTGACTGAGCATTATGTAAATTCCGTTATGTTGTTTTCTACCATCTTATCAAACAGCAAGTAAGTAGTAAAGAACTTAGCAGTTCCTCAAATTCTTTCTAATTAGTAGTGTTTTTTTATATATTAAGCACAGTATTTTATTTGTAGGTAATAATTTATTTTTGTTTCTTTACAAAAGGAAAACCTAGTGATATTTTACACTTCAACATTATTTTTTCTTCTATTGTTTCAGTTCCATGATTGAATGTGTCATTTTTGATTTTATATATATATATATATATATATATATATATATATGTATATGTATATATATTCCATTATATATATATGTATATATATTCCATTATATATATATATATATATATATATATATATATATATATATATATATATATATATATATCAAAAAGTCTTCACCTTCCAGAGATTTGAGATGATTTAACATTAAGAGAATTTAATAAGTACATATATTGTTATAATCATTACACAATAAAAAAAAACTGTATTAAAAACGTGTTTTTCTCAAAATGATACTAAAAAAGTTGAAATTTTAGTAATAAAAAATGCTCAGTAACTTAATAAATATTTTATAAAATACTGAATAATAATTTGAATACTTTTTAAATATTTAATTTTTAAATACTTAATAATAATAATTATAAAAATACTTAATAAATATTTTAATAGCTAAATTTTAAGATGTACAGATTTTAATAAATATCAGAATATGAAATTCTCTTTATATTCCCGTAAAAAGAAAATTTCTAAAAATTCAATATTAGTACTGTTTTCTTTATCATTGATAAATATAAAATAAAAATTAATATCGTAATTTAATCATTTTCATAAACTACAAAAGTTTTTCTCGACAAACATGTTTAATAAATCATTATTATTCATTTCTAATCGTAACTTATGCGCATTTAACAGTCAATGTCATCTTCAGAGTGTCAAAATAAAGAAATATTTAGGTTTTTTGATGAAGAGCATTTTTTGTGATTTGTGGGGAAAGATAATTAATTTATAAAAATGAATTTAACCATAGTGTAAAATTTGTATTGTAGTTTTATCATTTCAATTTAAACTAAATATTAACTGAATTATTAACCCAGAATAAGTAAGACTCAAATAAATACGAAACTAAGTTTTAAATAAAAACTAAATATTGTCTTAATTAAAAATTGAAACTTAATACTGTATTAATTAATAATTGGAATTTTACAACAGTTCTCCAGTTATTGATTGTAGTCTTCACTGAATCGTTTTTAAATATTTTCTTTCAAAATGATGTTTTCACTTTCTCCACAAACCGCAAAATATTCCTAATAAACAGTGTTCAATTTTTTTGATTTTTGCTTATGCATATTTCTATGGAGATGCTATCATTTTTTATTTATAAAATGTTAAGTTACTACTTTTCATATCTCAACAGTAAGCCCATAACAATATTGCTATCAAAATGCAAATAAGTAAGAATTAAAAATTATCAGTAATCATTTATTATCAATTATTTTTCATCGAAAAAATGTTCTTTTAGAAATAAATTTCTTACTGACTACAAACCACAAAAAAATCCTGATCACAATTGATCAATCATTAATTTTTGATCATTTTTGATTGCTAATTATGTGAAATTAGATTTCCATTCTATACTTTTCAGAATATTATGAAATTAAAAGAACATTTTTGATTTGGAAATGTGTTTGCGACTTTTAATGTGTGACAAATTTATTTTTGAGGGTGAATTTAACCACATTTCTAAAACTATATGTAAAAAAAAATTTTTATGTATTTTAAAACACACTATTTTATATCATTCTATTATATTTTATAATTCACTCTTGGGTGTGTGATTTCCATCATATTTTTTTTTAATTATGGAACAGATTTAAAATTTTCAAACTAAAATATTAATAGAATTGAAAGTAGGAATATAGCATGAGTTATAGAAATAGATACAAAGACATAGGAAAGTTTATGATGTACATTTCTTCGTTATATTTACATTAATATATATATATATATATATATATAGTTATATATATATATATATATGGTTATATATAGTTATATATATATATATGGTTATATATAGTTATATATATATATATATATGTATATATATAAATGCTGTATATTTCATCTCAAATGAATATTTCAAAAAAGAGATTTTCAATGAAATTTCAATAATTATGATGGATTAGTCCATAAAAGAATATTTCATGAAGAACATTTTAAAATAATTTAGTATACAATTCAGTTGTACGGTAAATACCTGTTGGTAAAATTGTATTTCTGTGGTTACTACACCGTAGTTTTATTCTACATATTACAATTTCAATCAATGTCATTGTTACAGACACAAATGTAACAATTTATGTTTGAGTAATATGTTGTATCCAACAGTGATTGATAGAAATGTGTTTAAAAATGGAAATAATAACTAAAAAAGAAATATTTGGGATGAATAAAATTTGATTAATTATTTGTAAAGAGTGGAATAACGAATATTTCTGTAATTTAGATAAATGTAAGTTTTAAATTTAATTTATTTATAAACTATATTTGAAATATAATTGAAACATTAACAATTTAACAAAAAAATAAACATTAAATCTTTGTTATTAACCTCAAGGAAAGATGAAAAAATACAGTTTGTTTTATGAAATGCTATTGATAATAAATACTTTGAATCTTGAAAATTTTTTTTTATTTATAAATATTTATTTTGGATCAAAATATATTCAGATTTGATATTTGTTTAATAATCGTAAATGTTGAAGCAAATTCATTATTTTTTATTTGTTTGCTTTGTTATTTTCTTTTATAATGATTTAGTAAAGATCAAAAACGTTAATGTACATATGCATGTGTATATATATATATGTATATATGTATATATGTATATGTTACTTTTTTAAAGAATCTTAACCAATTATATTATCACTAATTTGTTTTTGAACGGAAAATGTGTACTTTAAAAGATGTTTATTTTTCATTTCTCTTATGTTTTAGTCTTGTTATTTAATTGAGCATATTTAATGAAACATTACACAAATTTCAATATTCCGTATCTTATTTTTTCTGTGAAAAACAAATATTTATGTACATTTTTAATTGACTTAAATTGTATTATTCTTCTTATAAAAACAAATACTCGATAAAACGAAAATAATGATTTCGGTATTAAAAGCAAAAATAAAATATTTATTTATTGCGTACTTCAAGAAAAAAATTATAAAAATTAAAAAACTATTTATTCCACTACTGATCGAGCGGAATATATTAAATAATTTTATACATTGTTTCGTATGCGGTATAAAATAATATAAAAACATGTACAAGAAAAAGGCAGAGATAATGTATTATCCTTTATTACCAAAAACCCGATGACAGAACATAGTGCCAATGTAAAACTCTCCCTTGTGTAATATTACGACAGAAAATGGCTTCTTACACTGTCGTTTCAGAGAAATTTATCAAAATATAACCCAGTTATATAAGAATTTTCAGTTTTATATTTTTATTTATTACACTCTCGCACGTCTCGTACTTCGATAAGAAATACGAAATAAAAATATGATAGTATAAAAGATTGACTATTTTTTTATTTTGTTTATAAAATAATCATAAACATATATCGAACAAAACTAACACAAACTTTCTAGAAATAAAAATAAAATTAATCTGATTTTGTACAGGTTGAATGTTTGAAAAAAATGTAAATACGTTTGTATCTATTCATACAATATAATCAAATCAGTTTACTTTTATACTTAAATATATTTTTTAACTAACAGAAAAATTAATTATAAAGATATTCGTTTATTAGATACAAAATTTTTGTATCTAAAAAAATATTACTTTTTATATAAAACATGTTTCAAAATTTATATAGGACATCAATTTTCTTTTTTAATTATAAATGTATTATAAAAGAATAAAACTGAATATATTAAAATGAGTTACTGATATTATATCATTGACAGATTACAATTATCAGCTCATGGTGTCTGCGTTTTAGTTAAATAATACACGAGATCTTACATGAAAAATAATGGATATGAAAACTAAATAAATTGCAATTATTTTATTTTTAATTTAGTCTAAAAAGTATTAAGAACTGTAACAAAAATATTTAATATTTTAAAAGTATTTAAACAAATATAAGGTTGCTGCAAAAATAATTGCGGTTTTTATCATTTTAAGTTTGGTACCGATTTTTTAGTTACAGTTTTATATTGTTATAGTCATGTGATACATCATTGTAAACAATGAAATTAGAACTACTAATTCCAAACTTATATCTATTGTTTTCATTCGTAAGTGCTGTTAGATATAATCTCTTAAATTAATCACAGAATAAACAAATTCGCGGGATTTTGTTGTATGAGTTTAAATTGAGATGTAAAGAAACCAATTCTGCTCGAAATACAAAATTTGTTTTTGGGAAGGATTCAATTAGTGGACGTACAACTCAATACTGGTTCCAAAAATTTCATAATCGAAAAGAAAGTCTTGATAATGAGGAGGACCTTGGACGTCCTTCAGTTATAGACAATAATAATGTAAAAATCATTATTTAAGCTAGACCGAGAGATGAGAAACACCGAAAGAGTTTCCTAAACCGAAGCTTCATGAAAAATATATTATGGTCACTGTTTAATGGTCAGCAAGTGACATATTCACTACAACTTCTTGAATCCCGGTGAAACAAAAACAGCAGAAAAATGTTTTCAGAAAATTGAAAATATGCATGACAAGTTGCATCATTTAAGACCATCATTGGTTAATCGAAGAGGACCAATTCTTCTTCATAACAACACCCAATCACACGTCTCACAAATGACTTTAAAAAAATAAAAGGGTATGGAATATGAAACCTTACCTCACCCACCTTATTCTCTGGATCTGTCTCCGACAGATTATTATTTTTTTACACATTTGAGTAATTTCCTACGATAGAAAGTTTTCAAAGATCAAGTATTAGCTCAAAGCTATTTTGATGAATTCGTTAACTCCAGGAATGAAGAATTCTATTTTGTAAGAATCAAAAAACTTATTCCCCGTTAGGTGAAATGTGTGCAGGCCAGTGGTCTTTATTTTAATTAATAAATGTAATTTTAAACTGATAAATGAGTCTTTATACTCGATACGTAAAAACAACAATTATTTTTGGACCAACCTAATACAAATAATGTTGTTGATGTTCATTCACTCCATAACATTTATACCACCGGGAGTTTGAAATACTTTGGATTATATTATCAAATAAGAGATAGAGGAAAACAATATCATTTAATTGAAATAGAATATCATTATATTCATATATAATTATTGTAATCAGGGATCTTAATTCTGAATGCTCTTCTTTTCTTCCAATTTCTATCTAACTTTACTAATTATATAATATATATATATATATATATATATATTAAATAAGTTATATTCTACTTATTTTTATTATAATTATTGAGGAATTACTTAAAAAAAAACTCTTGATTCGCAAAGTATTCTTTAGATCAAACATGACTATTTTTTCAAACACATCTCTTAACAGAAGACTGAGATTGATTTAGAAACACTTTCCAGATAAAAAAATATTTTTAATTATCTTCATCTGCATATTTGTAAAATTTAGGATCGAAAATCGTATTATTTTTATATTTAAAACGTATTGACATTTTAACATCACTTTTTCCTTAATTACTATTTGTTCCTTTATTAAAAAATGTTATTTGAAACTTATATACTTTTTTTTGATATCTGCCGCGTATGTTAAATATACAAAACTTTGATATAAAGGTTTTTTTCTCATATTAAAATTATTTTTTTAAAAAACAGACTATTTTCATAAAATAAAATTACATATTCACAATACATTTATTGTTCCACTTCAGTGACTTTCGTGAAAAATTTAAGCATACGAACAATATTGATCCAATGTATATTTTTTTACAAAATTTGCATACAAACATATATACATACATATATATATATATATATATATATATATATATATATATATATATATAAATATATGGATATGTATGTGGTGGTATATCAAAATATGTACATAGTATAAAGAAAAATCGATCAGAGACCTTGCATCCAATTCGAAATACTTCAAAAAACGATAAATTCAAACATATTTCTAGCATTGGTATTCGTGTGTTGACTTTAACAGTAGCCACACATACCTTCTTGTTGTACTAACATCAGAACTACCTGCCTCTACAATAGCTTATATATACATATATATATATATATATATATATATATATATATATATATATATATATATATATATATATATATTGCTTCAGTAAAGGTCCAATTGTTCAATATCGAACATTGAAATTCATAACGCGATGTGCGCAACGTTTAGATTTGTTTTGGCTAGCGTTCAGATCTCGATTCGTCTTACGTGTGGGTGTGTATATTGAGAAATGTTTATTTGATCTTTGTGATGCTTGTGTTCTTGAATATACGGTCATATAGATATTTTTTTGAAAAAAATACGTATCGAGAAAATAAAATTTATTTCGTTTTTATTGAATTCTAATATTTTCTAACGATTATGAATAATTGATTGGTGTTATGTCTCATTTTTTGAGTGTATATGACTACTTTTTACCAAATGGAAAATCACATGTTATTTATTAAACAAATTCGGGTTAAAATGTTTTTTTTTGTATAGAAATATAAAATTTATTTTATAAAATATTATATATATATATATATATTATAATTAAATAATAAAAATAGAAATAAATAATAATTTATTTTTGGATAAATATCGTTTTAATTATTATATATAAACTTATGTAAACTCACAGTATTTCAAAAATAAATTAATTAGTACCAAAGAAAATATATAAAATCTAATAATAAATATCTGTATATAATTTTTTTACCAAAATTTATAAAAAAATTCGTAGAAATAATAGAAAATATTCTCCTGGTGATCTTTGTTTTTTTGGATTGCCCGAATGTCTATTTTCACATTTCCACTTACAATCACACAGAGTTTCTAACCTATGCCTGAAGATGACATATAACGAAACATGTAGTAAGGAATAGACATTCTAATGATTAAAAACGACAAAGACCGCCAGGAAAACATATCAACGAAATCATATATATATATATATATATATATATATATATATATATATATATATATATATATATATATATATATATATATATATATATATATAATTTTAATATAAAACTATTCTGATTTTCAATGTTTAAATATATTCGACTCGAATGTTTAAATGTATATGTTGACTATATTATAAAAATAATTGTAATTATAACAATAATTAAATATAAAACATTATAATTTGTTGATTATATTATTTTTAATAGGATTTATTTTAAATTTATAAATCTAATTTAAGACTTTAAATCTTGGTGGTCACAAACGTGTAATAATAAACGAAATATAAATTATAGGTTTTAAACAAAATATTTGGAATCTTAAAAGTTTAATTCACTTTACATATTTGTTATTATATATTATAACCATATATAGATTGATTTATATTAAAACGATTGAATATCTTTCGTAAATTTTAATTTAAAAATTTTTAGAAGAACTAGAAATTTAATATTCTGAATAATTTTTGAGGTACAAATTTTAAAGAAATATTATTTAATGATTAAATATAAATCAAGAACTAAAGGGTTAATATCAAGTATCCTCTTCAGAAATATTTTTTTATTTTCCATACAGATTATTTTGTGTTGTTGATTAACTTCATATCAATACCAGTGCGCTTATCAACATCTTTAGAGTACTAAGATGTAGGAATATATATAAAAAAATTAAATATATTTCTTTATATAAACTATTACTCATTTTTTTTTCTAAATTATTTTAAGAGTATATATAAAAATATTACTACTGAAAATGTGTTTTATTAAAGTAAAACACGTTAACAGTTAAATTAGTTTAAAATTTGACAAAAATAATTAGGACAATATTAAAAAATATCATAAAATTATATATATATATATATATATATATATATATGTACACTCTTGTATATATATATATATATATATATATATATGTATATATATATATATATACTCTTGTATATATACATATATACCCTTCGTTTGACTGACTATAATTGTTCAATTATTAATTTTCTCAAAATCTGCATTGAAAAACGGGTACATTGATAATATATAAAATTACTTTTATTCAACTTTTTAGATACATAAGAACGCTTCAAACGTTCTCGCATTGTTTTTCGTCACATTCTCTTCATTGATTAATGTTTAAAAAATTCGATTAATGTCTTGAATTGAATGTGATTGATGAATTTCTAAAACAGTTCACGTACTGTTCATTTTATGCAGTCAAGAATGAATGGGGTAGTTGTATTCAAGTAAAAGAAAGTAATACACGACCTTGAATCTTTTTTTTAGATATTTCAGTAGTTTCACTATTAAATTTATTATAATTATCATTTACTTTTTCATGAAAGCAAAATATTTTTTTAACTTATGTCTGAAAAGTCATTTATTATATACATACATACATACAACACACACACACACACACACACACATATATATATATATATATACATTACACTCAAAAATATTTATTTACTTTTTTTGTTTTTCTGCGCTTATCGAATAAAATTTATGAAAATAAAAAAAAGAACCAAAGAAGAACGTTTATATTGCCAGTTATAAATGGTCATTTTTTATTTTTTTACAAAAACTTGATATATTCTTGTCAATATTGTTTTAAATATTTTTCATAATAAATAAATTTATCTTACCATTATTATATTTACAGGATTTTTTTAAAAAAAACATTACGTTTTCTATATTTTTATATATAATTTAATTTTTTTTTGTTGTTAATAATTTAAAATGTTAAAGCTTTCAAAGAAACTTTCTATTTTTACTGAAAGATTACAAATAATGCAAGTTTATATTTTAATATATCAAAGGTAGAAGAGTATATTAATTATCCATGTATATTTAAGATCACATTTAAATTGTAACACAGTTTTGTTTTTAAATTTTAAACTTTTTTTATTTAAGAGGAAAACTTATTTTATATGTACTTTAATTTTAAGGGAAAATATTATTGCTGAACAGAATTATTAAAATAAAATAAAAAAGAGAACAATAAAAAGTAAGTGAATAAACCGTGAATATTTAGAAATAATATTATATAATTAAATTTCCCTTTGATTCAAATTCTATAAGTTCTGCATTACACCTATGTATGACACTTATTAGAACTTTATTAAAACGACAAATTTTGACATTTATATATATATATATATAAATATATATATATATATATATATATATATATATATATATATATATATATATATGATACATGATAATTTGCTACTGTTACCAAATTATCTTTCAAAATAGATAAATCGATATTTAAACAGAACAGAATGTCTGTTTAAAAATCCAATAAGTTATTATTGTAAATTTTTAAATGTTAACGTTTAGTTCTATATGTAACATGATCAATATTCATTCAAAACCAATAATAAATCATTGCTGTAAGTTTCCATGATTAATTTTCAATAATGTTTTTGATCTTTGTTGTTTTATGGCTAATAAATATTTTCTGATTTCCCTAATATTTATATTAATTATTTCAGTATAGAGATATGTTGAAATTTAATTAACTTTTAGAAACAATTTTACAAAACAATTATTATTTTATGGGAAAGGAATTAAAATTCGTATTTGGATTTAGACAATTAAGTATAAATTTAAGAGTTTATAAACATTAGTATGGCTTTCTCAATTAGCAAAGATTTATTTAAAATTTTATAATTTGTGTATTTTTCTCTCAATTATAACAATAATTTTAAAATAAATTTTGCTAATAAAGTTATTGAAAGTTTTATCTCTTTTTAAAGAGAATTTATTTTATGTGGCATTTTTTGTAATATTTATCCACAGATAATAACTATTTTTTTAATTAAATATTCAAAAATAAAAATCGAAGTCAAAATATAAATCATTGAAAATAAAATTGTTACTCTTTAAACCAATTAGTGTTTATATATATATATATATATATATATATATACTGATACTAATAATATTATTTTATTATAACTATTATATTTATTATATTTTTATTATATTTACAAATATTATTTTCATTCTTCTTAATAGAGTTGCTTCGAGAGTTATTCAATATAAGAGAAAATCTGTATATAAAAACATACATAAAACAAAACTAACAATTTTCTAAACAATGTACAATTACAATACATTTGTATATTGTAATTTAACAATTCATGAACATTTACAGTTCCCTGATATCCATACAAGTACATAGACATAAGAAACACTCTCAAAGACAATAACGTTAGTAGATCTTCTATCTTACAATTACAAAATAATTTAATTACACTAGTATTCTAGCACCAAATCGCATAGAAAGCATATATACTACTCTTAAGCAATAACTCTATTCCACTCAAACGTATATAAACGAGACGTACTGTTAATTATTACTAACTTCGTTAATTCACGTGTTGAATGCAACAACGTCTTTAAATCATCACATTATTAGATTGTTATTGTTACATCTTGTGCTTTTGTAAATGGTAGAGTACTTTCTGGTGTCATTCCCATTTACGAAACAGACGATACACGTGTACTTTCGTGATGATATTATCTGTTGATTCGCTATGTACATCTTTATGTATTGATGTATATATCAGTCAAATGTTCTAAACTGGAAATTAAGTTCCCATGTTCATGTTTACATACTGTATCGAATTTATATTATCAAATTATGATATATATATATATATATATATATATATATATATACTGAATATAGTGATTGCATGTGTACATAATTTATTAATTACTAATAAATAAATTAACTCGATTGTAACGAATATAATTTCTTATAATAATATTAAATAAATAACTAAGTAAATATTGTAATGCATGCTTCAATGATTTTGTCATATATCTTTTTCTAACCTTGTATAATTAAATATCCTTATATATATATATATATAATTCTATGATTTTCTTTCTGTCCACCAATATTAAAATATAATCGTTTCGAATAAGTATTTACTTTATATTTAAAGGAGGTATTAATTTTTATTTCATATGATAACGGTATTTTAGAATAAAACAAAAATTTAAGTCAATTATTTTATGTTTTAGCTTATATAATAAAATTAATTTTATAATTATTATAAGCTTCTCTCTCTCTTTCTATATATATATATATATATATATATATATATATATATATATATATATGTGTGTGTAAATTTTTTAGAATTACTTTTTAAACTAGTTATTCATCTACAATATAGAAAATGTGAAAGCACTTTACACAAAAACCTGCTATTATTAATTGAAAACGAATTTATATTTTTATAGTCTTATTTGCTTTCCTTTACATGTGTGTTTTACAGTTTAGTGTTTGTTTTGTGTAATTTTTTATATTATCACTAGAGTGTTTGATGTGAGTTTCTGCATAAAATCGCTATATAATTTAATTAATTATTCTATTATTATTATTTGAAATTTATACTACAATTACGTTGAATTTTCTGAAACCATTTTTTTAAAATGATCTAATTGTAGCTACTTATACAAAAATAACTATTGTGTTCATTGAAAGAACCACATCAATAACATTTTAAGTAGATTCTTTTTAATACAATGGAGTCATATTTATATAGTGTTTCAAATATATCATATATATATATATATATATATATATATATATATATATATATTAGGTTGATCAAATAATAATTGCGGTCTATGTCCTTCATATTCATATACATTTACATCTTCTTTGATTTTCCTAGCTGTTTTAAGTGATTAAGAACTGTTGTATGAATAACGCTTGACTTTTGTGCAAACTCTCGAATTAATGTACTCGGTTCTGATTCAATTAACGTTTTCAGTTAGTCGTTATAGACTGCAAAAAGATACCCGCGATTTTCTTCATTTTCAAGGGTCTCGTTCTTAGCATGACAATTTTGAAACCACCATTGCACCATATGTTATTTAAAAGTACCCACACCAAAAGCATAGTTTAGTCATAAACTAAACTATGCTTTTGGTGTTACTTTGGTGTTGCTTTTGGTGTTAATTTTCTGTTACTTAATCACCTGTTTTGAACTCATACAAAATAATTCTCTTATCTACTTCTTTTCCATCACTTATCAAATAGCCCAATTTTTTAAAAAAATATTAATAAAATAGAAGTTAATGTTACCAAAATACAGACCGAAAAATGTACTTCAAAATGATACTAACATGAACAAGATGTAATGACACTTTCATTGAAAAAAATTAAGGATAGAATTCAGAAAAAAACTGCAATTATTTTCCTACGAACCTAATACAAATCGCTAATAAGTTAATTATGTGTTCTTTTCCAGTAACTGTATAGTTTTATACACTTTTCAGATATTTTAATTGACTAGATTTATGATTTTTTACTTTTTATTTACAGATTTATTTATGATATTGATTCTCACAATTAGTATGGTAGCAATGAATTTTTTTTAATTGTAAAAAAACGAAAAAATAAAAGGGAAGATTTTAATTATTTATAAAATAACAATTATCAAAAGGTACAAAAAATCTCTGCATTAGTAATTACAATCGACTTATACAATGTTAATCATAAATTTATGTTTGTTTTTAAGGAAAATTTAACTACAAGACACAAAAACACTAGATACATTATTTATAATTATTTTATGTTATAATTAGTTTTTTTTCAATAATTGATTACTGATTAATAATAAAATATTCGCTGATAATATATCTTCATGAAATATTGAACATTTTTGTATTTTCATCTGAAGAAGTTAAAAAGAGAAAATATTATTTTATGATTAAATTCAGTTCTTTGTTCTCTAAGATTATATATAATGTGGTACCACTAGTTTCTGTGGAATGTCATCACGTTGTTTAACACTAAAATAAACCGACTACCGCCCCGGGTAGCAACTAAAACAAACAAACCACCACGCATACCAACACCCCTGAGGAACTCGTATACTAACGCGACATAATAATTTTTTGCGCGTATGTCATCAAACGTATAGAGATTTGTGTGCTCATATTTTGTTTTGTTACTTGTTCTAGTTTAATATATAAAACGTGGTTTCGCTTTTATTAAGGATTCTATTTTGTTTTTTTTATTATTATTTTTTTATGCAAATTGTTTTTCGTATAAAAAAGAAATAATTTAATGAATATTTTAACTATAAAAATTAATTTCTTGTTAACGGTATATATTTCAACATATACATTATAACTGATATCTAATAATAATTTTTTAAATCATCATAAACCCAGCATAAAATAATAGTTTCAATAAAAAGTAACATGTTACATACTTAGAAAGATGATTCATATTTTTTTTAAAAAAAAACGCGCCAATTAAAATATTCTTTTATTTTTTCCGTCTTTATTTATTCCAATTTTAATTATTTTTTGTAGAATGTTGAAAGGGAGTTTCTATAGAAAGATAAAAATACTTAATTATAATACTACTATTTCAATTAAAAATAAAAATGAAAATAATGTTTAAAAAATATTAAAAATGTACAAAAAGAAACAGTATTTTAAATATCAAGGTTTGAGCTTATCTTAAAATAAAGTTGTAGAGATTAAGAACGTGTATTTTTTTTAGAAGCTGTTTTGGTAATATAATAAAATAATATACATATATATATATATATATATATATATATATATATATATATATATTCTATGATTCTCTTTATATCTATCCATATTCAAATACAATCGTTTCGAATATATATTTACTTTATATTTAAAGCAGGTATTAATTTTTATTTTGTACGATAATGGTATTTTAAAATAAAAATTTAAGTCAATTGTTTTATGTTTTAGCTTATATAATAAAGTTAAATTCAGTGTTGCCTGTTATTAATTTTATTTTTCAACTAAAATCATATTTTATTTTCTACTTAGAATTATTTTATTAAGAAACTAATATTTAGTCTGTCAAAATTAACGAGAAAATAGGAAGAAAAACTTGTTTATTGACTTTTACAACATAATATATTTAAATATAAAAAATATCTAGTAGTGGCAGTCGGTTTGTAGGAACTTCACTAAATGATGGCAGACAACCATGTTTCGGATAAAATGATGAGAAATGTGAGTTTTTATATTTATAAAAATAGAGTTTATAGCGCACAGTATATTTTTAAACACGCATTTAAACATATGTGTCCCTCAATTTAATTCTATCTTTATATTGTCAAAAATTTTGCAATTACATAGAATGTTTTTATACTCATGACCGTGTTTACAACGTTATCCTATTGATATCCATCTTTTTGGACAATTTCAATAAAAAGTAACATGTTATATAGTTAGAAAGATAATTTAATTTGAAAAAAACGCCTGTAAAAATATTTTTTTTTGCTTTCAGTCTTTATTTATTCTAATTTTAATTATTTTTTATAGAATATTGAAAGGGAGATTTTACAGAAAGTTAAAATCTAACACTTCAATTGAAAAAAAAAAATGAAAAGAATGTTTATGAAATATTTAAAATATACAAAAAGAAACAATATATTAAATAGCGAAGTTTGAGCTTATCTTAATATAAAATTGTAGACATTTAGAACGTGTAAATTTTTTTAGAAGTTGTTTTGGTAATATAGTAAAATAATATATATGAGTATATATATATATATATATATATTTACTCACATATATATATATATATATATATATATATATATATATATATATATATATATATATATAACAAATAATTGAATATACGTAAAAGATTTATATTATTAAAAACGATGAGAATTTAATGTTGTAACATCAAATATGTTCGATGTGAACAAGAAACGACTAAAGCACGTACGTGACTTCAGACATAAGCGTTGTTTTACCGTATCAGCGGTTTTTCTGTCCCATTCTAAGTTATTGTGAAACGTTTGTAAAAGGTCGTTGGTGAACATATATCAGGCGATAACGATAGAGTACAAAAAGAGGTTATGTTTCAGATACGACAATCGGTATTTGTAAAGGCGCCATCAACTCATGCGAACTATAAGTATTGCTTTATGTTGCGAATAATTCAAACTGGCGGTACTTGATCGATTAACAAAGAAAAAACGACTGATTTATAATTTTTGGGTCATATTGAACAAATCTGTGTTTCGCTCAAGGCATATCAGTTACAATCTGCTTGCTGTTAATATTTTGAACATTTGTCTTGTTTTATAACTTTATTTAATAATTTTATTGTAAAATAAAATCATGACTTTCTTAAATTTCCCAGATATTAACACCTAGTTTCATAATATATGAACGTATAAAACATTAAAAACATCAGATACAAAATATTAAATATTTTCAAACTGAAAAAAATACATTTAAAAATTGAAAATATATTCTAGAACATATATTATAAAGAGATATTTCATAAAGAATTTCTATAAAAAATGTATATATATATACATATATATATATATATATATATATATAAATAGAGAGAGATAGATAGATATAGATTTAAAAATATTTCTATTAATAAATAATCTACGTCATTCATCAAACAGATACAACAAATTTTCTTTCACAATTGAAACTTTTCTTATCCCACAAACCACAAAAAATGTTCAATAAATTATTGTTTATTATCTTATTTGTTTTCAATTGTTGTTTATTTGCGTTTTCATGGTAATACCATAATCCTTAGAGCGCTTAACTATAGAAACATCATGCTGATGTTTTTATTTATCCACCTTAATATTCTGAGGATAACAGCATCACCATCAAAATGCGCATATGCGACCTTCAAAAATGATCAATAATCAATTCTTGAAAATTTTTGATGACAAAAAATATTTGTTGAGTAAGAAAACAAATCATTTCTAAATGTGAATTTATCCATTAGTGCCTGAAATATTTTGTAGATATAGCTAATTTTATTTTTTTCTATAACAGTAATGATTTTATAATTATTTTATTTCGTTAAAGCACACAGAATTTCCTTAAAATAATACAAGAATTAATAGTACAAATCCATAATTTTCTCCTTTTCTAAAATTAAGCTTTAAGTAAATACATACTATTCATTTTACTTGTTTTCAGGAGTATAAATTTTTCTAAGGTATCAATATAGTAAAAAATCATGAATTACACTTTTCAAGTAAATTCTTATAAAATGAATTTATTCTAAATTTAATTTTTGTAAAATGATTTACGATCATACACAACCTAGAATGTTCAATTTATTTTATTAACCGTTATAATATTATATGATTAAAACCATACATTACTAACTCACAAAACCAAAAAATGAGTTAAGAACTTTTTTCGAAAATTTTATCTTTATCAAAACTACATGTGCATATATAAAGATAGATTAATTCTATCTATGATAGTGTTTACCAGTGACAAATATTTTTATACTCTGTACCATACTTTTCTTTTTAACATCAACATTACTAATAAAAAATAAGAAGAAATAGTTTGTCAAATGATTTTTTATTCAGATAAAAATAAATAATGGCAATGATAAAGAAGATGACTACAGACATTTTTTAATAGCGAATCCATAAATGATGAAATAGTCAATCTCAAAGTTACAGTAAACAGTGAGAAGGTCAAATGGTTAAAGATGCAGTGATACAACTCATAAATTTAATACGAAAGAATTGAAAAGAAATACACTTATGTCCAATGAATTGATTTTTCAGATAGAAAATTTATAGAAAAATATGCTTAAAATCAATTTCTTGCAAACATCTACTGGCAATATGATCTAATAATTAGTTTCTAGGGATGAATATTGCAAAGAAAATTTGAAAAAGGTGGAGTTGAATTATAAAAAATTGAAACTATTTTATTCTAATGGCATGTTCAACAAAAAAGAAGATAGAAAACTTATTGGATTTAATCTTTTTGATTTCAACAACATTTGTTATATGGTAATATCACTGAGTACTATAGATTAGAGTATAATTAGGATAAGAGTATAATTGATCATATGATAGATATATTATTAAATATTTATTATTAATTATAAAAAAATATCTGCATTAATATTAATTAAGAAAAGTATACGTAGTTAATAAATAATAGTATTTAATTTTTCAATTGAAAACTTTGTAGAAAATTTAATGATTTTTGTATGCCATAAATTCTTTAACTATGATTAATCAGCAATACAAATATATATTAGGATCAAAAATGATTTTATGAAATGGTTTTCCATTTATATATTTTTTGGTTTAATTTGTTTTTAATTTAACCGAATTAAGAGCAAACTATTATATTTCTAATTACAATAACAAAAAAAATAGATAATATTTTCTATACTTGTTTCTCTAAAATGAAACGCGAAACATAAAAATAGAATATTAAAACATATTTTGACCCATTCACACACATATACACAAATATATATACATATATATACATATATATATATATATACATATATATACATATATATATATATATATATATATATATATAATTATTAAATATGAAAATTCATATATTACTGCTAGATTTAATACTTTTAAGTCATCTTAGTTATATGGAATTCAGACATTTAAAAAACATACACAGATATACACACTTATCTCCTTATTTATTCTCTATCCTTATTGATTCACAAACATATATCATATATATATATATATATATATATATATATATATATATACAAATACGTGTATATATACATGTATGAAAAGTTTATGTTGTTTTATCTAAATGGTCATTAATAATTAAAAATACGAGCAAATTACATTGCCCTGTTGTACTTTCCTTCGATTGTATTAATATTTTATCTGTTATAATATATATATATATATATATATATACGTGTAAGTAAATATCTCTTATTATATCGTAGATTTTAATAATAAAAGAGAAGAAGAGTGGATCGATAACAGAATTAAATGGACTTAAACGAATATAATATTTATTTAGAATCCGTACAGGAGTTATAATTGAGCATTTTCTTGATAAACCAAACACGTCGACTGTTTATTTTGTTCTAGAACAATTAAAATATACAATCTCATGCAAATATATTTGGGGTTCGCTTTAAATTGAACACTATCATCAAAATACTATTTTGATAATATTGTGACCAAAATCTGCAAATGTTTACATAATGTAATGAGAACAGTTTACATATGTAGACGAAAAACTTGAAAGCTTACTTTGCATTATTTTTAAACGTATCCTGTACAAAGTTTGTATATATATATATATATATATATATATATATATATATATATATTGAAATATTATCACATAAGACTACTTATCGATTTCTTTAGCAAGTTTGTATAAATAGATATAACAAATTATATAAAATTGAAAAGCTTCTTTTTTGATATTCAACATTTTTTAGAGACATTTTAGAATAATATATTTATGACAATATTATATTTATTAACAGCTAACTGAAAAAGGCAAAACTTATACAAAGATTTAAATGAAAGTAAAAGTCAAAACTTACAAATGTTTCTGAATAATAAGAACATTAAATGGACTTGTCCGCTATTGACATTGTATTTGTGTTAAAGTTTTAACTTTCAATATATTTTACTTTTCATTACAGGTTGATTAACTTCAACGCACAAATAGTATTTATTTTTACAGTATTCTAAAAATATCAAATAAAAAATATACTTTCAGCTTAATTAATTCATTGAACCTTTATCTTTTTATCTGCAATTTCTGTAATGCTTTGAATGTCAAGAAATGGAGCTTATCATTAAAATAGGTTCAACATCATTTTATAATCTCGTCTTAGAAAAAAACACTGTTTTTTTCATCTTTTATTTAAGAATATATATCTATTAAATTTTATTATTTAAAAAAATTAGCAATTGAAAAATGATTTTGATTTGTAAGGTTAGCAAATTATTTTTTGTGTTTTTTTTTCAAAACTATGAGAGTGTAAGTTGATCTTACAATTAGACACAAAATAAAAAAAAAACATTATTTAATTAACTAATATTATTTTCCACAGAATTATTTTGCTTTATGACATTCGGGTACTTAATATTTTTCTCTTTTTTGTACTTCAGAATCTCATTTCGATTTGGAATCTCATTTCGATATTATTTACTCACGCTCATAAATCACATTCTAGAATGTATAAAAATCATCTATTTGATGTGTATGTTTCATTTTTTGTTTAGAGAAGATATTAACCTTATAAATAAAAATAACAGTTCTTTTAATATCTTATCAAACATTCTTGTCATGTTCACACTTTTCAAAAAGAAATTCCAATAAATTTACTATGGTAACAATATAAAAATACTGAACCGATCTAGAATAAATATTCAAAAAAACATATCTAGAGAAGAAATACAAAAAAATTATAACAGATATGTTGACATTTCTTTAAAATACTTTAGTTTTCAAAATAACATCATGTAGAAAAGTACCTGAGAGATTCAAATGGGTTAAAGATAATATTTGGTTTAAATATTTTTGTGTATGTTTAAAATGAATATTAATTATTTAAAATAAAGTTATTTTCATATATATATATATATATATATATATATATATATATACATATACAATTTTTAAATGATGTGCTAATACTTTAAAATTACAAAAGATAAAAACATATTTATTTTATCATATACATTTATAGTTGGTTTAAGTTTAATTAAGGTGTATAAACTATAAATTAACTCGTATATTTCGAGACGAAACATATTTCTTTATATCAATATTTGCGTTTTATAAAATTGTGTCATAAAATTAAAATTCTGTGTTTGACTACAAAGTTAATATACATACATACATATATATATATATATATATATATATATATATATTTGTATGAGTGTGTATGTGTGGGTATTTATTTTGTTTAATATTTCCATCAATTTTATGAAAACGAAAACATGAGTTTAGCGAAGTATAAAAATGAATATAGAAATCTGTCAGTGATAAAATATGAACAAAACATAACCGTTAAAAATAATTATGTAGTATGTAAATAAAAGTGATGTAATTGAAAATTACAACAAGAACAACAAAAAACCTCGTATATTTAAAACGCATCGCACGGAAAAAAAGATGAGAACTTCCAATGAATTAATTTTAATTTGTATTCGAAAATATTATTTTCGAACAACACATCATTCATTTTAATATGAAGTATTACATATTTACCATTCATATTAGAATCTTTGAAAATGCTGCATCGCACATTAATCAACAGACATTATAAATGGCGACCCGTTTATGAAAAATACGATAAAAAAAGTTTTTTTATCACATTTTTCCATAAACGAATTCTCATTAATCATACTACACGTTGTTTTCAGAATCCAAACGACTAGTTTTCGACTGAAAAGTGTGGCAAGCAAACTTTAGTCGCTAACTAACATGTAATTGAATATTTCAGCGGTTCATTAGTATGCCTCGGTGGCGAAAGCAGTGTTTAAATCAGATTCCTATTGTTTCTACGTTCGCGCGTTCGCCATTGTTAAGCCAATGCATAGAATCGCTGGAAGAGATAGAAGTAGAAATTTCATAAGCGCCGATACGTGCATTTACTGTACGATATGATTTTCACTAGTTTCTATAAACGTTTAATTAATTATGTTTTATTTGTTCGAACGTGAATGTATTTAAATTTAATATTTGATCAGATATGCATTCGGATTTTCTCAAAACAAGGTTACAAGTTATTATTTTCCAAGATAACTTCCATTTATAATTAAACAAGTGATTACAAAAACGATTTACTGGAGATAAATACTTAAATAAATTACACTTTTTCTATTTAACAAGTATAAACATCAATTTAAAATAATACTAAAAAATGAACAGCTCATTTAATTGTCATTTATATTATATTACCTGGTATAATAACATTTTTGATATTTTTCAAACAATTATTAAGTTTTTTTTATAAAATCGTACATTTAAAAAAAAAGGAATTTTCTAATCATTTATAATATTTATACAACAGATTAAAAAAAGTAAGTGCAGTAGTTCATTTTTAATATTATACTGAACTTTTTGAAATGAAGAATTTGACTGAATTATAATAAATTGAAAAGTTAAAAATTAAATTCGAAATTTAAAATTGAAAAAACAAAAATAGAAAATAAATTTACGAAAAAAATATATTAAATTTGTATAAAATATTATATTTCTGTTTGTGGTCATAAAAAATTCAATTAAAAAAATGTTTGTTTCAAAAAAGTAAATCGTAAGAAAAGTTCACAAAACCAGTATAACTCACAAAGTTATTTGAAACATTTAAGTTTCTAAATGAAAGAATCCTTCCATAAATTAAATGTACATGAAAAATATATTTCAAATATCCTGTGATCGGTCAATGTAAAAATTAACCTAGTAAAAGAGTAAGCTGTAAAATAAAATGAATAAAATCGAATTTTACTGCACCATAAAATTGAAACTGATCCAGAAATGTTTTACTGTTTTTACTCTTTATTTCTTCATATGTACCTTTTATTTTTCGAAATATCTTTTACAAGAATTGAAAATATACTAAATTATGATTTTTCTTTATGAAAAACGAATAATTTTATTTCTGATTAAAAATCAAAACACTTTCTAGATTAATTGCTATAGATATTGTTAAAGAAGCAAAATGTTACAAAAAATTTAAAAAACTATTATTCATCTTAACGATTATTAAATAAATTATCATAGTGATATTTTGTAATTCAATTTTTTAAAATATTATTAAACAATAATATGATTATGTATGAAGTGAAATTCAGAATAAAAATATAATATTTTTTATAAAATGACTTTTTACATACATCAAGAATTAAAAATTCTATTAATATCTGAAACAAATCTTACCAGAATAATGAAA
The DNA here is from genome assembly GCA_034766995.1 of Acanthacorydalis orientalis. Lineage (NCBI taxonomy): Eukaryota > Metazoa > Arthropoda > Insecta > Megaloptera > Corydalidae > Acanthacorydalis > Acanthacorydalis orientalis. Next base: position 16,841,323 of record CM068318.1, on the reverse strand, counting down.
CTGAATGTAAACTGTATAGTGTTTTGACAATTTCATACCTGTAACAAAAAGAAAAAAGTTTAGTTTAAAAATAGTACAGATAATTATCTGTACAGATAGTACAGATAATTGTATATGTATTTTATGTACTAATAATATTGAGTTCACAAATGGAAATTTTTTAGATTGATATTTGAAGAAATGTTAAATCTCTGAATAGATAAATCAAATTCTGGTTTTGAAAATTGCAAATTTACTTAAAAAATTATAAAATGCAAATATAAATTCATACTTATATACACACACACACATATATATATATATTCATATATATATATATATATATATATATATATATAAATTTAAAATATTTATTTAAACTACAATCTGGAATAAAAACATAATACTTTACAATTAATCTCGCTATGCCCATTGGAATATTTCAAGTCTTTCAATTAAATATAAATATAATATTTTTTTACAAAATTTTATAAAATAATCCTTTGATTACTAAAGAAATATAAAATATATTTTATTAATTAATAAAAATATCATTCATACTTTAATTTATATGATCAATGAAGGATTGTAACTGATCGCTGTAATATTTTAATATTATAATTTATATGGCAATAAATAAAGTATTTTATTTGAAGCCTTGGAACAAGTTCAATTTTTTATCTTATTATTTTTGGATAAAAGTTATCAGAAATCGATAAATAAAATAGAAAGTTATTATAAATTACTAAATATTAAAATATCAAATAAAGTTTACAAAACGAGGAAAATTTAATGGCACAATATTTACAAAACAATTATAAATATTTGTAATAATTATTAGTTCAAACAATTAACAGTCAACTGGAAAAAAAATTAAAAACAATTTTACTAAACGTATTCAAAATTTTATTTTTAAGACAAATTCATAATTTAGTTTCAAGAATTAAGATCTTATAAATTTCTATATTCAAAATAAAAATAAAAACACAGATTTGGATTAAAGATATAATGAAAAACTACAACAAAAATATTTATAGAATATAATAAGTCACAATGTAGTTTTAACACTATGGCTAAATTCACTTTTACACATATTTTTCATTCCTCCTACAAACAATTTTATTTTCAGATTAAAAATATTCAATAATTAATCATTTCTAATTGTTTCTTATAATTCTTATATTTCAATAGAAATACTATTATCTTCTAAATGTTAAATTGTAGAACAATCTATAAGATTTGCATAGAAGAATTAATCAAGATTGATTTATAATTAATTGTTGAACATTTTAATCAAAACATTTTCTTATCGTTTATTGAATGTATGAAAATTTATTTATGAAAACTAATTCTTCTAATAATACCCGGAGTTCAATTTGGTACATAAATAAATAGACACAATTATTTAAAATAATTCATTGACGAGAAAACTATTTATAAATAAAAAAGAAATAAAGCTTTGTATATTTGACAATTTTCAGTTTTAAATTGACTGTTATTTGGTATTCCGGGCATACATTTATGGATATAATTTTCGCAGCTTTCCAAACCCACAACTTTCAGCTGTAAAAGTTAATATATAATAGATATTACAAGTTTTATGTCTTTTTAAGATCATTATGTTGGTAAACACTGCCATAAAGTTATATTTTATTGCACTGTTGATTTAATGTTCAATTTCAAATTTTCTTTAAAATGATCATGATTTATATCACAACTACGAATATAAATATAATGTTCTCATGAAAAAAAACATATTTTTAGATATTTTACAGAAAACAACTACACACACACACACACACATATATATATATATATATATATATATATATATGTACAAACACTTATAAAAGTAACATGTCATATATTTTCATTTATAAATATTAAAAAAAGTAAGAAATATTATTAAATCTATCTTATTAAAATAAATATTATTTTAATAAAAAAGAAAACACTAATATATATATATATATATTTTTCTATTAGCAATATTTTCTCGTATCCCCTATTCGATGCATAAAAATTTTAATAGTAATTACTTCGTGTAAATATCTTTCCCTTGTACAGCACGTGATCTTCAGTCCATTACGTTGATCACGTGTCGTGACCTTGCATATATATGAAGGGTCAAATGTTTCTGAGTAGTATACAAGAAGAACAAGAGCTTTGTCCTAATTGTACCTCTTGTAAACCTATAGCATAGTGTGATTTCATGTCAAATTAACGTATATTGAAATTTTTAAATAATATTATATTATTTTTAAGGCAGTGCAAGTAAAATATTGTTTGTAATGTATGGTTATGATTAAACAAATTTCTATTATATATATTATATAATACAAATATAATATTATATATATATACATATATATATATATATATATATATATATATATATATATAAATATTAGGTTCAGTCGTAATTTATTGCGTTTTTTCCAATAGTATTTTTAATAATTTATTAAAATTAACCCGTCCCGCCTACTCTTTTAATAATGCATGGATTTTTCAGGCAATCATGTTAAGATTACTGTAATTAGAGTTTTTAAATTATTTTAGTTTTGAATATTAAATAATGTGTTTCCCATGACTTGTGATTTTGTGTACTTGAAACATGTAATGTACGATTTTTTTTTTAAAAAAGTAAATCTACGAGAAATATTCAAAATGTGTACATTAAAGAGTGTGTGTCTGTTAAACCGTATCAAAGTTGTTTCAAAAATTTTCTTTCAGGAAATTTAAGCCTTGAAGACAAATCACGATTAGGAGAGCCTTTAACGTACTAAGATGATTTTATCACTATATGTTTGATAAATATAGAAAAAAGCAAGTTACTGTTTTTTAGATAAGAACGATTTTATTTCTCAACATAGTCTTCATTGAGGGCTATAAACTTGACCCAACGAGTCTATAAAATACCCATTGGCGGCAGCAATGACATCTTTATTCGACAAGAATTTCTTTCCATCGAGCCAAATTTTCAAGTTTGGGAAGAAATCACATGCGACTAAGTCCGGAGAACTGGGTGAATGAAGAATCAATTCAAAGCCAAATTTGTACAATTTTACAATTGAGACGGTCAATTCGTGGGGTGGTACATTATCCTGGTGAAAGAACACTTTTTTCCCCAATCTTGACCGTTTTTGTTTCAGATCTTTTTTCAAACGGTCCAATAGTGTTGCATAAGAGGTTCCTGTTATAGTGTTAAGTACTCGATCAAGATGATTCCTTCGAAATCCTAAAAAACTGTGGCCATCACCCTCCCAGCCGACAAAACGATCTTCGATTTCTTCTTTCACCACTCGTTGTGCACTGTTTTGACTACTGCTTCGACTTAGGTGTGCACTGGTGATTCCATGTTTCATCCACGGTAACGTATCGATGCAAAAAGACCTACTCGGGTTTTCCATTTTTGCGGCAAGTGCTACAATGCTCACTTCAAACATCTGCAGAACATGAATAACGCATCGATTCTGGTTGAAATTTTGTCTATGCTAGTTTGAAAAGTGACAATAACAGCAACGTTACCAAATGAATGGTAAAGTTACATCATAGAAATTTACCAAACTTATCAAACAATCAACATAGTGGATATTAACTCAAAAATTATGACACGTTAGTAAGTAGAAAAAACGGAGGTGCCACAATGAATAGCGCTCCGACATCTGCATAAACTCAGGAAAATCAACAATTGCGGGACTTGGGTACCACATTTTTAATCCGAAAAAAAATTATCCTACTGAGTCTTGACCTATGTTATTCTATTAATCGTTAAAATCAAACAACTTTCTTGGACAAGCTAGTAATCAGATATGACAAGTAAATTCTTAATATTATGTAAAAGTAAATTCTTAATAATAATGTGAAAAAGAAACAATAGTGGTTAAACCCAGGGACACGTCCGTATCCAACAATAAGGGTTAGACTTGATTCTAAAAAAAGTTATTCTTTGTATCTGCTGAAAGATAAAATTTTAAACGAAAACTAGATTGTTGATTCAGGGCTCTAGTGTTAATAACTGGAAAGATGAAATGAAAAAATCAAAAAAAGCATTGATATTTAATGAAACGTAAAGAAGTAATAAGTATCACGACAACGGTAAAGTATATACAGCAATGGAAATACAGTGCAAATTAAATGAACTGAATTAAGAAATCCTACCATATCCTCCATACAGTCCAGATATCGCTTCATCTGATTTATTTCAATTTATTCCAATCACTTGAACACATACTAAAGGGGAAACACTACTTAAAAGAATACATAAAAATCCACACGGGTGATTATTTACCACAAAATATGCCATCTTTGTTGAAAAACAAAACTGGAAAACTAGCTAGTAGATGCAGAAAGGTATTTCAAAAAAAGGTTTTTAAATGATATATTTCAAACAAAAACGCACAGACGTATGGCTCAACCTAATATATATATATATATATATATATATATATATATATATATATATATATATATATATAGGTATTAAGGAACCAAACATTTCAGGGGGAATAATAAATGGTGCAATGCGACCAGAATAAGCAATAGAATGGGATAGATAATACGGAGATATTTATCAGGTATACAGTAATTCGTAAATGTTTTTAGCTAGCAAGAAGAAAATGCAATAATAATAACGGTACGAGATTGTTTCATTTTACGTTGTGACAATTAGTGTATATGTGGAGGTTACGTACGTCGCTGCCTACGGTGGTTGGTAGTGGTTGTTACGCTGTTGTTGCGAGATATAGCTGCTATTGAGATTCTGTTTGTGATTCTGCTACAATTCGTTCTGTGAAAACATGGGGTGGATTTATACGAGAATAATGGTGATGAATTGTTTTATTAATAAATTATATCAAAAGCCAATATTGTTTTCGTGTATTGTGTCGAATGTAACGTTTTCAAACATTTTTTTTTTGTAAAAAATACGTTCGGGTTATGTTGAAATTGATGACAAAATGGTATTAATATTTAGTATTTTTTTAATTGATTTTGTAAAAATAGACATCGATTTTCAACGTTACATATTGTATATATATTATTTATATACAATTATACAAATATTTGAATTTTTTGTATGCATTCGTTAATTTATTTATTAAGAAATGAGTGTATATATATATATATATATATGTATATACTTCAAAGAGAGAGAAAGATATGAAATAAACTGCCTTAGTATTAAAGTATATCTTTAGAAAACATTACGATTAAAAAAAGAGAAAAGTTAAGTAGTTGTCAGAAGTTAAGTAGTCTTAGAGACTTTTATACTTGATATAGAGTTATAAAACATAAATATGATTTTTCAAAGAATAATTATCAAATATTAATAAAGAAATATATATATATATATATATATATACTTTGCTTTATGAGTACAAAAAATCCTATTAAAATATACATAGCTGGTTTTTGAATACAGCTATTTCTAATAAATACAAAATACTTTTAGAGCACGTTACTCAAATAGATTTTGAATACACCACCACAACAGGCATCTTCTGAAATCTTTACTGATGCCAGATAATCTCTCACTGAATCTTTTTAACTACTTGGAAAGCGTATCAAGATGTCTGGGCATAAACTATCTTTAAATTTGTTAATGTTTTTTTGTGATGTAATTTTTTCTCGTTTGCAAAACAATTTTTGTTTTTGAGGTCTTTGAACTTAGGAAAGTGTTTATGCTTTGATTTTTCACCCCATATTTTCTCAACGCTACAGTTAAGTAATTCACTATTTTTTTTGTATAAATAATTCAGGTTATTTAAATAATATACCTTTTTTTGCAGAAACATCAGTTTCATATAACGTGATTCCCTATTTTATTCCAGATTTCACCATAATTGATAGCTAATAAGTTTAAATTCTTTTAGAGTATGAACTATGAGTAAATAATCAAAATATTTGTGGTGATTTGCTCCCAAGGGATCATTGTTTAATAACATAGTATGCAAACATTTAACTTATTTAAAGCTTTTGAACCGTTTTAAAAATGATATTGTGGTCATATTAATGACATAGGAATACGTTTCTTTTATCATTTCATTTCATGATTAGTTATTGTAATTTACAAAAAAACTACATATAATGTAAATTTATAATATTTTAAATACAAAAAGATAAATTTACAATGTTGCAATGCAGATAATGATAAATATAAGATTTTACAATTATAAATGTCTTTATAACTGTAATTCCGCTAATATCTGATAATCTTTGACTTTTCCAATCACAGGATTCTTTATCTACCAAAAACAATTTTTGATATTCCACCACTTTCAAATATCTATACACAATACTACAGCAAAGTTATCTCCAGATACCTGAAAATGGTTCAAGAGCCAAAATTAATTATAGAAGATAAAGATTTATATGTTTCACAAAGACAAAACCAATGAGAACAATAATATTTATATTTCAAGTGCGTGAAAAATTTTAACAATATTTATTGCAAGAATACATATATATATATATATATATATATATATATATATATATATATATATATGTCTTCGTATGTATATATGTATGTATATATGTATGTATGTATGTATATATATGTATATATATACATACACATATATGTATGTATATGCCTGTGTATAGTCATTATATTTACCTTCTGCTATCTCTATACATTTATAAAAGTATCAAAAATTCTTTTTCGTTTGAATGAGTTAGTACCTGTTGTTTACAAGTGTCTAAAATATTTTTAGAAAAATATGAAAACTAATTTAAAAACATCTTTATTTAAATTTGACTAAATATGTATGCATATACATATATATATATATATATATATATATATATATATATATATATAAAGATTAAATTAAATAACGATTTATTCAAATTTCCATAAATAATAATGTTAATGTGAATAAATGTTTAAATCGTAACATTTACATGAATGAATCTGAAATCAGAACAATATTCCAGTATTTGAAAGATTACACCATCTTGAAGTTTATTCTAATATGATTCCTTATTACACAGTTTATCTGAACAAAATAACAAAAATAAATAGAATACATTTCGTATTCTATTTCTTTTTCTAACACGTGCAATAATTTACAGTTGATATTGTTTGCAGGTGCTGTTGGTCATATTTACTATATAAACAGTAAAATGTAAATGCGCTATAGTAGAAAGGTTTGTTATGAATAAATTTCAGAATCGCACAGGGCACGGAATACTGTCTATTACCATTAAACATGTAACGAGAATTTGTTATTTCAATGTCGCGTGTGCAAGCATGCCAGAACAACATTTCAAGTAAATACTTGCAATAGAGACAGAGTGTATACATGTGAATGTAAGTTTATTTACGGTACAGGGGTGCATTTCATTTAAGAATTTATTGAGATCGTTTAAGAATCTTGTCAGTATTATAACTGCTGATTGCAATGAAAAAACAATCTTCTTTAACAATACTCATTGCGGAGTTTATTCAAGTGTAATAATAATCAATATTTTTTTAAATTTTAACTGGAATATAAATCGAATATTAAAAAAATGTTTTTATTGGGTCCAATCTATTTCAGAAGTTGGTATTAATTTAATTCTATATATTTGATAACTTATTATTATTTAATTATTAAATTAATCATTAAGATTTAAGATATTCAAAGTAAATTAAATTATTATTTTCATGGAACGAATTAATTTACTGAAAATCAAGAATTTAAATTTGTTTTAAATTATTATTAGGATCACTTTGGGGATTCATTCAGTTTCAGTTTTTTGCTCATAAAGAAACATTTATTTGTAGATATTATATATTATATTTGTTTATATAGTAATTAAACAATATAACATTAATATAGTGTAAAAAATATAAGAAATAACATAAATTCGTAATTGTTATAATGTTCTATTTAGTTTCATATAAAATTGAAAATATAAAAAAGGGTCTTTACGCTGTAAAAAATACGAATCATTTGAAATTAAGTTGTTTAAAATTTCTCATATTATTAAAAAATAAACGTTGTCTAAAAAAATTGCATACTTATAATACAATATAAATAATTTATTCGTATAAGTATTAACTATTTATCAAAGATTATTAATATAAATAGACCTATTTACGATTAAAATTATATGTAAATTATAATCTTAAAAACTTAATTTTTTTAAGAAAATCTAATTGAAAATTTAACAGAGTTTCAGCCAAAAATAAATAATAATTGCTCTTTATTAACATTAAGTATATGATTAGTACTGAATCATTTTTACTTATGATTAAAAACATAAAAATAAATTGATTTTTATAAATGAAATATGTTTTATTACATACAATATTAAAAACAACATATTTATTTGATACACACATATATATATATATATATATATATATATATATATATATATATATATATGATACAGTTAGGAAAAATAAATTCGAACGAACATAAGATTTAAGTAAATATTAGGTTAGTAAGAAAATAATTGCAGTTCATGTCCCTCAAATTCATATAAATTTTCACTTTTTCGATTTTCCTAGTTGTTTTAAGTGTTTCAGAACTACTGGATGACTAACACCTAACTTTTGTGCAAGTTCTCAAATTGTTGTACGTGTTTCTGATTCAACTAACGCCACGGTCTTCTTCATCTTCAAGACTCTCGTCCCCAGCATGACATTTTTAGAACCACCATTCCACCGTACATTCCTTAACAGTACACACACCAAAATCATCGTTTACTTACGAGCAATTTCTGTTACTTTGCGACCAGTTTTGAACTCGTACAAAAAATTGGTGTTATTTGGTTCTTTTACATCTTTAATTCACTAGCCTAATTTAAAGTAAAGTGAATAATAAAACTGAAATCGATGTTACCAAAATACAGACATAAAATTCATTTTAAAATGATATTAACATGAACACGATGAAATTACATTTTCATTCAAAAAAATTAAAGTTAGAATTCGGATAACAGAAACGACAATTATTTTCCTACCAAACTAAAATATAATTAATAAGCAAAATTAAATAAATGAAAAACATAAAAATCATTTTATAAACTTTTTTTTGAAAAATAAATTCAATAGTTTAAAAAGTAGTACAATATTTATATATATATATATATATATATATATACATTATACAAATGAATGTATAATGAAGATTTATTAACTTAATTCATTTTGCTCACGAAGTTTATGAGTATGTATTTTAAATATTCAAAATTATTCAATAAGAATGTTCTAATCGTCTAGAGTTTTAAATGCTATCCGTATAACTAAAAAATCATTTTCAAATATTATTTGAAGACAAGCAGAGTGAAAATTAATCAAAATAATCGGATAATATTACATATAATGACATTTTGTACTGTGAATGCATGTTTAAGATAATGCATTTTAAATAACCTGTTCCTCAGAGAAGCACTTGACACTTCTAATGCAGATTTGTGACAGTGAGATAAGAGTATTTTACATAAACTTTATAGTTTGATGTTGACAGGTGTCAAGCGTTACAATATAAAGCAATCATATAGTTTTAGAAATAGAATACGAAGTCTGCTATATGTATTGCATTTGAAGTATATGTTTATCTTATGTAATCTGAATACAAAGTATGTAATCTCAATAAATATTTATGAAGTTGAGAAAAATTGAAAAAGATATGCGTGATTTATGTGTATATTATTTTGTTTTTATTTAGCTGCCCGCATAAAGAGCAGACAATATGCTGAAATTTGAATTTTATAACAGTAAATAAATATCAATGAGTATATTTTTTTAAATATAAAGAATTGAATATATTAAATAAATATTACATACTCCCATAAATTTGAACAAATATTGAACTTGATAACATCTCTGAAATCATTAAGTTATTTTTTTGTTACAGTTTTTAATATATTTCATTCACAGTAATTGAAAAATAAACAAAATCAAAGTATTTAAACGGTTAGAACCATTTCAAAATGTTTTTCTTTAATATATATATATATATATATATATATATAAATGTATTCATCATAAACTAGCTACGTTGGTTATATAAATTGTACAAGCACTTTACTAGAACTACGTTTAAATTATTCCTTCCTCAATTTTAGATTGATATGTGTAAAACGTCATAAATGTAAACTTCTGCATTTACTGGGAATCGTAAACAGACAGTGTATACTAGCAAATAAATTCATTACATAGTAACTTTAGGAAATCTATATGAAGATTTGTATATATACATATATATATATATATATTAGATAGATTTATTTATATAAACCTAAAATTGACAAAATCTATTACAATTTTGTTGCCAATGATTAACACCAATACTGAATTGACGTACATTTTAAAAACATAAAGTAGAAAGAAACAAGTAAACTTGTTAATTTTTTATATCTTTTGTGATTTTAAGAGTATATAAAAATTTTTATTTCAGTTGTAACTATTAAAATAATGTAATTTTTTTTTGAAAAAGTTGTAAATTTTGAAAAATATTATCACTCTACTGAATTAATACATAGTTCGATTTGATTTTAAATTTTTTGGTAAAGTTATATCACAATTGCCAAATTACAAGAGAAAAATTAAAAAATATTTCTATTTGTATAGTTAACATTCATAAAATAATTTAAATTGTGTTTTTAAAATAGACAATTTTCATAATGAAAAATGATTATAAGAATAACATGATGAATGTGCATACTAAAACATCTAAATTAATATGATTCCATAAATTAATTTGATTAAATATATACAATAATAGTTATTTTACAAATAACAGAAATGAAAAAAAGTTTTGAACTAAATATAAATGAAATAAAATATTTTATTTCACAATATTTGATTTAATTAATACCAGAGGTTGGTAGAAAAATAATTGCGATTTTTGGTTTTTGAAAAATAACTTTAATTTTTTCAATGAAAATAACATTTAATTTATGCAATGTTAATATCATTTTAAAGTCTATTTCTCAGTCTATATTTAAGTACCATTGACTTTAGTTTTATTATAATTTTGCTTCAAATTGAGCTATTGAATTAAAGATTGAAAAGAAGTAAATAGTTCTAAGAGAATTTTTTTGTATGAGTTCAAAACTGGTGGTAAAGCAGCAGAAACTGCTCATAAATTAAACGATGCTTTTTTTGTGGGTACTGTTAAGCGACGTCCGGTGCAATTGTGGTTTCAAAAATGTTGTGCTAGAAACGAGAGTCTTGCAGATGAAGAAGATCGCGGGCGTTCTTCTTCAGTTCACAACGACCAACTGAAGGTATTATTTGAATCAGAACCACGTAGAACAAGAGAGCTTACACACTAGTTAGTAGTTAGTTATCTAACAGTTCTGGACCACTTAAAGCCACTTAAATTAAAAAATGTATATAAATTTGAAGGTCATAAACCGCAATTATTTTTCTACTAACTTAATACTTTATCGGCAGATTTTTTTATTATCTTATATAGTAATAATTTTCTAGAAGTGTAAATATAAATAAATATAAATATATATATATATATATATATATATATATATATATATATATATATATATTAAAAACCAATAAACAGAAATAGATAAGTGATAGAAAGTTATTAGTACAATATAATTAATTTTATATTCTTCACTTTAAATTCATTTAGCATTTACCTGAAATATTTAGCTTAAATCTGAAAAGATACACGTGTAAGATTAATTGAACGTTTAAAATAAAATACACATTAAACTATGTAAAGTGGATGAAAAACATGATGTTATTTTAATGAAAATAATGTTCATTATGTCGATGTGAAATAATAAAACATGAAGAAAAATGTTTAAAAATATCCAACAAGTAACTAAGAACTATTTGTAACATCAGTATTTGTATAATAATTATAATGCTATATAATAAACTATATACATGGTGTGTTGTTAGAAATATGTGTTGTCGGAAATGGCGGTGAATCGTCGCGCGAGTTAGTTTAGTGGGCTGCTATTTGCGGTGCTGTTTATTCAAAAGAAATTGCCCCAGAGGGAAAGCGTCCTTTGTCTGCATACACGGAAAATTTCACAGCAGAAAATGTTTATGGTAAATGTTGTTGTTGGTAGATAGAAAATGTGCTGAAATTCCCTCGCGAAAATATGTTTTTTTTCTTTTTTACAGTGGTGATTTTTTTTGTAGGAAATATTTGTAATTTACGAAGCCGATTTTTTATGTTGATATTCCAGGAAATCTCTTTTGAAACAGAATTGTCGAAAGTTAAAAGATTCAATTCAATGTTTTGGAAAATTCCATCAATACAAAATGTTTCATACATATATAATTTTATTTCTTTCGAACAAGTTAAAAATTATATAGATTCTCTGATAAAAACATTTTTAAGTAAACGTCCTTGATTTCCATTTATATATATATATATATATATATATATATATGTTATATATATATATATATAACATATATATATATATATATATATATATATATAAATTGAATACATTAAATAAATCCTTTAAAGGACTTCAAAAGAATATAATATTTTCAATCTATGAGTAGCAAGCAAATATATCATTATTTCTGTGAATAAATCTTCAGAATTTTAATACGATATCTGAATAAATTTCTGTTCGTTTATTCTTATCTACTATATAGAAAAGATGAAATATTATATGTTACACAACAACAAATACCTTTACAATAGAATGTAGACCAAAAAAGAAAGAAATTATTTATTACAAAGACATATCTATTATTAAAAGTATCATATGAATTGGACATTCCTTGTCTTTCATGCTTTAGTTTACTATTTTGCAGATTAAAAGATTTGAGTTTTATTTTTAAAAAAATTATCTAAAATTTCACTTTATATTTGTGTTTGATTCATATGCATGATTTCATATTTTAACAATTTATAATTTACAATACTCATTACTATTAAATAATTAAATACTTTTTAAGTATTAATTAACCTCTTCATTAAAAATATTTAATTATTAAATATATAATTTTGTTTTTCAATTTAAAAATAAATAATTAAATATTAAAAACTTTTTCCTATATTAAAATACAATATTTAAAAAAAATATTTTGATATTTTAATTCTTAACTGCATTTAGATAAAATGTCAATATTTTTATAGCGTATGTACAGAAAATCTAATTGAAATATACATTTTCTTGGTCAATAAGTCTTAAAGCACTGAGAAGAGAAGATTACTTCTTAGAATAGTTTCAAAAGAGCATTTGTGTCATCATAAAATATGTCTCACACATCTCAGTATGTACAAACTCTTACAGACTCCATATAAATGAACATATTGAAAAAGTATTTGACAGATTACAAATGATCGCTTGTGATTCTTAATAATATATTTCTACAGTTGGAAACAAATTAATTAATACATACTCTTATACAGTTTGTATTCACGGACGCATTTACAATAATATGTGATCAAACAGCATTTTGTGGCACTTGAAACGCTTTTGTGAAACCGCTTTTTCCTGTTGTAGAGCAACATTTTGAGGCATCACAAACATTTAATGAAAAACCCTCTTAAGCCACATATAATTAGATGGTCGTCTTTTATAAATCGAAAAGTTCTAGAAAGATTTATGTATATATATATATATATATATATATAGAGAGAGAGAGAGAGAGAGAGAGAGAGAGTAAAATATAAAGGACATTTAATTTCATATATGAAATACTTTATAACAACTGACAGAGCTTTAGTAATTTAATAGAAAATTGTATACAATTTATTATTCAATCATAATTAATTTTAATTTTTCATAACATCTAATACTATGATGTGTTATATATATATATATATATATATATATATTATTTATTCTTTTAGTAATTAGTATTTATAAAATAAATACATTTTGTTCTTAAATTTTGAATTTAAAAATAAATAAAAAAAATATTTTTTATTTGTTTGTAAAATTAAAACATTTTTTTATTCATATCAAAACACACATGTCAAATAGAAATGGCTCAAAAAAATTGAATAAAAAGAACATATTTTACTTTTCTATTTGAATGTTTACTACTGGATCATTCGTCGAGTGCACTGAATTTTGTGATATTCATTTAACTATATATTCGAATAGCTCTAATTTTAATTCAGAAACTCATTTTAGTTCTTGAACCAAAGAAATAATTCTTCACCAAACTGAAGGCCGAATATAAGCAAAATTTAAAATAGAAGTAATTTATAATGCTTGAAACAAATATTGTACAGAATTATGTCTATACTTATATCTCTGTTGCTGTTATAAATATAAAAAAAATGTAATTAATATACTATAATAAATTTCTAGGAAAAAATCTAAAGATGTATTAATAATGCGTTAAACTTCTTCGATATTAAGATATAAATATAAGAAAATTCATTATCCCGTCAAGATATAATGATACATAAAAATTCATTAGTTTCTTATTACCAAAGTATTTTAACCAGGTAATTAGCGCCACTGTGCGTTCACAAAATAATTAAAATTCTAAAACTTTCGTCGATGTAGATATTATTGTTGAAGGGACCACTGGTTAGTTAATTTTAATATTTATCTACTTTTTCTGATTTTTCATTTGTAAAAATAATTTTTAACATTATATATGTCCAACATATACTCTTAATATTGCTTATATACGTATAACAAAAAGTAATATTCTAAGAAAACTATATTCAATTAAATTTGTGTGAACATCTGGAATATCAATATGCACATATTATTGCTTCAGTAAATAATTCTAACAAATTTTAATTAATTTCAATTGTAAATTTTCCCAATAACATCTATTATGTATAAGAAGATCAGTACACAAAAAAATCATGTATCGAATTATATATATATAAATATATATATATATATATATATATATATATATATATATATATATATATATATATATATATTGTGGCGTTCTTCAAATTAAAAAAATAATATATTAGTATTATTTTATTAGTATAATTTTTAGTTGCGCTGTTTCATTATAATTTTTAAAATTAACGATATGTAAAGGACTATTGGTATTCCGCTTAATATGACTGACCAGAACTTCTAGACTATTTTATATAACATAAGTTTTATAACTATGCTTATCGGAATAGATTCATAATATGAACAAAAATTATTTTTTATTAGATTTAAATAGAAATATTTATCATTTTTTAATGGTGGAATATCTAGTTAAATTTTTGTCTCTGTTATATATATATATATACATATGTCCATATAAAGCTCTACAACATCAGTATATTGTTTTCTAGTCTATCTCAACTATGCCAAAAGTGTAACATAATATACACACACATTGTATCGCTTTGCCAACGGCGTTGCACAGTTGAATTTGCATAGCTGCATTTAATTGCTTATGCAACTATGGTACCACAACGAATTTAACTAGACCTTACATACATACAAATAATACCATTTATATGTATAGTTGTATGCATGTGTGTATATGTGTGTGTGTATGTATGTATATATATATATATATACTTTTATACGTGTATTTATGTGTATTGACCGTGTTCTTTGATAATAAAACTAGGTGTCATATTATACAGTAAAGTAGATTTGAGCTAACTCAGTAAAACTGACAATTTTAACTGAAGTTTTATTATGAAAATTTTAATTAATTCTTATAAATAATTAATACTTTCATTAAACACATTACATTGTACAGAACTATGAAATATTAATTATTGAAGTGTATAATATTACTAAATGAAATAACATTGGATGATAATACTGATCTATTGTGGCAACAATCAGAATAATGAAACAGTATGTGAATAATCTCCAACAGTGCTGTTCATAGAGTATTTACTTGATATTTTCATTTATAATTCAAGAGTTGGAACATGGAAAATGAATCATAAAATATAAACATTTCACGTCAAGATATGTTTAGCTTTTTATAGAAATAAAAAAAATAATTATATTATCTTTATGCGTAGAATTTGCATTTTCATTTCACCTATATTACCATTTGTTACTTATTGTGAGATGCATAAAAGTATATACGCCTTAAATATATATTTGAAAATATCACTATACACATGAGATAAAAATTAACAGAATTAGAATGTCGTAATTCACATTTTTGAGATTCTGTTACAATTACGATTCTGATCTCTATTGTTATAGACAATATTACGAAGAAAAAAAAAGAAATTTTCATTGAAATTTACACATGTTTCGTGGGATGCTTGTATACATAAAACCACACACAAACACACACATTATTATTATATTATATATATATATATATATATATATATATAATATTAATGTGTGCGTGTGTTTGAATGATTCAATTTAGGCTTCCACATGTAAGTATTAAAAGAGCGTGTAGGGGTTAATAAAAGTCATGTTATTTTGTATTTAATATTTTCATTCAATTTAATACTAAAATAAAATTGAACTGAAATACTGAATAAGGGATAACATGTGTTTTTTTAATTTTTTTTTATTACTTTCATGTGGTAATCCAAATTGAATCACCTCTATATATACATATATTTATATATGTATACATATATATCAATATATATATATATATATATATATATATATATATATCACTTGAATTCATTTAAAGAAAAAAAGGAATATTATTTCAAAGAAATGTGTCTACTTTCTTTATATAAGAAAAATGTAGTTATAAATTTGAAAATAATTTAATGATTTCTTATAAAGAATAATACGAGTAGGTTAATAACATTCATATTGGGAATATTAAGAGATGATAAAAAACACAATAAATACAAAATGAACTAAATACAGTTTTATTAATAAAATTGAAATTGTTAAATTGAAAATACTTTTTCAAAAATAAGACATAATCTGTATGTAGAAATTTTTATCATACAGTTGTTTTATCTTTGAAATTTGATCCATTGCTATATAAGGCTTCGTATAAATAAAAATTTTTAAATTAATATTTGGTCATAAGCTGTAATTTACTAATCCTTGATGGCAAATTATTGTACAGACAAAAAATTTATATTCGTACTAGACCCTAAAGCCAAGAGATAAACAGTAGAGTTTATTATCTCGGAGTCAAAAAATTAAAAAACAATATTTAAGAAGATCTACAAAACTGCTAATAAACAAACGACTTATGAATGTGAATAAATTTACTAGAAATTTATCCAAAAATAATTCATTCAAACGTATTTTTACTGAAACAACTTGAAATATACATTTATTATAAATACATTGTGTAAATTTATAAAAAAATACCATTCAGTCAAAAAATGAAATAAAAGTAAATAAAATATGAAATAAAATATCAAAATAATTGACTAATAAATCTGTTTAATGCCAGGTAGACGAAATATATGATTGATAAAAATGGTTTCTTTATATAAATAATAATTCATTATAATCATACATTCACCTATTTGTTACATATGTAGTGTTTTTGAACTAAGAATAGATTGATACACGTGTAGATGGACGGAATTCAACCGTAATATTGAAATACAAAACTGGTTACTGTAACATAAACATTCAAGTTAAATGTCAGTTAATTTACATATTGCTAGAGCGTTAGTCATAACACTAGTACTGTCATAACTGTATTTACTAAAATGTACAGTTATAGATAACCAAGAATTTAATTTAAATGTGTATTTTCCATATTAAATTCACTTGTATTGTTAACATGGAATTTATTATCGTGTACGAATGGTTTCGAAGTGGATGATTATTTAAATTGAGTATTTGTGCGAATCTTTGTAATTAAATAATCACAATAAATGATAGACTCATTTTTATTTTACATATTTATATATATATATATATATATATATATATATATATATATATATATCATTATTGTATTTACTCTTATTTAGTTTTTAGTATTAATTAAATTTTATATTTAAATTAAATACAAGTACTCGTAGCTGATTTTAAATAAAATCAGAATTAAAAAATAATTTCCTATTGACAGTTTTAAAAACCTTTAATAATTTTAATACATCAATACATACATACATATATACATATATACATATATACATATATATATATACATATATATATATACATATATATATATATATATATAATGTATAAGTAAAGAGAGTGTTATTTTGTAATACATCCCCAATATATTTGTTGAACACGATGAATGAATAATTAACGAGACAAAATTTAATAGCGAAATTGTAAAATAGAAGATCAATGATTGTAATAGTAGTATATATTTCTTAAAAGTTGATTTTCATTAAAAAATCCTTTTTGCTAATAATTACAGAAGACTTAAAAGTATTTAATTGGCAATAATAATCAATGCCAGATTTTAAAGGTTTTACAATGAAGCATGTTATTTTGTACACTGAATAAAAGTTTAATTTCTTATTTGAATATGTTTCTAATTAAATAAATATGTAAACATACTTCCTTTTAATATCTATCTATCCATATATATATATATATATATATATATATATATATATATATATATATATATATATATATATATATATATGTATGTATTAATATAATTCCATCAAATGAATATGATAATTAAATTATTCTTTATTTCAATTAAACGAAAAAATTTGTTCATTAAAACTTATATAGTAAACATATTTACTATATAATACTTTATTCAATAAATTTACATCGAATCTGAATAATTTTCAAATTAATTTTCGAATAATTTATCGATTGTTATTTGCGTTTGCAATATCAATTATTTATTGTTAGTGAAAATAGATTGAACATAGAATGAATATAAATAAGGGATACGTTTATCTCTCTCTCTCTCTATATATATATATATACATATATACATATACATCATATTTTCTTCAAATCGTTCTAAAACATTATAATATTTATCTGAATCGATGTAACCACTCTCAATTCACATAAAATAAAAATTTTCGATTGTCGTAAACAACACACAATAAAATTCGATATTCATGTGAAAAATATTATGTATTTGTGACGCAAAAATACGTCGACCCCCCTCGTATACTTGTTTTATATATGTTTTAACAGCACGAACGCGAACACGCTAAATTTCACAAATTCTCAATTTCTCAGTTCTACCTTATTTCCTTAGCCAACATATCTCTTGCACGGAAACGTTATTGATATAGGCTATGATATTATTAATTGGCATCAGGCACGAAATATTGAACTTTCTCAAAACAATATACAGTGCCTACGATTTGTATTAATGTAGACGTTTGTATTGTAAATAAATATACATCTATCTTGAAACTTATTGAAATATTGAACATTGGATTTGTATTTTATGACGTATATATATATATATATATATATATATATATATATATATATATATATATATGTCATAAATTACAAATGGTACGTTTCCATTCGAACTTTCGCAATATCTGAGAATACCTTTTCTCCAATATCTGAACTAGAATATATAGTTGATAAGTAATAATCCATCCTTTTATTTACGTGTATTAAAACGAATAAGAGCTGTAACTTTTTAATGATCCCAATTAAAGAACTTCATAGAAAGAGATCTTACTTTGTGTATGCTAGAAAATATCTCTGAATAAAAAGATGATACGTCATCTTAAAGTATTAATAAACATTCATTTCTTGCTGTAAAGAATAATGTAGTATGAAAGTAAATAAAATAAGATTGTATATTAATAATATTTTCTAATAATAAGATTATATTCAAAGAAATGAATGGTGGAAATCAAAAATGTAAAGAAAAAACTATCAAAAGTGAGTTAAAGATATTCAAAACGTTTACTAAACTTACGTTGAAAATTGAGCATAAAGAACAAAGAAAAAAAAGAAATTAAAAAAGACTAACAATCAACTTTCAGTATTGAAACTAATATGTTTGAAAGAGATGAATCTGATTTATATGAACATATGGATAATATTTATTATGCAAATGAGTTTAAAATGTGTGAAGAGAAATATAACGAAAATTAAAGAAACCAGGTTATTTATAACTTAACCTAAGCGTCTTTAATAAAAAAAAACTACACCAAATGTGTATCAGTAAAATGATTGAATTATAATTTAAAGAAATAAAAAATCAAAAAACTTATAAAAATAATTGTGGATACATTTCTTGATAAAACAACTCTATATGGAACTCTTGTAAAATAAATACGGTCGGAAATTTAATGATTTTAAAATATTTATTTATTATCAAAATTATTTTCAGTGAATTAAAAATTAAGTACAGTTTAAACTTCTTATCAGAACATCAAGTAGTTTTTTTTATTTAATACAACATCTAATAAAAATTAATCTAATAAATAATTTTCTCACTTTTTCTCCCTCTTTCTCTCTCTCTATATATATATTTAAATATATGTATATATCAAAGTACATATATAAATCTTGCATCCAAATAAGTATTAAATAAACATTGTTCGAAATCCATAAATGTAACAAAATAATATACTTAAAAAGAATACGAAAAATATACATTTATGCAAGTTATCAAACAGGATAAAAAGCTTTATATGTATATATATATATATATATCTGTGTGTGTGCTTTTTTTGTATCATCTTACATCAGTTTATCATCCATATTATGTATATCAATAACTATATTAAAAAAGCTCGCATGCGTATTATGTTTATCATTGAAAAACAACACATATTTCCCATGTGAACTTCTACCAGCCATCATATATATTTATTCCTATGTTTTGTACCCCATTGTGGATATTTTCATATATAATAATATGTAAATGTTCGTAAGTAATTCTACAAAAGTTCACGTCTTAAAGATTATTATACGCATCTTTGCTCTATGTTTATTTTCAGATTTCAGATCAATGATATTAAATTTTCATAAGAGAACATGTTATGTTTATTATAAAATATAATGTAATCTGTTATTTAAGTACATACATATGTATATAATAATATTTTTGTGTATGTATATATGTTTATAACTGAATATAACCAAATATAAATTATACGGAACCGAGCAGGATACATTGCCATTAAAATATGTAATATAACACCTGACGAAAATAATTCATGCGAACGCATAAAAATTTAAATTCGGTATATTAAAACATTAAGAAGGGTTGGAAAAGCAACGTTTTTCTTACAATATTAAGAAACAGTCTAGTAAAATGTTAAGGGGAATGAAAAAGTACGGAAATTCATTATTTAAGCAAATGACCCGGGGAATATAGCAATATTTAGTACCATACTGTATGCATGTATATATTTTTGAGAAAGGCCGTGCACACACACACATATGTATAATATATATATATATATATATATATATATATATATATATATATATGCATGTGTGTAATTAACACTATTTTATTTAGAAAAAAAATTAAAAATAAGTTGCTTCTTATGATTAAAAAAAAAACGATAAAAAGTAGTGGAAAAATATTTTCATTGTTTAAGATTGTTTGTATGTAAATATATCAAATATTAATTTATATAAATTATTAATTACATTTTAATAATTACTAGTTCGATAAATCAAAAAAATAATTTAATCATATATTTTAATTCATTTTAATTAACACATATAACTTTTAATATAATTATAAAAAAATATTATAATTTTTTGCTAGGCCCATATTAATTATTAGTAGTTTTATTTTAATTATCATATAATGTTATCAAGATTCTTATAAAATATTCGGTTCTTAAGTACAGTATATCAGTTTTCATACACACATTTGCATATATACAGCTATCCCAAAATTTGAAGAACTGATTTTGTTACTCATAAATTCTGATTATAAACATAAATAAAAATTTTTGTGGTACAACTATCAGTAATCTAATTGTAAGAGTAGTTAATCTCCAGAAACTTTGAAACATTTAACTGCTATATTTCTAAAAGGTTTGTTATCAGCGTTTAGAGTTATAGAGTTAACTAGTATGTATTAGGAAGGCAGGAAAATAAATATGGTTTTTGTTCTCTGAAATCTAACCTTAATTCTTTTCAGTAAAAGTGTCACTTCATCGTATTCATATTAATATCATTTTAAAATGTATTTTTCGGTCTGTATTTTGGTGATATCAACTTTGGTTTTATTAATAATTTTGCTTCAAATTAGGCTATTGAATTAAAGATGGAAAAGAAGCAAATAAGAATGTTTTTGTATGAGTTCAAAATGGATGGTCAAGCAGCAGAAACTACTCGTAAACTGAGCAATTCTTTTGGTGAAGGTACTATAAAGAAATGTACGGTGCAATGATAATTCCAAAAAAATCGTGGTGAGGACGAGAGGCTTGAAGATGAATAAAGTCGTGGGTGTTCTTCTTCAGTTCATAACAAACAACTGAATGCGTTATTTAAATCAAAACCACACACAACAATTTGCGAGCTTGCACAAAAATTATCCGTTAATCATCCAACAGTTCTGGACCACTTAATTTAAAAAATGTATATGAATTTGAAAGTCATAAACTGCAATTATTTTTCTACCAATCTAATGTTTTTACGACACACTAGGTTTAAAATGAAGAGTTATAATTCTATGTTTTCATATCTGAAATCGGTATGATACGTTATCCTGATGGTGTTTCTCTTTTTAGGACATCTAAGAGTATGTTCTTTGCTACTAGTTTCGACACTTATGCCATCTTCAGGTAGATATTAAAGACTCTAACATCAATCAGAAAAAATGGAACGCGTGCTGAAACTATGAGTATATAAGGGACATTCAGATAATCTAAGAGGTCGAATACTATTAGAAATAGTTAAAATGAAAACTATTTGAATATATCAGCAGCAGCAGCCACTGTCAGTCCACTGCTGGATAAACGCCTCTTCCATGATTTTTCATTTTGTACGACTAAATGCCTCTCTTTCCCACTGATTTACAATAATATTTTAATTTCCTTATCTCACCTGTTCATTGGTCTCTTGGGAGATTTGAATATATGTGTGTATATATATATATATATATATATGTATATATATATATATATATATACATATATATATATATATATATATATATATATATATATGTTTATATATATACATATATATGCATATATATATATATACATATATATGCTGAAAAGACATTTATATCTTTTCTAACAATATATTACAATAAGTGATGTATTGATATAAAGCTTTGTTTGAAGTGGAAAACAAAAATAATCATTTCGTGAAAGATAATAGCCTGTGGGTGGTTGTTTGAAAAATGTTTATCGGATTGCATTCAGATTTCGCATAGAAGATACTTAATCATTTTAAACGGAAACTATACAACACCCGAAATTTCCGGAACTGACACTGTAACCCACATTACCTATAAAACCACCAAATAGTGAACACACCTACGATTCTTATCTATGAAGAGACTCTAAGGAAATAATGTTTACCATAATAGTTCAACATTCCGTATATAACTTTCAAAATATTAAACATTTACACTCACTCACTCATAAGCATATATATATATATATATATATATATATATATATATATATATATATATATATATATATATATATATATATATTAATGTAGTACTAAACAAACGTCGAAACAATGGTGCGTATGTTTTTCAAACTTGATAAAACAGTGCAAACAAAACATAAATGAATACTAATTTTAACATATTTTGAAAGTAAATTTACACACTAAGTTACTGTATAAACAGAGAATACATATTTTACTTACGTGGTACGATGTAGAATTGTATGTATTGTTTCTTTAAAATATTTAATACTTTTATAGATTTTACTTTATATATATATATATATATATATATATATATATATATATATATATATATATATATAATAAAATATTATAATATATCAACATTTGATAACTTAAATTGAAAATATTGTAAAATTAAATAAATATTATTTTTGTATAAATCTTCAATTTTCATACAAATATATTTCTATTTCGAATATATTATATAAAAGTTAATATTCTCAAATTTAATTTTAGAAAAATATTTACTTTTTATTTTCTAATTATGTTTTATAATTCACGCTATTGATCATAAGAGGTCAAGTAAATATTTACATTTTTTTGCTTGTATTTAAAATCTAATATTTCAAATCTCCAGGAATATAAATTAACATATATAGAATGATTAAATTAAGGTTTCAACATAGAAATATTAAAAGAGGGCGCAGGGGTTAAGAAAAGTCATATTCTTTTTTATTAAGTATTTAGTTCAATTCGATATTAAAATCTAATTGAACTAAAATACTAAATGTGCGATAAGATTTTTTTTTAATTTTTGCGTTTTTTTAATTCTTTCATGTAGAAGCTAAAGTTGAATCACATATATAGAAAAATATTTTCTAGGTAACAGTTTCAATCATAGTTATTATTATGTAAATTATACGTCTTCTTTTCTAAAAGAGGTCGTTATATTAAAAGAAAAATCAAATAGCATTAAAAACGTATTAATAATTCTTTGAAGACAAAATTTTATAATATGATTATATTTTACAAGCGCACAAAAAGATATACTAATTTTTATGTGATGTAGTACATTTCTATCTATATACAGATGGATCAAAAGAAAGAATAAATTGGTTGACTTTTTTAACAATTTAATTATAAATATTCATAAATTATTTCCATTAAATTCAAATACGCTCGAATGAATTTTAATGACATTTTTTATGAGACACGCGGCTATTGAAGTATATTTAAAGAATCTTTTATTAAAGAATCATATTTATTACGATTCTATATAAGAATTTATTTTCAAATTCAAAAATACTTAAAAAAATACAATTTTATATATATATATATATATATATATATATATATATATATATATAGATAGATAGATAGATAAATAGATAGATAGATAACTAGATAAATAGATATTAGAAGTCACTTATCCTAAGTCATTAAGAAAGTGTAATATTTAAGGTCTAATAAACATCATAAACGCTTTTTCTATGTTATTTCTCTTTCATCTGTCATCTGTTAAAAAATTCGTTTATTTATGACTCCCATTTTGATATCTTGTAAATTATATACTTTTGAAAATGTTTTTAGAAAAAAGAGACTTATCTGTAAATTAGTTATGCTGATTGATTTATTAATCATCTATCTCTCTCTCTCTCTCTCTCTATATATATATATATATGTTTATATATATATATATGTATATATATATATGTATATATATATGTATATATATATATAGATATATGTATAATGTAAATATACTCGTCCTAATAAAAAGTCAACTATTTTTATTGTCTCAAAAACGATTAGAGGTAGAGGGAGAAGACTAATTATTGAAATTATTTGACAACTAGAAAGATTTTTAACTGTTCAATGTTTTTAACTTTTCAGACAATAAGCTAAACTTACAATTTTTTTAAATAGAAAGGGATAGTTTCGTGAAATTTAATCGATAATTCTCGATGAACTAAATTAGTTTTGCGCGAAGGAATTTTGTTGAAAACCTAACCATTTCAAAGATATAAAGCATGTTTGATTTTGAATTTTACAAATTATTTTTTTCATCCCACAAACTGTAAATTAGTCAAAAGTGTTTATACATTATTACTGATATTTTTTTTTATTAATTATTCGCATTTCGATGACAAAGTCATCATTTTCAGAACAACAAATCATAGGAAAATCTAATATTTGATTATAACTATTATTATAGATACTTTTTTATTTACTTCAGTCATTTTGTGATTTGTCTGTTAATGTTGAATGTTTTGTCATGAAAAACCTTAATCTTAAATGAAACAAAATAAAATTTAATTTGATGAAGAATGATCTAGTCACATTGAAAAAATTATCATTGAGTTTTAAATTAAGCACAAACATACATACATGACAATTACTGTAAATATTAAAACACTTTAAACTAAAAATTTCAACAAGGTTCTGTAAAAAAATGTAAAAAATCATGGAAATTATATGATTCATATTATATACATACATACATATACTATATATATATATATATATATATATATATATATATATATATATAAATCATTTACACATAATGGATATTATTAAAATATTGGAGCTAAATATACCCAACATATCGAATAATAGCATTTGCTCACGCACATCGTTGGGTCATGTTCGTGTTCAGTGAACAGCGGGAAACTTTTGTACTCGTGGCTATCGGTTTGAATCTGTGTAAAGTTTGAAAAAAGAACAGGACAATAAATAATGTACTGGTTTTATCAAATACATATGTTCTATCTACCTATCTATCTATCTATATATATATATATATATATATATATATATATATATATATATGTAATTCAATTAATACTATTAAATATAATAAATAATAAATTTATTTTTAATAAATGTAAAAAATAACTCGATTTTTCATTAAAAGTATAATTCTGCTGTGTATGAACAGAAGTTGAAATACTTTCTGTTTTTTGTTAAAATAATTTTATTTAATGGGCATTTCAAGATATTTCTTTAAATTGTATATTTATATTTGGAACTTAATATAAAATAATCTAAAATACTTTGAACTTTGTTTTCTTTATTTTGAAGAATGTTTAAGAATATGATGGATTTATCTCTTGCTTCTTATAGCGTTGTTATGAAACTTATTGCAAGTAATTATTAAACTTACATTAGTAACTATATTTATTTCATTTTATGTTAGTTAGTAACTAAATATCAATAATATTTCCTGAAATTTATTTTACTTTTTGTATGCCCCACATATATATATATATATATATATATATATATATATATATATATATATATATTGATACAAATTAGTTTATTAACAGGAATGTATTCTAAGTACTATTTTCTATTATAGATGAATTTATTAATACAACAAATAGTACTATATATATATATATATATATATATATATATATATATATATATATATATATATTATTCACCTGTAAAAAAGTAACATAAATGTACGTTCATTGAATGTTAAAATTAATGCACTGTTACTGATAATTGTGAGCTGTATTAAAATAATTTCATCGTTTAAAATCAATATACGAGTAAGTACTCAAGAAATATCTAGCTAATTTTTTTCTAACTAAACAATATGAATAAGACTGAAAGAGCAACAGCAAAAAAGTTCAAGGACAATGTAACTAAAAAATGAAAAGATAGCTAATAAATACTACGGAATTAAAAACTAAAAGAATAGAAAATTGTTTTTTATTATACAAATTAAAATAATGAATTTTTAATTAGAAATTAACATTTGAGAATAGTTTCTAAATACGACAAAATCATATGTATCTTTATTAAGTATGTATCTTATCTGTTCGATATTATGAAATTATTGAAAAAAGAAAAAATCTCAGGTTATAGTCATACAAGACTATACTAAAGTACGAAAATGGGTTCATTAGCTCAACGTAATAAAATTATTGGAGCCGTAATTTTAAAATATCAAGGAGAAAAAAAATACTAGTTTTAAGCAAAAAGTAACACTGGCAGATTGATCAAAAACAATAAATCAACGTTTTGAAGAGAAAAGAAAATACAGAAAAGTTTGGCTTCTATTGTCACTGATGAAAAATTTACTATAAATGAAATATTTGAGAAAAATTAAGACATTAGGACTATTCATTCATTCACCATAATGAACGAAAAAAAAACTTTAAATATAAAAAATACTTATCTGACAAATCGAGCACATGAGATTAATCAAGGTAATATAACTAGGATTGAAAATTGAAATATCGTTCGCAATACATATGTAAGTGTATTGCGAACTACAATGTTGGTTTCTTCTTATTTGCGAATGAACAATCTTTTAGTCAAGTTCCCAAATAATGATTTTTTTAAATTATTTTTCTTTTGAAATTATCTATTTAACGATCTAAGTTAATTTCTATTTCAACGCTCTTTTAATTATAATTTTAATGTATATAAGTCTCAAACTATTTTATGAAGCTTAACATAGAAAGCTTTTGAAAGTTTATTTTTCATTTTTTATAAACGTTTCAAACTTACATAGTTTTATGCAATAAAAGGATTAATGTTTATATTTACAACATTATATATATATATATATATATATATATATATATATAAAGAGAGCGAGAGAAATAAGTATATAATATATACCGTACAAATTAACAGAGAAAAGAATAACTTGGAGCTCATTTATTTACAAATAATATTTCTAATACGGAAAAAATATATAAAAAATATTCATTTATTCACCTTTGAAAGACATGAATGTGTTGATGAAAAGTTCTGACAAATATAATTTATTTTATCATACCTTTTATATTTTTTATAAGTATTGATGTTATTCGAGTATCTCCAATTTTGTAAAGTACATGTTTCTTGCATCAATATATATATATATATATATATATATATATATATATATACGTGTATATTATATATATATATATATATATTAAACGTAGAATTTACCAAAAAAATAACATATATAAATTTATGTTTATATCTTTTCATACTTATACCGTCAGTGTATAAAAAATTGTACATAATTTTTTTTTACATCTTAACAAAATGACTTTTAAAAACTTCACGCTTTTTAATTTTTATACATTTAAGAAAACATACGTCTTTCATTTTTTTGAAATATTTTATTTTATCAATGGAAACAGGATTCAAATATAAACATGTAATTTAAATATTTACAAATTTGTTCTTCAGAGATAAAACCAGTTTTTAATTACTACTATAATAAAAAAAACATACAAAAGTAATTAACAAAATATGTAAATATTATATGAAAATCTGTATTAAGCTAAACATAGTACAAAAATTAGCATTTCAATTGTGTTTAAATATTTTTCAAATATTTTCTCTATTCGTATATAATGAAAAGAAAAACTGCCTTCTCAATGTTATTGTATTTTCTGCACTCGAAGAAATTCGACAATTTCGAACGGAAATACGTTACGATATCGTTTCGAATCATATATATATATATATATATATATATATATATATAATTTTCATCATTTAAGTGACTTTATTAAATTTTTTATCAGCTCTTATACGTGATTCTATTAAGGAAATGAGATCAGAGAACAATACTCTGTGTGTAATACATGAAGACATATTTTCGGTCATTATTGTTTTTTTTTTATTTTTCGCTTTCGTTTATTAACAGGAAATAAAAGTAATTCAGGAAATTGAGAAATTTG
This sequence comes from Acanthacorydalis orientalis, assembly GCA_034766995.1. NCBI lineage: Eukaryota > Metazoa > Arthropoda > Insecta > Megaloptera > Corydalidae > Acanthacorydalis > Acanthacorydalis orientalis. The sequence goes on along the minus strand of CM068318.1, from coordinate 16,812,272 downwards.
TATCGTAAACAAAAATTTGTAATACCACTTTTTATTTAATCAGAATACTCGCACTTTTCTGACTCTTGGTTTTTATATCATATATATATATATATATATATATATATATATATATATATATATATATATATATATATATATATATATATGGGCGTACGTATTTAATATATGGATGTTTGTTTGAAACATATGGAATTTAATTAAAAATGTATATATTTTATTAAATACCTGTCAGCATGTCAATACGCATATTTTATAAATAAATGCAAAATAAAAGCATGTTGATTTTGTATTTTAACAAGTTTTTCTCGCGAATAAAATTCTATTATCTTTTTTTAACTTCATGTGTGTAAATAAAATGTACAGGCTTTTTGGTTCGGTTATTAGTGTTATATGTTTCTCGGTTATAAACAACTTTTGTTACAAATATTACTATTAATTCATTAGGTTTTTACTGTATTTTAGATTCTATATATAAAATTAACATTTCATAATTATCCCTTGATTTTATTTATCTGATTTTTAACCACACATTTGAAGTGTATCTATATGAATTCCAATTTAATATGAAACTTCTAAAGTTTACACTAAAAATTGAAGTTATAAATTTAAAAAATACTATAGAACTCGTTTGTAGTTAGCCCGAATAAAAACATATGTACATCTTTAGAGACTAAGTACTCACATAGATTTTGATTCGAGCTAAATCAATATAGCATAATCAAAGTTAAAGTAAAATAAAGTGAAATAAAGTTTCAATAAGAATATATTGATAATAAGTCACTTAAATTTACTGAATAATGTATGGAACAATAATTCACTTATAACTATATTCAATTATTTCAAGATAAATATTCTTATATTTAACTTTTATATGTATATCTTATTTAATATGTGTACTACTTTCTAACATAATTAAAAATATATTTTTAGGATATATGCAGTAAATTAATATCTACATAGAATTTACTTCTCATTCATATAATAAATAAATATAACTCGGTATAATTTAAGTTTACTGTAAATTCTGTTCTTTAAAAATATAATAATCTAGAATTAAACTAATTTAGATTCATATAAGAACCAAATTATGTAAACACTCATTATTAATTTGTTTTTATTTAAAAAAAGCACTGAGATAAAATTATTTCCAATTTTTAAAATATATATTTGTTTTGTGTATATATATATATATACATATATATATATACATATATATATATACATATATATACATATATATACATATAAGTATATATATATATATACATATATTTACATAAAAGTCAAAAAAAAATAAATTGACTGAATGAATATATTCTGAACTGTAAAAAATGGAATCTGTAATTTAATGTAATTTAAAAGAGAAAACTAATGGTATTCTCTTGTCATATATACATTAATATCTATTTCTCCCTTTATACAGGGGAAAAATAAATGACTAAATCAAAGATAAGAAAATGAAATAGTACTATTTATTCATTATAGGGAGGGATAGGTTCGTAAAAGAATAGTCTTAAACAGAAAGCTCTTTACAGAGAGTTTCTCATTTAGTAATGGATCGAAAAATATATGATTATAACTACATATGTACACACACACACATATATATTTATATATATTAGTGTGTATGTACGAATGTGAATAGACTTACACATCTTATTACTTATTATACTTATACATAAAAGGTTTACTAGATATGTTTGTAAATTTAAAAAAAATATTTAAATTTACAAACACATACAGAAAAAAAAACTGTTCAATATTCCATTTTAATAACTTGAATTAAATGGAAAATATTTTTATATAAACGAGTATTTTTTGCTACTTAATTAAATCTTAAGAAATAGTACTAAAATCAAATATGAAAATGAAATTTACTACTTTTATTCGTCAAAATGTATAACATATAATTTCTTGATTTTTTGTCAAATTACTTATACTCTAAAATTTGACAAATACAAATACTGTCAAATGTTTAAAAATATTAGTCGAATTTTACACAAATTTAAATTGAAAAATTAAAAGAAGAAATTTAACTACATTACAACTTCAATTCTAATTTAACCTATTTTATAGATATATTTTCTCATTTTTAGATATGAATTTTCTCTTGATGTGTTGTCAAAATATACTTAAAATTTTGAAGAACGACTAGAGTTAAATTATGTATACATATCAGTTATATTGTAAAATTAATATTATAATTAGAAATAAACGAATAAAGATATTTAAATTAACTGTTCAATTTGAATAACATAAAAAAATTCTTACTAAAATACACCAACCAGTATTTACATATGCACAATAAAAAATGATCAGTAATTATTAATTGAACATTTTTAATCAAAGATGATTCACGGGTTTTTAGATGAGAAAATAATTCATTTATAAACGGGTACCAAAATATTTACAACAGTTTTAAACTTTAAGGAAATTATTAAATATAATTAATTGATTATTGAATATTGATAAAATAGTTAACCAACCATTAGATAATAAAGGTAGTTTAAATTAATACCAACGATTATTTTTTTATTTTTTAACACAAAAAGATGCACTGATGATTAACTTAGAATATAAAAGGTGTCATGTTTTAAAAAAAATGCATAATCTGAGTTAATACGAAGCCTTTTTAAGCTGAATCATCGTTTTGGATTTTCAACACAAGACCTCACATTGAATACATTTTACGTTCATTTATAGCTCGTTTCTAGTAATTAAACTTTTTTAGCATCTTGTATAATAGAACGTTTAATTACTATATCCGAGCGTTCATTCTAAAACAGTTTTGCTTAAAAAGAACAATTACAATGTCCGTCATATACAAAGTCTGGTAAACTTTAATATGTGTGTGTGTATATATATATATATATGTGTATCTGTATATGTGTGTGTGTGTGTGTGCATTAATATGACTGATATAATAATTTTAATACTAAAATAAGAACATTTTGTTCAGATACTCAATTTTCTTCTCAAATCAATCTCTTTTCATTTTTTTAAAGGATAATTAATACACAATTGCATTTTAAACAAAATTAAATTTACATATATATATATATATATATATATATATATATATATATATATATATATATATATATATATATATATATTTATATATATATACATATTTGGTAATACATAATTTACACTATTTGGTAAAGTCTCATGGTATATATATATATGTATGTATATATATGTATATACATATATAAAATTTGATTTTATTTATTGGATTATTATTTTATTTTTATAAGGAACCTCTAGACTGTATGATATAAAATATAATTAAAATTAATTGAGTAAGTATTTTAATGTTTTTTTTTTATAATTTCAGTTTTAATAACTGAATGTTGACAACTTTACATTTGACAAAAGTAAAGTTATTTAGTAAATGCATAACTGTATAACAATATTTGTACAACGTTGAATTGTAGTAAATCAACTATTATTCAGTTCACATTTGAGAGACACACGTATCTACAAAACAACGAACATAAACCATTTCGACTAGAACTATGAATCAACTGATCCATATCAACCTGGCGTAACTTTTAATAGCAAACTAATGTTCATCCAGCGAACAATAAAACATTAAACAATATGAATACATTGTTTCGGGCTTCCAGCATCACGTGTCGGCTGACTAGCGTTGTTACAGTCACCTCATACGTTCAATTTATTACTAACTTAATGAAAATTAATTCGCGAAATAATTTCACGGTGGTTCGCAATTAAATTACGTCTTCGTAAGTGTGAAGTGAGATGCGCATGACGAATAATAACGTTAAAGGTTGTTTGTAGCGGCACTTCGAAAAGATGATCATTAATTATATACACAATGCATTCGAACCACGATCACTAATTGTGCGAACGCTTGTACGATAATTAAAACTTGATGTTGGAGTGAAATGAACGATACTGAAATGTGTTCATGTGTGTCGTGGTATTTTGTATAGTATTTTAGTTTATTTCTACATAAAGAGTGTGTATATTATATTAAATTTGCAACAATTACTAAGGATTAAGAGACTACGTTCCGTTTTATTTGACCAGTCATTTAAATTATACAATAGTGTAAATGTTTGTGAATTAATAAATACATAACGTATAATAAATAATTTATTATTCTACATAGATTTATGTATGTTTTAATACAATGGAAATTAATTGATTTTGTTGGAAGGGAATTTTCAGCAAAATGAAAAATATCACAAATGTTTTATAAAATATATGTACTGTATATATATATATATATATATATATATATATATATATATATAGTGTCTGGAAAATTAAAGTACACTCTGTAAATTGTCGATTGCATTTAATTAATATAAGTGGATGATACAATAAACTGGGTACTAATTCAAAAAAAATGTTACTATTTACCATGCACACGTAGTAATATTGTTATGCATTGCAAATAAAACTGACAAGTACATGTTCTCTGAAACACATATGTGTTTCAAACAATCGGTTTACAATACTATGGTGAAGTTGTGCATTTCCACTACAGTAATCTCTCGAAAGCCCTTTTCAATCAAGCTAATTCTGCCATCTCACACGTACATACAACCATTGACGCAATACATATACATTTATACATTATTGTACATTGACGTATACATATATGTATTCATATATTGTTACCTCTTTCGTCAAATTTCCCCAACATCGTTCTGATCCATCCACTTTTACAAATAACAAATTGTGCTCTAAGCATCTGAATGTGCTAATGTGCTAATGTACTATATATATATATATATATATATATATATATATATATATATATATATATATATATATATACTATTACATGATAACATTAAGCAAACTACATGTTCCATTGATATTACATATTCAGAGATTGAAGTTAACAATTTTTTATAAAATTTCTCTTATCCAATGCTTTTTAAATACTTTAACATTAACTTTTTATCATAATTCAAATCAAATATTTTTAATTATCTTCATGAATATTTATAAATATTGCTCTCAAAATAATTTTTAGAATTACGATGTTAAATTTATTTGTTTCAAAAATGTCGCTCTCTCTCTCTCACACTCTCTCTCTCTCTCTCTCTATATATATATATATATATATATATGTATGTATGTGTGTATGTATGTACGTATGTATAAAATAGTATTTATCCACAAAAACTAAAAGGTTCCAAAAATTATCTACTGACATGTTTACATAGAAATACTAAACACAGACAAACATACACATACCCATATATATATATTTATATATACATATATATATATATATATATATATATATATAGAATGATTACTTTGTTATATATCTGATAATAACTATATAGACATAATGAGTTTCAAAAAATATGTTTATTGTTTCATTGGTTGCATGTACAGGCTTATAATTGAGAAATGGGTGAGCTCAGCGAGCTCGAAGGTTGGTGAGCGAAGGAAGAAGGAAGAGAAGCCCCCTAGTATGTATGTATATGTGTATATATATATATATATGTGTATATATATATATATATATATATGTGTGTGTGTGTATCTATATATATATATATTGTGTTTCGAAATGATTATAAAAACGTTGATAATTTATTAGAGAGATTCTTGAGTAAAAGAACTGTCATATAAATATAAATTCTACTCTCTTTCTTCACGTATCTATAAAATATAAATTTTTATTAGTCTTGTAATCAATTCAATATGATAATATTAAGTTACTTTTGAGAAAACCGAACAAAAACATACCCAGGTATAAATAATTAACAGGTGTTTCAAATATACTTATTTTATTTATTTATTTACTACAAAGTATGTCTTGGAGTAAATGAATATGAAGATATTACATTTATTTATAAAATTGTATTCTTTAAAGCAAAAATAATATAATGTGAATACTCACTGTAAGTTCAGAAATGAAAATATTTTAGATTCCTTTTAAACATATTTAAACTAATTACTGTACAGTGTTGTATTAAATTCATGAAAAATTACTTGAAATAATTGTTGTTAAATCAAATGAATTTGTAACAATAATATGGTTTACGTCTATGATTCGCCTATATCAATTTTCTTCAAACTGAGTTCCGCGAAACCCTGGGATCCCATACAAGCTTTTTAGGGGTTTTACGAGTCAAGTCAATATTCGAAACAATTTTCAAAAAAAAAAAAAAAACAAAAACTGAAATTCAAAATAGTTAATTTATAATAAATTCTTTTATTTCTATAAATACCTACTATTATCTATTATTATATACTATTACCTATAGTAAAATATATTAACTATAATATATAATACCTACAGTAAAACTATATTTACACCTACTATGTAGTAAAACTGTATTTATGAGTATATATTACGACCTCTCTAATCAGATATAAATAATAAAATTTAGTCATGTAAGATGGTTGATTTTCAAAACTTGTCGTGTACACATCTTGGATTATCTGGTGATAGTAGGGGTTCCGCAAAAAAATTATAATCTTAAAGGTTCCGTGAGTCGGTAGTTTGAAGACCACTGGCCGATATGTGAACATCGAGTTTGTATTTGAGCGTAAGAAGATAGTTTTTTAAGTATGTGTTGTAGAAAATAAACATTTTTTTTAAATTTTAGCTATTTAATTTTTTGTTTTCTCAAAGATATCTCAATACTAAATGTGTCAATGTACTCTGACGCTGATAAAATTTGAATTTGTTGTAAATATATAAGTAAATAAAATCAAATTCATGGAGATTTTCCGCTCAAGGTAATATCTTTGGTAAAATAGTATTATTTTCAAAACTATTGTCAATGATTATATATATATATATACTGAAAATATTTGATTCATAAATTAATTTATTTCAGTTAATTAATAAATAATTCAATCAATATTAAAACTTCTGTGGCTAAACAATAATAACTTTGAGATTACTTTTACATGACACTTAATAATTGTTCTCCAATTCAACAATAATATTTTTAATGGAATGTATTTAAATTTAAAAAATGTATTATTTAAAGTTGAAAATAAAGAATTCAATAATATGAATTTATTGATTTATTCAATTTAGACTAAAATATGATTAATTTTTATATATTTCACTGTCATATTCAACGATTTTCTAGAATATTATATTTTCATTAGCTAATATTAGCTTTTAGAATGCTTAAAAATTACAAATTAATTAGTTATCAATATATTATCAGTTATTAATATTTTCGTTGATGTGATTTCAGAATAAGGGCAGAAAATTGACTGAATATTATTTAAAATTGGTAAATATATTTATAGATGTAAACAATGGATCAATGTTTTAATTAATATTAAAAATTGATGAAAATACTTTATAAAATAATATTTATGTGATATATATATATATATATATATATATATATATATATTATGTGTGTGTGTACGTTTAATAAATTTTTACTGCGCATTCAGTTTAATAAGTCGCGAATGCAACACATCATCCGTTCATTTTCAACGATATCAATTGCAAAACAGTGAAATAGATAATGAAAATTGATATCAGAAAATAGAATTGACTATGTTACTACATCACTGCATTAATATCAGCAGTATTAATGATCAATAGATTATATTCATGACATAACACATCACCATTATCTATCTTTCTCGAACAATACTTCCTTGTCAATTTCAACAACCCCATGTACTCGTACTACTTACAGTAAATTAAATTTGGTACGGTTCTACTATTGATCTAGTTCGATTAGTTGCATATGTTACAAATTTCATTATATAACAGGAATAAAGTCGAGGAATTATATAATGTATGGTTCGAAATATTAATATTTTGTTGATCACTTTATTGTGTTCGTATGGGTGATAAAAGTAGAAAGTATATTTTTGAAATCATGAAATTTGTGAACTAAAATTAAAAAAAATAGCCGAACTACTTACTCATTTATATTTTTCTTATATCATACAAATTTATATGCTATTTATAGTCATTAATGTTTTATAATCAGAGTCGAGTGTTAGAAATATTTTTTTCTATCCTACAGCTCCATTTTCAATTATAGTTTTGAATAAATTTCTATCAATGAGGAGATATATATATATATATATATATATATATATATATATATATATATATATATATATATATTATAGATATTTTTAATGCAAATACTACTCTTCACAGTTTTTCTTTTCTACTCTATTCAAAAACACTTCAAATACTCAAAATTAATGTCTATATTTGAATAATCTCTCTATATTGATATAATTGTCCCCGCTGACATCTCAAAATTACCCTCGTATGATCACAATTACTGTCAATCTTGTCAAAATTAACAGTAAAATTGATTTGGTTAAATTCAATTCAAATTTTTTTAAATTATAATTTTGAATAAAATTATTTTATAAAGTTCGTTTTTGAAAAAATATTATATTAAGACTTTTTGAATCTAATTTCTTATATTAATTGTTTGAATTTGATGTTATGTATAACAAAAGGTTAAAAAAAACAGTTACTTTTAAAAAATGATAAACATTTCAAGAAGTTACAATATTTTATATATATATATATATATATACATATATGTGTGTATATATATATATATATATATATATATATATATATATATATATATATATGTATATGTGTGTGTATATAGGTCTTCGAAAATAATTTTCCATATAAAAAAATAGATTAAATGGAGAACGAAAAGAAATTTGATTATAAATAATGACTGCATCGCATTTCGACTTGTATAATAAATTACATTCCACTTTTCTGCACCACTGATCTTAATAAAGATCAGTGATGCAGGCTTACGTATTTATATATAAATTATTGCGAATATAGAAATGCTATAAAGAATGTTCGATTTCTTTGCTGAAATACGACAGACATAAATTCAAAGACTGTTCAGATAAATAATAGAGAAACATCTCCTTAGATTAATTCAAATATTCTTTGATCTATAGATTTTTAATAAGGTTCCATAAACAAATATTAAGAATGTTGATTAGATATCTGTTTAATTTAATATCGTAATGAGTTATATTTAATTGAAAATATCTTTCCGTTTGCACACAAACAAAAAAAAATAGATTTTTCCGCACGAATCGTCAAAGTGTTCCGTTTTTTAATAAGAATCTGTGCAAAGAAAAATACTTCACGGTAACTTCTAAAACCGTATTTTGTAACACGTGGCACACTAATAAGAACACTATTTTTTATCTACATGTACAAGGAAAGACCTATGTAATTGCATAATATATCACATCTCCCTGTTCGCTGAATTAAATTTTAATTAATCACACTGAGCCCTCTTAATGGTTGTTGGCTAATTGCTACGACTATATATTTAAAATATTAAAACTGTATGCCTTATTTGAAACGAGTGCCTTTCTTATAAATTATTCTTGCATGTAAATTTTACTATAACATTTTATACAAACTATATTACATTCAGAATTTTCATTAAAAATGACACATGTTATTACGTTATACTTAACGCAGGTTACATTCACGCATATGAGTTTTATACACATATTGGCACACAAATATTATATATATATATATACATATATTAAAAATAGTAAAAAATAATATTTTATTTCGAAGCTCAGCTAATAAAAATAATTGTTGTACATCTTTAAAAAAATATATTAAAAATATTAAAGACTATACAAATATCATAAATGACGAATGAAATTTTTTTTATGTAGAAGTTTATTTAAAATATTACTTTCTAATTGTATATACAGAAGTCTATAATTATTTTCTTAAATAAAAAAGTGTAAAGAACTGTCATAGAAACGTTTTTTTTCCAGCTGAGGCTCTTTAATCCTACCAAACGGAAGACTGTTAAATGTATAATTTTGCAATAAACTCAATCTGTCAAATGTGTTAAGAATGTATCAATCATTTAATGATCGTTTAATTTCAAATTTTAAAAGAAAAAACAGAAACTGTCTACAGTATTACATAGAGATCATTCAAAAATTATTTATTTATAAAATGAGATTTATTATATTACAATAATGTGTGTGAAAATAAAAAATTGAAACGTATAGATAATTTGAAATATTTTGCAAAGATGACTTTATTCCATGCCATATAACAAATATATATAACAAAGAAATCTAAGGACTAATTATCAAAACTCAAAACAGGGTTGAGAGTATCAATTAACTGATTCATAGTACAGTCAAGATAAGGTATAAAATATATAGAAATATACACACATATATTGATAAAGAAGAATACCCTTTAAAATAAATTATATATTCATATATATATATATATATATATATACGATTATGTTACAGCCTATATAATTATATTTACATTAATTATATAATGTATTTGTTGGTTATATATATATATATATATTGAAAGAAAAGAACTAAGTCGATTGGTTCTTCAACTGAAGATATTGAGAATTTTTATAATAATGACATAAACGTATTTGTCTCTGTAGAGACTTTTACATATAAATATTTTATTAAGATACATCTGTTTGTTAAAAACATTTCATAAGTAACATGTCTTTAGATAAAGTGCATTTATAATAGTGCATATTTTATGATGTTTAAAAGCCAATAAAAGACAACTGCGAATAATTATTTTTTTAAAGTATATACAGAAATTGTTGTTGAAGTACAATTACTTCAAAGATTATTTACAAAATGTTATTCTAGTAACAAGAGTTTGGATGGAAAGTATTGAACTGTTCATAATACTATTATTAACTTACACAATTAGATATCCAACTATTTACATTTCTACATTTTTCCCTTAATGAGAAAAATTATATCTCTTTTGAGAATATCAAAAGTTCAAAACTTGTACTATAAAAAATTTGCGGAAAAACAAAACTTTTGATTACATTTGTAGAGATTTATACTCCAGGAAATACTGGACTTTTATCTCTAATTTATTATATGTGAAACGATTAATTTTTTACTGTTTTTTTGAAATTGATTTCATAATAAAAATTACTGTCGTGATTATTAAAAACGAAGTAGATCAAGTAATAAAACATAGGTGTTATATTTTAGTGAATAATTGAATTTAAAACTGAAATAAAATAAATAAATCAACATTTATGAATACCAATTTTGAATATTATTACAATATATCTAATGAATAATATATTTCGATATCATATATTTGTAACGTTTATAAATTTTATTTCAAATTTTATGATCCGCGTTACAAAATTAAAAATTATTAGTGAAATAAATTCAGATATTGATCATTGTTAAATTAGAAACGTTGGAATATTTAAATACATACGAAAAATAAATTCAAGGTAATAAAAAGTATATATTATAAAAATTCATTGTAATAGTTTGAAGTTAATTAACGAACAACTTTGTATTAGGATGAATTTAATTAAATTATATTTTTACCTTATTTTATTGAAAATAATTATACGTTAAAAAATTGATTAAAAAATTATAAAAAGTGACTGTTTGAATGTTTAGTTTTTCATATAGGCTGTCGTGCCTGAAGTTAAATATAATCCTGTATATTAAATCTACTGTATTCATCAGTGAACGCCTTTAAGAATAAAGAGTGGAACAAATAAAAGATAACATCTATTCTTTTGTAGAACACCTTTTATTAAAACGATTGCCTTAATAAGTTGTGTTTACTATTCTTTTCATTATATATTATATTATCTGATTTACTTGTTTATAAATATTGTTAGTATTAAAACTGATAAAAATATTTCCAGACATAAATGGAAAATGTGTGCATGGCTGACTTAAATTTCGTGCCACATTAATTGATATTTATTACCCTTATTATTGAGTAAATATAAATTACCCATAAAATAGAATGACAATCTTGAGTTTATGTGAAAAATCGTTGCTTTCTGACAAAGAACGGATTTAAAATTTCAATAAATACGACGGAAAATAAATATGTTCACAGTAGAGTTTAATCGTTTATAAACAACAATACCTACACGTTTTGAAAGTTGCTTATAGCGGGTGTATACATTCGACCCGTATTGCTTGTACAACCTTAACACATACATACACCTAAGACATATACACGTAAAGTGTATTACGTATAATACGACCTGAACACTGACTGAAAAAGAGATTTTATTTTTCCTTTTGACGCTACGACCGCCTTCAACAACAACGCCAGCACTGTACTGTGTCGACACACAGAATGGTCGGCTTCCGGCCCGAACGGAAGTGCCTCTGAGCACTGGGGAATTGACTTCTTCTTATTATTCTTCTTGTATGAGAGGTGGTAGTTGTGACGATGGTGAAGGTGGTCAAAGATGTCGCCTCTGTCTGTAACACAAGTCGCTCCCGCAGACTTGCACAATACGTCCAAGAAATCTTACAAGCCACTTTCTTTACATATATATATATATATATATATATATATATATATATATATATATGTATGTATGTATGTATGTATGTATATATGTGTGTACATCTATATAGTTGTATGCAGAATTTCTTTGTAGTGACACATTGTTCGTATTAAGTTGATTTTCTAGTAAACTGTTTATATTCACTTTATAAAAAATGAACTAGAACTTCGAACAGAATTATATTTTTTTTATATTAAAATATGTAAAAAATATAGCATTTTATTATTTCCTATAAACAGTTTAACTATAAAGACATTATCTTCTGATCGTGTATATGAAACTAAACTAAGTTTATCAAACAATTTACTTTTGTTAATGTTAAAAAATTAACTACTTTTTTCAAAATATTCAAGTAAAACAAAAAATATTTATTCTACTCTAAATATAAAATAATATTTAAATATAAAAACGAAAATATAAAACGTACGATTTACGAAAATAATTTGAAATTTAATTTAAATTCTGGTGGAATTGGCGAGAAAATCAGGCTTAAAAAAAATAACTCAGAAGAAAAGAATGAATAAAATTTTTGAAGTGATATGACAGAATTATTGTTGTTATCAATTAATGAATAAATTAAAGCAATTATTAATTTTTAACGATTTCAGTTTAATAATTAAATAAATTAGACATATGATTAATTTTGACTTTCATAATTATTTTTAATATTCAATTTTTAAAATAAGTAATGATTACGCATAGAAATAAATATTAATACTCAAAAACAAATTCTAAAAATATTAAATTAAAAGCGATAATTCTTTAATCAGATTGAAATTGGAATAAAAGTTGTAAAAAAAAGTATTTGCAACAATTATTACAGTAGAAATATTTCAAATTAATTGAAAAATGTTCTTTAAATAAATTTATTGTATGAAAAAACTCGTTTTTTCTAAAAATTTAGTATTTGAAAAATAGTTCCTATATATTTTTTATGTTAATTCGAATGTAAGTTAGATTTCCTAGCAGTAAAAACAAGAAGAGAATATCTCTTGAAACAAAGACACATTCTTTTAAAATGTGTGTACTACAACAAGAATATCAAATAAATCTTCACTATCGTAACTGAATTCATTCACGTACGTACATCATCAAACTTCTAAAAACTTTGTAACCACCACACACATCTTTCGTTTTATTTTTCTATTCTATATGTCAGACTTCTTGCCAATCCATTCCTATGCACAAGTTAGCAGTACCAATTCCAGACCGTCGGTGGCGTCTTTCGCGTCGAACAAAAATATAGATGGGAGAGTAACATTGAAACGCAAAGCACCATTCGTGGAGTATGAGGCGAGCGAAGAACGATGGCCGTTCAACGACAACAGGGACATTGGATGGTGCCGCTGTAGTTTTTTCATCCCTCGTTCTCTTCTACAATTCTATACTACTTTCACATCGATGCGCATTTGTGTGCACATTTCGTGAAATATTTCTGGTTTCTTGCATAGATAAAATATGGTGATCCGACGAATGTCGTCACAATCCAAAAAAAAGGAAGCTAATAAAAGAATGTCGAAAGCGAGGTTGCATTTGCAATATAATATACTCTAGTACAAGAATATTTATTCGGTACTACGAAAGCGAGAATATTGTCTTTGAGATTTTTGTTTATATTGAAAACAATATCTTGTTTTAGATAAAAATTAAAATAAATTATAAGAAGTAAACACTCTTGTTGAACTTCATAATAACACGCATTTAAATATAAATTGTTAATAACAAAAATTAAAAATAGTATTTTCTTAACCATTAAATTAGCGATTCTATAACTATGTCACACATACGACTAGTAATACAGGAAATTGATACCTAAGTGATCAAAACAGTCATTCTTCAATATACGAATAACACAAACGCATGATAATCGCAACTTAGTATCCAGAATTCAGTTGTTAACTCAAAACTTCAATTTCATTTCAATCAATATGTAACTGTATATAAGAAAAGTGATAAGAACTTTCAGTAACTTGAGATTTTATGATTCTATTTTTATTTTTTACATTACAAAATATATTTTATTAATTTTTAATAAGTGAAAGATCTTGGCCTAATATATTTTATAATTATAATTGTAATATCACATAACTGTGATCTTGTTAGTATGTTGTTCTATGGTTTCTCTCCCTATAATATCACCCCAAAATCTACATTCTGCGACCGGTTTTGACACTTGTGCCATCTTCAGATGGATTTTAAAATTTTTGAAACTAATCTGAAGATGACACATGTACTAAAACAGGTCATGAAAAGTAGATTGAACTCATCCTAGAAGAAGAGTACCTCCAAGACAACAAAATTATTTTAAATGATTCTTAACTATCTCTCATACTTCTATCGCTATGGGAACATTAAAATCATACATTTACTACATTGTTTAAAAAACAGATATAACTTTTTTAATAAAAAGATGTCTTTTTAAACAAAATAATTCGTGCCATGGATTGCAAATGAATCTACTTGATATATATATATATATATATATATATATATATATATTTATATATATAGAGAGAGAGCGAGAGTGAGAGAGAATGAATTTTAAATTATAAAACTAATATTTATAATATTTTACGTATCATGTAGAAACAAAATTGATATTTAAATTTCTAATAATATCAAACAAAATATTATTCTTAAATTTAAAATCATAAAAACATGGAGTTTACGTAATAGTAGATAAAAATATATTTTAAAATAAATATATCTTACCATATATGAAAAACCTTTCCGTAATGTCTGCGAAAAGTTCGTATTGCTTCGTAGAATTGAATAAATGATTCTTACCTGTAAAAATAGAAAAGAAAAATATTAACAAACAATAAAAACGATTTACTGGAACATTTTATAAAACTTTTAATACTTTTTTATCCTGTCAAGGAAATCACGTATATAAATTCAATTAAATTGTAAAAAAGGTAAGAAATATATAAATAAATATAACATGTTGGATATAATTTTATTTATATATCCTATACAATAAAAAATCGTTCCTTTTTACTATTTTTTCCAGTTATAATAATTTTATGCTCTTAAATATAATATTTTAGAATTAATAAAAAAGAATTTTCAAAAATTGTTAAGGTTTTTAAAAAAAATCTGAAATTGTATTAAAATAATGACAAATTTATGATGAATTTGTTTAAAAACATAATCCATTTTATTTAATTTGTCTTTTATTGTTTGTATTCGGTTGGTAGAAAAATAATTGCTGTTTATAATCTTTAAATTCCTATACATTTTTCATCAGTTGGCTGTTTTATGTGGACCAGAAATGTTGGTTGACTAAAGCCTGACTTTTGTGCATGTATATATGTATGTATATGATGTATGTATGTATATATATGTATATATAAATCCATAACGTTGACTTATTAATTGGAGACGTGGCTTTTACGATACCCAAATATGTTTATTGTTTCATTCGGTTATTTGTACAAGCTATAATTGACAAGTGAATGAGCGCAGCGGGCGCCGGGGGTTCATGAGTGCTGCGAGCAGGGGGCAAAGCTCCCTAGTATATATATATATATATATATATATATATATATATGTATACATATGGAGTATGTATATCGAGTTATAATGTATAAACATTATTTTATTTGGATATTCTCATTTCATTCTTGAGCAAAATGTCAAAAGTAAGTTGTATTGGTCGGAGTCCAAGACTACTAAAAAAATATATGGAACGAAATTTAAAGAAGCGATATGAAGGTTATGAAACTATCTGGGTCGTAAATCGCGATTTGTGGAGAGAAAAAAATCGTAGATGTCCGACCATAGAAGTTCGTGTACGTCTCTATCCGTCAATTTATTGTTATACTTTTCCCTGTTCGTATTCGTAAGTGGTCGCAGATATTGTACGTAGTTGAGATGCAAGTTACTCCGTTCTAAAAAGTTTATTTTCTTGTTTATATTCCCTATATGTTTCCGAAATAAAATGATATGAATTGGCCTCGGTGGCATTCTGTGTGTCAACTACAAAACGATGGATGGCCAAAAGTTGTACTGCAATCAATATACACAGCCGTCACCGCCAAAAAAGTTTGCAGACTTTTGAAGATAACATCGACAATATCGAAATACGTAACTCGCTCGTTTTTATTTTATTTTATTTCATAAACTTGTAACAACAAATTTGACAAAGTTATGTAAACACGTGAAAACAATACAGTTTGACGATTTTTGAACAACGGTATCTTGTTTACAGATAACAAATGGGATCCTATTGATACACTGAAATCGCATGATTCACTTAAAGTTTACAAAATAAACATCTGGAATGAAAAAAATATTTTTGAATAAATTTCAAAATATACAAAATAATGAAAATGTACGAAGTTTGAACACAAACTAAACTTTCACTAACATTATTTACTTCCATACATATTCACTAAGATGTATCCACACTTGTAAAGAAGTGGGTTAGCGAGAAAGTGTAATTTATACATTAACAGTAAAAATGTTCAAGGAGATTTAAGATATTTTTCCAAATCCAATTATTTTTGTCTGTGTGCAAATTTGTTCGATATATATATATATATATATATTCATTGGAAAAAATGTAGACTAAAAACATTGATAAAATTGACATCAGTCGAATTCAAAAAATAAATAAAAATTGATAGATATAAATTTTTTATTAATTTTCTTATCTATCTATCATATTTTGCAACACAAAAAATAATTGTAGTTTATTCTTTTGGCCCAATTTATTTTAAAAATGAATTAACAGTACAAATACCAGAAAAGTTTGTATTTTTAATACATTA
The DNA here is from genome assembly GCA_034766995.1 of Acanthacorydalis orientalis. Lineage (NCBI taxonomy): Eukaryota > Metazoa > Arthropoda > Insecta > Megaloptera > Corydalidae > Acanthacorydalis > Acanthacorydalis orientalis. Next base: position 16,795,126 of record CM068318.1, on the reverse strand, counting down.
ATTCGTTCAAAAAAGGATAAAAGTGAATTAAATTACAAAAATATGCTATTTAAACTTTTGGTACAATTTAATTGTGTTTTAATTATCAACTATGTGGATTCTTACTTCTTCTATATTTCTGTTAAATGTAAAAATATAAAAATAGTTTTTACTATGAAAAGTTATTTAAATCTATAGTAGAAAAATGAATTTTATAAGAATATTTTTAAGAATGTATGAACTAGTTATAAAAATACGACAATATAAATGAAAAATTGTAATTTTTTTTATTCTGAAGTGACATATAAAGTATGAAATTGATTGTTTGTATCTTTTAAGAAAAAACTTATTTATTTTATTAGAAATGTAGTTCCAATATTTAGCAGGTACTTTTATAAAAAATATCACATTTTTAAATGTAATACAATAAAAATTGAGAAAATAAATGAAAATTATTTAAAATTTTTGAGTTCGTAGTTTATGAATCGAGGAAATTTAACTTATTTATTAATTCCAGAGTTGTGAAAGTTTAAAGTGTATTAACATGAAAGAAAGCTGACAAAATTTACTATTTTTAAATAAAAGAATACAGATTTTTAAAAAACTTATTAACTCAGTCTTTCTCTATTCTGATCTTTTTTGTATTATCTTCTAGTTCATTTTTTCACAATGTGCAAATCTGTCAATTTATGAATCACTGAATATTATTAAAGAGTTGAAGCAACACTAAAAAATGTTGCATTTTAGAAGAGTAATATTTCGGTTTTCTAAATTTTTATATTTTTTTATAAAATTTAATATTCATTTATTATTTTTTATTAGTGAGTAACGGCATTAAAATTGCAAAAATATTTGCAAGTCAAGTTGTAGTCAGAGCATTTTAACATTAAATGTTTTATCGAAATAAGTAAAGACATTATAAGTTTATCCAATCTAATCTTCTTAAAAGTAATAAAAATCGTTTCTTAATTCAAATTTAGGCAACTGAGATTCATATAGCTCATATTACTTGTTTTACTATTTAAAAATTTAATATAAGCGAGAATTTCATATTTTAGACAATTCAGATATCTCCACGCATATTAAGTTAAAAGTATTAATTAATTTACAAGAATGTAATAAAAAATTAAATGAAATATTTTCTAAAAATGATTTAAAGTCCGATCGATAGTAGTACGGACAACTATTATAAGAATACCAGTACCAAATAATTTCTAAATACCCTTGTGATATTTTCTTTTCCTTTGCCATTACTGAATTTTATATAATTTCTTAGGTTTAACTTCAACTTATGACAAAAACAAATAGATGAAAATAGTAAACATAAAAATAAAAATAAGAGTAGAAATTTTTAACTAATGAAATAAAAAAAATCCAAATATAAATCTGTATCACAACAGAAAACTTAAATTGATATAAAAATTAATAGTGTATAAAATTTGGTAAGAATATTATAGGAAAATACAGAAACAGAAGAAAATTACAAAGAATTGTGATTAAAATAAATAATATAATGATAGGAAACGAGTAAAATTATTACACACACACATTTTATATATATAAATCTCTCTCTCTCTCTCTCTATATATATATATATATATATATAAATATATGTATATATATATACAAGTTTAATTTGTATTTACAGTCACTAAGACTAAAAAAAATTATTTCATTTAACTATAAAGCGATTAGTTGTTTAAGTCATTTAACAATATCATTTTTTATGATATACAGCCTGTAACATCACAAACTGAAATCTTACTTTCAGCGCTCGATCTATCAAAAAAAGTAAATGTAATATTGGATATAAATTTCATTTTGCTTTTATGTATTTCTCGATAAAGACCAACAGTTTATTACATCCATAAAACAAGCCACAACTTAAAACTTTCACAGTCAAATATACACCAATAAGAAAAAGACATATTTATTTGAAAAAGTGAATAATGCCTAAACTTTTCCTTTTTACTACGTGCCTTTCAACAATACCCTAATATATATATATATATATATATATATATATATATATATATATATATATATATATGTTAATATGTATAATATCACAGATGTTTTCGATATAAAAAAAGTACCACTTGAACAATATTTAGTGAAATCTTAATTTTCAATTCCTGTTGAATTTAGTATTAAAAATCCCACAATGAGTAAGATTCATTCGATCCATTTTAACTAAATTTAATTGACATTTTCCCTCCAGAACTTTATGTATAATATACACATGTGTGATATATGTGAACATACAAGTTCATATCCCGTTAAACGTGCTTTTTTGGTTTCGAAGTGCATATTGAGTTATATTTTTGTAGGATGTTCATCATATGAAACGTAACATTTTATGACATTACTTTTAAAAGTTGCAGGAAACTTTTTCGGGTTTTATTTTAAGTACCTTTTCCCCCATGGTTGGTCTCGTTTACCTGAGCACTTAAATGCACGTGCCAGTTCAAAGTTCGTATCGGATATAAGAGGTGGGTGCACTTGAAATTATTACGCAAGTTTTTTTTAAAAGCATTAATTATTAGACGTTTGTTTTATCCAAGATTGTTTTATATATCACGTTTAATATTATAAATTATTTCGAAACATATTTTTGTATTTTCATACTATATGTATTTTTTTTTTGAATTAAATTCACAGAAAAACTGTCTTAAGATAAGTAAAAATTCTTTCTTATAAATCATACATATATATATATATATATATATATATATATAGAGAGAGAGAGAGAGAGAGAGAGAGAGAATAGAGAGGGTAGAATATTGATCAAAATTTATTAATCTAAAGCAAAAAATGTATATATTTGCATTTCTTCAATTTTTAAATCATTTATGTTATACTAACTTCCTAAAAATAATTTCTTACTTTATTAATAGTTTTCTTAAAGAGATATTTTCAATTTAAATGAGAGACTCTTAAAAATGATATTTATTTAAGATGTTTATATATTTTTTTTTTAAAAAAAACAGTCGAATTACTCAACAATAAAATTATATTTATATACTTAAATGATAATAATACTGATAATAACAAGAAGTAAATCCTGTTGTGTCGTAACTATCTCAGCAAGCAACCAACATTTTCCTAACTGCAAAACGTTCTGGATGAACGATTCGGAAATGTCATTTTCTCGGGGAGATTTCCGGAAATCAGATAAAGGTGGATGACTGCCACCTATGTCACCCACTTCTAGTTGAAATCGTTGCAACCAACCACATGTATATATATATATATATATATATATATATATATATATATATATATATATATATATATATATATAGTGAAAACAGACAACCGTGACTCGATGGTCTTTTTGTAACACTACCTTATAGACAATCGGCGAAGACGCGATGCCCTCATGGACACGACTGTGATTTTGTTTCGTTGATGCGATCGACCCCTCGCCATCATGACAAAAACATACTCGCCTTTTTTTAATAACGTCGAGCTTTTGTTGGACTTGTCCTCAATTGTTTTGTGGCGGTTCGTCTTTTTTTTATATATCTTTTATCTTATATAAAAAGATGATTGAGAAAAAATTACTGATATTCGTTGAATGTAGCTGTGTGCGAAAGATAAAATGCTGCGTTTGAAGAAACACACTTTTATATGTACATACGTCCACACACATTCACACACACACATATATATATATATATAAATGTATATGTATATATATATATATATATGTATATATATATATAGCGAGAGAGAGAGTATGGAAAATTTAATATATTGTGCTATTTTATGAAAATTATATATAAAAGTATATCAAAAAGTGAAAGTATTGCTTGAAAAAAAATATTTTTTATATGATTATTTTTATTTTTGATATAATTTCTAACATATTTGAACCACCATTTGACGACGGTAAAATGAAATATACATATATATATATATATATATATATACATACATACAGATATAAATAATTTATTTTCTTTATTTAATTTCAGATCGCTCTGTAAACAATTTAAAATGCTTACAAGTCAAATATCTATAAAGATTATATTAATATCTTGAAGAGAGAAATACTCAAGAGTACTTTAATTAAAAGTAAGAAGTGTTATTAACTTAGAAGAGAGACTTTAAAAAAACGGATCAATAATTTATTAATTTTGTTGTAATATCATATTTCCTTGAATACTTTTCAAGTATTTCTTTTTATAAAAGATACACTTTAATAAATTATCGAATACGAACTGTTATAAAATATTTATTAAACTCTGGATGAAATATTTTAGTTATATGAAAAATATGTTATTTAATAAATACTTATTTCTTTAAAAAGGAACATTAAGGATTTTAGTGTAGACATACGAGATAAAAGAATAAAGTTTCGAATTGAAAATGAGCTTATATGTGCACGATATAGTCAATTGAAAAAATAATATATTATTTCATTTTTTAAATCTATAAATTATGTTGATTTATGAAAAAGTTAGATAATACTTTAAGATATTATATATATATATATATATATATATATATATATATATATATATATATATATATATGTACTTATGTTTATGAGGTAGAAAATTTATAGAGAAAATTGATCAAATAATCCTATACTGGAAAAAATATAAATAGATATATGGACACAACATTTTGATCATTCCATTTCAAATATGAACATTTCCCCTTTGCATGCTAATGATATACCAAATAATAAAAATTGTTTATGAGTATTTTCGAAATATTGAAAATTGGTATTTGAAAAGAACTCGTTAGAAATACTCTCACATTCTGAAATAACATTAATTGAAATATTGTTCAAATCTACTTTTTACTGTCGTAAATATATCGTACCACTTATATATTTTTAACGTTTGAAATATTATAAAGTATTTAATTTTTATTTTTTTAACAAAATTAGTTATTGTTAAAATGATTAACGATGCATATAATTTAGAAAGAAAATAAAACTGATAGGTTTTTTTTATATTTAATTGGCTTTATAAGCTTCTACCAACTTTATTGCTTTCAGTTTATTTTACTAATAGAACTATTTTTCAATAGTGTTTGGGCACATATGTGAGTACGACAATGCAATTTAGAAATGAATAGTATGTGTCTGGACTGTAATCCCAACGGAATTTTATAACCCTTGGATTTCGGCATTCGAAATGTTCAACCTCAGCGATTCAAGATTCTGACCCGGTTGGTAAGTATTTCACAATGTAAAAAATGATTTAAAATACGAAAATATACTTTGGGATTTTAAAAATTGTAATTTTTATAAATTTTTTTTATGAAAATTTCTTATTAAACTATAATAATAATTCAAAAATAATAATTCATTTCTTGTTTATTAAATACTCAAAGTATTAAATCGATTTTGTATAAAAATATTTTCAATCCTTCAACAAAACAATAATGCAGTACATGAAATTAATATTAAATTTAATAAATTTAAAATAAATTTAAAAATATTCCTTTTTAATAGAAAAATAAAATAAAAATATCAAAATTAAAACAATCTCTAACTGAAAATAATACTGATAATATATTCTATAATATAAATCTTTATGTTTGGATTTAAAATCTTTTTTTACAAAATATTCTAATTATCTACGAAGCAGTCATAATTTTTCAAAAACTTATATGAAATATTTTTCATTTGTAGAATAAAATCATATTAATGACAACATAAGTGACATCATTGTTTTTTAATTAAAAATTAAAAAAAATTATATTCTACTTTAAAAAGATAAATGTTTTAGTTTCTTTTTACATACTAATTATAAAAATAATATTCTCTTCAGAATCGCTTCATTAAAAAACTTTACAATATTTATTTGCCGTACAGTTTGTAAATAAATCTATATATATATATATATACCAATAACAAATTTCTGTCAACAATAAAAATGTTTGAATATTTTTATTTTTTTCGGAATTCTATACTATGATATATAAAACGAGTCATTTTTTAATTTTATTTTATAATTACCATTTTTTAATATTAAATTGATAATTTATATTTTATTACTATACATTTTTAAACAACAAATTATAATAAATTATGTGAAAGTTATTTATTATATTTTTAACAGTTTTTCGACAAAAGACTATACTAATTTTTTTATAATTATTATTAAAAATATAAAATATAAACGTCATCCAATTTGAAAGTAAGAAATAAATTTTAAAATAAATAAATAAATTATTTCATTTTTTCCTTTCAAGATACATTTGAAAAGTTATAAACAAATAAAAAATAAATAGAAATTTAAATCTAAACATTTATTTATTTAAAACTGTTCAAACATTTTTCAAAAGAACGCCATGATCTACAAGCTAGTACTTTGAACTACTGACCAATCTATTTGAGTCCAAGTCCGAGCTCTATCATATATCATGTTTCAGTAAAAAAGCGATAACCTTAACCTTAGAACGTTTAATAATTTTAGATTTTGACAGCATTTTAAAATAAACGAAATAAGTAAGGGTTCGTTTAAGTATTTTATAGAAGTTTTTTCTGGTATTCCACAAAATATATTATTAAATAAATACGATTATTAATTAAAACTACTAAACTTTAAAAAAGTTAATGAAAATGCAATTCATTATATTTTTAAACATAGAGATTAGAGAACGTAAACAATATACATTTTTGAGATCGTTTTTATTTCCGTTAAAACATGCATATATATATATATATATATATATATATATATATATATATATATAGGATGATTTAATTTAGGCTTTTACATGAAGTATTAAAAGGAAGCATGGGGATTAAAAAAAGTCGTGTTATTTTTTATTTAGTATTTTAGTTCAATTCAATACTAAAATACAATTGAAATAAAATAGTGAATAGAAAATTAAATTAATTTTTGTGAGCCCACGCTCTTCCTTTTAATACTTTCATGTGGAAGCCTAAGTTGAAATACTCTTTATAAAAATAAAATATTTGGTTATTTTAAGAAATTTCTAATTACTAAAAAAATAGATTCCTTTTAATATCTCTCTCTCTCTCTCTCTCTCTCTCTATATATATATATATATATATATATATATATATATAGAATATATACACACACAGCGAATTTAGATTATGAATGCAAAAAGAAAGAAATTGTTTATATAAACATATATTATTTAAGAAATTTTTAAAGAAATTTCTAATTTCTGTTATTTTAAGAAATTTCTAATTATTAAAAAAATAGATTCTTTTTAATTAAGATGAATATTTCGTATACTTGAATAGAGTAATATATTTATATTCATTTTATTTTAAAATTATTATTTAATAATATTTTCAAGCATATTATAAAAAAATAATGAATTTTAAAAATATTTCCATTTATATAATTCAATAAATTAATAATTATGTATATATATAGAGAGAGAGAGAAGAAGAGAATTTTTTTTTAGAAAAGAAAGAAAATATTTTTATAAAAGAGATAATTTCATGTTTGATATTAATACTGAAAAAAATAAGATCGTTTAAATTCTATCTAAAAAGTTGTTTATCAATCCATCTACAAATAAACTTAATCTGTAAATAACTAACTCGTTTATTACTTAAAAATTACGAGGAATGAATACGTAGCAAATAAAACAAAAATATTGCAAAAGCTAATTTACTCAAATTGGATACCAAACATAATAGCCATCATGGTACCATACACAAATAACAGGATACATACGTTCATTTTAAAAGAATCATCTCACATTTATATTAATTAAAAAATTCCTATCGTAATATCTACCCATATGCACATTTTTTTACTCTGACGCGTACATTACCCATACACCAATCAATACGTTCTGGTTTTTTTAACACAGAAAAAATACATAAATTCAAAATATTCGCGCTACGAAAAAAATAATCATAAGCGCTGTCAGATTTTTTTTCAATTCATCATATTTTGTTTGTTTTAGAAGCTACGTTGTCGGCATACAGCCCCATTCTCGGTGAGACCCCTTCATCGACATTGCTATTGATTGACGTACGAGAACAGATCGGACAGTGATCATAATGAAAATTGTAATTCAATAGAAACAAAAGGAATAGGCCAAATTGAAATAATTGGCAAATAGATTCGATATAATCATTCAACTCGATATGTATCTATCAGACAAGTACACCATTTCATTGCAGTTGTTCAACTATATTAGTTTGGAAAAAGTTCAATGTGACATCTGCTTTTTTTGAAAATATTGAAATAAATCATTTTTCAATAAAGTTACATGTTGGTAGAAACGTATTTTGTTAGTAGATTAAAAAATAAAAGTATTGAAATATCAAAAAAAATCATGAATAACAAATTCTTTGAAAGAAAAAGTTTTTAAAAAAATATAATTGAAAATTTAAACCTACTTAATGAATTATATTTGAAAAATTTATAACAAAAAAATAAATACGTTTCCATAGCATCTAAATCGAATTTTCACTGCTTTTATTGTTTTTATAACACTATCATATTTACCCGTAATTAATAAATAATATTTTCCAATGAGATTTTATTATATTGTTAATTTATATAAAGAATTAGAAATTGATTATATATTTCATTTTGTAAATTCTGCATTGGCTTAAGCAACGACAATATAAAAATATAACTGTTTTGTAAAATAGTAATTAAAACATTGAAACATTGAAGTATGGAATTTTTATAAAATTTTTAACTTTATGATGTCATTTAACGATCTCGTTTATTTATAAAATTGTTCGGAAATACCTATCTATATTTTTAAAATCTGGATTATTTTGGATATAAATATCTAATTCTATTTTATAAAATAAAAACATTATTTTGTATATTGTCACTGAAAAATAATTAGTTCGATAAATATATATCTGCTTGAATTATTGTAATATTTATTTATGCAATTATTTTTTTCATGTAAATACATATATATATATATATATATATATATATATATATATATATATATATATATATATATACATATACATAAATGTTCCATTTATCATTGTCCGTTTATACTTTTGTTACAGATCAATATTATCAGAACATCCGTACCAACTCCTTGGCGTCATTTAGCTGTACGATACAAGACACAAGGTCATTAATATAAAATCTCTTCTCTGCTCATTGAACCCAGGCCACATCAGCAATGCAATACAAGCGTGTTAACAACTGCATTGCCCGCCCGTGTCCATAATTCATCCGCGTACACCATGCCGTCCGCGCTTGCCCCATCCTATAAATCATAAAGCACTTTGGTGATTTTTACGGTTTGTTTGAAATAAGCACTCATCCCCTTATTCGAAAAGCTCGACACTTCTGTACGCTGATGACTACCGACATGGTAGGAAGTTATGAATATATAGATATATTTTTTTTTATTTTACCCTCACTGAAATGTTCATTTGACAATTGATAGTCGATGGAAGAAAATGAAAATAGTTATGATTTATACATATTTAGGGTCAATTGAAGATTAATAAATCTGATAAATTTCAATTAAATAGGCTGTCTATATATATATATATATATATATATATATATATATATATATATATATATATATAATATATGTATGTATTTGTTTAGGTTATTATGTATATAGTATTTTAGATCATTTCAATACTAAAATACAATTGAAATAAAATAGTAAATAAAAATTAAATGACTTTTCTGAACCCATGCTCTTCCTTTTAATACTTTCGTGTGGAAGCCGATTTTTTTGCACGAATTTTAGATGGAGCGAGTCTGCTTATACGACAACGATCTGCCTATATATTGTCGTTCCTATGAGCGTCTAGGGCCCTGACAACAGCCTGAGTCATCTTATTAATTTAATATCGGCTTATGGCTTAATAGACTATCGCGCTTTCGTGCTCAAATCCAGGAAAAATTTAAAAAAACCTGGATGTCATTCGCAAAAAGAGGTAAATAACCCAAAAGAATATAAGATGTAGAAGGTAAAAGCCCATCCCCCCACCCATTCCAACCATTCCAATTCCTTCCCTACCCCCCGTGTGGAAGCCTAAATTGAATACTCTTTATACAAATAAAATGTATGGTTATTTTAAGAAATTTCTAATTATCAAGAAAATAGATTCCTTTTAATATATATATATATATATAGAATATATATATATATATATATATATATATATATATATATATATATATAATATGTTATAATATATATTATAATATATATATATATATATATATATATATATATAATATATTATTATATACATATATATATATATATATATATATATATATAGAATATATATATACACACACAGAGAATTTAAATTCATGGATGAAAAAAGAAAGAAATTGTTTATATAAACATATAATCACAAACATGACATGTAAAAGAACGTCATTTTCCTGTCTCCTCATTCTAATAAAAAAAACTTTAACTGAATCGTTTATCTTAGAATCCATCATTTTACAATCACTGATCTTTCAAAATACTCTATAAGTCCCAGCAAAAAATGAAATTGTTGGATAGTATGAGTTTTCATTGAATAGAAGTAGAGAGTAATAACTAGTTCGTGATGGACTTTTATAAAGAACACAATATGAACAATAATTGCAACTAGAATATACCTAAAGAATATATATATATATATAACATATATATATATATATATATATATATATATATATATAAAATTAAAATATTCTAAGCCTTTAGTTCTATTTTTATTGTGTATATTTTTTTCTGTAATTTAACACAACAAAAAGTTATACTCATGAATACTAAAAATAATTATTAAATAATGCAATAGTTAAATAATTTTTTATAGTTTTAAACTTATTGAATTTTCTACAAATAAAAAGTTATGATTGTCACATATTCTATATATGGTTATAAACAAAATAATGATTTTTATTATAAAATATATATTTTATATAATAATATTCAATATGCTTCTTGTATATGTTAATGTATTATTTTATTAAATGCCAGGAATTTATATTTCAATTTATACATTATTTTGAAATGATTGTCTATTTTAACCCATAAACCTTTCATAATGAACTATTTAAAAATAAAACCGTCCATATAAATCCCATTTATATAATATTCATTTTCAGAAATGTTATTGGATCATTAAATGAAGAAATAATATATTAAGTATGGTATTATTATCATTTACTGTATTTGTTCGATACGATAAAACCACATTATTAATGATATGATTATAGAGTATTAAAAGCATCACACTAAATAATTTCAAATATCATTCAATGTTATTGTTCAGTAATATTTATTTAACAGTAATCGAATTATTCATTTTTATATTAGTATTTAATATTTGTATTACATTTCACTATTAAATTTTAATTAATATTTTAATATTTAAAAATTTTATATATGTGAATAGTATGAAATTATTTTCAAACATATATATATATATATATATATATATATATATATATATGTATATATGTATATATATATATATATGAGAATATTTTCAGAAAGAAAAATAATAAAAATGAGTTTCTAAGAATATATAAGAAAGCACCTATGAGAATATCAAGCGAAAACAATACGTTCGAATTTTTTTCGTAGAAATTGTAAACTTTCTGTGACAGATATTCTTACAATTGAACAATTTTACATTTATGCGAATACTTAATGTATGTATGTGAAGAACGTTATATTTTTTTTCTACGAACCGAAGATCAAAACATACATTTTACGTATCAGGTATAACAGAAATAAATGCCTACATGTTATTGAGACAATATGAAAAAAATGACAATTGTAAAAAAGTACATATAAATCATGTCTAGTGTTCACTTTATTTCTTAGATCAACAATGTCATCTTGAAACCAATTACTTTATATATATGCTTCAACAGTTGGAAAATTTGTCTTGTTTTTAACAAGTACACTGCCATGGAAAATAAAGTTTTATATTTTCACTAATGTTTATCGAGAGCGAATAATAAAATCCAGAGAAATTTATTTTCTTTATTATTTTTAAAAATATCAAAAACATGTTTTCGTTAGATAGCCTTCTATGGAGTTTCATTTTTTAATAATGTTAAATGATTCTTATATACTTGAATATGTTAAATTTAAAAACCTAATTAATATTTTTATATCACACACATCTTTTTTTGTAAATAACAACATACAGTTTCGACATAATCGAAGTCACCTTCAATTTTTAACGAATAGTAAAATGACAATTTATTTTTAAAATATATTTTTCTTAGATGACAAATTATTTATTTTATATTTTCAATAATATAACTAAAAAATGAAAATGAGGCAAATCTAAAAAGACATTGCAGTTCAGCATATCAACATTATTAAAAAAAATGACAAAAGAATATTTTTTCCAAAAATATGTTATTTATGTAATAGAATCCAAAATTATGATATCATATTATAGAATTTTAAAAGGAAGAAAGATAATTGTCAACATAACTATTATTTCCTGTACTGTGATGCTTTAAAAAAAATCACTAAGTAAAGTTTTATTTTACAAGCCAAAGGACAAACTGCAAAACTGTCAGAAATTAAAAGACAAGAAAACAAAAAATATTAAATCCATTAATAAATATTTTCATACAAATTTACTTCCAACAAATGAATTGTAGTATATTATCTAACAGAATAAATAAGTGAAGTATTTTTAACCTATTTTGAAAATGATTTTCAAAGTTTTTAAATAAAATAATATTCAACATACAAGAAAACTATTATCACTTGGAGAGGAAAATAATAAAGTAAACAGATTCAACTGACATCTCAGCGATCAAAGGTCGTAAAAATTGATTGGGTGAGTTCAATCTAGAACGTTCAAAATGACAAGAAATGACGCTTATATTTGTGTTAGCTGAAATGGAATTATATTACTGACTCAATTTGAATTTAAATCTAAATTTTCTTTAACTAAGTATTACGTTAGCCAAGGATCTCTTACATACAATATATAAAAATGTATTTAATATAAAAATATGTATTAAACTTTCTCTCTTTTTCATTTTTATTTTCTTTTTGTAAACTTTATATTATATACAAAATAATTTGTAAAAAAGAATTTTTTTAATAATTTTATTATTCTCATATAATTCATTTAAAAATTACAAAAATATTATAAATTGTACCTCTTAAAACTTGTATAAATTAAATAACTATAATTCTTATCATATATTTCATTAAAGAAAAAAAATCAATCATGTAAAAATGATGTGTTGAAAAATATTTTCTCTATGTATTTTTAAGATATTTCTTGTCACCAAAAAAAATTATCTGATAAGGAAGTATACAAATAAAAAATCAAAATGGTTTTACTAAATGACGAGTTGTGTTTTGGATTATATTAGGCTGGTAGAAAAAAAATTGCGGTTTTTGTTTTCTGAATTCTAACCTTAATTTTTTTCAGTGAAAGTGTCATTTCACCGTGTTCATGTTAATATTATTTTGAAGTGTATTTTTCGGTTTGTATTTTAGTAACATCGACTTTGGTTTTATTATTAATTTTGCTTCAAAACAGAATATTGAATTAAAGACGGAAAGGAATCAAATAAGAGCAATTTTTTGTATGAATTCAAAACGGGTGGTAAAGCAGCAGAAACTGCTCATAAACTAAACGATACTTTGGTGTGGATACTGTTGAAGAAAGAACGGTGCAATGGTTCCAAAAATTTCATGTTGAAAAAGAGAGAATTGAAGTTGACGAAGGTCCCGAGCGTCCTTCTTCAGTTCATAACGACCAACTGAAGACGTTAGTTGAAGCAGAATCACGCTCACCAATTCGAAAGCATGCACAAAAGTTAAGCGTTAGTCATCCAATAGTTCTGGACCACTTAAAACATAAAATTATTAAAAATGTATGAATTTGAAAGTCATAAACCGGAATTATATTTCTACCAACCTAATATAAAGACTTTTTAGTATATACCTTTTTTCTTCTATTTTAAATGATAACTTTATTAAAAATTACTCTATGAAATAAAAAAGAATCAAACGAAATAACTCAAAATATAATTCAAAACAAAGCTACATTTCCATAAAAATCGATTTAAAAATTATTCAAATTTTATTATTTGTGCAAAAAAATATTCTTACTTCGAAAAAAACATAAAAGAAGTCTAAAAAACCATAAATAATTATTTAATTTAAACCACTATAATTTTCTAAAATAATTTTATTTATATTAAAAAAATTATCATAATTTATTTCATCTTTTATGAAAAAAACCCGTAAAATTGCAAATATCACATGAAACAATCAGCTATTTTTACAGTAAATTTATTTTTTTACCATTTAAAAAACAATTTAAAACACAAAAGATCAATTAAAAATGAGTTTTTATGTAAAACATGAATATACATGATTTCTTTTTAAAAAAAAATATACTATAAAAGTTCATTTATGTACAAACAACATGCGTTACATCAGCGTAAATACCAGAAAATATAGACAATGGATACGCTGAGCATAGTTTAATTTATAAAAAATAGTCCAGACATGCAAACATATATATATATATATATATATATATATATATATATATATATATATTCATGTGTAAAATTGTTCATATATGAACATTTAAACCTAACAAGATACATTTCACGAATCACTGAATAGGTGAATATTTTTCGTTCGTATACATTCAGTCTGGTTTTTATACAGATCACATATTTATTTTGCCTATTATATAAATAATTAAAAAAAAAACTGTTTGCAAAAAAATGTATACAACAAAAACATGATCAATTTACGATAAAATACATACGTAGATACACACCCGCATGTCAATAACGTATACTGATTTTGATGGACGTGAGAGTTATGCATTGTTAATGAACAAATAAAAAATAAAAATCAATCAATCTATCAGACAGACGAGACTGATAAATGATGCAAAACGGGGGTGACTTTCGCATTCCGATCGTATACCTTCATACCATCACCTCAAAACAATACGTAAAACTGACTGGTTATTAAAGGGATGTACGTTTGGTGAAAATTAATGTACGTGATTGGCAAAAACTACGATATAAATATTCGGACAAATTGAAATTCAATCGTTCACACGTTGATAAGTATCAATTTGTTCCAGGGTGCAGTTGTGTATCAATGCCGGGTATGAAAGTAAAAGAATTATTTCAAAGAGATTAATTAGATAAAGTCATTAGTATAAAAACTGAGAATATATTGTTCAGCCGTTTCTATCAAATCATCCATAGATAATACTGGTTTTCCTCGTGAAATAGATTTAAAGTTAGTGTAGGTAAATGTGTACCTCTAACCCTAGATTTACACGGTACACGAAATGCATGTTTTTGGTTTAACACGGTTGAAGGAATGTGGAAAAACTCATTTACACGGCACTACTTCAGTTTAACACGGTCACAGAATTGCAAAAAGAAAATTCTTGTACAAGACTTTCGTGTTTATTTCAAAAAGCTCTCCATTTACACTGCTGTGCAAATAATAATCGCACACACCAATGTAAAGAGTTTCTTGTTTTCTTGCATCCTAACGATAACAGAAACTCACAATATCGTATTTTTTCTTCTGAACTAAAATAACAGTATCAATTCGAGATAACAACAGCGCAAATTGTGTTGACTATATTAGAAATAATAAATTAAATAAATATGCTTTATAAGTATCAGTATAGATTTGTATTAGGTTGGTGCAAAAATAATTGCGGTTTTTATCATTTTAAGTTTGGTGCCGATTTTTCTAGTTACCGTTATCTTTTGTTATAGTCATGTGATACATCATTGTGAACAATGAAATTAGCACTACTGATTTCATTCACTACTGATTTTTATTATTGTTTTAATGATTTAGTATTGTTAGAAACAATCTTTTAAATTAGTCATAAAAAATAAAATTCCTGTGATTTTATTGTATGAATTTAAATTAGGACGTGAAGCAACAGAAACTGGTCGAAATATCAAATTTGTTTTTGGTGAAAAGTCAATTAGTGAACATACAGCTCAATACTGGTCCAAAAATTTCATAATGGAAACGAAAGTCTTGATGATAAGGATGGTCATGGACGTTCAGATATAGACAATTATAATTTCAGAACCATTATTAAAGCGGACCCACGTAAAATAACTCGAAAGGTGGAAGAAGAACTCAATATTGATCATTCAACAGTTGTTTGACATTTGAATCTAATTGGAAAAACTAAAAAGCTGGATAAATGGGTACTGAATGAACTAAACGAACATCAAGTAATTCGGCGATACGAAGTCTGCTCTGCGCTTCTTTTGTGTAACAAAAATGATCTCTTTCTTGATCGCATTGTCACATGTGATGAAAATTGGATTCTCGACAACAATCGGAAATGTTCATCACAGTGTCTAGACTAAGGAGGATCACCAAAACAGTTTCCTAAACCGAAGTTTCATAAAAAAATATAATGGTCACTGTTTGGTGGTGGACAAGTGGCATCATTTACTACAACTTCTTAAATCCTGGTGAAACAATAACATCAGAAAAATATTACCAGGAAATTAAAAAAATGCATGAGAAGTTGCATCGTTTACTATCAGCATTAGTCAATCGAAGAGGACAAATTATTCTTCATGGCAATCCCCGACCACACGTCTCACAAATGACTTTAAAAAAATTAAATTACCTAGGTTATAAAATTTCACCTCGCCCACCTTTATCTCCGGACCTGTCTCCGACAGATTATTATTTTTTTTAAAAAATTTGTGTAATTTCCCATAAGAGAAGGTTTTCAAAGATCAAGCATCAGTTCAAAACACTTTCGATGAATTCGTTAATTCCAGGACTTCAGAATTCTCTCTTATAGGAATAAACAAACATGTTTCTCGTTGGGAGAAACGTGTGGAGGTCAATGGTCTTTATTTTGATTAATAAGTATAATTTTTACTTGATATATGCATCTTTATATTCGATACATAAAAATTCCAATTATTTTTGCACCAACCTAATACTTGAAAAAATCATCTTCGAATAAAATTTCATTAAGTTATGTGTAATTATAAATTACATACTTCATTGCCTTTGTTTCATCCCTTCGGACCAACCGTAAAATATATAAAATATTTATAATAGGGGACAACACTAATAGATATATTTGCAGAATGTTTCAAATGTCATTATAAAATTGTGAATTTGTAGAACCCATACTTTATTTTTAATACGATATGTGGAACCGAATTACACGATTTCGATTTACACGGTACTTTTAGAAAACTAATATACCATTTAAATCGAGGATTAGGGGTACATTGTGATACACATTATACATACAAATTGAGTTACAACTGTCTACCCAAACCATATCATAGAACAAATAGATTTTTCTCAAATGGTCTAGAGAGTAATGACTAATTAACAACTCGATATAAAATGGATGCTTGGATAGTTATCGACAGCATTTGTTCTGATAATAAAAAAAGATTATACGCGTAGAATTAGGTAATAGCATTTTGACATCATTGAATATCATATAGAAACAGTTATATCAATTTGCTTCACGATAACTTCACATAAATAACTTATTGTGTAGACAAGAAAATTAACTAAATTAATCTTTATTGAAATAATTTCGATAAAATTCAATCCCAGCTGGTTTCATTCAAATAAAAGTGATCTAAAACACTTTTGGACAAAGTATAAATGTACCCTGGCGACAGTGGCTGTAAATCGTCATCAAGATCGACCATCGGGCACCAAAGGGAACCGTCCTGGTAACCAACGCCCGAGGGATATGATAACATACATATCATAAACTATTTGAATTATATTGAAAACGTACTACGAAATTCAAAATATCCTTAAATCTATTACTACATATAAATATAATGTTTCAATTCATGATGTATTAAGATTTGAAATTTAACGAATTTATTAATCGATTTGTATATAAATAAAATAACTTTCGTTTATTGTAAAAAATAGTTTGATTAAGAAAGAAATTATAAAATTAACTACAAAAATTTCGAACATTTTTTTAAAAAGTATATCAAAACTGAACACTAGCTATACTTTAATAAACTGTATGAAATAGTTACCCTCATTGAATTAATTATTCAGAAACTAATAATTAACACTCTTCTTAATTATTAATTCATTAATCTCCAGCTTACATTAATTCAAAATTACTATATGAGATTGAAAAATTTTGCACATGAGCTCATATCTCTTAATTGGTTTGAGATATTGTGATGAAATAACACAAGGAACCGCTTAGAATATAATCTTTAAATACATTTATGAGAAGGTGTAACACGTTTTTCAGTCTGTCAATACCGATCAGTTATCTGTATCTAAAAAATTCTGTAGTATTTTTTGTGACGATTCAGTGAATAATTGTTATTTTTTTAAATTTTATAAGTATGAACTTATTTTGATTTTTTAATATAAAAATAATACTTTTTAGAGTGCATTGCTTGAATATATATATATATATATACACCATTTCTATTTAATTTAAATGTTTGACTGGATATACTAATAAAGCAATTTAATAATTACATACTCGCAGAGAGTAGTTGAAAATAATGCACATGCTCAAACGACCACAACTATTAAGTTGCTAGGTTTAGTGGTCGCGTCTGAACAGTTAATTGAATATTCAGTTACTAACAACAGTTGACTATTTATCTCAGTAGCAGTCGTTTACAGTGACCAGCCAACGGTGTCGTTAAGAATAATAAATATTTATAAAAATCAAGAATTGTCTGAATAGGAAACAATGTTTTACTTTTCGATTTTTATATTTTTACCATACAATTTTATTGCAAATTAACACATGTCTTGTTCTATGTAATTGAAAATGTCTTCATTTAAATTTAAATTTGACACTATTCAATAATAAGATTTATTATATTCTGTTATAATACTAACTAATTATACTAACTCCAATAAACTAAGGTAATCAAAAATTTTCTTAAGCTCTATTGACCATTCTTTGAAATTCCTTCTATTGACTCGCAGCACAGTCAGCATATTAAGAACTTAAACAAAATACACATTGATTCACTGCAATTTGTAAAAGAGACTAAACCCTAAAAACAAGATATTGAAAAACTAATTTGCGATTACATAAACAATATCTTATTGCTTTTAACCAGAAATAAAAAAAAATTACAACAATTTATTTAAAAAGTAATTTTTGAATAAAATATTTGTCATCCTGACTAAGAAAAGAATTCACAAATCTCCAACTGTTAGAGAAAATTGTACAGCTAATTGCAAGATTTTGTTTCTCAAAGAATTAAAATGAAAATTTAAGTTTTATCTTTATTTAGACATTATTCTTGTCATATTTATTTAGATGATTTTCTTAGAAGGTACCATTTTCTAAATTTGTCAAATAAATTCAAAAAAAATAAACTCGAAAAGATCATATATACATACATATATATATATATATATATATATATATATATACAAAAACATATATATATATATATATATATATATATATATATATATATATATATATAATGTTATATATATATATATATATATACAAACATTTTAAAAATGGTAGAATATATATTCTTGATTAAAATTTATATTGAATTATTAATCGAATCCAGGAGTTCCAAGTTATTTATAGAATAGCTTAATATAAACCTCCATTAAATGTTAAAAAAAGCAGATAATTGAATACCATGTTAATTAACGAAAAAAACAATACAATGAATTTCAGGTAATTCTTTTTTACAACGAAATTAATTTATTGTAGACTGTATTGTGTTATATTATATTAATTATATATAATTAAAAGTAAATATCAAACCATATTTGATAATATAAGCTACAATTATTTAATTCAAAATAAATATATTCTAAAATCAAGCTTGTTGAAGAAACAAAATATTACCGTTTTCTATGCTCTATTACTTATTAAACTCTGTAAAAATGATGCAAAAAATTTAGTTATATTTACTTGTCACATAAAAAAATATTGTCTACAAAAAATATAGGTGTTTTATTTCAAAAATTACAAAAAAAGTGATTTATAAAATACCATTTTCATTCAAACAGTATTATTAACATAATCATAATAGAGCAAAATACAAATTTTTTCTTGCAATGCAATATAAATTATTGATAATGTGATTAGAAACTGTGCATGAGTATATGGTTTTATCTAACTGAAATCTTCTATTCAAAAGAAATTTTAATCTCAATAGCGTTTATAAATTTTACATTACTGTACTTAATTTAAATTTATTAGTACGTTAAACACGAATCTCAAAATTCCATTAAGCATATGATGAATTAATTATTTCAAATGATCTTGTTTACTTCATAATTAATGTATTAAACATTACAGTAACCAAAAAACAGGTAATTGTATGGTAATTACCGAAAGAATATATTAAAGATTTTAAATACGAGTAAATAATTTTTTTTGTATAGTAAAAAGATTTTTTTCTAATCAAATTAAATTAATACCTTTCAAGTATGTATATGATTTATTACAAAAAAAAGTATTTTTTGAGGAATATAGAATAAAATTTTATTAATTCAAAAATGTTAAACAATTAAATAAGATATCTTTCTTATATTTTTTATAAATTTGTATTAATTTGAAAGTGTTCTTCTGTTTTCTTTAAAAAAATTCTAATGTACAAATATATTTTTAATGTGAATTTATTGTTATTTTTAATGTAATTTTTCAGCATTTTGAAAATTAATATAATATATATATATGTAGAGAGAGAGAGAGAGAAAAGAGAGAGCTATAAATCAAAACAAACGACACATATTTCTATTTTTTTAATCAATAAGAAAAATAAAATTATTTTACATATATATATTTCAGAATCCAGTAGATTATATTTAGTCTGATGAAAATTTAAGATACTCTACACCTTTAATTAAATTTAATTTGATTTTTTCGTTGCATAGTTTGAATAACTATACAAGAGTAAGTTTTCATTAGTGATTTAATGATTGAAATGTATCATAAATAATAAAAAATACATTATACTCAACATATGTACAAATATATTTATATATATATATATATATATATATATATAAAAATTATTTTATATAAAATAAAATCAAAATGAATACTTTTTACTTTTTTTCTGTATATTTTTTTTATTTTCCTTTTCCCTATATTAAATTGAAAGACAGTAAAACAATGTTTAAACCATCATATTTTTTTAAATAAACTAGATACTTTTTTTCATCTGCTGAGAATGAAACTGGCATTATTTTCATAAGAACAATAATATCAATAGGCTAAAATATTTCAAGATCTTTAAATATTATATTAAGAAGTATTTACAGATAAGAAAGAAAATAAAATTTAAAGTACTTTTTTCAACTTAAAATAATTAATAATTATTTTCATATCATCTATTACGAATTAAATCTTATAAATAATTGCGCCGCTCTTGCGTGAAACAGCATATTAACAAAACTGTCAGTCTCAGGTTTCGTCCATAAAAAACCGTGATTCAATTTGTACTGTATTTTTTTTTGTATAACCGATTTGTGATATTTCCCCTTTTAAATCATATTCAAGTTCGATGTACAATCGATCCATTACGTTTCAAAATAAAAACAATCAGTATGGTTTCTCTCAAACCACAAATTATAAATTGAATGATTTTTAGGTACACCGTGTCAAGTTGTATTGAAAAATTTATACATTTTGATAGTTCTAATAAACGTTTTATTTAAATAGAGCTATTTACGTTTATTTTCTTTAATAAATTGATTAAATGTTTATAAAAGTATTTATTTAGTTATTTAAATAATATTTCATTCATATTTAAATATCTACCTGTATACATTATTTAAAAGTAAGCAGGAAATAACTTTAATTTTTAAATATTTTCTAAAGAATTTTTATTCTACTTGTTCTTAATTTGTGAAAATTATACATACATACATATATATATATATATATATATATATATATATATATGCGTGTGTGTATTTGTGTGCTAAAAATATGTAACACAATAACATCTATCATCAGTTAAATATTTTTAAACTAGATGTTTGTTACTTATTTAGTAACATTTAAAAACTTAATTGTAAGCAATTCCTTATAAACTGTAAAAGTATAAAATAACTAAGTTATTTAGTTTTTTTTCGTTATTAGAAATATAAAAATTTCAAAAATATAATTCCTCTCTGAAGATTTTTTCTAAAATAGTGTGATTTTATCTAATATATGTGTTTAGTTCTGTAAAATTAATTTATAATCTTGTGAATACATTAAAGTATTTTTAGTTTCAAAAATAAATTGTAATTAAGTCAAATATACTTATTCTAAAACAACAATTGTTTAACGAATCAACGTACTGTACCTTTATAAAATAAAATATAAATGCAGAATTAAAGTTAATAAAAGACTAATGAAAGTAGCTTATAAATAAAACTCAAATTATTTCATATCACGCATCCCTTCTCTCAATATTTCAACGAAACCCCTAATGGAATCGGTTTAATTTACGCACTGTCGCGGGTCAAACTTGTCAAACTGTGTACACAAACACTGGAATCTCGAACGGGCAGGTTTTTTTTTCACAACATTAACGTCGCACCAAAAATCCCCACAGATTAATTTTATCAGCTCGCGTTCGGGGCTCCGTCATCAAGAGGCAAAAAAATCGTACACGTCCTCCAGGCACGATGTCTCGTGATGATATAATCAATACGAGCCAGTCGAATAGAGCTCTTCACTCACTTCCGTCAGCGACCGGAAATAAATTCATGGACGAGACGGAAAAGAAGTCGAGGAACACGAAACGGACAGACATTGCTGGTAGCGCAGATCTTGCATAATACTGCGGTAAATATTTCAATTGGAGAAGAATGAAGAAAAAGTTCTAATAAATTAAAATGAATGATGCTCCGATGAGAATACGTACGGACTATGCTGATTCTTTTATAAAGGCTATCGTACATTGCATGTACTGTTTGTTCTTACTTTATAGATAACATTTAATAGAAAAAATCACTTTGACTACATTGGAAACATTGTATATATTTTAATATATCTAAATAATATAAATGTATGTATGAATATATGTATGTATTTATATATATATATATATATATATATATATATATATATAATCTACCCATAGGACATCTTAAATATTCAGAATATATAATGAATGAGAAGTATTTATTCTGTGGAATAATCGTATTGAATTGGAAATGAAGGTATGTGTACTGATATGGTTTTTAAACACGATAAACTGAATGGGGAAGTGTATTTAGATCGTATATATATATATATATATATATAGTAATTAAATAATAATTTTACAAATTTTTAGAAGTTTTATTCAAAACACTACGTATATTTTTAAATAATAAACAAATCATAAATAAAGTTTATTAGTACTAAAATGTATGAAATAAATTTAGTCACCATGATTTTATTTAAAAAAAATATAGCAATACAAATATCAAGTAAATTATAATTGCTAATAAATTTTATATAGAATTATTAATATTTAGAATAAAAGTTATATAGAAAACGATGAATTTCCATTCTAAAAGAGTATTATTTTTTTATTTCCTGAAGAATTATGTGAGAGTGAGTGTAGATATGTTTTATATATGAAGCGTGTAATGAGAAAAACCAAACTATTAGATACTCTTATGTTAGGGATTAAGAATATAGGTTAAGTGATGTTTAGTTTCATACCATTTACTATCAGATCATTTTATAGATGTTTCTGTAATCTATTGCGATAGAAATTATTATATATAACTTGAAATGTTTTGATAAAATAAAATAACTGACTAGGCTCTTACGATCACGAAAAGCATTCATTAAATAATCGAATTGCAACTTGCACCAAAATACCTCTTTCTCTTAATTTACTACACTTAATCAACGACAGATACTTTGAGCTCTAAATAAACGGTATTTGTATTTGAAAATACACCTGCTCATTTATATATATATATATATATATATATATATATATAAATATATATACATACATATATATAAAAAATAAAATTTTCAAAATTGAATAGTTTGTACTTGGTAAAAATTAAACTTCTGTAATTTAATCGTTACAGAAAAATCCTAAGGATGGTAATTATCACTTTTACCTCCGTTTGAATCACTACTTTCAAATTATAGCATAATAAATATAAATAATTAAAATGCTGCAATCTGAATGAGATTAAATTTAATAATAATGAACCAAATAATCAATTTTATTGTTTTTAAAATACCAGTGTATAAAAAATTATTGCAGAAAGACAGCAATTTTATACCATTTTCACAAATTATCTATTTTCGTATCCCACAAATCAAATCATTTTTTTAGAATGAAAATATTCAATAAATGAATATTAATTATTTTTTTCTGTTTATGCACATTTCAGTGATAATATTAACATCTTAAAAATAATATGGCACAGAAAAGACTTATAACGATATTATAAAAATAAATTATATCGCTAATGAGACTGTTTCATTTTGTAGTCCAAAGCTCTAGAATATTGTTATAATTTATAATTCAATTAAAATACAATTATCTTTTTTAATAAGATTTTTACTACATAAATTCAAATTTTAGAAATGTATTAATTATATATATATATATATATATATATATATATATATATATATATGTGTGTGTGTGTATGCGTGTGTGTATTTATACAATATGTACATACTATAAAAATGACTAGTAATTAATAATCAATCTTTTTCTATATATTCTAAAGGGATTTTTTTGTTTTAAATTATAAAATGTATTTTAAACTCAATTACAAAAAGGTCGTTATGACGGTTTACATATATCTGTGTGTGTGTATGTGTGTGTATATATTTATAGTAACTTCTAGTACGATTTTTTCTCTAAGAAAATAAATTCGAACATTTTAATGTTATTCAGTGGTGTATAAACGTATTGTCATTCGTATTCGTTGTTGAGTCTTCAGGGACTTTAAGAATCATTAATGTTGATCGTGAAGAGTACTACCCCCATAGTGATCACGGAGGACAACGTTGCTGATATATTACGTGGTCTGCATGACGCATTTTTCAATTGTATATATATATATATATATATTTATTTGAAAAAAAATAAACAATTTCTATCAAAAAATCTCTAATGTTACAAAAATGAATTATGAAATATTTGTATAAAGAAGTATATTTAAATGATTAAATTGAAAAAAGTTCATTTGCTTTTTCTTGAATTGTGAGGTCATATATCAAATTGAAAATAAATACAGTACATATTTAACAAAAATATATATAATCTGAATTTGATGTAGTTTTTCACGGGTTCTTATATAAAAATATAACATAATCGAACATAACGGTAAAAAACTATTATAAAAATTATACTAAATTATTATTATTTTAGTAAAAGTAATTTACGAATAGAAAGCAATAATAATTTAAAATAAGATATTTTAAAATTTCAACTTTCTGAACATATTATTAACATATTATTCTGAATATATATTTGTTAATCATTAGTATTTGATTTAAAAGTAATATTTTAGTTTTCTGTTTATAAGTAGTTCTTACTAGGTATTCTAGATGATTCATATGAAGTTAAAAGTAAGTTGATGAGGAAAATATAATTTATTTGAAAATATAATAAGAGTATATATATATATATATATATATATATATATATATATATATATATATATATATAATTTTAAAGTAGAGAATCAATATTTTTTGGAATAACCGTAAAATAAATAATTTTTAATGCTTATTGAGACTATGTCGTAAATATTTCATCGATCGAAATTGGAAAGTTCACTGATGAACGAACGATACTTATTGTGAATCGAAACCATTTTCTTGCCAATATGCGCTCTGTTATATACGTTCAAGCTGTTCGTGTTACGCTCAAAACAAATAACGTTGCCAGAGGTTGCCATTTTTTATTACGTCACTATGTTTAAGCCGCTCGAAACGAGCTTTTGCCATTCTGACGTATCGTTATATAACGCCTGCATAGCGCAGACAAACCATCCAACATTTAATTGTTAATTAAAAAGAACAAAAGTGAATTATGTATAATTTATGCGTTGGCATCGTTTGATAGATTACTTCAATTCACTGTATGAATGTTTTTCGATTCGTTCACAGCGGTTGTACATTTCATGTTGGTTGTATACAATGTACACAGAGGGAATAACGGTTTTTCTGGAACATTTGACATATTTATATCGATGGAAAGAAGCACAAGTTTTTATCAATAGAGCAATGTTCAGCTACATTGTCTGCTCAAGTTTAAATAAGTTCTAATTTGTTTTATTTTTACAACCGTTGACAATAATGATTATAAGACTTTTGATTGAATAAGATAAAGTTTTGACCGAACTAATAAATACATGATCTCCTCCCATATATATATATATATATATATATATATATATATATATATATATATATATATATAACATATATATATAAATGTTTTTTTATCATAATTTGTCGATTTTACAATCAAAATTATTTAATAATTTGAGTACTAAAAATATTAATTTAATTGGTAAGTTTTGCAGAATGGTACCATTAAAAAGGCATTTAACAAAATATGCATTCAAAGATCTGATTAAATTATAAAATGATACTGGGAAAAAAGCAAAATAAACGTATGAAGAACAAAATAAACTATTTCAGTGTTAATTTAAACTGAAATGATCCATCTTCTTTATCAGATTTAGACGAATGTTATTATCAAAATATAGTATTAAATACAGCAATCATAGCAATATCGAAACAAATAACACTGGTACAACGAGTAATCTTTCTTGCAAGATAGCACGTGAAAATTGTATTTATGATATAAGAGAGTTGTATATCTTATTTATACACACGTACATAGCGTATGCTGTCTTGACTTCTTGTATAGGATTAGAACAATAGTATTTCTAGGAACAGGAATCGCATATTATAATTTAGTCTCCCGTTCTGTTGTTATCTACTATAAGTGGAACGTGGGAGGATTTGTATTACTAGTCACTTCAGTTCTACTGATGTGAATACGTTTTTTTTGCGAATGAGAGAGATTATGACAGTATTGTTAAACGTATATTCTGCTATAAACAGTGATTATGTCAGCATATTAGCTTAATATATACACTTTTTACTATTCTGTTTCAATTTAATACCATGTATTGTCTACGAGACCTTATTATCTTTTTATGTCTTAAAACACTGAAAAGTTTCTCAGATTTAAAATTCTTTTTTAATATTTTTTAATATATTTATTTCTTTAAACTTAGTCCGTTTTTCAATTTTAGTTTTTATAAGAAAGAAGTATTTGTGTGTATATCAATAAAATCTAAATTTAATTTACACAAAATTGTATTAAAACATTTTCATTATATATACGGAATTCGTGTAAATTTTTTTTTTATTAATAGAGAAAAAAAACAGTATGTATTAATGTTTTTTTGTAAATGTTAATAATTAAAAGAAATTCAATAATGAGTAGAGTTTTATTTAAATAATAGACTTATTTATACTTGTTGAATATTTATACAGTATTTTATCTGTTCTTTATTTTATTTGTAGTCTTTTTAAAAAAAATGCGTCGCTCCAAATAGAATTTAATCATAGTTTTCCAAGAGTTCAGTAAAATAGATATCAAATATAAATCCCCATCGTCCTTCTTTTTCCAAAAGGCAAAAAGGCATTCGTAAAAAATATCCGTCGCATATTTTCGTCGCAACTGATGAAATTCCACAAATCTTACATCATATTTTCACAACACACGGATTGTACCATTCTTAGTATCAAGCAATCCCTACATGATTTATCTGTCGACTGAAAACAATATCCTGGAGACTGGCGATATATCCGTTTCGGCCATTCGGCATTTCGGCCACCGCCAGAGTGTGTCGTTGTATGTGGTAGCAGAAATGTAACAGTGAATCTTCGACATCTTACAAAAGTGCGTTGGAGTTATGTGCTTTGTGACTGTGAAACGGGCGTCGCGTTTGCCCGCGGTGTTTAAGACAAGGCACACTCCGGGGACGCATTATGACGTCACGCCAGTGTCGAATTGATGTATTGTCGTAGGTGGCCACACCACCGGAGGAGAGTTAAAGATATAAGATGGTTGCTGATGTTGCCGGGCTCTCGACTCGCGTCCGTTCACTGTTATATTGAATCGGTGGGAAATGTAAGACACTAAAGATACGTACTACAGCAGTGGTTGGCCTTCCGTGTTACAAGCGATCGCTCGTGATTAATGGACTATGATACGAATACGATATAACAGCCTTGTTATTTGATCTATTGTACTGATATATTTATTGTGATGTCTTATTGGAAGATAATATATGGGATTGAAACAGAACGTAATTAATTAAGTCTCGAGTCTATGAAATATTTATTACAAGTCAAAGATTATCTCAGTTCTTGCGTGTAGTTTTATGTTCTTTTTTCCATTTTCCTGATAATAAATTGGTAGAAAACTTATATGTTTCGAAACAAATAATTAAATTTATATTTAGGTTTGTGATCTTGACAAGTTTTCATCTATTACGCCTACAAATGGAAACGTATGAGTAACAGGAACTAAAATCTCTTCAAAAAATACACATTTTAACATTTTTTCATTCATTAAAAAATAAATGTGCGTATATAACAAAAATATCTTTCCCAAATTCTATATAAAATAAATACTTTAGTAAAATTATGCTCTTTCAATAAATATAAACTTTTTGTTTTTTACTGTTTTCAAAACCAAGTAAAAACCAATAAAAATTATTCTTTTTTATATACAGATATATATATATATATATATATATATATATATATACATATATATATTTATTTAAAAATAGAAATGTACAGTTGTACAGACATATATTCACTTCAAATTATTTAAAATAATACAATACAGATTAAATTTCTGAAATTTGATACAATAAAAAGTAAATGATTAGAACTGACGTGAAAATATACTTTGTTAACTTGATCGTTATTGAAATTCAATAATTTTCAACAAATATACTTAATTACTATAAAGTTAGTAAAGAACTAATTTTAAATACACTAATTTTAATGAATAATAATCAGCTTTAAACAGACAATTATTTCATAACCCAATAAATTTAAATCAGTTAGAAAGCCCCTTTAAAATCTACAATTTCAGACAATAAACCATACTATAAATAAAAACTATTAATTCTAACCATCATACATGAATCATGTGTTTAATTATTTTATATTAAACGAAGTAACCTTCAATTATTTGTACTCAAATATCAAGTAATAACAATTAGCAAAAAATCAGATGGCGGAATCATAATAATTATAATAATTTGTAGACAATTAAATCCAAATGTTTGCAAGGAGTTATATAATTTTATATTTTAACTTTTTTATTTTAAAAATATTTCAAGATTTAGTATAGAACGTTTAAACATACTTAAAATGTAAATCTTAATTTTAAACTATATTTACTTTTAGATATTTTAATTTTGTATGAGAAAAAAATAATTCATCCATTACAAATATTTAATTTAATTTAGTAAAAATCAAGGATTATATATATATATATATTAAATGCCAATAATATGAACTGTAAGTGCTAATAATATAGAATAGAATATGGAATTGTATAATACAAGATGCTTTCATAATTTATTGAGCCTGTCAAAGTTTTTAATCTTAACATTTAAAGTGTAAAGAAAATATTTAAAAATATTGAGTATATACATACATATATATATATATATATATATATATATATATATATATATATATAATTATTTTTTAGAGAATTGTTTGAAATATGTTACTATGGAAAATTTATGTGGAAGTATATAATGGATTTGTTGCAATGTTTGACGGCAAATTTGATTTATTTAGTATTGTCGAATGTTATTCCTTCATCTCCTCATTTTCACAAATGAAATCAATATTTCAGAATTCCTTGATAAAGCATTCAATTTCCCAAAACTATCTAAATTATGTTAAACTCCCGCTAAGAAACAATATCTATGAGCGCCTCGCGTCCATTTACTCAGAAACCGTGTAAAACGAACACGAATAAACGTTGAAATTATGGAATGCATAAAGAAAAAGATGTTTCATTTGGTACGGTTGAAGTTTGCCTCGATGGTATTATTTACGACGCTCAGATAACAATATGATTTCTGAGTGGTGGGCTTACAAGTACTTAACTAGATCTGTTGGCACACAATAGATACCGATAAATCTACGCTTTTGGTGGCGTATCGTAGCATGCTGTAGTGGTGATGGCGGGTGGCCCCTGCTGCGAAGACGACGCCGTACGAATCTGCAAAGCGTGTTATGTTGTGGAATTATTTATGACGGACGCCCGCGAAAGTGGTGAAATAATGGGTCGGTCAACGCGAATCATGATCTTCCAGAAAGTTGCTAGATTGGTTTCTTTCTCAAACGCTTCGTGGTTAGAGACCGTCATTTTTTATTTTCTATTTTGATAAAGTATCTCATGGAAGATTACATATACCAAAATCTAAAAATGATATTAGTCACTAAATGAAAAACCCGAAAAAATTACAATCAAATGAGTTTTAAAATGTCCACCAATTTATACAAATCGACATTAATCAACGTATATTAAATTTTTTTAAAAAAAAATAATTGTAAAAGCTTTTCTGTTAAATGAAATTTTATTTTAAGCTTTTCAAATTAATAGCCATTGATGTTATTAAGTCAATTCAAAAAGCAAACGCATCGAGTTAAAAAATACATTTTTTTGGTTTACCGAATTATAAACTGTGTAATAATTTATAAATATATATTTGTTAATTTTGAAACCACAATTCAAATTGCAATATATTTTATCAATTCAATATGCGTCCCATAGAACAAACAAACTAAATGCCAATAGTACATTGGAAAATATTTGCTTTTATTTTTCAATATATACTATCCACCCATACACATTTTTGTTACCAAACGCCATGGAAAAATACGTCCTCGGGCTTAAAAATGTAAATATTTAAATTGATTATTTTTATTTGTATATCATTTGCTAACACATGTTAGCGTAATTGACGTATAACAACGAGAAAGTTATTTACATAAAGCGCTGTTTTCGATATGGATCATTATATTTTAGAATGTGTGTACGTTTGACTTTTTATACAGCAAAGTTATATGCAAATATAAAACTAAAAACAGTCACTAATTATATTCAATTTTTATAAGTCAAACACTAATGTGATTATACATATATATATATATATATATATATATATATACGTAAAATTTAATCTAATGAATTAACACAGTGAATTAATTTATTCCCAAATTAGTTTGTAAATTCGTTGTTTTATTTTTAATTTTATATTTATATATAATACAAATATCAAGCAAACGGAGTTGAATTATGCTTACAAATATTTTTCGGAATTATATATATATATATATATATATATAGAAAAAGGGAGTGAGGCGTTTGGTTTTTCTCCATACGCACACACAACACTAAATATTTTCACAACTCTAAATATAAGAGATATGTTTACGTGCATATAAAATATTTTTATTCATTGTATTCTATTACAAATACTTAAATATTGAAGTAGCTTAAAGTAACAAATACTAAATTTATATTTCGATTAGAATTATGAAATATTTTTCTAAATTACTATCCACACTGCAACTTAAATATTCGTGCTTACTTCTATTTGTTCAACTGAGCGTCAAATTTCATTATGTATATCATCAGTCACTGTTCTTTGTGAATAATTTCGTTTAGACAGATTAACAGACGTTCTTTTAATAGGTCTATATAATATAATTCACTCGGAACAGTGGATTCATTGGGAACTTTCTTGTTGGTGTACTTGATACACAATTAATGAACTTTTTTAATTAGTTTTAAAAATAAGAGTGTTCATTTGAACAAACGTTTATGTACTTTACATATAATAGATGGGTCAATATATTTTTTTTGAATACGAACATAAAACATTTTTTAAAAAAATTCCTATCGCAAATATTTAATTTAAAAGTATACATTTGTTTAAAGTTCAAAATTTCAAATTTTATTACAATAGAGTATGTATTTGGAGGTATTTTGAAAATTCAGTTTGATAAACTGACAAAGTACTTCATTGTATGAATTCATTTATATATTTTTTATCTATCTATCTATCTATGTATATATATATATATATGCAAAAGTGTACGCTAAAATGATAATTTATACAATAAATAACAAATAGTTTAGAGTTAAATAATAAAATATATTTATTTATATTTTAAAAGAATTATATATAATAGTAAAAAAAATATTTCCGCAAATAAATAGAATTCTAAAAAAATACATATAGTGTCTTTAATTATAATTGTCTGTACTTAATTTAGATAATAAATAACAAATATTTTCTAGTAAAATAATAAAATTCGTTTATTTATATTAAGTAAACTCGCAAATCATCAATTATTTTCATTAAAATGTTTTTATATCAATTCTGCTTCGAGTAGGACAGTGTAAAGATGAATTTTATTATTGTTTTTTAGTATGTGGATTTTGAAGTTAATATTTTGTCAATAACAGTATAATTTAATAGCTCTACAACAAAATTCTAGACTTTGTACTTTCCAAAAACCACACAAACACTGTATACTGTTTCATTTTCGTTCAGGTTTTAATGTATTGACAATAACAAAAAAATGTGATATTTAAAGGGATGTGTTAATGATTAATCAGTGTTAATGTTAATTTAGAAAATGTAATGTGAATGATTTTCACTTGTCTGATAGTCCTCGTAATGGATGACTCGTGTAAGTCGATAATGACGCTTTAAAATATTTGTAGAACTCAACACAAAGTTAAGCATACATGAATTATCACACCGATTTGGGTTCACATAGTCAACTGTACAAAGACATCTATATAAAATTGACAAGGTTGATAAATAAAGAATATGGACTCCATATCAACTGTCAGATACGAATATGGATCAACAAAGAACACTTTGTTAACAGTCGATTTTTAACAAGATTACAAAATGATCCTTTTTTGACTAGAACTTTCACAGGAAGTACGAGATGAATTCTTTATTCGAATGTAAAATGATCCAAACAATAGGTTCTGTTGAAGAAAAGAAAAAAACCGACTTCTAAATCAAGGTTATCTTTACAACAGTTTCTATTGTGTATTTAATCGGATTTCACTGGAATAATTCATTATAAGTTATAAAAAGACTAGAGAAATAATAATCGTTAAGTCATATTGTCACCAACTACAACAGATGCATCAAAATATTTTGAAAAAGGTTTGCTTTAATTAACATAAGAGGCATCATTCTTCAATACAACAATGCCAAACAGTAATGAAAAAATTAGTAGCTCGAATTGTAAATTTTAATGCACTATTGCACCTACTGATTATTATTTGTTTCGGTTATTTGAAAATTCGTTGCTTATTAATTTTTTTAAGTTTGATGCTCACGTCCGAAATTACAGTCTTATTTTATATTACAGCCATCAGATTTATTTAAAAAGATTGAAATTTTTCAGAAAAGCTGGAAAAACATCCTTGATAATGATGACTAATATATACTTGATCAAGAAATGAAATCATTTTAAAATTTAAATTTGTCTTTTTATGTACTATATAAATAATTGATTACTTATGAAATTTTCCCAAAATATTAGAAAAAAAACTGATGAAAATAGTTTTAAAAGTAAATAGAGTCTCAAAAATCACAAATATATTTAATTAAATTTCCTATAATTAATTATTTTTTTTATTCCATGTTTAAAAAATACCCAGTTAGAGATAAGAAAAATAATATATATATATATATATATATACATATATATATATATATATATATATATATATATAAGTTCTGATTTAGCTATAAAGTCAGATTTTTATATGCTTTAAGAATAATTATATATCTGTAAAAATGAGCAATTAAAGTTTAAAAAAATACTAATGATTTAAATAAATTAATGATTTAATGATTTAAAAGAATCATTTATGGTATTTCGGATTACTTTACTTGTAAGAGTAAACTCCAGTTTCTGTTACAGAAATGAGGCTTTTTTATTACATAAACTATAAAAGTGTTTATGCACATTTCGCTCATAATATCAATACAATAATAGCGACAAGGTACAGAAAAATACTTCTTTAGTATCTCTTTAATAGTCTATTTTATTCACTGTAAAATTCATAATTAAAAAAGAAAATAGTAGATATAATTCTTTTTATAAATGTTACTAATTTGAAATGTAAGTCAGAGGAAGTAAAATAAGTGGAAAAATTTACAAATTATTGAAACAAATATGTCTATTTATCTATTTTTATCATTATTAAAATTTATTTTTTAACAAATGTGAGTATATCTGTATGTTGTTCATATGTATATAGTTAAATTTCGAATCACTGGAAACATAAAAGTGTAAAAATATAAAAATTCATATCTGAAAAAAGGGGAAACTACAAACACATAAATATAACACATTTGTCATCAAAGTAATATTCATAAAATCTAAAAGCGGAAACTGTCCTATATAGCACACAGACCAATAATAGAAGAACAGCAGTTCTATATGGTATATAATTATAACTATCATACACGAAACTTATATACAAAAATTGTGAAAAATATCAAATATTTTTTACTCGTTCCACATATACTCGCGATATCTCGTACACATATTGCTCTCGAAGGAATGGGCACAAAAAAAAAACGCCGCATCGTAATTCAACACTATCGAACATCGACCGGAAATGGTCGTTTTTTCACGCCGTCGCACAGTGGCGCCACCGACATCGCACGCTACAATCAGAGGCAATGACTAGAAACTAACGCGAGAACAAAAAGCCTCGATATTAGTATTTTTTTCCAACAACGAAAGCTGCCTCCTTGCTGCTGATAATAGTGCGCCTTCGAGCATCATACTCGGAAACAAAGGACGTGTGATGGAAACGATCAGCATATCCGAGTATCTATATAGGACGGATGCTTACAGTCTTTTCATAATTTTTCTATCAAAATAACGACGAAAAAAATACTTTTTGTTGATTGCAACCTTTACCCTTTGATTAATGATGTAAACACTTTCCATAATTTATTGTGAATTTGTATTTTTTATATGTTTTTTTATTACAGTTTCTTATTACCCGTCTATTTTAAATTTATAACGATGAATTTGACTTGAAAAAATACAAAAACTATTATATATATACGAGTATATATATATATATATATATATATATATATATATATAAATTAGGAAAATTACAGATTTAAGAACAAATTGAATTATTTATAAATTAATAGAGAAAAAAATAATCTTTAATGGATATTTAATTCAAATTTTTCAAATAAAGTACTACAACAAAAAAATTTATTTAAAATGATTTAAAGAATTATTATAATGAAATTAACAAAATAATATAGAGTAAAGTATTTTAAAATATTTATAACAGAATTAAAAATTGTATATTATTTATATATATATATATATATATATATATATATATATATATATATATAAGACTCCTATACTGGGAAAGTCCCTACTATGAGGGATTGGAATTTTAAGAAAGAATAAAAGGGTAATTAAAGACAAAAATATTTTTATAAGAAAGATAATGGTCAATTGTTGAAACTGTAAAGGATGTAAAGAAAATTTCAACATTCTTCAAAAAAATAGTAGTCAATTCAGTTAAGTATACCTCTTAAAATTATCATTAAAAATAAGTCTAATGCATTTTGTGAAATCGTTAATAAAATGTACTTTGTAATATAGTAGTAATATAAATAAGAACCTTGACGAATTATCAGAAAAAAGCAGTTAGTACTAAGAAGTATTGAAATTAAGTGATGAAAAGTATGAAGAGATAAACTAATAAGGAATTTATCTTAAAATACACTCGAATACAGGAATATGTTATTTTTTAAATAAAATTTCGAATTTATTCTATTAAAAAAATCAAAAGGATAGTCTTTAAATCAATATTTCATAAGAAGATATATTTTATAATAATTTATTTATTTACTTAGACTATTTAGATCGATTACTTCCAGAAATTTGTGATTTAAGTAAACTTGATAACTTTCTTTCATAAAAAGAGTATTGGTACCCTGTATAACTTTATAAGTTAAGAATTATATTACGTTGGTAGAAAAATAAGTGCGGTTTATGACCTGCAAATTCATATACATTTTTCTTTTTTTTTGATTTTCTTAACTATTTGAAGTAATCTAGAACTGTTGGATGACTAACGCCTAACTTTTGTAGAATCTCTCGAATTGTTGTGCATAGTTGTGCTTCAACTAACACCTTCAGTTGGTCGTTATAAACTGAAGAAAGACGCTCGCGACCTTCTTTATCTTAAAGGCTCTTGTCCTCAGCACGACATTTTTGGAACCACCATTGCACCGTACGTTCTTTAACAATACTCAAACCAAAAGTATCGTTTAGTTTACGAGAAGTTTCTTGTGCTTTACTACCCCTTTTGAAATCATACAAGAAATTAGTCTTATTTGTTTCTTTTCAATCTTTAATTCAATAGCACAATTTGAATCAAAATTAATAGTAAAACCAAAGTAGATGTTACCAAAAAAAGACACTTTCATTGAAATAAATTAAGGTTAAAATTCAGAAAACAAAAACCACAATTATTTTCTTATCAACCTAATAGCAACACTAATAATTATTTTATTTGGTTTTCGTTTCTTATATTTTATTTTAAAATACTGAACACTCATAGGTAACACACACACACACACATATATATATATATATATATATATATATATATGTGGGTGTGTGTGTATGTGTCTGTATACAAATAATTCTTGTTAAACAATTAATTAATAATGAAAGAGCATAAAATAATATTTTATTTTGTTTTATTTGTAAATTAATGCAATGAAAATATTTGGATAGCAATATAATTAAAAAAGAATATGTTAATTAAAAAATAATCAACGTACGCTAAAATGAAGGTTTTCAAATAATTAGTTGAACATAAATATAGTATATTTAACTGTCGTAATAATAATTGTGTTCTTTAGTGTAGGATTCAAAATCATATTATAAAACATAAGAGTATGCAATATATATATATATATATATATATATATATATATATATATATATATATATATATATATATATATAAGAAACTTCATTTCAACTAATCCTGTTTATAAGATAATCTGATCATCTCTGATATGACAAGATTATAAAGTTCATTTATATTTCGATTTAGATTTACATTTACTAGAAACAATATTTCGAAATAATCGTCTATTTAATTATCTTGTACAACATAATAACGTAGCTTGATTAATTTAATTCTAATAATATTTTTAATTTACCAATAGTTTTTTTTTTCAGCCACTACATGTTTTATCTTCTGAACAGTTCGAATTCCTATTTCATCTTCAGCGAATCAATTCACTTCAATTAAATTTCATGCAATATATATATATATATATATATATATATATATATATATAATTGTAAATATGTATATATATATATATATATATATATATATATATTATCATAAAATATTCAAATATTATTAATTGTTTTGAGAAGTAATGATTTTATTTCATAAGATAATTTTGTTTCCTTTACGTGTTATTAAAGAAATTTATAAATAAAAATTATTTAAACGTATGTTACATGTGTATTTATTTCGTTATGTGTAATTTTATTTACATATTTAAATATTTTGTTAAAAATTTCTATTATTATAAAGATCAGTATGTATTAACAACATTCATTAAATAAAATCATCCTTATATTAAAATTTAAAAAATAAAACAAACGTTGATGTTAATTTAAATATTTCTACTTACAAATGTATATATTTTCAAGTTAATTTAATCTTACTAAAACATACAGAGTACTCTTATATCGTTATAGTAAAAGACATGAAGTAAACACGATATGAATAGTCGCACTTTTTGCTTAACTGTTACTTCAAAGTCACTCTAATGATATTACAACAGTCATTGTAAGTATATACGTCAAATATACAAAGAGAATACAGAGCTTTTCTATTTACATTATTTCTGTTCATTGAGTAAATGCTGTCTGTACCGCGAGAAAGCGCAACTCCTCGTTATTCTAAATTCCTTTGTTAAAATTCATGATTTACTTTGATGTGAACTCAATTCATACATCTTAATTTTTTTTAAAACACAAACATTGTATTATATACCGCATCATATTATTTATATTACTTTATACAAACAACTACAATGTAAAATTTAATCCAGGACTGTTAAATATGATAGAAAAATTTTCCCAATGTCGAAAGGAATAAAACTATTCATGGAAAAAGATTATTTATTTTTAATTATTTTAAAAAGTTAAATATGTATTTATTAAGCTTTGTTACGAAAGAAAATATTTCTTCTCCATTATACAGACATTTTTAATTAGTATTTTACAAATATTTCTAAATAATATATATTTCAAATTAAAGCAATTTTGTAATAGCGACATATGAACTCATGCTCCATATATATACATATATATATATATATATATATATATATATATATATATGTACAGCCAGAAGTTAATCAATGTAATGTTTTTAATAAAATTACCTTTCAACTATTAAAAAAATTCTATATGATAAAAAGTCATTAGTTAATAAATTTTCTAACCAATGGTGAATAAAATAAACACTAATAAAAAATGTTATTTTTAAAACTTATTAAGGCTTTCAATATTTCTATGAAAAATTAAGTGATAAATTTATTTAACTCTAGGCTATAATCTATATCCTTTTTTTCAAAAATTTTATTATATTTAAAATAGTTTTTAATTACATTTAACGAATAATTTTGTTAAATTAAATATTGAAAGTAAATACTTTAATAATAATTGAATATTTAATATATAAACAATATATATATATATATATATATATATATATATATATATATATATATGTGTGTGTGTGTGTATATATATATACATACATACAGTAAACTCTTGTATGACACAATATTTTTGCAGCACGGATTCGATTTAATACGGTCGAAGAATTTCGACACGTCGTTTATAACACGGGTTTATATATGCAAGGGGATCGAAATGGGGACTAAAATTGCAATCAAGAAGTATTCATATATCGATATATATATATATAGAGAGAGAGAGAGAGAGAGAGAGAATGCCTTTTGATATATTAAATAAAAATTAAGTACAATACATAATTAAAGATGTTAATTTTTTTAATCTGTAATGCAAAGTAGTATTATAGGAACGATATAACCAATTTTGTATGAGTTTTGACCTCGTATAGCACGGTATTTTCATGGAACCACTTGATAATGCTATATGATGATTTTCTGTGTATATATAAACATATATATATATATATATATATATATATATATAATATGAAATTACACTAGATTCTCAAAAAATGTTAAAAAATATAACAGTTTTTCTTTACAGTTGGATAAAATAACAACAGATTTAAGAAAAATTTAACACTAATGAAAAGTCTTCTTGACATTCATGGAAGTTAGTAAAAAATATTGAGAGAACTTTAGCTGTGATCCATTCTGACTATATTTACAAGCTTGTCTTCATCTCTCCCACTATCTCACCTCTGGTCCATTCTATCCCCCTCTCTCCTTATATATATATATATATATATATATATATATATATATATATATTGAAAAAATCAATCAATAATAAGATTTATCGTTACACCAGCTTGAAATAACAGAGATTTAAGAAAGATTTCTGCATGAATGCAGCAAAAAAGAACGAATCCATTAAATTGACCTTATTATAAAAAAGCAATTACAGAGAGAATCGAGCTTGGTCTTATAATAACGAGTGAATAAAGATCAATTATGGATAGGACAATCCGTTGCACACATACCTGTTGCAAAATAACATTTCTTACAAAGCTCAATGAAATCACCCTAATGATATGAAGCATAAAACGATTTTCAGACAAATGTGTAAAAAATCTGCGTGTAGAATAATGTTATATCATTTGTATATCATATAAGATTTATGTCCTATAAACAAAACTGCTCGAATTGATACAAATATTTAGTTAGAGATATAAAATTTGGAACCCAGTTTTCGAAAATTAATGATATTCAGTAACGAGGAAATCTTTCACATAAATGAAAACATAAATAAATATAACTATCTTATAGGGTAGAAAGAATCTTTTGTTATGGGACGCTATGATCTTAGCTGTTGACGCGCCCTGCAACTCCAAAGAACTAATCAACCTTTTGTCGCGCATGAGCAAGAGATAAATAAGTCTAAAGTCAATAAGTCAAGGTTTAGGGTAAGGTTTGTAGAGTACTTTTTTCAAACAACCTAATCAATGCAATTGAATTCTTGTACACAAGAAATTCGAGAAAGACAATTAGCCATTACAAATCCTGCTTATCGAACACTAAGTTTTACGGTAATCCACATCATTTTTTTTTAAATATCTAAACAATCTTAGCTATAAATCCGAACATAAATAAATTAGTAGAAGAAGGTATCTAAAATGAATAGAATGTGCTCCATTTGAAAAACTATTCCTTTGTTATTTCTGGACAAAAAGAAAGACACAATGCGTGTTTATGCTATTAACCACTTTATGTGCAGATGCTAAAAGTTACAATTTTTGTTAGATCTTTGATTACACTATTCTAGAATTATACCAACTATATCACAAGATATATACTTTAAAACAATATCAGTCGTTTAAAAGAGGTTCTAATCATATAATAACAATGAATAAATGGATAATTTTTGAGTCTATGACAATACAATTGTGTTCACGTTACTATGTATTATTAAATCTATTACCATTAAAAATAATAGTCCCATATTAGTGTACAATTATTTCTCAATCATCTTTACACATTGACAAACACATACACACACATATATACATATATAAGTGTGTGTGTGTTTATAAATGTTTACCACTATATACGTTATTTGAGGTACAGGTTATTAATGCTATTAATAGAACAAAATATTGTAATTTATAATAATAATATTGTTATAACGTCTACAATATTATTATATATAACAATGTCGAAGATAAATTAATACTTGTAACAATAATATTATGAATAATTTACTAATAACATTGATTCAGTTGTGTATTTTTAATAATATATTGAATAATTAGGAACATGTTACAAATATTTTCATAATACTTTGTTTAAATTAAATCTACTGATCAATAATTTATATGAGTAAATTTGAGAGTAATTAGTAATTAATCTTACCATACAATAATATTCATAGTAGTTTTTTTGAGAAGAAAACTCACCTGAAACAAAATAAGTTTATTAGAAAAAATGTTTAACATCAAATCATATATGTTTAAACAAATTGCTATGAAATTGGAAGAAATGTTGTATAAAATTATTGAGATACTTTTCTGTTCGATTAAATATTTTTTCATATCATCAATTGAATCAATAAAATATTTAGATCGATCACATTTTGTAATATTCCAAAGATACATTTTGCGTGTAGTTAATATTTCTATTCTTTAACTTAGCCAAATTATATATTATAATTTCATAAATAACTTTTCGTCGAATGAAATTAAACCACAAAATTATATTTAAAATTAAAATATTCAGCAGCTAATTATATAGTAAATTAAAGAAAAATTTATTGAAAAACTTGCGAGTGGAGACAGAAAGCGAATATTTAATTCAAAATTTAATATAAAACATATAGGTTTTGCATAATCCCGTATGGTTGAAGAAATTACTTTTATAATACCCTTGTCACAAATGAATGATATAGGTACATTTATCTAATTAAATATACATTTTGTTTAAGAGCGTGTGCACCTATTATAGGAATATATAAACGCTTCAAATTATATGTATATATATATATATATATATGTATGTATGTATATAAAGAGTGAGAGAGCATTCATTTAAATTCGAAGCCAGTTAAACATATTATTCAAATATTGCGATTCTTATTATAGAAAAAATTAACCTCAATAGCAATTAGTTATTTTCAAAATTCTAAAATTTAATACATTATTAATATTGGAGTGCTTTTTAAAAAAATATTTAGTTAAAAATATATATTTTATAATGTTTTACATTTACAATAATAATAATTTAACAATATTAATATTAATAAT
The DNA here is from genome assembly GCA_034766995.1 of Acanthacorydalis orientalis. Lineage (NCBI taxonomy): Eukaryota > Metazoa > Arthropoda > Insecta > Megaloptera > Corydalidae > Acanthacorydalis > Acanthacorydalis orientalis. Next base: position 16,753,055 of record CM068318.1, on the reverse strand, counting down.
AAGCAATAACTTTGATATTAAGTGTACAAATTAATTCGGTGGCATCTTTATAGAAAATGAATGTTTATTGAAAAATTGATTACATTTCAATCGTCAAAATATGCCTCATAATTCTATATAACTTTGCTCCATTTGTTGGTTAACTGACCTAGTAGAAAATAAGATGGTGACTGAGTCGATGAAGTCGTAAGGCACTTTCAGACTTCTTTCACTGTTTTAACATTTTTTATGTATTTTATATGACACAACACTTTTATCCAAAGGTAAGCAAATCATTCTTAAGGCCTTTGCAACATTACTTTCAACAGGAATGCAAAAGCTATCAAATGGATAATGTTACTTTTCAGATGGTTTCGTGTTCACTACTGTTTTGTGAGATTATGCCAACTGCTTGGTCAAGAAATGTAGTGCTTTTATATATTAATGTTGTAACAAAAATTCTAAAATGACCAGAAAATATTTTAATTTAAAACAGAATTGTGATTGATTGAATTTAAAGACACATTATTAATATTTACATCTAATAATTTCAGTAGTATTTTCATTTCTATTTCGCGTTCATTAAGTTTTCAAAATTGTTAGAGGTTTATGGATGTTAATATAAAGAAAAGTACGTTTTAGAATACATAATAAATAGTTTGTTTCTTGTTTATAATGTATAGAATAAATTTAATATGAACAGAACTAATAATTACTGGCTGAATGCAGAGATATGGTTTGATAATGAATAATAAAACTGTCTTCACATAACGTGCGTTGAAGAATCATGCCCGTCGTAATGCATAATGTTGGAAATATATATTAACACGGACAGAAGCTTGTACTTATCGACTTAAGTCACATGGCTCTCTGCAATACTGTCTGTAAGATACTTATGGCGTCAATTTTAAACGCAATTAAAATATTGATAAAAATAGTAGTGATAATAATCAAAATTTAAATTCATAATTCAACGAGTAAAAAAATCACATACTTTAATGATATTTTATTTTAATATATTTAATTTGTGATTGTTATTTTTGGTTCTTTGTTAAATTTCATTTCATTTGTTAAATTTCAGGTATAAACAAGGAATAGACTCAAAAATAAACTAACAAAAAATGACTGAAAATTCGATACCAAATAAAAGATCTGAAGAAACAAGATATTAAGAAAAGTATATAATCAATTATTAAATATACATAGTTCCTCTAAAATTTTTAAAAAAATTACATTGCATTAATATTTACGTTCAAATAAAAATAAAACATTGTACGCTGAATTTAAACATATGAAAAGCAATTACTTTAGTAAACATACTTTTTTGTGTTTAAATTTCAAACACAAATATCATAATATATTTTTAAATGGATGAAAAATATTTTTACTGCTTTTAAGAAACTAATTTCTTTATAAATATAAAGTAACATAAACAAACAAATATAAAATAAAAATGTATAGAGATACTTTTTGATATACTATTTATTTTATGTAAATTATTTATAAACAATATATATATATATATATATATATATATATATATATATAAAAGTTAGTATAGGTGAATATTTTGTAAATATTTAATTTATTCGTATATTATTTAAACATTGAAACAAATTCATACTATAAAAATAAATACGAAACATGTAATTTTAAATAAATGGAAATGAAATTAAATGTCAAGAGAGCTATTTTTGTACACGTTTTTCGAAATCCATTATAAAATATTTTCTATATAAAATATCCATTTAGTATTTGTATATAATATTCATTTACCTGTGTAACAGTTTATGAAATGATAACTAAATTAATACTCAAATAAAATATCACTTTCTTTCGCGTTCCCCATTTTCTCATTTAAGAATTCTCATTTATTTTCAAATAAGACGAGAGACACAAAATATACAATATACATAAAAACGGAACGTATTTAACGTAAAGTACGAATCCTAGTCTCGTTTATGATAATTCATTTAACGTGGTCGTTACAACTCCACAGTAATTCAGATGATCTCCTAATTATGTTTTTCAAATATATCCCTCGCTGTAGTTGTAATTTGCTAGCTCAGTGACTGACGGGCTGACTGGCTCGTTGAAAATTAACAGCGAAAATGAAAGATTATGTTTTTTGAACTCGGTGAATTTCGTGACCGCTATCTTTCTCATTCCAGACTCAGACTTTTCCCGTTTCGAGTAAATCATTTATAAGAAAACCTAAACTTAAAGAATCTGTTCATTCAGCGTAAAATTAATGAAAGGAAAACAATTTTTTACTTGTGCACAGCCGTTGCGAAGTTCGCTAATTAAAAAAAACTCAGTGTAACAACCGTTTTACAAAACTAAAAAGCACTTGAAATGTATTACGTTTATCTATTTGTAATGAATGTGTTTTTCTACATTTCTTTCAGTTTATAAGAGTGTTTTGTATTGCTTCATTTAATTTGCTTATTCATATTTAATTATTTAAAATGCTTATTTAAAAACATTTACGCTCTTTTTAATATCAGATTTATTTATTTTATATATAATTCAAATTAATTTTTTGAATTTTTTATACTTAATATTTTTTTATTTATATATATTTTACAAATAATAAAAATGGAACACATTTTCCCATACCTTGGTACTCTGAAGATGATAGCATCGCTATCTAAATCCACATAAGAAACAATCAAAAATGATTTATTTTTGAGAACATTTTTTTGTAATTTTTATGGTGAAAAAATGACTCAATTGCGTTCCAAATAATTTTTCAGAGAGTACAACTAAACATACACCTTAAAATTAAAAATAAAATCGTATTAATTTGCAATAATTAATTTTTAAATAAATGTTTTAATTTCTCCCTTACAAATTATTTAAAAATGTCGAAGTTATCAAACAATACTTCAAAATTAAGCTATATAATGAATATTAAGTATCGAATTTCAATACCTTTGGTTCGTATGATAGAATTTCATTGTCAGTGCATTAATAATCATAAGATGACGGATTTCGGAAAGCAGTTGTCAAGTTGTCCTAAAATCGGATATGATGATAGTTAAATGATATTAATAAAGGAGATTATTCAATTTATAAAGAATATGAATTTGAATTGAAGTGAATATTTGATGACAATGAAAGTAAAATTTTCTGTTATAATTTTTATTTTAGTTATATATAACTGATATTTGGATCTTCTTAAAAAATTAAAAATTACATGATTTCCATAAATACAAAAAAGAAACTATAAACTTCTATATATTTTCTTTTGAACAAATCAGTCTGTTTGTTCTTTCTTCTTATTGTCATTTGATACAAAATTTGAGTTTTTGAAACGTTAACAAGTCGAACAAACAGTTTTTCTAAGCATATTGATTTTATCTTTTTTATTTTTGAGCTTAATATCTATCTATTTTACATTTTATGCTTTTTTTGAAAAATCTACAATACACTAAATGAGTATGCGTGGTTCGATCAAAAAATATCCTGAATAACGTCAGAAAACTTTACTTATAAAAAAACATTCTAAAATTAAATAGTTCTTTTCGAAATATACCATGCAGAAATTACACACTGCTGTAAACGCCTTCCACTTCTGTGAATCGGTATTTGAATAGCCTCCGAATGTTCTTTTATCTCTTCAATCGTTTGAAAACGGCATCCTTTTAATGATTGTTTGGTTTTGGAAACAAAATAAAAATTCCAAAAAGAACATCAAAGAGATCTATCACGAGTTCTCTTTTCTAATAGACTTTTTTTGAAATGTCCTCTCTATTCGTTTTCTGATCTTCTGTTAACAGACGTGGAATAAACTTTACAGCAACACGACTGACGCTCAAAACATTGATTAAAATCTGTTAGAAACATCGGAGTGATATTCTTACTTGTTATACAAACTTTTTAATCTTCAGTTTTCGATTGGTATAGATAAGTACGTGTACTTGGTGTTAAAATTTTCATTGGTTTTGCGAGTTGAAGTTCTATCCGTTTTTTTATCATTTTTGTTTGAACTTATTCTTTCTTTAAGACACATAAACCACTCAAAATACGTTACTCGTTTTGAAATATTTTCTCCAATTTTAAACCGTTTTAAAATCTGAAGAGTTTTTGTTGCTGTCTTTCCAAGTTTAAAACCAAATGTCATAAAAACACGTTGTTCTTCAATCAGTTCTCTCTTAAAAACCGCAATGATAAAGAAAATCTAATTACGAGAAAAACTATAATTCTTGAAAGAAATCGATATAAATTCAACAGCAGTCAATACAAAACTGACGACCACATCATATCATTTCACTAATTTCTCCCAACACTTATTAAATATTGAGCTGTGCGTGCAGTCTAAATATTTTTTGATCAACTTATAAGTTGAAAATAAATAAATTTCCATTTCCATCCAATCCATCTATTTTTTTTCCAGTTAATTATTAGGAGTAAGACATTAAGTAACAATAAGACTATTCGAAAAAAAAGTAAATTATCTTTATTGACATCACTTTTACTGCGTTTTTTTCAAAATTCTATTTACATTTTGAATTACTTACAAACATAAAAGCTACTAAAAAGGGTCTATGAAGATAAAAACATGTCTAATGTATATATATATATATATATATATATATATATATATATGTATATATACACGCATACGTGTGTATGGGTAATGTAGAAAAAAGTAATAGAATACACACTAATGTTAATTTCGTGTATACATATTTTTTGCGCTTCTTTATTATTTCAAATTCACTTTTTATATCAAGTACTTTATTTTTATAAAAATTCATTCATTAAAATATATTTTACGTGTTTTATATATATATATATATATATATATATATATATATATATATATATGTAACAATACATATTTTTATATATACTATCCTAAATCAACAATTTTTTATTCAAATTATAATTGTGTATATATATATATATATATATATATATATATATATATATGTATGTATGTATGCATAGGTATATATGGTTTCTGTTTTTTATTGTCTTCCAAGCACAATATTTTACGTGCATGTTTATTTTAATTAAAACTCATCTCCTTAATCAATATGAAAGTAGTATTTCATTTTGCTGGTAGTAATAACAGAGGGGGCACGTAGAGAAATATAAATTTAAAACAAAAGAGAAGCCCACAAAATGTTTCTTTATTCAATTTGCATATTTCCGGTAATATAAATTAAATTATAAAACCCTTTACAATTCAATTATGTCGGTAAGTCTTCGGTATGCAGACCAAACAGACCTGGTCGACTTTCGTTTCTACCTGTGTTATTATTATTATATTTATTGATTTCGTTTATACATGGTCCAGTTCTTTTTTAATCTAACTAGAAATGTGATATAAGTTATAATTTGTTTTTAGTATTCAAATTCACTTAATTCTAATATAAATTTTGGAAAATTTGTTATAAAGAAGTTATAAGAAATTACTGTAAGTCGTTATATTTATTATGAAATAAGTCATGAAGAATAGTTAGTAATATATATTTTCATTTTTTTTTCTTGTGTATAAGTTAAATTTATAGACATATTTATTTGTTCATGTATAAACTTTTAACATAATTATAAATTATAAAAAAATTGTTATAATATTTTTTTTAATTGTAGCTTATAAATATTTCTAAAGCAATCCCATCATCCTCGAAGCACTAATGTAAAAGTGAATTATCTTGAATGTAATTTTATTTACTTTTTTGTAATTTTGCGTTCTAAAGAGGATGGAAAAGTCATCAAAATTCTAACAATTAACACTTGTCATGAACAAAATTAAGAGTACTAATAATTATTCGAAATTTTTTTGATCAAATTTTTTATACTATTTCTTAGAAATGAATAATTCATTGAAAGTAAATTTATCCGCAGTACTAAAAACTAACTCTTTTTTGGATAAAGTGTAAGAGTATTAATAAAGTGTTGTTTATGAAAGAAACCAAACAAAAAGTAGTTTTATTAATTCATACACACACATATATATTTATGTGTGTATGTATATATTTACATACTATATATATATATATAGTACCCTACACAAAAAAATTCGGAAAATTCTATTTTAAAAGAACAGCGCAAACTCAACGTTATTTTTTTAAATGACAATGTTGATAATCCTTCCACTGTAATCTATATCAAAAAAACACTGAGATTTTTCTAATCATTCGTGAACAGTCTAAGTTTTTGTAAAGAAGTAGTGTTTGGTGTGTTCAGTGGATTTTACTATGTGTAAACTTATCCACCCAGTCACACGATTGCTGCTTCATGTCGACGTAAAATCCATACGCCAAAGTCTCGTCTTCAGTTATAATGCATTTCATGAATGTGCGATCCTTAAATGATTCAGATATAATCTCGACGGTAACATCTTTGGAACGCTGTTTTTGCTCGAAATTTAATATTCTTGCCACATGTATCGCTGTGACACGTTTCAAGTGTAAAGTATCGGTCAAGATGCTTTGGAAAGATACATTATCAGCAAGCTCTCGCACAGCCAGTAGACGATCATTTAAGATCAAATCCTTCACTTTTTGAACATGTTCTTCATCGGTCGGTGTCGACGGCTATCCCGAACAAAGGTCATTTTCTACTAACTCGCAGCCCTTCTCAAACAAATTTTACCACTAGTATATCCACGTTTTAGATAAACATGCACCTCCAAATGCTCTTTCCAATATTTTAAACCTGCCAGTATAAGAAATTTCAGTTTTGGCACAATTGCAAAATTAGCCATACACATCAAACACTACTTTACAAAAACATCAGTTGTACAAGAATTGTTTCAGAGATCATACTAATTTTTGATGTATGTAGATTATAGGAATATTATTAATATTACTATTAAAAAAAAACGTAGGATTTGAATAGTTCTTTTAAAATCATTTTTTTTTAAATACATTTAAAAAACTATAATAATCGATATAATTCAAAAAATATATTTTAAAAACAACTCAATATCGAAGATATGATTTTATTCAAAAACTAGGCTTTAATTGGTCACTAATTTACAATTTCTTCTCTAAAAATCTTTCATATAAACGACTAAAAATGAAAAAGTTTATACAAAAGTAAATATAAAAGTTTATTAAAATGTTATTTACTTGAAAGCTCTACGTGCTTTTAAAATGTAATTAAATTTATTAAAATAATTATAAATTTGTTTAATTTTAATTGACAATTATTTTTAAATATTTACTTAATAAAAAATGCAACACAAGAAATACATTCTTTTGTAGTTTTAATATATAAAACTTTAAAAGAAACAGATAAATGAATGGTTATTATTAAATATATAAAAACTAATACAATGACAAAACAATTTCCATCGTTAATTAGTGGACTGAAAAAGCTCATCAAATCCTCTTGAATTTTTAGCCTCAAACGATACTTCATAATCATCATCTATTTTCCTTATAAAAGAAAATTCTATAGAAAAAGTAACAAACGGATGAAGTACAAAAAAAAATACAACTCTAATGAAAACGGACACGAACAGTCAGAATCAACAAGCGTAGAAGAATAACAAGAAAACGAGAAAATAACAAAAAAAGAAGAAAAAGACACTATGTGTGTCTTTCTCTATTGCAGCAACTGAAAAGATCTTTCTCGAGCGAGCAATCGTCGATTTTGAACAAGTGGTAGTAGAGTAACTGGTCCGTATAAAGCAACCCTATTCGTGATTTATTAATTACCCGATTCTTAACAGTTCATTTTTCATTTTGCACAACGAACACAAACTGAGGACGACTTTGCCGAGCGTTTTCTCAAGAAGCAGTAGCTTCTAATTACTTCAACATCCGTACTGCAGTGTTGGACTTCAATTCTGAAGTTAAACATTGTTGACACTGGCCCTTAATTAATAGTATTTTATACGTATTTTTGTATACTTTAACGACGATTAATTTTATTTATCAACTATCAAGTGAAAAATGACTACACGTACAATACACGCGATCGTATTTTCATACAAATATTTAGATTGTATCAAGATAATAATAATAATAAATATCTTTAATATGCTTTCAAGAAAATTCAATAGAAATTCGAATAATTATTTATATTAATTTATAAACGTATGGGAATAAAATCTTTTCTATTGTGTAAATGTTGATTAAAGTTGTATATTTTTACCTCGTTCATATCAAAACTATTGTTAAAATATCAAAGTTTTTATAACGAAACATAATAAACGAACTTTATGAAGAAAATTCGCTGCTAGATGTTGTTAGTGATACAATAACTTTGTATTTTCTTATAATTTGCATTTTGTTAATATAGAGTTTATGAAGTAGTCAAACAAACTTAATATATATATATATATATATATATATATATATATATATATATATATATATATATATATATGAATAATAATGTGTAAATAGAGAATTTATTTCATATTAAATAGTTGTAATAGGAAAAAAAACTTCTCAGAAACATTAATTAAAATTATAAACTATCAAAGTTTAAAAAAGGACAATAAAGATATACAGGATGTGCATATACAAAAAGGAATTCTTGAAAGTGTGTACATGTATTTTTTCCATGTTCTCCATGAAAATAATAAATTTTCAAGCAGAAATGCCAAAGTAAAAAACTTGATTTATATTTGCAAAGTAAAATACGCAAATTACATTGAATAGTTTAAAACTTTCCTGTAAACATACCTACATGCATTTACGAAAGTTATTCTGAATATATGAAAAGTTTGTTGTTTGAAAAGCTGTAAGTACTTCTTGTTTACATAGACCAATTATAATAAGCCTGTACTTTCTGTACACTTGAAAACGAAAACTTTGCAACTAATAATTAGCGTTATTTATTACCTCTATATTTTTCACTTTAAAAAATTTTTAACTTTGTTTGTTTTATCTATTAATTTTTGTCATATTATGTCTGGTGCTTTGTTTCATGTAGGTTAATAATTATCGCGTGATATGAAACAGTTATAATGAGACGTAATAATTAGAAAATTATCTACTGAAGTATTAAATTTTATGAAATGTTTTGTTATACACACAAATATATATTTAGTATTTCTGTTACTTCTAAAACAATTATTCATTTGAGTCTTATTTAGTTTAATGAATATAATTAATAATTTAATTAATATTAGTTTATTCCCAAAAGAAACTTATTTTTTATTATCTACAAAAAGTATTTAAAATTTATTCCATTTTCTTAATGTTAAATTTTCATCAATAATAATACGAATAGAAAAATTCTTTCAGTATGAAAAATTCAGTTTTCACATCACAAACCACCATTTTTGGATAAATATTTATGGGTAATTTTTTGTTATTTCTTATGTGTATTTCGATGACAATTCCAACATATTCAAAGCACCAACGTGTAGAAAAATCAATTTACCTTAACATATAGAAGTGCTACTCACTAAGATTGGTACTTTTATATCTTACAGCTTTGAAGATGATGAGATTGACATCGAATTGTGCATACGCAATAATCAAAAATCATCAATAAAAGTTTATTGAAAAAAATCGACCAGACAACTATTTCGTGGTTTGCAGACTGAAAAAATAATTCATTTTTGAAAGCAGTATTTCGAATTATAATTTGGAAATACAAAATTATAGGTACTTATTTTATTAAGGAACTGAGATTGCTACTAATATTAGATTGGTAGAGAAATAATTATGATTTATGACCTTCAAATTTATATACATTTCTAACTACTTTAAGTGGATCAGAACTGTTAGATGACTAAATCCTAAATTTTTGCATGCTTTAGAATCGTTGTGCGTGGTTCTGATTCAACTAATGCCTTTAGTTGGTCATTATGAACTGAAGAAGGACATCCGCGGCTTTTTTTATCTTGAAGATTCTTGTCCCCAGTAAGACATTTTTGGAACCACCATTGCAATTTATGTTCCTTAATAGTACCCACATCAAAAGCATCGTTTAGTTTACGAGCAGTTTGTTCTGCTTTGCCACCTATTTTGAACAAAAAATTGCTCTTATTTGCTTCTTTTCCATTTTTAATTCAATAACATAATTTTAAGTAAAATTAATAATAAAACAAAAATCCATGTAACCATGACATAAACCGAAAAATTCACTTAAAAAATATTAACTTAAACACGATAAATGACACTTTCATTGAAAAAAATTAAGGTTGGAATTCAAAAAAACAAAGCCACAATAATTTTCCCACCAACCAAATAGTTTTCTATAAAATAAGTAAATAATATGTAAATAACAATAAAGAAACTTTGTTCGTTTACTTATCAAACTCTTGGTTTGTGGGAGCATTGTATATATATATATATATATATATATATATATATATTGCGTATGGTGTTTCACATTTATAATCTTTGTACATATTTTTAATAATTTTTTACCGAAATATTTAAACATATTCATTAATTCCTTCGATCCTTTAAATCACTTTTATTATTAACTGATTTAGTTATAGATATAAATAAAAATAAACTAAAGAATGGCGATAATGACAAAATATTAATACACTGACGATATATATATATAAACAAACATATTAATTTAATTTATAAAATTATATTTTTATTATATATATATACACATATATATATATATATATATATACATATATATATACACACACATATATATATATATATATATATATATATATATTCATTTCAGTAATATTTTTCTTAAATGGCAGAATAATTTAAATGGAAATTTAGCACTTACATATAACATTATTTAAATTTATCCATGTCTCTCCTGTAAATCTCAAATTTCTCATTCTTTTTTCTCAACCTTTTTCTTTTAATGTTATTACAAGTATCCTTTGAAACATTGGAAAACCCAAGATGATATAAATTACAACCTAATTTTATTATCTAATATTAAATTTCAAAAAAGAAAGTGATGATTTATTGTTGAAGAGAGAATATTCACTTAAAAATATATCGCAATGGTCGATTTTTTTGATTAAAATGATTCAAGATGACAAACTAATAAGTTATAGATTTATTTTCATTATATTCCTTTAGCTGAAAAGTAAACAAAATCAAATATATTTCTTTTACAGAAAGTGAAGATAATAAACATATGTTTACAGTTTTTCTTAATATATTGTTATTTAATTAATAAATAGCAATTAATTATGCAAGTTAATAAATTGTAAACTTAATGACAAATGTGATTTTGATAAAACCAACATACTGGTTTTCATGATTTGTTCCTTTATTATTTAATTAGTATATAAATTGTTTTTAGTAGAAAGACTCTTCGTAACCAACAGCTTAGATGTTTCATGTTAGATACTTCTCTGAAACAATTTCATATATACCGAATTATATATTCAGGTTAATAATAAGACAATGAATCTAATATATAACACACAATATATTCTCATAAGCTTGAGCAAAAGTTCTTATCAGCATCTTGAATCAAAGTTTTGAACACATAAATTGTATTACGAGATTAACTTTATATAAATAGTGGTTACAATAGCGATTACTCAAGTTTCAATAGGTCTGCGGTTTCGTTTCAAACAACAAACTGCTTGGAAGCAAAGGGATAACGCACGAATAATTGTTAAGTATAATCACGTTAACACCGTACCATCTAAGACGATTTAACTAAGATATATTGTATAATTTGTTTAGGTGACTTTATATAACTATATCATATTTCTTATGTATGTTTATATTTGTGTTTTCTATTAACAGTGTGAATATTTCTTATAGAAGTGCTTTATGTGAAATATTGAATGATTTAATTAACACACATGCGTGAAAGTCTGAATTCATTAGTGAACACATTGAATTTCATTTCGTTTTTATACTACCACTACAAAGTCTAATGATAATATGTCATCTTGTTCTTAAACACTACAAAAAATTTTAATTGAAATATTCATTATTTAATATTCTATTTTGAAATAATAATTAATAATTTGTAAATCATTTTTAAATTTAATATTTTTATTTTAAGAAAAATGCTGCCGCATCAAAATCGAAAAATCTAAATCAAATGAACTTATATTTCATACAATGAAATAAAGTGATTGAAAACATTAAAAAGATATTTAATAAAAGAATACAAATTATCAAACAACATAGTATTGTTTTTAAATATATTTAATTTGGAGAAATTAAGAAATACGTCTTAAAAAGATGACAACTTTTTGAAAAAAGTAGACTGCATGTACTACTAAAATACTAAAAGAACAAATAAGTGCAATTTCTAAATTCGAATAAATATGATTAGACAATTCAGTTGACAGTAATAAAAGTTTACCTGAAGTAAACATCTAAATGAATGTTAAATTATATTACTCATCCATTTATAATTTTTAATTTAATTAAATGTCCTGTAAATACCATGTTTTACTGTCTGAAATATTATCAAGTAATGTTTTTGTATAAGTTCTGTCATAAATGTACGAAAAATTTTCAAAAATTTATCGACCATAAATTCAAAGAATTTATTTTACTTCGAAACAACATTCAACTACACAAATAAAAATAAAGATAAAATTCTGATGAAAATTTAATCAAACATATTATGCTATTTTCCAGAGTCACTGTGTTTATAACTAATAGTTACAAGCTCAGATGTACTATTGTCATCTTGTTATATTTTTTCTAAAAATTAAAACATTTTTTTAAACAGAAAAACATATTGATTGTAACAATTCTATCAAAATATATTTAAAATAAGTTCAATTTCCTAAATTCATTTTTAAAGGAAGATCGAAACAATTTTAAATTTCATTCAAAAATGCATTACAGTTTATTCAATATTGAGAAAGTATTTATATGAATTATTCAAGAATTCCAATAATGACTTATTAAATAATAAGTAAAAAAAATTATCATTTTAACGTCATTTATTTTAGAAAATTAAATTTATATTTATAACAACTGTTACACTATTTGATTTTGATTTGATTATTTTGAAGAAATCATTATTAAATATATAAAAAAAAAGTTTTTTCTCATTCTAAGATAAATTCTTGAATAAAAATAAAATATTATAATAAAATATGAAATAAATTCCAATGTACTAGTGAAATATATAAATTATAAACTTATTTATTTATTTTATTGCTAAACAATATGTAAATTACGTTTTAATACAAGTATATGAATGATAAAATTAACCGAATGTAACAAAGGTTGTAATAAACAAAAGTTAATAAAAAAAACATTAACTATTTAACGATTCTCATTAATCAGAACAGATGGCAAGGGTAATCAGCAAACCTCGAAGGTATGTATTTTACCTTCTGGCAAATGAATCTTTGCCATCGTGCATCAAAGAAAGACTTTATTGACTCAGCGAATCAACCCCCACGGCACCCTTATATCTTCATGTTCAGCCTTGCAATGTTACATACCCTTTGCGTCCAAAACCTAGTAACGTCTTAAAAGGCTGCGATTTCTATACGAGAATCCACGGCTAATATATCAAGGTAAACATTTGTAATCAGACGTAATAATTAGTAGTTACTTCCACGTCCCCTAAGTTCACTATACAGACGTATGTACGAGTAAAACAAGAAAGCTAATCTAGATTTAAAGGAAACGCTATAAAGACACATAAAGAGAACGATTCGTTTTCAGGGATTTGTTAAGACACTTCATAATTTATTACTTGATTCTGACGTACAGATTCATTTGAAATTTTTATCGGCATATTTAATTCTCATTAAGTTCATGCAAATATTTACTTACGCTTTTATGAATTATTGAATAGTTTAGGAAATAATTATTAAATATGTTTAAAAATATAACATTAAACTTTTCGACCTTAGCGGTCACAAATATATAAATCATATAAGTCACAATTTTTAAAGAAAATTGTATTTATACTGTTTATACTGAGTATACATTTGTTTTGTAATAATGTTAAAGTAATAATGTTGTTGGTGACAAAAAAGTTTGAATGTATTGAACGTCCTGAAATTTTATTTCAGCACTTTAATGAAAAATAGTTATATTTTCTTTTTTAAATAAATTAGATATTATAAATTGTATTTATTGTTTTAATTAGTTCTTTGTTTTCGATATGGAATTTATTTATCTATAAATTATGACAAGATATTTTGTTTAAAATATTCTGTTTTTTTATTAATTCGATTTGGAACTAGTGTACAAGTTCCAATGCGGTTTTATACACACACACATATATATATATATATATATATATATATGTATATATAATATTTATAAAAATTTGAAACAAATAAATATTTTTTATTAAATATCAAAACATAAATTACATTTATTACATTTATAAATTACATATATAAGAAATATTAGTATAAAATCAATATTGTACCAAAACTATATTATAAAATTGCTTAGTTTTCATTTCGAACCTATATAATAATTTTTCAATTAGTTTCATCATTTATTACAACACTAAAGTCAAAACCATCAAGAAAATATCTTATAACGTTTCCAAGAGGTCACAATCCCCAATTCGGAAACAACGGGATTACAATGTTGACATAACCATTGCTTGGCTTCAAGAAAACTGTGTCAGGTCTCACCAAGCGAACATTGTATTAATACGCAAACTTCACTACCATAGTGGTAGCTAATATATTCTCGGGTATTTACAACAGACAGTTAACATTTTCTCAACTGTTTTGACCTTAATACGTGTCACTATTTACTGAGTCAATACATAAAAAAATATTTGAGTTAATTTTAATATCATTACGACTTTCATTCTTTAATTATCTATATTTTTATAAATTTATATGTATATTAACTATATATATATATATATATATATATATATATATATATATATATATATATATATGTATGTATGTATGTATGTGTATGTATGTATATACACTAATAATGTTACATTTATTAGGAAAGATCTGAGAATAAAAAGTATTCGATAATTATATTCGATAGTTTCAAATTTTGAAAATAATTTCTATAATCTTATTTATATATATATATATATATATATATATATATATATATATATATATATATATATATATAATTATATAGAAGAAATCATAAACGATAGAAATAAAATTAGATTGAAATATGTTTTTTCCTGAATCATTTCATATTTTACTCAGACTTTTTAGCAGAACATTGAACACGTAAGACTTATTTTTTATAATTGGTTATTTTTATGATGGTTAATATATCTCTAATGAAATGAATACTGTTATTAAGAATACAAATATTTTTTAATTGTATGACTACTAATATAAAAATACAAGTCGTAAACTGATACAAATTTAAAAAAAACTTCGAACTTTTTTAAAAAATACAGCTTTTTGGCCAGTGGAATAAAATTAATATGCTAATTTCCCAGTTGTTATATTGTTGATTCAGCAGTTCTAACTTTGAAAATGATTTTTAGATACAAGTTGGTATTAAATCTTTCATGATTTTGTGAGGAATAAATAATAAGCTATAATGAAAAGGATCAAAAATTAGTTATTGTATATTTTTGATCATAAAAATCCTTTGTGGCTTGTGAAGAAGTGAAAAAAATCATTCTTAAGAAACCGTGCGAAATCTAAGAAAATCGATGATTAATACGTATAAGGATCTCAAAAAGTGATATAATTTCATATTTTATAATATTCACAAAAATTAAATTATAGTATAAATGTATTATTAACAAGTTTATAATAAAATAAATATATGTACTTATTATTGATTCTTTAGTACAGAAACCTGTTATTTTTTTCTAATCAATTCGAATCTAAACATGAGAAACATGTCTGCTGTCTTTAAAAAGTGATTGTCTATAGTACTTCCGCTAACAGAATAAATCTCTGGGGAAAACTCGTCCTTTTGAAGAAAAATAAGAACTGTGTACATTTACAGTTTTATTACAGAGAAAACAATTTTTGTTGTTGCAACAACAGTGGGAATTAATAGAAAATATCAAATAAGATAATAATTAGAAACGAATTTGAAATAAATTTACCTTTAAAATTACATATTTAATTTTTTTGATTTTTTAATAATACAGTACAATTTTTTTTATAAACACGAATCGTCAATATATATATATATATATATATATATATATATATATATATATATATATATATATATATGGAATATATTATGTACTAATACTCTGCAGACGAGACACTGCTAGCAATATAAACTCTATTATAATAATTTGATTTAAAATTTCTCTATTTTTATCTTGAGAAAAGAAGTCAATATTTCTAAAATTATTTTTTTTAAATAAATACTGTTTACTCTTCGAATTCATTTAAATATATAATATAATCTATTATATTAAAAATGATTTTATAAATGTAAATAATTCTATAAATTAATAGATATCAATTTTAGTATTTTTCAAAGATAAATGTTTCAGAATTTGGAGAATAATAAAAAATACAAAATTGTCCTGGTAGTCTTAGTCCTCTTTGATCACTAGTCCCTTCTATTTTCAATGATTGATTTATGCATTTATCCTATATTTTGATAATTTTAAACAACTGGACAAAGACCATCAGAATAGTGAATTACCAGGAACATAGACACACACACACATATATATATATATAAATATATGTATACATATATATATATATATATATATATATATATATATATATATATATATATATATTTATGTATTAACATTGATAATAGGGTAACAAACTTAACTAACATTGAAATATTTACACTATGAAATAGATTTTCATACATTTTTTTAATAAATAACTTAAAACGATATTGCTTAATCGAAACCATTGAATCTTTATTAAAATTTAATTCATATTTTTATGAATCTGACTTAAATAATAAAATAAATTATTTTATTTTGGAATTATATATATATATATATATATATATATATATACATTGAATTTTTTATTATTTAACAAATCTTAAAAAACTTTAATTTTTGCTTTAAACAATCTTAATTTTTTTAATTGATAATAATCATTATCTAAGAGACAAGAACTAATAACCTAATGGGATTAACATATTAAATGAGTGAATAACACGAGTTTTTCATAAAATAGAAAAAAAATTACTTTACAGAACAGTATTGTTTTAATTATAATAGATTTTATCGTTCTTCAGTTATTTTATAAATATTATACTAAAATATTTGAGAAATAAAAATATTTTTACACATAAACTAATCTCTTATTACAGGCACTACAAAAAAATTCTAATCAAAAATGTTCAATTATTGATTATTACTTTGTAGATTTAAATTCCATCGACCTCAGAGTTTTGATAATTTTTTTGGTAGTTTGTTAAGTCAGAGAAAATTTAATTGTGAAATTAAATTTAGCCACAGAACTATATATTAAGTAAATCTTCCTTTAGTATCAGAATATAATTTAAAGTTATTTTTTTATACAAGAAATGATAGAATTATGTTACTCCACATAATTCTAATTATTAAATTAGAAGTATGTGGAGTATTCGCTAACAAATATTAAAAACTAAATGAAATGAAAAATCAAACTATTTGAACTTTAACACGTTCTTTATAATTCGAAACTTTTAATCAACAGAATACGTTATATATATATAAAATAAAACGCATCGTTGAAATAAACAGGAGTCATTCGCAAATAACAGTAAAAAAAGTAATAAATAAGATTCGATTAAAAACTTTTGTGCATTAGCTCGTAACTAATTTATATTGATAGAAATGTTAAGTCGAAACAATATATATTTCATAAATGACAACGAAAATAAAACAACACATTCCAATAACTTACAATTCAACGCAATCGAAACAGTTTGAAAGTTTCGTCTGCGAAATATAAAAACTTAGGAAACATCTCATAAACTTTTCAAATATAGAATCTTAAACATTATAGAGATAACTGGACGAGTATTTTCGACGACGACAATACACATTCGAACTATTATAATGACAAATTGGTGGAATGTGGATTGATTTTATAATACTGGACGTGGGTTCGAGTAAGTTTTTTTATACGAGTATATTTACATATAGCTGTACACAAACTTATATATATATATATATATATATATATATATATATATATATAACCATATACACATTGTTACAAACAATATCAATAAAATCTGCTTTTTCAATATACATACTTTTTTATTTCTTTTAAAATTTATTTGATTTATTTTTATGATTTATTCATATTTTTGTCGTTATTCCAATTCATAAATAATAAAAAATGAACGAATATTTCCAGTTAAGTTTTTCTTCTAGAAAATTATAAATGACAGTTCATTAAAATTCAAATTCATGGCATTGATAAATATTTTCATCCTGATTTGTTTGTCTTTATATACAGAAGTTACAAAAAAAAAACAGCTATGTATATTATATTATAAATAAACGTTAAAAGATATATTCTGTTTACATGTACATTATTATAAATTCTCGTTGAATTATAGCAAGGTATTGAAGCATAATGTGCAGATATGTTAAGAGAGACTTGGCTCATATATGAATTTCCGTTTTTCGAGGTTGTCAACGATGTCTGAATTAGAATAGAAGAGAATTAGAAAACATATAAAAGATTTTGTGTCTTCAAACTTTCAAAGTAAAAACTAATGAAATAGTTAATTTTATATTTTAGTGTAAAAGTTTTATATATCTATAAAATGATCTTAAATAGAAATGCATTAAATTATACTATTAATAGTCTGAATAAGTTTTTAAATGGCGTATATTATTCTAATGGATGTTTTCCTCTTTTTATATTGATGTCTATTTGAATCAATACTAAAAAATTTGAATAAATAATAAATTATAAATAAATTCTCTTTTTAAATTTCAGATTAAAAGCTTATTAATTTTTAAAAGTCTTAAAATTGTAAAAATTAAATTATAACTATTTTATTTTAAAATTATGTATTAATTTATATATATATATATATATATATATATATATATATATATATATTGCTCAACTTATGAAAGAAGGGCTAGTAAAAAAAGGATAATTGAAAATTTATTATCTTTTAAATTTATATACAAAACGAAAAAGTGTCCTTTGCTTAAAATATTGAACTAATTGAAACCTATTCATGAGAAAATCTATTTAAAAATAACATGCTACAAAAACTAGCAAAGTAGAAAATAAAAACAGTTAAGGCTGAAGAAGAATTTATTCATTTATTTTAAATACTGATGTAATAGTATATAAAAATAGTTATTGAAATGTTGTACAATTTAAATAAAAAATAATGACAAAACTCTAACAGTAAATAAAAAATTAATTAAACTGTAAATTATATTGTTGCTTATATATATATATATATATATATATATATATATATATATATATATAAGTTAAATGTATTTGAAAACTATGGAGCATATTGCTTCAACTACATGGTTATCATCAGTGGATGTAATTCGAAAAAAGTAACTTCAACACATGTATAAAGTTAGTTTCAAGTGTATGAAGTTATTCTCTGAATTACATTTTCAAGAACGTAGTTCTTGAAATACATATCGTACAATCATAAAAATAGTTTCTCGTTCAATATACGTTCTATTTATAAAATTTCATTACTGACTTGAATTTTTCATAAATTTTCATCTGAAATATTTAAAGAAATTTCTTGTAGAACTGATTTTATCGAAACGAATCTGTTCAATATTCGTTATTTACAATAAAAAATAATTGGTTTACTAATACTTATATTATTTGGAATACGACATTTTTGTTATTTTAATAATATTGTTAGTTTTTATAAATTGCTTCATTTTAAATAAATAAGTTTCAAATAGGTTTAAAGTAGATTTTCTAAGAATAAACTATAAAATAAACAAAATAATAATCATGTAGTATTATAGTTTTTGAGAAATGGGAAATAATATGTTTTCATTTTAACGAAACTAAATTTACACTTTTATTCGGTCTCAAATAAATGTTCCAAAGCTAATAAAATATACATATTTGCTGTAAATATTATATATATATACATATACATATATATATATATATATATATATATATATATATATATATATATATATATATATATATAATAGAAAATTAAAACAACAGTCTACTTAATTAATTAAACAACTTAACAAATAATTTATCTTTAATTTTTAGCACATAAATTAACAATAGTATTATATAACATTTTAAAATTATAATAGATCCTATACTACAAAATATTTTCATTTGGAATGAAATTTAACACAAAATATTTTTTAATTGTTTGATTTGTACTATTTTTCCAATTGATAAATTTTTTTATAATTGTCACTATCAAAAATAAATAAATATCAGAGGCTTAAAAGAAATCCAGTGCAATTAATTAAAATTTCATTTTTTTTTAAATAATTTTGTATCTTATTTTAACTGTAAAAATTATTGAACTTCGCATAAAACTTTTTGTCGCAGAATTTCTAATTAAAGCACCAGTCGTTAATTTACGAATTAAATATTGAAACTTGTATTATAAAATACAATTATTTCAACTGATTTACTGAACGCATCACTGGTCTCTTTTTAATATGTATGATAGGGATAACGAGATGTTATACACAAATATAGATACTAATACCAGATATAACATAAATACAACATGAGAGTGCAAATACAGATCTCAATTGAATGTTAAATATGAATTCCAAATGAATGCGGATATATGAACGGTCTGTTGACCGATATAGGAAAGCTGTGCAAAGCTTAACAAGTCCATATGTGTCATTAAAAATTATATGTGTTATGATAATTAATTATAATTATCACTAACATATTCATACCCGGTTGTGTTTCGCATGACTTAACCTGGAAATGACCCATTTTTTAAAACATTTCAATTAAGTTTTATGGATATATATTTGTAAATGGTTTTCATATGTTTTTTGTGAAACTAAGTTTGGAATATTTGGTACTTCTTAGAATTTAAAAAAGTTTATTTATTTTCTTTAAAAAATATTTTATGATATTAATTCAATTAATAAGTTTAAACAAAAATTTTACTATTATTAATTAATTATAACTTTTATTTTTATCAATTACTTTCTTTAAGTATTATATTTTACAACAAATTATATTTTTATAATATGATTATTAACTGTAAAATTAATTCATATTAGTATGAAAATATATCAGTATCTGAACAATTTTTTTAAAAAAAATTAAACTCGTATTTTAACTTTACATTATTCGAAATATTTTTTACGAATTTTTATAAAAGAATTTTTTACTCATCCCTCGACCAGAAAAAGTTCTCTAATCAAAATTAATCTAATTTGTTAATTAATCATTTTTATTTTAACTTTTCTGATATTTCTCTACATACGAACCTTTAATAAAATGGAATTTACCTCATGAAATGTGCATAATTAACAAGAAAATGAACAAGAATTTGCTGAAAATTTTTAATCAAACAAATTTTTGTATAATTAGTGGAGTGAGTAAATAATTCATTTGTGAATGTGAGTTTACTCACATTGACAGATCTATATTCTGTAAGAAATGAAATAAACAATAATAATTAAAAAAAAATAATCCGTAACTACTAGATTTTAAGTAAATTAATTAATTTAGAAAAAAATAACCACTTTGTATAAAATAAATCATCCAGTTTTTTTAATTTTATTAATAAATGATAAAACAAATTAATATATGATAAATAATCATAAAACATATATTTAATTTGACTTTAAATATATAAAAATTTGTTATCATTGACATGCATATGTGTGTATATATATATACATATAGAGAGAGGCACGAGAGGGAGGGAGAGAGAGAGGGGGGGATAGAAAGAGAAAAAAGAGAAACCTTATTAAGTTTATCAAAGTTTTACAATATCAATAATCATTAGTTAAAGCATTTAAAATAGATATTGGGTTAACCTCTATTACTAGATAAAAAATGAATTCCTTTTTTTATGATATATATATATATATATACATATATATATATATATATATATATATATATATATATATATATATACATGCATATATACATATATATATATATATACATATACATGTACATATATATATATATACACATATATATGAGTGTATATGTTAGATTTGTGTACTTATGTACATGTTTCAGAAATGAATACAAATTCCACTGAGCATATCTTTTAAATACTTAATAAAACCAAAACTCAACATGACAAAGAGCTGCAAATGGAAAAGCATTTAAAACTTTTGACAAATTTACACAATCCAAGTTTAAGATTAAAGGATTTCAAAGAGATGAAGTGTTTTTAGTAACAAATTTGAAATGTACTCGGAACGTTGATACTGCAACGGAACTAACAACTTTTTATCAAGTGTACTTCTGTCGTATCGAGAACGTTTGAGAATGGTTAAAACAAGTGAAGTGGCGAGTTTGTTCTACTCTAAACCAATTCAGATCAGAAATTTCAACTTTAGTGCTTTGCTGGATACTCGATACCATTCTTCTTTGGGGAAAAACTTCAAATAGTTTTTGAAAGAATAGCCGAATTGAAATTGATTTTTATGGTCTATATATTCTCTTATTTCTCACAGACAGTGAATATCTTTTTAAGTATGTATTTATAGTCTACAGAACACAAGCAACTATTTAATATACTACTGTCGAAAAATATTCTTATGTTTTGACACATATTTCTGCATATATGGATTTTTTATTTAAAATATGATTTTAACAATGTGCTAAAAAGTACATCGAATCCGTTATTTTACTTTAGAAGATTTTATTATCGTTCAATTCGAATATAAATTTCTGTAAAGTCATCATATTTATTATACCTAATACTCAATTTATAACTGAAGAAAAAAGTTTAAAACTAATTTATAAGTATAATGTAGTGTATCACAAAAGAATGCTAATTTCCCATGTACATCTTTTTTCTGATATACATTTACATTATTATTATATTAATTATAGTTAATTTTGATTATGGTTTATACATACTTATCTGAAAATACTAGCATCCTAAAAACTAGCATTAACTAAAACAAACAATAAATTATTTAACATTATTATGAGAATACTTTTGTGCAGTGAATTTATTATAATGTCAAAAATTGCTTAGAGATTCGGAATTTTATTTACATTCTACAAATTTTTTAAGAATTGAAAATATAGTTCATTTGGACAATCATGACACATTTTATATACTCGACAACTATAATTTTTTTTAAAGTGAAAAAATCATAAAAGATATAAAATTCTTTAAAGAATCATTTTGTTTTTTAAATAACTCTCAAGTTATTCCTAAAAATTATAAAAAAAAATACAGAAGTTCTTTCTTTAATTTTCTAAATTAGATATAAATTTTTAATATTTCCAGAAAATTAAAATTTAAGTGAATTACTATGAAAAGTTTTTACTTCAGTTTTTATTTGTACTTATAACAACCGTACATATTTGTCTAAAAATTGTTATTATACACTTTTTATCATTACTTACTTTCAATAAATTTAATTTAAGAAAAATTTTACATTCAAATTAAATAAATACAAAATATATTACATACAAAATTATATTTGCAATACTACAAAATAGTTTTCAGCTATTAAACTCATGCAACTATAAATTAAAATTTAATATATATATATATATATATATATATATATATATATTTATTTAATATATTAATTTTGATCCTAATTTATAGAAATTTCAAAGAACAAAATCAAAATATAATGTATAAATTATATGATTCCGATTTAATTGCTAAAAAGTATATTACTATTTAAAGAAGCTAACATTTCACGCAATCCACTTGTATATTGTTAAATGATATATATATATATATATATATATATATATATAAATAAGTTACAAATTAGCATTGTGTTGTACCTAAACAAATCATGATAAGAGACTGGTTTTGAAATGATTTAATATCGATAAGACAACCGATTTTATCATTAATTCTGAACCAAATGAGCACATAAATATATTCTAAAAACAAAAATATTATAGAGATTTTACTGATCGTTGTATACGATTTGTTTAAAAATAAAGCAACATGATATAATTACAATTTGTATGTACTTAGAATATAAAACACGTAACTGTTTCGATAAAACCCACACATGTGAAGTAAAAAAATGTGTACGTATTACAGTTCCTTCTCAGTATCAGATTGAAATCCGCAATCTGGAGAATGTAAATTATAACAAATAATCCATTTTTTGTGTAACCATTTCATAAAACATAAATATAACATGTTCATTTATGTCGAAAAAAGAACAACATTGTTTTATATTATGAATATAAAGGTTATACGATATACTTTAAGCATTGTTTTACATTATCGCAAAATCTTCAGCACTAGGAGTATTAAAAAAATATATACTAAATATGATGGAAAAGCGAATGTGTGCATTCGATAGCTAACGGTGAAATATGTAAAATATTTTCAAGAAGTTCGTGAACGAGTGACATATTAAGATTTCAATGATAAGTTCTATATTCACGCAATAAAACTTTTAGAAAAATTTACAAATGCAATATCTCAGGAATGTTTGACGTTTGCATGCTGGTGAATTGCTCACTTTTTTTTATATAAATCAGTGGTTTTAAAACATATCCATAACAAAATCAAAACAATGATTTTTCTTTAGTATATTATATATATATATATATATATATATATATATATATATATATATATATATATATATATATATATATATATGTCAGGTAACCAAAAAAGTTCTGTCGTTTTTGAATCAAAAAAGAACACTTGTGTATTTTTACATAAAATAACTTTATTCATCAAAATATTCACCTTCGCATTGAACAACCTTTTTCCAGCGAGAATATAGTTTATAAATTCCATTTTTATAAAACTGATTATTTTTATTTCCAAAAAATGTAGACATCTCCATTTTTACTTCTTCTTCATTATTAAACTGTTTACCACTCATACGATTGTCCAAAGATAAAAATAGGTGATAATCTGATGGAGTATGCTGTGGGAATACGAGGAATGGGGGAGAATCACCCACCCTAAATTCATAATTTTTGTTCTGGTTTCTACTGCAAGGTGTGGTCGTGGGTCATCTTGCAAAAATAAAACTTTTTTACGATTTACAAGTATTGGTTGTTTTTGTTGTAATGCATCATGTACTTGTTGGAGTTGTTCACTTTATATGTTTTCCGTTAGAGTTTGACCAACTCGTAGATATTCATGGTGAATAATTCCTTTTAAAGTCCACCAAATACAGAGAAGTTTTCATGGTATTAACTTTCCTTTAGGACTTTGTGGGACAGGATCTCCAAATGAAATCCAGTGGTGAGTACCTTAATAGTTTGGAATACATAACCAATTTTTCAACAGTGGTCAAAATTTGATCCAGAAAGTTCTCTGATTTTAGTCGTGAAATAAGAGACGAACAAATTGTAACACACTGTAATTTGTTATTGAGAGTTAATTCGTGTGGTACCCATTTACTTAATTTCCACCTCTTTCTTATTTTGTGTAAATGCTTCCGTATTATTTCTTCACTTCCTTTGAACAATTCTGCAAGCTGTTGACACGTTAAACTGGAATTTGTTTCAATCATTGTCTCCAATTCATCTATATTTAAATTTGATTGTCTGTCTGATCTGATCTCATCTTTAATGCATTCATCCCCGGCAGAAATTTTTTTAAACCATCTCTGGGCCGTTTTTGATGTAATTTTATTTCCTCCAAACGCAATACTATTTTTTTTTGCAGTTTCTGTAGCGTTAGTCCCAAGTTTCTATTCACTAACTATTCACTAACACTTCGTCTAACTTTAAATTCATGAAGCAAACACGCACGTATTACACTATTTTTTCACAGATATTTTTTAGGGTAAGAATTATTTATTAAATTAAAGTTAACAGTTCGAGATTCATTCACAAATTAACAGTAAAATACATGCTAATATAACTGATAAACAATTCTTGGAATTTTATCTGATAACAAATATTTACAATTCTTGGAATTATTGTATGTTATGACAACGACAGAACTTTCTTGGTTACCTTATATATAAATATATATATAAGAAAATTCTAACTTTAAACCATGATATGTATTACATAGAAAAATATTTTTATTATAATATGCATTAAATTAAAAGTGATTCTTTTTTAAAAAATATTATAAATAAAATGTCTTTTAGAGAAAACTAACACTACATGTTTGATTAAATCAATTTTAAATCATACTAATAATTTTAAATCTGGAAATATACTTGTCCGATTTACAAGAAATATTTAGAAAAAAAAATAAATTCACTCGTAGTTATAATTTAACTTATAAAAAATGTATGCATAAACAACATATGAATTTTAAAAGAGTTATTACCCAAATTGACTTCAATGCATCAATAGACCATAGTAGAAAAATATTTATTAATAAATGTCTAAACATTATAACCATGCACATATGTGTGAATAATATGAAAATTAAAAAGTAAACCGAACAAATGCTCAGTATATATATATATATATATATATATATATATATATATATATATATATATATATATTTAAAATTCTACATACAAATGTTTACATAATTCTACATTAGCAAAAATTTAAACATTATGAATATTAGATCGAATTTTTTCATCTATTTAGTTTCCTATACTAACACGAGATTTATTTCCCATTTCAGAGGAATGTGCATACATATGTGTTTATAATAATTTCTCAATAATCAGTCAAATTAATTGAATATAATGTCTTGTTTATAGAAATAATACTTTTAACAATAACGAAATATTTTATTTAAAAACGCTTTATCTAGAAATAATATTATGTGTGAAAATTAATTCAGTACCTTTAAATTGAATCAATCATAACTCCGTTTTAAATTAAAATATTTTATTGTTGTTTTAAGATTTTAAAGTGACAACCTTAACATTTAAAAACACTATATATCTTGGTCAAGTAGTTGGCATAACGTCACAGAACAGTAGTGAACATTATGGTGTCCGAAAAGCAGTAAACTCGTATTAGGCATTACATAGTCCTCGCATTCTAGTTGAGAAAAATGCTTCCTAAGTCACAGGAATGATATATTCAGCTTTGGTAAAATGTATTGTGACGCACAAAATATGCAATAAACGCTAAAAGAATGGAAAAAGTCCTAGAATTCATTACAACTTAATCGACTCAAAGCTGTCATATTTTTTTCGACTGAGAATTCATCAATTATTCAACAGATGAACCAAAGATATACAAAATAAAGGATGATATTTTAAGAATTGAAATGAATTCAATTTTTCCATAAAAATTACAAATAAAGTAAAATAATTCAAGAAGAGAACAAAATTAAATTAATCCACTCATATAACATTATAACCATATAACATTTTGAAAAAAAAGAATACATTTTCACTGAACAAACGAGATATCTTTTTTAATATAATTTATTTAATTATTTTTCAGAAAAATCGTACCAAAAAGCCCTTCAACGCTTAACTCGACGATTTTTTTGTATCCTTTTACGTAAATATAATATATAAATTAAATAATTGTATGAGTTCAGTTCCATATTGTAGGGAAAAAATATTTTTTGTTAAATAATTAATACATGCATCCACAGTATTTAATTTGAATAGAATTCTGTTTATTGTTCAATCCAATAGTAAAAAGTTGATTTAATTTTGAAAAGATGAATAATAGTTAATTTTCTTAAATTTTTTTGGTATTATTTATTTCCTGTTTTTCCAAAATTATTTCATGTTCATTCAAAACTATACTTTTATGAATTACTAATTGTTTCATTGTAGTATAGACTTAAAAAACATTCAAATACTTACTTTACTCTATGATCTACGTCAGTATCTTTAAAAATTAATAATAAATTTCTTTTATATACAATAATAAATTGAAAATCCTATTAAAGTGTTCAAATAATAACATTTTAACAAATATACACGAAGAGTATATTTTAAAATGGATATAAATTGAAATGTTTTAAAATTGAATATGCTGTTGTACAAAGAACAATAATATATATATATATATATATATATATATATATATATATATATATATATATATATAGATATGAGTGTGTGCATGTGTCCACATGTGTGTATGTATGTATGTATGTACTGAATATAACCTTAAAATTTTGAATCATCTTAGTTGTGTGGTCTATTATTAGTTTCAGTAGATGTGCCATTTTTACAGAAATATTACAAACCCTAAAATATACCTCAAAATAACACAAATGCCAAAATTGATAGTAGACAACAGACATTTCATATTATTATTATCTATTTCGATTATTACCAAACAGTAGCAAGAGAAATATTTTTTTCTTGAGTGTCTAAAAAAAGAAAATGTTTTCGTTTTTCAATAATAAACCGACATATTTTACAATAGAAACTTACAAATACTGTCACAATACCACAAAAAGTTTATAATATAAAATTATTTGATTGAATAAAATGTAAATATAAAATATAATGAAAGATGGTCGATCACATAAATTATTTTGATTAAAAATGAACTAATTATTTTATAAAAAAATCACACACGTTCACAATCACTCAACATTCCTAATGTTTTTCCTATATAAGATAATGCTAATGTTCATAGTTATTGATACGACCTAATACCCTAAATATCTCCTCATTTGTATGATAATAGACATTTTTATATATAAATATTGTGGGCACTTTAATGCTTTTTGATAATAGAATCTTAATGATCCAACAAGCATATTTTTACTTTGTTACTGAAGATAATGGTAATAAATATAATTTACTATATATATATATTCATATATATTATTTATGAATATATATATATTTATAAATAATAATTATTTATTTTCAATGTCATAATTTCGTGACGATAAAATATTACCCTAATAGCAATATAAATATTGTTTTAATTATAATTTGTTTAAATGAATATTTCTTTTTAATAATAATAAAAATGAAAGTTATTTGTACATCATGTGTTATACGTTCTATATACAATCAATTGACAAAAACGGTTGAAAATAAAAAAAAACTATACAGAGAACGCGAATTGAAATTAAAAATACTCTAAAAATCAATATTAACGATTTTATGATTCGAAAATTGGGATAAAAAATATCACAGAGTTGTTTAATTCATTCACTACTCTTTCTACATTCCCATTAATAGATATTGATGGTGCGATACAAAAATTCCATTACATTTCAACAAACATTCTATTCTACAAAGACTTGTAACGTTGACATAGACCCGGAACATAATTAAAAAAATACACAGTTCATGAACTTCAAATCCCTGTCCCATTATTACTGTTTTTTTCAGTTCATATCACGATCATTTATGATACATGGCAGATAAAAGTCGTCATAGAACTCGAAACAAAAAAAAAATATAATAATAATAAAAAAACGGCAGAACAAGCACAGTTTCACTGTCACCGGAACATCGATAAAGTTAAATAATTACAGTAATAAGTATATGTAAGCCGTAATTGTTGTTATACACACACATATACCATTGATTGTTATCATAATACCAGTGACTGTAACAGAACACGACCCGTGTTATAAAAGCTTATGAATCAGTGACGGCTCGTGCCTGTCAGAAATATAAACAAGTCGTGTGTGATCTACAATCCGATTTATATTATACACGTGAACTTCTTAAACTTATAAATTATTATTTTATGTATTCGATATAAATGGAATATTTTATATTATATGATATTTCATGAATATTATTTATTTTATATTAAAAATTAAGATATTAAATTTATTCTGAAATATTTTGAGATTCCAATAAGAATTATATTATCCTTTTAGAAAAAAATATCTATAAATGTCAATAAAATGTAATTTGAGTTCTTGAATAGAAAAAAATTAAGAAATCTTATAAATTAAAAAAAAACTTTCGTTTTAATGATAAAAAACTATATTGTACTCTATTATAGATTTTTGTACAAAGTTTTGTTATTTAAAACGAAATTTATATATTAATATTTTACACGCACTACACATTGAAAGTTAAAAGTTCTAAAATATAAAAAAAAGTTTTCATGAATAAATTCCAAGTTTTTATGATGTATTATTAAAATAATAAAATTGTTAATAATATAGAAACTACAAAAAATCCATACAAAAGAGCGCTGTAACTCACGAATAGTTTAAGATACTTAGATAAATGAAAAAGACTGAAAATTTAGAATAAAATATTTTAGTGTATTCTTTCCTAGTGGAAAGAATACACTAAAGAAATCTGTTATTAACAATGATAGTAGTTACATTACAAATTAAAACATTAATTTATGGTTTTAAACTTTATTTCATTTTTATTGAATGGTCAGCTTCTATATACCCTTTTTAGCCTCTTCGTACTATTTTTTTAACAAAATATATTACTATGTAATATATAAACTTGAATACTTTTAAAATTTTAAATGACAAGTCAATCTTAATAATGGTTGTTATAATATGTGTAGGTATTTGGTAATACTTTTGTTAAGTTATTGTTAGGTACAATGCACATTCCCCAAATTTTATTATAAATCAAAATATCTTCAAGTATTCAATATGTGTTGAATTAAATCATTTCAAAGTAATTTCAAAAAGAACGATATAATCAATTTCAATTTTAACATATTTTATATATTTTCAAAAATGATTTTTCTGTCATCCTATACACTATAAATTTTTCTCTTATTCCATAAACTACATTTTTTCTTTCAATCCACAAACTACAAATTTTTTTACCAAAAATGTCCACTAAATGATTGTTGATTATCTTTGCTGTTTATTATGAGCATTTATATGGCGATTCTATTTTCCTGAAACCAGAAAGGTGCAGAAAATCCATCAAAATGTGTGCAAATAACTATCAAAAATGATTAATAATTATTTATTGGACATTTATAATAAAAAATTTTTTATATTTAATGGAGTGTGAAAAAGATTTTCTTATAAATATAGATTTAACTTCAGAGCCTGAGAAGTATTATGATATTATTCGTAGTTAATATAATAATTCAAATTTTCTATCATTTTCACAATGCCTATTAATTTTTTGTTTTGATGTGTACTTCTTAATAAAGTTGCCTTCTAATTACGAATAGTTTTTTCAATAAATTTATTATTTTTTTATTACTGTTTATAGAACTATTTTATTGTAATATCAATATAACGTTGTTTTACATATATTCAAAGAGTCAATTCTTTTAATTGATTTAAATAATAATATCGCTATAAAGATGTATAAAAGCCTTTATCAAAATATCAAATTTAGTTTCAATATCCAAAACTATAATTGTGATAAAAATAAGTTATTTAATATCAATTTGATCACTAAATTGTAAATAATTTATTAAGAAAATATATTTCTATAATAAATGTTATTGAAAAATATGATATATTAAGTATTTTAGGAAATAATTGATTGTGGACTAGAAAATTACTGTATATTTAATTCATCTTTCTCAAAAGTAGTTATTGTATTGTACAATGTTAATAAAATAACTAGAGAAACTAATAAACGGAACCATAATATACATTTCAGAAGCGTTACAACACACACTGTCGTACTACAAGCAATATAAGAGTGTTTGTTCGACGCTACTGAAATATTCTACATAACTATGATAATAAACAGCACTGAATTCGCAGACGAGATTTTCGTGCCACTAATTACTCATAAAAGGGTTAAATTAATAGCTGTCGTGTGCAATACTTATATATTTACATTCATACATTAGCGATTAACGTGTCTCACTTACGCCTTATATCTAGAAAACTATTTTAAATAGAGTTGAGTACTTGATAATTATAGAGGAAGTACTTTAAAAAAAACTCTTTTATGATAACACAGTATTATAATTAAATTTCACTCACGTGAGGTTTATTGAAGAAGTTTATGGAAATTGAGGTTCAGATTGTTTTCAAATTACCTGTAACAAAATGCATCATTAGTGTGACGTTTCTTAAGCAATTATAAATTAATTATTTTTACATTGTCTTGAAAACATTAAATGATTAAATAATGTTGATTACAACTTTTTTTTTTGATTAATAACTTGTCATTTAAGAACAATTTATTATATTTACATACATATACGTGCATAAATATATACATATACATATATATATATATATATATATATATATATATATATATATATATATATATATATATAATCACATAAAGAGTCACGCAATACAAACCGATTTGTAATTTTCTGAGAAAATGACAAGTCACATGTAGAGATAGCTGACTCTTAAAATTGACTGAACTTTTCAGAGTTGCGTTATTAGTGTAGTTTGGTTTTAATATAAATTGTAATTTGAGTTGACGGTTTAATTAATTACAGCTTGACTATTCTAATATATTCATTGCGGTTAAATCTTTCTTAGTTTAAAAATAAATCAGTTTTGTTGGATAATTAATGCCTCGGAAAAGTTTAAATATGTATTTATATGATCGTTTTAAAATATTGTCATTAAGTGTTTATTTTTACAAATGAAAATTTAATAAATAGTAGTAATGTAAAAAAATGTTTTATTTGGAAAATATTGGAAAAATATGTATAGATATTTACCTAAATAAAATTGAAATAGATTAGACTAAACAAAAACTGGATTGAATAAGTTATGATTCTAAAGAAGTATTGTAATTGTATATTTTTATAATATGAAAAAATAATATCATTTTAAAAAAAAACTGAATTTATAGTATTCAAGTATAAAGTTTTAACTAAAGATATTGTACCTGTGAAAACTAGTAGTAAAAATCAGACACTCAGGTGATTTAAAACGCTGAAGACCATTACAACAACTCATCAGCGGTTTCGCAATTAAAATAAAATTAAATTTTAAGGTTTTAATAAAATAAAAACGAAAAATATATTTTTTCTCAATAGTTTAAAATATATTTCGTTTTTAATTTTTATTTATATTGTACTTTAAACGCAAATGTTTTACTTAATATAAAAAAAACGTCTAGCAGATAACAAATTTCGGTTGATATATATATATATATATATATATATATATATATATATATATATATATATGTATTATATTTTTTTATAATAATGGATTTTATTATAAGCAATAGTGTATATAAAACTTTTTTATATTAAAATAATCCACTTTTATCCTCTTTATTTTTAGAATGATTACATTTATTAGAATGATTGTTAGATAAATTTAAGTTATGTTATATAATGAAAAACTGATAACACACACACTTTATATAATATATATATATATATATACATTGTATACATATATATATATATGTATATATATATATATGTATATATATATATATATGTATATGTATATATATATATAAATGTGTGTGTGTGTTATATATATGAAAACCGACAATTCTCAGAAAAGAAAAATTTAACGTAGATAAAAATTTCTACAAAATATTAATAAATCATTATTAATATAAAACATGTTATAAGGTGAAATATTCTCAAAAGCTGGCAAATGTAAGCACTCTGGTAATGTTCGTGTACTTGAAAAGAGTCCGTTACCTTGAGAATGTCTAGTTTCTATGGCTTTTTAATGAATTAATATTCTCACACTTTGCTCTTAAGGGGGATTTACCTCGTTCATATTAATCGAAAGTAAATGCGTTCAACCAACATTCTCTACCGTACTGTTATAGTCGCCTCGAGTATTGTTACATGTTAGATAGATTCGATTTTAACACACACTTCAAGTATTTGGTTTTTATTAGCTAATACTAAAAGTAATTTAAAATTTACCTTTATTAAATTATACAGAAACAATTTGTAAATAGTCATCTTCAACTACATACACTTGTGTGTATATATATACATATATATGTATATGCATATATATATATATATATAATATGGGATAAAATAACTTCTATATAAAGAATTTTATACAATGCACATTAAAGAAGATTACTTTTATATTTTATTAGCGTATATTTAATACACTCATCTTTTATGTACTATTTCAAAAATATTATTATACATGATATTAAATTTTTTCATTTTCTCTTCTACATATTATGTTTCGAATTTTTTTTCGAAACTTTTTTAAAAATAGGATGTTTAATTCTTAGTAATATTTTTATTGTCAAATTTAAAAACCTGTTATTAAATGTTTCTTTCAAATTATAATAATTAGGAATACGAAATTAAATTGTTTTCTTAACAAATTAAATTGAAAATATCTGCAAACATTTTGTCATAATCAGTATTAGTAATATATAATATGAAGAGAATAAAGAGAAGGTAATATCAAATATTAATAAAAAAATATTTAAAAATTGAAATTTTTGTAAAACAAAAATGAAAATTTCAATTTGTGATGATAATTTGCTGCAGAATATAAAATAAAGGCTTTTATTGAAACAGATTTTTATATTAAATTTTCCATTTGGGATTGATAAAAATATGAGATTGGTTTCCATTTAATATTTTGTAAAAATAAATAGATCGTAATTTAGTATTTCGTATTGTATACAATTAAAAAAACAGTTTAGACTAAGAGTTACAAAGGAAAACTCTCCCATTCTCTTACAATCTATACAAAAAAATATAATCTATTGCATATATTTGTATATATATATATATATATATATATATATATATATATACATATATATACATTGTATATTATATATATATATATATATACAATCTTAAACAAATCAAGTATTAGTATTAACCTATACACCAAGAAAATAATATTCTTTTCAATTTTAAATTCTCAGGAAATATGAAATAAAAATATTAATTTTCCAAACAACTGAGTAAGTAAAATATTGTAATTCAGATATCGATAAACAGAATCAAAATAATAGATAACAGCTGTAAAAATTGACTTGAATTATTACAATATTGTCAATTTATTAAATATAAAACAAGATTAGGTAAATAACATATGTAAAATAATTACAAATTGGAAAACATTAATTAAAAATTTAACTAATTAAAAAAAATCAGAATATATTGAGTGTTTTCCAAAGGTTTCGCATGTATTTTTTAATTAATCATGTGTTTTTATTTCAATAAAACTGATTAAAGTGTGTTTATTTGAATGAGTAATTAAATATTTACTGGATTAATTTATTTCAAATTTGAACATAATTACATTATTTATTTTAAATTATATTAAGCTCTCAAATGTTGGGTGCAAATTATAAACATTTATTTTTTAAATTATATTATTTTGTATACATATCTCAGACTAAATTATATTCAATAAAAATTTATATTGCTTCACACTATTTTTGTTTATCTATCTATTTATTTATATATGTTTAATTAAGAGTTAAAATTACTATCAATGTACATTAAAATATTTCTGTTTCAAAAATATTTTATACTTTAAACTGTTTTAACTCTTAACAGTCGAAAGGCACTGCTACGGGGACATCAATTGTATCATTCATGAATTAAATTCATAAAGCTCTCGATCGTTAAGGGTTAAAAAGTTTAATGAATCTATACATTAAATATGTAGCTAGACGTTAACAAATTCAAAAATTTAAGTAATATGACAATTATTTTAATTATTAAACATTCATCTTATAAGAAAATAATTCAACGTTTCGATCATGTTTTATTTTAAATATATAAAAAATTACAATAAATTATTTTTTGTGTTTTCTTATAATAAAGATGTTTTATTATAATAAATAAAAATACAATATTTTACCTAGAAATATATTTTTTATCATTATTTTTGTTTATTATTTCTTAAAAGTATATAAAAAAATTGTATTCGATTTTCTACAATACACCAATTTATTAATGAACGAAAAATACAAATTTAAATAAGTCTTAATATACTTAAATATTACAGCGAATTTTAACGAAGTTATAATGTAATTTCCGGATAATTTCCTACTTTTAATATATGAATTAATTATATCAATTTTCGTATCTGATTAATCTCATTAAACACAAATTAGGTAATTATTTTTTTCTGTCACAATAGCTAATACGATATGTACCACACATTTCGTATACAATGTATTTACTCAAAAAATGTCGAAATAGAGCAATAAATATTTTATGTCTGTATATATACTACAATACCATCAAAAAAGAGCAAATTCCTATTCAAATTTAGCGCCCTTCACCGCTAGTGGACACGCTATGTTATGCATTACTACTAAACTCATATTCAAACGGTAGATATTGTGAGGTTATGTTCCATGAATACATATTACAGTAATAATCAACCGCCGCAATAGATTTCGTGTGCGAATTGCTACACCGGGAATCGATCCACAGTAAATGCTGCCCACCAGGCATATATACGTATAACATGTTCAGAATCGAGAGTATTTCAAAAAAATTTATATTCAAGTTATCTTCAATGAGGTACATATTCAACGGTCAAAGTTATTCAAATAATATTATCATTCTTTTATTTTACTACGTTATTATTCTATTCGATATCTGATATTTCTGATTGAAAATGTTGAAATTAATAGACAATAACGATATGAAATAATGAATGGAAATGTTTTGAATTGAAAGATAATTGTAGCATTTTTGAAACAAGTTCATTTTGAACTGAATATTAATGCGAATAACATTTTAAAACTTACATTTTTAAACGAAAAGTTCATCTAACATATAAAAAATAGTTCAGATAAAGAAACTAAATTAAAATTACAAGTTGATTGAGAACAAAATAATATTTTGTTATTTTATTTTAAATAGAGGTCTAATTTTTTAGATGACTATTAAAGTTTGTTAAACGTTTTTCATGCAAGAAATTGTTAAAAAAAAATTACTCTTAATTTGAAAATATACTTAAAAATTCAGTAAATTAACTAGACAAGTGAAAAAAAGAAAAATGAATGATAAAATGACAACTTTTAAGACTGGATATTTAATATAAAAATTGCGAATAATTTAAACAAATAAAATATTGATTAATCGTGAAAATAGACAAAGCATGTCTAAAAACATTAAAAATTAGCAGAAATAAATTGCAACATCTTATAAATATTTTTTACAGTAAATTTACTGCGGCTGTGTGATTGAACGCGTATATATTTTTATGTAATTATTCCTACAAACTTTATATATATATATATTTGAATATAAAAATGCAAATTATAAATTCCAAAGAGTTAGAATATTATCATTTTTATCTACAAAAAAATTTGTGTATAGCAAAAAGGATGTCATTGAAATAAATATATGTATATTTATTCATAAAAATTCCACCCAACTTCTTTAAATGCTATATTTAAAAAAATGGCTCAGAGCTTTGGAGTTTGCATTTGAATATATACAAATTATATTGACAGTTGAGAATTGGAATAAATATATAAACGACAATCACAATGTACATAAAAATACATTTTATTTATTCGAAACAAAAATACTCTCCATTAACAAAAAATACGTCAGATATATCCATCAGTTGTCAACAATGTTCCCATGTTTGAACTGAACCAGAGATGTTTGTTTGATTTTTGTTTATTTAAATTTAATATATGAAGTTATTCAATTTATAATTCTATTCGTATTATTTAATTATCTTCTGTTAGTAAATAATTCGAAATATTTTGTATTATTAATTCATTTATTTTCATATTTTAAATTCTTTATTTATTATCAATTAAAGTTTAGAACGTAGTATTTAGTATTGTTTTGTTAATTTTAGAACATAATTTAAAAATAAAAATATTATTGTTATCTATTATAAAATTGTACCTGAAAATAAGGTTTATTGAATTAGGAGAGGTTAAACTGTTTTTAAATTTCATACTAGTTTAAAAATTGTCATTACTTTATTATACTACATATATTTTTTTAAATTCGATTTTATAATTGGTAATTAGTGATAAGTTATTGAGCAATATATTGATCTCATAGTGAATATTTTTCAGTTATAGGGAAACTTATAAAATTTCCATTGACCAAAGGAAACGAAGAAGACATAATGACTGAAAATATCTTTTATCTCAATTTTTAAGTAGAAACGAATTTTACAAATGCATTTGTCTGTTCAATAAATTATTATTCAAAATTTTTGATTATTTTTCTACACAGTTTAATGGTTATACCATCTTCAGAGCACTCAGGTAGAAAACAACATTTAAAATATCATTTATTGTATAATCAAAAAAAAAAAAAATTATGACCTGTGAGGTAAGAAAAATACTCATTCTCTCTATTATGTTAAAATCAATATTTTTTATTTGATTGAATTTTGTTAGAGTTTAAACTAGTCAAAAGTACAAGGTAAGATTTTGAGTAATTATAAAAATTGAATCTTCTAGAATAAAATATAAATATCTCAGTATAAATAAGCCACTATCAGATATTTACTCAGAACTTTTTTACAAATTAACAATTTTTTCAATATGTTTGTCTTGATATTAGCGCTTAGATTGAGTCACTCGCTAAATAAATGGAGATATTTTTATTAATTCATATAAATTAAACTAAAACTATCTTACAAAATTACCCTTCCTTACTGTTAGTTCATAGAATTGACAAAAAGGATTTGTACGAAAATATAAAGAGATACTCAAAACACAATTTGAAGATCTGCATAAAGTTATATGCTTGTTTTACAGTTCGACTTTACAAAATAGTGGTTTGCTGTATAACTTGACTACTGTATTTGTAAAAGTAAAATATTTAAATATTTAACTAAAAAAGTCAATAACCTGAAAAAATCTTAAAATTTAAAACTGAAAAGATGGAAATCTTCTATTTTTCCAGTAAATATTTCAAATAACTGTAATAAGTTCTAAATAAATGCATTTGATTAATAAATTGACTTTTAGCTGATTTAAACTAAAACGACTGAAAATGTAAAAAGAGACATAATTTAGTAATTAAAATATTAATTTAATATCCGTTTCAAATTTATATTTTTTTATTAATATTTAATTAAGTAAGTGATCATCTAGGTTATAGGTTCCCAATGGTGTCAGTATAAATCCCTTATACAGATAGGATATGAGAAACTGTTATTACATAAAAATTTGAAATAAGTTCGATAGGAAAATAGTTTCAATTTTCAGGGAGGTTTATAAAAAAGAATAATTTTTGAAAATATATTTCATATATTTACAATATATTTGGAAACCCCTGATTTAGGTGATTAAATAAAATAATAACTTTAATAAGGATAATTTTATATTATTTAAAATGAAAGAAATGAGTAATAAATTCATCCTTGGTTGCTTTTTGTTTTAAATTTTGTCTTTTTTAAGTCTTAAATATGTTATTTAGATTTATTTCTAATAAATATTTAAATAAATATCAACAAATTTTTTTAAAAAAAATACTTATTAAATAAAATGTTTGATTAAAAAAGTTTCATATAAAAAGAAATATTACTGTGAATAATGTATGTTTGCAACAAGTGAAAAATATGATTTGAAAAATAAAACTTATTTAAGGTAATATTCTTTCTTTTATAATGTAACATTTTTATTTAATAACTTTATTAAATAAAAAAAAGGTTTTCAAATATAACATCATGGTTTTTACCCTCCAGTCAATATTTAAAATTGAAACCAATCTCGTTTAAGATTAGAACAAGTTTGTACTGACTGTTCTTAATACCAACATTGACAGTTCTCAAAATAAACATAAAAATTCCAGAGTAAATATCTTCATAAATGTTGTGCACAAAAAGAAAGCATGTACGAAAGTATGAAACGATGAAAAATATAAATTGAAACAGCGACGAGAGAAAAAGATGGAAACGACAACGTTTTTTGACACAAGCACTACCAATTCACTCTAATGTGTGACACACATACGTCAAGACCAATGTAGACCGAAATGTGAGTACGTACGTGAATGTTTGTTTTTGAAACAGTGGCGTGTATTGAAGTTTGTTTGGAGGGTTTTATGCACACAGTATATGTATTTAATTTACTTTAAATCGAAGATAAAGTTAATTTTTAACAGAAAAGGAACCAATTTAATAATGAATTATAATAATTTCACAAACTGTTTGAATTACATGAAAAGATTTTTTTTAATAAATCGCCTTAATATAAGGTCATATATTGGAATGTAAAGATAAGAAAAAATCTACTCATTTTAAACAAATTTCTACTTTAATTAGGGTATAAAATTTAAAAGAAGACATTCAGTACAGATAATTATTTTTAACACAGTGAAAAAGTTGTCATTTTCTTAAATCATGAAATAGCTTCGGAAACTAATCTATCAAAATTATTTTTCTTTTCCTGAATTGTAAAAAGCAACATCTTTTTACCATTCTTTAATTACTATATAAGTGATATTAAAAATTCTAATCATTTTATATGTTGCCTACATTAACAATAATTAGTTAGGTTGCTATACAAAATTCATATTTTTCAATATTATACTTATTTTAAAATTTCAGAAATTATAAAAAATTGGGAAAGTTTTTTTAAATCTATACTCTCAAATTTACGCTCTAAGATATTAAAATTATCCTAAAACTTCTTAACGAATATAAATTTTCAATTTATAAATGTTATGGTAATAAGAATTTTGAAATACGTCAAATTGTTACATAATTATGAAAATATTTTCTATAACATTCAAGTTTATAAATTAATTTATTATAAAAACATTTAAAGAGACCAATATCAATTTTATTTAGAGTATATTTAAAAATAATAAAAAGTACTGAACGTTTTTATAAAAACATATATAAATAATTTAATTTATAACAATATATGAATTGGAAATATTAACGAAGATAATTGCTGTGTTAAGTGTTTAATGAAGTTAATTAATAAATTAAATTATTTTTTTAATAATAAACATGTTTCATATTTATAATGAAGTAAATTGGTAATTTTTAACATTATAAAATGTTTGATATGATATATATATATATATATATATATATATATATATATATATATATATTGCAACTACTCGAAAATTTAACATATATATATATATATATATATATATATCAATAATGAACTAGTGATATAATCTTTGATATAGTTATTTATTTTCAGTTGTATTTCCAATTTACTAATATACATTACCGACTTTAAGCTCTCCTAAAGCACTTAAATTATTTAAAAAAGAAATAAATGTTTCCAGAAGAATACTGGCTTTCTATTTTACGCAGTGTATAAATTCGACGAACCAAGACTTTTTTGTTAAAGAATCTATTAAAATGTATTCAAACATCGTACGCCACTGTTATATCTGTACATTTGTGTACGTATACGTGCGTGCGTGTATACGTGTGTGTGGTTTGTAGGTAGCAGGAGCAGTCGAGCTCCTGCTGTGTCGTGAATAAATGATATTGTGGTACGTGGCATATATTTCATCTGCGTATCACATAACGCCCTTTTGGCCCACCCGCTGATGCCATTGCCTTGCCACTAGCATCAGCACCGACACCATCGCCACCTGGCGCCAGTGCCCTGCACCTCCACCACCAACACCATCATAGGGTCCGCCAAACATCAGACATACCCATTTGTTGTGTGCGCCTCTACATCCAGTCACATTATTTTCTGTGATGTGTGTTAATGAACGTCTGGGATTATATCGCCCGAAACCTTTTTGAATAAGGTCGTAGAAAAGTATCGAGGTGTAATTGAATTATTTTTAAGGGTTGGTTCGACTGAACGATGTGAGAATCGTATGTGTGCGTTTAGATAAATGTGCATTGTTCTTTGAACTCCTGTTTCGGAAAAAAATTATATATACGCATAACGGTGGTTCACTTCACCTTTTTATATAAAAGATTATGCTCATGCGGTTTTAATTATTCGCAGTTATGTAAAAAGATGAGAATATGTTTTTTTGTTATATATTGGCCAGTTTATTATTTTTGTTTCACCTTTTTACGCTCAAATTTCTGTAAATTATTAAATTAAATAAAATTAA
This sequence comes from Acanthacorydalis orientalis, assembly GCA_034766995.1. NCBI lineage: Eukaryota > Metazoa > Arthropoda > Insecta > Megaloptera > Corydalidae > Acanthacorydalis > Acanthacorydalis orientalis. The sequence goes on along the minus strand of CM068318.1, from coordinate 16,711,312 downwards.
AAGAAACGATGTTCATATAAACATATTTTTTATTATATGTAACAATGTAAATGTTCAAAACATAAAATTGCTTTTATGTAATCAAATAACGTAGAAAAGCACATCTATATACTTCATTAAATATTAATGTTTTGTATACATATACGTATATTTAAAGTGAGAGAATGAAAAAATACAAAGATGGAAGAATAAATTTTCCTAATATATATATATATATATATATATATATATATATATATATCCTGAATTATTTTTAAAAAAATAAATCTATTTTTTTTACTTTTTAATAAGGGGTACTCTCAAACTATTGACATAAACCAACAGATATAATTACTATTATGAAATTGTCAAAAACTTTTTAGTAATTATTTTTTTTAGATTTTCAATTTTTATTCGATTTCACAAATTTACAAGGTTTATAAAAAATATTAATTTTTCAAGTGAAAACTTTACTGTCTACACTCTATACAAATAGAAAAGTCCTTTTTAAAGAACACTGTATTATACAATATTACAATATTTAAATATGCTAAAAGTGAGAATAAACAATTTTAATATCACTTTTTTATAGTTCGTATACTGTTTTTTTTTAAACTTTTTTCTTACAAATCCATACAAAATAGAAATAATGAAGGTTATATCTATACTTCATAGAATAATCTTAATTAATTTGTTAAGAATTTTTTTTCAAAAAGAAAAACATTGAAAGTCATATTTAAAATCATATATTTTATCTGTTACTATTTTAGAGTGTTTTTAATAAACTCTCTTTTTGAAAATATATAAACAATAGTAACGTATTTATTATAAAATAAAGTTGAACATAGTTCTAAGGAATATGGATATAATAAACTCACAGAGAGAGTGTAGTAATGTTCATATAAATTTTGATTTGTGTATATTTTCATACAAACTTGCATCTTTATAACGACCTCGTTTCATGGATATAGCAAACAAATTTAATATTTTCTCAACTGATAGTATATAACAATACTTGAAAATAGATAAAATATAACTATCCTTCATCCTTATAAAATAAAATTATTGAATATAAAATAATTTTTTCTCCCTGCTAAATACATATTAATTTTTAATCCAACGAACAAAAATTTAGTTTGAAATTTGGAAAATTCTTAAAAAGATTTTCTTTCATTCACTTAGTTATCAAATGTGAATGAAAATTATATATCTAGATTTTATATAATATAAATTTACTGGATGATGCATAGCAATTGATCATATTAGGCTGAATTTATTTGTGAGTCATATAACGAACATCTGTTTTAACAAGAAGATATAGTTATATAACTATATTTTCTCGTTCTAAGTACGTGGTATAACCAAGTTCAGTTGTAAATATAAATATGTTTTAATAGTATGAATCACTCTAGATGAAAACATTGAACTCACATTTCATTCTAAACTATAAAAACTTCACAGATTTTTTATAAATAAATAAAATTAAAAATTTCTTGCATAGGAGAATGTTATATATAGATTCGGTTGATAAAAAAATAATTGCAGTTCATGACCTTCAAATTCATACACATTTTTTGATTTAAGTGGTTTTAAGTAGTCTAGAACTGTTGGATGACTAACGTCTAACTTATACCTAAGCTCACGAATTGTTATGCATGATTCTGATTTAACAGGAGATTTTTAGAATTACCATTGTATCGTACGTTTGTTAACAGTACCCATACTAAAAGCATCGTTGAGTTTACGAACATTTTCTCCTTCTTTACCACCCGTTTTAGACTCATACAAAAAAAGCTGTTATTTGCTTCTTTTCCATCTTTAGTCGAATTGTCCAATTTAAAGCAAAATTAATAATAAAACTAATGTCGATGTTATCAAAATATAGACCGAAAAATGCACTTTAAAATCGTATTAACATACACATGATGAAATGACACTTTCATCGAAAAAAATATGGTTAGAAATTATGGTTTTCCTACCAATTTAATAAATTGTCTATTCCTCAGTTTATATTATAGGAGAGATATTATTGAAATATACATTTATTTGCTGAAATATCAATATATTTTACTATACTATTAAATTTGAAAATTTTTATTGTTTTTTCCTGGTATAAGTAGTATTTATCCTCTTGAATCACATTTTTTTACTCTACTTTAGACGATAAAAATTCACATGATGAGAACTAATTTATTATATTGATAAAAATGTCTGTATATTTTTTGTAAATCTTTAATTTCAAAATATATACGAGTACAACAATTATAAATTTGCTTTGGGATACATGGCTTTTTATTAATACACCAGGTTTGAGTGCGTGACTTTTCGATACGAAGCTTGCGTTATTTGTAGGTTTCCCTTGTAGTTACCGTTAGTAAATAATCATTAGTGACTAAGACTTTCGTAAAATAAGCTGGTTATTAAAACCACACGCAATCGATATTATTAAGAAATGCCCTAAAGAGCAATACCTGGAAGAATTACAGGCCAAATGGGACTACACGTTAAGAAAAATATATATTTAGCTTGTTATTTTATACACTTTCTAATATCTACGATCTTGTTTATTTTTTTTATATTTTCCGTTATACATTTCAAGAAAAAAAATGTTAATTAAATGTAATAATTTATTACATTACTAAGTATTTAAACAATAATGTTTTATTACATTTCAGGAGTTAAAAATATTTTCTCTAAATAAATTAAAAAGAACACTTTATTAATCGTCTTCTTTTAAGTCCTCCATTAAGAATATTTATACGTTTTTCAAACACATATTGAAAAGTTCATTACGCTAATTTTCATTAAATTATACTGAGACGGGATTTAAAAAAGACTATTTAAAGTTCTACTTTCTTTAAACACGTCGTCAGGTACTAATAACTAGTTTTCGATACGACAAGCGAGGATTAACGAACTTAAACAGCTGTAATTAGTTGAGATGAAAGAGAATATTCTTCTTTAAAGAGAAATTTTCGTTTAGTGCATTTATTTCGTTTTGTATTTATATTTTATCCATTCAGTATAGACTGAAACATTAACATATATATATATAATATATAATTTTAATTATATTTAAAAAGTATATATATATATATATATATATATATATATATTAATATTTTATATATATTTAATATTATATTATATTTTAATTATATTTAAAAATGAAGATCAGGAGAATTATAATTAAAAAATAACTATTCATAAGGAAAGAATATTTTTATAAATAATATTTAACGATAAGGAATTTTATATACGAAAATTAGTCAGAAATGGCTTGTTGTTTTTGTATTAAAAAGTGATCAGTTGTATCTGACAAAAATAAAATTCTGTATTTAAAAAAATAACTGATTTTAATTATAAATATATTAATATCCGGTTTTTTATATTAATTCGTTAAGAGATCATTTGGATCTTAGAAGGAAGAAACATAATTGATTTTTCTGTGTAATTACGAATATTATTACATTTTCTTTAGGTGTGTTACCGTTAAAATCATTATAAAATAGAAAAATGGGCATTTCTAGTAATATTTAGATAAATCAATTGGATTTTTTTTAATTCAATACGAACAAAGTGGTGAAGTTTGAAAATTTATATTTTTCCAGCCCTACCAACGACAATTTTTGTTCTGCTCAACAGATGATTATTAAACATTTTTAATTATTGTTGATAGATTTGGATAGTTATGCTTTTATCCTTAGAGTACCAAGTTATCATTACACATTTATTGCATATCTTTGACCAGACAAAAATTTTGTGGTTGCTAAGAAGGGAGAAATTTAATTTGTGAAAATTTTTTGAACTTTAGTGATAGGAGCGTATTGTAAATAAGGTTTCTGTACAAATTTTTTTTATTTACAAAAGAGGATATTTTTTATTATTTGATATTATCAATTTATTTATAACTTTAATAACTTAACTATATAATGTCTATAACTAGGGTGGGAAAACTGCGGCTCCCAAAGTACTTTGTGCAGCTTTCGAGACAATATTGGATTTTATTGCCATTTTTCATAAACTTTTTTACTAATATACTATAGTAGTATAATATATTGCCAATATTAGAATATTTTATATATAAGCATGGGTAATTCACATTATCTTTTCAAACATCCATATGCATTCTGTCCAAACTGATTTTTAAATTGGTTCTATGGTTATGGTCAATACATAAAAAGATATAAAATAAAACAATTTTGTTAACTAAGACTTGCTGAATGCAATAAAATCAAATTCAGGACGGGTTTTCGTGTAAGTTGTTGATAAAATATCTTTAAAATGCAACTTTTAACATGGTCTCAGTAATTTTTAACTGTAAAAATGAATACTCAAAGTATTCAACGAGTATAAATTAAATATATTCTGTTTTTGTGAGAAGGACTACTAAATAATTGTATTTTTCATTATTTACATTATATCGGTAGGAAAATAATTGTGGTTTTGTGTATGAATTTGAAGGTCATAAACAACAATCATTTTTCTGCAAACCTGATAAATACAATTTTAAAATAATATTTTCTGAGGCTCTTGAATATTCAAAAATGTATTAAAAGTATTATATATGACCCTTATTTCGAAGAAGTTGTCCACTTCTGGCCTATGAAATTTCTGTGAAGGAATTGTTTACAAATTAGATTTTTCCCTAGTATGTCTGAATTCATATTTATAATATAGCATATTTTTGTAATTCTTATTTTTAATATTTAATCAGGGTTGACATTAAATTTCTTAACTTAATTTTATAAAACTATATTTTAAATAACTTAATTTTGAAACAATATTAAAACTGTGCTTTTATTCAAATTCTCAAACTATACATTACATGGCACTGGAATTTAATTAAATTTTTTTTATATTATTTAAAAAATACTGAAATTTAAATATATTTTATTATTATTACAAAAATTTACTTGTAAGTTCTGAAAATAAACGCAGACTACTATTGAGTTTAAATTCTTGAGAGTAAAAAATTTAATTTTTATACAAAAAAAGTTAACAATTTGTGTCACATGTAAACAAAAAATATAATAGTAGACTTCACATTTAATTATTAATTTAGTATAGTAATTTGTTTAAGAAATACATTTTATTTTATTAAAAATTTAATACTAAAGTACGCTTTTTTTAAACAGTATTTTTTACAAACATTTTATAAAATAAAATACCTTATTTAAATTTATAAATTATAAAAATATTTTATGTGCTTCAAACAAGACTTCTTATTGTTATTTAATAATATGAAATAATGTTTATTTAACTGAAATAACAAGACGATTTATTTTTAAAAATCACTATTCGATTTATTTTCATAATTTGGTAATTTAATAACACATACTAAAATTCTCATGAACAAATGTGTAAACCAATTCATTTCTCCTCTTTTCCAATTTATCCTTTCTATTTTTCTCTTTCTACGGGTACATATGTGAAACACAAAAACCTTAACATCTATGGATTCCATAAAAGTTGTATACATGAAAAGTACAGGTATCGTAAATATAAATAAAAAGCATTTCATGGATCATATAAATATCTTACATTTTCGTTACACGAATTTCAACATTTTTATTTACGATTTGTCTTATCAAATATGTACTGACGCATAAAAAGTACGATAAGAGAAATAGAGCTCCAATTGGATACTGCATATAGCGAATAGCTTTGAAGATTATGGCTTCTAGATTTGGTTTAAAAAAAAGAGAGTACCTATCGTACGAGAGACTTCCTACTTTTTTACGTGCGCAAGAATATATCTGGGAAATTTACTGTTGTAAATATTTTATTCGGGCGTATCAATACAAAAAGACGGTATTTGTGTCCAGTATATATTTGGATGATACTGTTTTTTCATTCCGAAACAAATATAGAATTCATTTGGGAATATTTGATGTTTTCATCTAACTGTTGATAATACGAAATATTTTGAATCCATTTATAAATTATTGAATTTGAAATACAATAACAAAATAATGCTTTCAACGTATTAACAAGAAACGGTAAACATATTTAATATTAAAATTCAGAAATTTCAGTAAATAATACATTAATTACATATGTATAAATTAATATATTTTGTATAGTTCTATTACTATAATTACTTATCTAATGCGATGGTATCTAATTAGTTTCCGGTACACAAGAAACATCTGGTACATTATTACATTCAAAATAAGCAGAAAAATTATAATTCAATTCGAAAAAAAATTAAATTCATTCTTTAAAGGACAGAAAATTTTATATGGATGATTTTATATGGATTTTTATCTAAATTGAAATTCAAATAATAATAAAATGAACTGTGATTTAGAAAACAATATAAATTCAAATAAACCTAAGCATCTACCTATCTACTAAAGACTTATTTTCAGTATTTTCTCTTATATGATGGATAAATTAATTACAAAAATATAAATTTATCACTTGATTAGAGACAAATACCTAGAAAGTATCATATTTGAAAAATATCTGTAATTAATTTAATACTAAATTTTAAACTATATGTAAACGAATACAGGCCGACACCCATACCATTAATAGTTTTTTTATATAAAAAAATATATTTTATAACTGAATTTATAAGCATCTTTATGTTTACTAAATTCTTATTTTTATATTTATTTTATTATACTTTTTTCCCGTGCATAATTACAAAAAATCTTATTTATTAATGAATATATATATTTATTCGCTAATAACAAAAAAAATTGTGATAAAACCTCATTTAATATTAAAAATAATTTAACCAATCTACATAGTAGTTATTTTATAACAATAATAATAAAATATTTAATAAAATACATGCCACAAAATATTTTTATTTCACGATATTTATCCGTTGACATGAATTATTAAATAAAAGACGTCGAATTGATTCCAATTTTAAATGCCCTATGTCTATATTTTACATAGTCTGATTTTTGCGCCCTTATCTAGTTTATAAATTGGTCTTTGTTTGATACTTTTTATATTAATTTTATCAATATTAATTACCAAAGTCTTCTTCGTAAATAACTTATATCACAACTTATTTTCTAATAAATTAAATATTAATACTACCCGCTTAGATGGTTATTACTAAAAAAAGTATAACTTTCATTCAGATTTAAAAGTGAAAACTCATTTTTAAAATGTGTTAGTAGTTAATTCTTTAAAAAAAATTATTAAATTCCAATTTTTCTAACAAAGATTAATCGAAAATACAATACTATAAAATAATTTTTGGAAACTAATGTGTCCTGTTCTGCCTCACCTGAACATAACAGAACTGGACAGATCTGAATAGATTTGGTTAGGACTGACCAGACATAACTGAATATGACTAGACATAAGTAGACCAAACGTTACCAAAGATAACATAACAAAACCTGGATTAACAACTTGATTTCAAGAGCGGATCTGTAAACTTAGGTGAAAGAGTAATGAATTATATATATATATATTGTTCATAATTTGACCTTCGTAAATACACAAAAGGTACTCAATATACATGTAATTTGTTTTATATCTTAACATTTATAAGGAAAGTTTTTAAATTGTTAGAAAAAATAAAATTTAATTTTTAGATTTGGAACATTTTTAAAAAGTAATTACTATTATTCTTATTTTGACTTGCCCTAATCTAAATAAGTTACAAAATCCTAAATATCAAAAGTAGAATCATCACAAATATCAAAAGTAGAACTAAATTTCAGTACAAAGAAGATTAATTAATTTTAATATGATTTATAACATAAACAACTTCATTACATATGAAATTTATTGCTTTCAATTTAAAATTCAAATATTCATATTTTGATACTTATAAAGTGAAGATAATAATATCAATTTACTGTAATCATTTATTTCAATAAAAAACAACATATCTGTTCCTAAAACAGAACTGTGATAAATACTAAATTGTGAATGTAATTAATTTTAATTACTTGTTTAAATTTGTTGTGCATGCTTTTTAAGTTATTCAGAGCTCATTAAGTTCATTAGTACCTTAACATTTTTCTAATTAAAAAAATAAATATGCATATACAGTATATAGTCACCTTTTTCTATACAGTTTACAATTTTTGTAATTTTATTTATGTTTATGTTCTTATAATATAGAACATTTTTAATGATTCGGGGAAAAATAAATACAAACTAAGAATAAATTTAAGCTATATTTTCTTGTATATTTAGAATCTAATTTTAATACCTAATATGATTTTTTGTTGAAATGGCTCACATTTATAATACTTTAATGTTTCATCAAAAATAATAAGATATTTTAATTACGAAACATCTTATTCAAATCAATGAAATATTATAAAAAATTTTGAGTTTTAAATAATTGAAAAAAATATTTAATAAATTATAAAAAAGTAAATTATCTTAAAATTAAAGTCGTTTTATGAACAATTTGCATAAAATAAAATCGAAGTTGTTTATAATCATCGGGATGAAAAGCTTTAAATAAATTAATAAATCCTGTTTTGATATTTTTATAAAACTAACTTATTACTGATTTAAAAAAGTATCTTCGATCTCGAAGGAACAATACATAAAAAATGGTACTAAATATAAGGAAAAGAAAATATTCCAAACAATATTTTAAATATTATATAACGAATTAATTATCATTAGAATATAAAAAATTTTGAAATTGTATAAAAAATAGTAACTATGTTTATCTGTATTAAAATTCTCTGTAAATTTATAAAATAATATATTGTATTATTAAATTGTATATTATTATAAAAAGTATAATTTTTAAGAATATATTTAATATCATATAAAATGAACCAGTGGTGTAACAAAAATTTGTAGTATACTTTTATATATAGTTGTATCATTCAAAAAAAATCTACTGATAAAAAAAATGTTTATAATTTAATTTTAAGGCCCGCCCTCCAGCATTGAAATAGGCAGGAAAAAACGATAAAAGATAAAATCATGCTTCATAATATTTATTCTGAACATATTTATATATATTTTTTAATTCTTTTTTCACAGCACGCAATTAAAATACATTATTTTTCGCATTAATTAATATTTGATGTTCACGCTCGACATAAAAATTAATACTGGAAAAAACACGTTCTTATATTCTCTATAAATACACATATTTCATTCAATATGCAGATTTTCATGACTGATATATTTTAGAATAACATTACATAATTCATGACGAGAGTTAACAAACATAGTAACATTAAGATAAATCGGCGTAAACACCATATTTCAGTCACCTATCGCAACGAACGTTTACTCCTCTATAGTATGTGTGAATGCATATACAGTGGCTCTATAGAAACGACTACTTAATTTTCTTGTAAATATTGAAAAAAAAATATGTTTTTTTTTTGATTAAGTCATTAGATGATTTATAATAATCGATATATCAGAAACATGTAACTTTTTCACTAGTCAATATCCCGTTTTTATGAATCTGATTTTATGTTTTTTACAATACAACTTTTCTATAACACAATATGAAATATATTATGGGAAAATTTCTTCCTAAAAAAGATAGCAACTTAAAACCCGTATTAAATTAGTATTAACAGTAAATTTAAAAAAAATATTGTCGTTATTTATATATTCATATTTCTTTATTTTAATAAATAAAAATTGTATAAAAATATTTAATATAAAATTAATATAACTATAAAATATTTTATCTAACTCATAATTTATAACTTCAATTTTATAAACATCCTTGTAAGAATAAAAATATTTATATATTAAATCAACCTGTAAAGATCTGTTGAATAGACAATAGCAAACAAAAATAAACAATAATTAGGTCAAAATATGAATAATTAGTCCTATTAATATATTTCTACTAATATACTAGTACGTCTTTTAATGGAACATTTTGATATTCACTGATTTAATACTATGTTTTTTTTACCACTAAACTTGATTCCTTTCATAAATATACATCCACTTTCTTTAGTATACTTTCATTATAACTTGGTAGCCAGTAACATACCCTAATATAAAAATAGTCAGGCTTGAATTTCTTTTGAAAAATACAATTATAATAAAATCAAATAATTTCGACCATAATAAAATTGGAATAATGTGAATATATGTCGTACAAGTAAAACAAACTGAAAATTTCATAGTTACCTTAATTGTAAGTTCATGTTTTCATATTTAGTCTTTATCAAATTGAAAATCAAGACTCTTGATATTAATCATTTAATTTAGATACTGGACGTGTAGTTATTATTAAGTTAACTTTTAAATGCACAGATAGGCGGTGAGGGAGAGAGAGGAGACAACATACAAAATGAACAATGAAGGAATAATTTTAATATTTTTTCCTGACAATCATTAAATTCTTAATATCTTGAATTTCTGTTTTCTCCTATTAGTTTCGGCACATGTTCCACTTTCAGGGAGATTTAGAAAAGTCAAATAGATATAGTTATTTAAATCTACCTAAAGATAGCACACTTGCTGAAACTGCAATAAAAAAAGAAACTCAATTGTTCCAAAAGGACGAACGTCACCATCAGTTAGAATAGTGGTATAAAAACAAACAATTATAACTTTATATTTTAAATAGTTAAAGTATTGTAAAATACTTTGTTTCAATATTGATAATATGCTTTCTATCATTAGCTGGTAATAAAATCTATTGGATTTAATTAATAAAATTTATATCACTAAAAACAGATTTAAAATTAAATTATCAGTTAAAAAATTATCAGTTAAAGTTTACTTATCAGTTAAATCAAATGATCATGAAAGTTTAATTTATGATATTCTCTTGCCTTTTTGAAGAGTTTAATTTGGAAAAAATATAAAATATAGAACACTGTAGGAAAAATGAGATAAAATATAATACCAGAATATAAAAAAACTTCCAGAAAATTATCTTCCTATCTATCTATCTATGTATATATATATATATATATATATATATATATATATATAAATATATATATATATATATATTCTTAAAAAAAATCAAGAAAGTTTCAACATATGAATTAAATTCTTGTTGTGTCGAATTTATTTCAGCTAATATAACAGCTGAGTTCAAAATCAGCCGAAATGTTATGTCACACGTCTGCTATTATGAATAAAACATGTAAACATGTTTATATCAATTATGAATATCTAGTCTTTTTTGTTGTAATATTTAACTTTTTTCGGAGTATAAAAGGGATAATACTATAATAAAATATAACAGTTGTACATACTGAAGGAATAATTAATTATAATACAGCACAAAGAAAGAGTGAAAGATAGAAAGAGTGATTTATACGTTTCATAAAAATTTAAGTACTTTAATTGAAAGTATAAAAATATGTAAGGCTGTTTTTGTGATTTATAGTTACTTACAGTTGCTACAACTACATCTGCCGCTACCTATAGTTGCGTAGGCTATAGCTCTTGTATTGTTAATAGGTCAAATTTTCATGAATTATAATCAATGTTCAAAAAGCGTTTGATGAGTCTTAATATAAGTTCATAAAAACTTTTTTATATCTAAATAATATATACATAAAATATAGAGATTGTTAGTATTTTTTCACATTTTTTTGATGTTATATTTAACAACGTGACTTTTATGATTACTTGTAAAAATATTGAAAATTCTCACCATAATTTCTTTTAAATTTTTCTACTTCAATTTTAATTTATATATATATATATATATATATATATATATATTAGCTAAAGAATAAAAAATCTTACAAAATTTTATCTGGTTAATAATACTTTTACAATTATCCAATAATATTGTTAAATTTATATCTATAGAAAACTTGATGTTACATTGATATTAATCTCTGTTTAGTAGAAGTAAAAAAATGGGACCTAACAACTTGAACATCATGTATTTTGTGTGCTACAACGAATTGTCTATTGAATACCGAACTCTAATTTCAAAACTTTTATATGAAGAAATTAATTGAATATTTATAGATCAACATTCTTACCAACAATGAAATATTTTTAAATGTATTTAGTTTTATTATATTATATTTAAAAGAAAAGTATTTTAAAATGAGGAAAACTGACGAAATATTTTATTAATAAAAAAATATTATAAGTATAGTCTAAAATAAATCAATTATTGGATTATAATTATAAAAGTATTAAAAGAAATATTAGTTACAGCAGTTTTTCGGTAAAACTCATTTAATTTATGACATATATACATACATATATATACATACATATATATATATATATATATATATATATATATATATATTGTCAATATTATATATCTAGAAAATTCAATTTTCCCATTTATTTGAAGTTATTTAGCTGTTAGTGAAATGTCATATTGAAATAAGTATTAGTGTACTGGTTTTGAAATCCAATTCGTAAATTGAAACGAAAAAAAAATAATACAGTGAAATTAAAAAAAAAATAAGGAAATATGATACATACGTCATTCTGGAAAAAAATATTAAAAAATAAAATTATTCAATTTTTTAAAAAATTCAATTGCCAACATTATTTATTTCTTTTTTTAATATTCGATTAGAGAAATGAACAGAACCTTTGAGATAAAAGAAACAAGCATTCAATTTTATATTTGATACCGCTTTCAAGTTATTTATAGAGCTTATTCATTTCGAAAAGCAATCCCAAATTACATATTAAATAAAGGATTTAAATTTTATTTTATTGGCGCACTAAATATAGTACACAGACGTGTGCATACATGAACGCTTCGCAGTTTCGAAGTCCCTCGTGTTTCGGAACGTTCCTTTTACAACAGTCCTTGTTATCCTGGCCCTGATATCTTGTGTCCTTTACAACGCGAACCGCAGCATAATGCTCTGTACATATAAAGCATTGCAGCTCACTAAGCCGATTTCTCTTCAACCATATACACTGGCATAAATCGCTATACAGTGCCTGCGGCAAGCTGTAACTTTGCGTGGATGCTTGTTTAAGTATACATCATACCTATATACATACATACATATATGTATATATATATATATATATATATATATACAAGTATACATGGACTTCGTATAATTCTATCTACGGTAAAACTGTTCAACTAAATGCGACAAAATTATATTTTCAGTTTGCTAAAACGCAAAATACATTTATGTATAAACATATATACATATTTATATATATATATATATATATATGTGTGTATGTATATATATATATATGTTTCTCGATTTAATTTTCACTTTTTCATCATAAAATCTAGAGATTTCTACATATTTTATCTTAGAATTTAAACAGTCAAAATAGATGTAGTTTGTTAAGAGTATGAACAGACAGAACACAGTTTAATCAACTAGGTATGTAGACTGAAATACAAATGTTATTTGGAGAACAAAGTGAACAATTATGAAAACAAAATTTACTTAGAAAATTAGTTTAAGTATAACTGATTAAGAAATGTTAAATATACATATATAGACGTTTTAACAAGCACGTTTCTATTGAAAATAATTTTAATAACAGAGTCGGGTTATATAGAAAAGATGTTCAAATATCAGAATTGCGAACAAATTAATAATATTTGTTAATAAATCCTGTAATTATTTGATTCTTGTGCTAGATTTTATTTCTAAAGGAAACCATATGATAGTTTTGCTGTATTACAGAATACAAAACATTTATAACTATGTAAAAATAAAAAGAGATGTTTCAAAAATGTGCACATCAAATGAGAAATGTTTAATTTTTTAAAAAAATATAATAGTAAATTAATTTGAATCTTAAGATAAGTTAATATGTAATGTAATTAAAGGTACTATACATAAAGTATTATACATTTAAATTATTTAATTAGTTATCCTAGTAGTCTGCATTATTTTGGATCACTTCTGTTTTCCATTACTAGTTTCAATACGTCTGCCATCTTTGAGTATATTTTAAATAACTCCATTATGGGCTCAAATATCACACTGTGACTAAATTCACTTTCACAAATGATTTCTTTTACATCCCATAAACCACACAAAAAATGCTCGGGTCAAAACTATTAGTTAAATTATTTTTAAGCATTTATGATTGCTGTTTATGCTTATTTTGATGGCAACTTAATCATTCTTAGAGCGCCAGGTTACAGAAAAATCTATCATGGTGCTCTAAAGATAGTTTTTCCCAAATAATGACAGCAAGTGAAGCTTAATATTCTGGTTATAATTTGATGACAATAGATATTTCCGAAGACAAATGTTGATTATTAAGTTTTTAAGACTCCCGGAACTGTAGTCATGTTGTGTATTTTCTTCTAATATTTCATGAAAAGCAACAGGAAAAATCTGTCATAAAAACATCACTAAGAATAATGACGTTGCTACCTAAATGCGCATAAGAAACAATAGAAAATAATTAATAATAATTTAATTAATATTTCTGACCACAACAATTCTCTGTGTAGTTTGTGAGTTGAAAAAAATGCTTTGTGAAATTCAGATATTATTTTTTCAATTACTAAATTTGGATATATAATAGCTTTTTACCATTATTTCGCCATAACTATTGTATTTAGATAAAGAATTTCAAAGAGGCTATACAATTTTATTAAGTTGTACACAGAGAGATTATTTTAATTTACTTTCTCGTTAAGAATCTAAATTAAGACAGTAAAATACAATTAACGATTATGAAAATATATTCTCGTTAAATTTAATAGACTAAACAAGTATTTATCTACAATTTAATTACTTAAAAACTGTATGAGAATAAAGTTTAATGTAATCCATATTCCAGAAAAATATCCACAAGTATCTTAAATGGATTGGAAAAGTTCCAAAAGTCTATGTTTGGATTCTGTACAATTTATTTAAAAGCTACCTTGCACACAAAGTATTTCTATATTATTACATAAGTATTTTGTTAGATTTTTTTTAATCTAAGTGACAAATTAAATTTAAATAGAAGGTAATTATCAAATTTTAATTTCCATTTTTTTAAAATAATTTTTCAGAAAATAAATCTATTGACTTAAACATTTACATTTTCTTTACTCAAACGTTTTATAACAAGTCAAAAATCATTTCGTTCTTACATAAGTGGTGATTTTTTCCTGATTTTAATAACTTTATAAATAGACTTGCAATAACAATTCATGATATTTTGAAGTATATTTAAGGCATTTTCTTGAAAATTGCATTGAAATAATTTAAGGATAGGTGATAAATTTGTCAGTAAAAGACATTGAAATGATTTCATCACCTCCTTGATCCACTATACAATAAATTTAATTTTTCATCAAAACTAAAAATATTTTCTATTGAAAAAGTTTGTCTTCGTTCATAATATCCGAGTAATATGGCATGAAAAATTACAGAAAATTTTAAAAATCATATGTTGATTTGTTTATGCAATATTACATCTGGAACATCTAGAAAAATCAAATTTCTCAACTTATATCCCCATATGAAGACAGTAAAAATAATGAAAGCTGCATAAAAATCAATATATTAATTTTTGAACTTTTCCGTTTCTTACGAACTAAAAAACTTAATGATCAACAAATTTGCTACTTTACAATATTAGATAAATTAAAAACATACTTAAAGTTTACTTTCCATTTTTTAAAAACAATAATTAAAAACTGATTACGAAAAGAGTAAAAAATTAATAAATATTCTTTAAATCCGACTCTATTCAAACATTTAATTAAATGTGTTTACAAAAATATGATTATATTCAATAATAAATGTTTAATTAAATCAATACAAGAATTTATCAGATTTAATTATAAAGATTTTTCAAAGATTAAACATGAAAGAAAACAATTTATTAGTATAAAATATTAATCATTTGCTTATTATTCCGTTTCGCATATTTTTCTCTTTGATGAAATGTCTTCATTCCTTATTCTTTTGAAATTAACAAATGTTAAAATAATTGTTTAATGAGCAAAAAAGATATTTGATAAAAATTAAGATAATATCAAATAATTAATGAAGTTTAAATTTCCTTATTTCTATTTCCCCTTTTTAAGAATACAAACATAATTTAATATAGATTAAAATTAATTTATCTTTCAATCAAAACCATATATACATATAAATAAATGACCGTTTATATGGATATCGCATGTCAAAAATTAAATCACTATAGATAATATCTTAGAAATCACATGTGCACGTTTACTAAAATAACAGACACGCGTGTCTGACAAATGAAACAGAATAATGTCCATGCATGTTACTATATGCAGAACTGTTTAAAAACAATGATTAATGTTATAATTATAACTAATTAGTCAAATGAGAACCATTCTGGACAGACTATTTAATCATATTTCTGAAATAAGGTTATAAAAAATGTTATAACATCTTTAATATGATATCGTTTCAAAAGTAATATAAATTATACACTATTTTAGTCTTACATGACAAATTCCATTTTAGATTTTTACTAGTTTAATATCTTTTTAATTTCATTGATTATATTTTTATTAAATATTTGAAGCTACTGCATATAAAGACTTAAAAACAAGAAAATATCTTTATTTTTTTAATTAATTTTTAAATGTGTTAATCATAGAATCTTAATAAAATTATGGAAATTAGTTTATGACCAAAAAAAATCTTACAAAAAAAAATTATTAAGACATCAAGCCTTAAAAATGACAAATTACTTGATTTTTGTTAAAAAAATATTTTATATAGCTTAGATCCTAAAAAACTATATGTATATATATATATATATATATATATATATATATATTAATATTAAAGTGTCTAAAAAATATAATTGGGTAAATGTCAAAATATTAAGTTATGTGATAATGAAATGTCTTAGCGGATGCCGGACTCAAGAGTACTAAAAAGAGCCATGGACAGCCAAGTGTGAGAATACTTGTGAGCAAACTAAAGTTCACATGGATAGACGATGTAGAGAAGGATGCAGTGGAACTGTTGGTAGTAAGGAACTGGAGAAGGACAGCAAGGGCGAAGGATGTTTGGAGGCAAAAAATTGAAGAGGTCTAGGCTCGATTTGAGCTGTAGCACCATCGAAGAAGAAGAATTATAAAATGTTGGTTTTATCTGTGCTAAAAATTTTCCAGACCAATTCCAGTACTTTGTTCCAAAATAAGTGTATACTCTGCAATTTGAAAGACGGCTACTGAAACTATAAATCAAAGATATTTGTTTTGTATTCTTTATATAAATTGATGTAGCTGTGACAGATGTATAGAAAATTAGTTATTTTCTTGTACTTTCTCGCACATTGTACAACACAACAACTTTCATTAAAACTAATCTAATTACTGAAACTCACACCATTTGCATGAATTTGCATGAACTGTCAGGAAACTAGTAATACTGTTAGCGTAAAAGTTGTCATTTTGAAGATTTTTTTGAAGGAAATTGTGTGAAAGACCTAAAAATTCTATTAGCGATAACATTTTGAAAAATAAATTAAAAGAAGGAAATTATCAAATAATATAAGAACATAATAGAGAGGCTGAACACTTATTATACAACCCCCCCTCATATTATTGTATTAATTGAAAAAAATAACAAAGAGATATAAAATTGGAGAGATAAATAATAACTCAATATTATAAATTGAAAAAATAAAGATAAGAAATAATAAAAGTCATTTTCTGAACAGAGTTCTAACTTCAAATAAAAAAGAAAAGAAAAAATATAATAAATAGTTCGAAAATTATAAAGTTTTGGTTCAAACCGTTAGAATATCCAAAAATGTTAATGCTTATAGTCTTAAGGTATACTACATCTGGTATAAGAACCATTATTATTTTCCTCTGGCTGAAATCAGAGTTACTGCATTAAGAAACTGATCATAAATCGTGAAAATGCTACAAAATTTGAAGAAATAATGTTTTTATTATTTAATTAACATAAATACATACAAGTACTCTGCATACTCTTTTATCGCATTTTCTATTTCAAACTGTAGAAATTCCAATCTTGGAATTCTGAGAGTTGGTGTTTGAAATTATATTACATTTTCTCTAACTCACTCGATTTTCACTCAAATGTGTTTCTTCTTTAATATACTTGATAATTAAATGAAGAAGAGAGTGGTTGAAAATAAAGACTTCATAAAATTCTTTCAAGAAGTAATTGCGTTTTGAATCGTACTAAATATTTAATTTTTAACATGATATAATTGAAAAATGTTAATTTAAGATTGTGATTTAAAAATACAAAATATTATTTACTATTAAATCAATTTACATTAATCTTATTGTTAAAAGACCAAATAAAAATCACCTATGAAGTAATAAATCTGTTTTAAATTAGTCATTTTACATTATACCATTGTCATATACTTTAAATTACATCTTCCAGATAATTTATTTAATATTTTTTAATATCTAATGCTTTTATAAAAATTCAGTTGATGTCCATTTAATATCAGTTTTGTAGATTAAAATTCAAGCAGTTATATTTTATAAGGAAATAGAAGTAATGCAGTAAAAATTCGTTGAAAATATATATCAGGGCTGTAAAAATACTTCAGATTAAATTATTTTTTTTAAAAAAAATAGAACTGTTTGAATTTTAATCAATAAAACTCATATTAAGTGGACATCAACTGGATTTTATGAAAATATTAGATATCGAGAAATAAATTACCTAGAAGATGTAATTTAAAGTATATGACAATAATATATGTAAAATGACTAATTTAAAGCAGATTTATTATTTCTTAGGTGATTTTTATATGATCTTTTAACAATATGATTAATATAAATTGATTTAATAATAAATAATATTTTTTATTTTCAAATCACAATCTTAGATTTTTTTAAATTATATCGCGTTCAAAATTATATATTTAGCACGATTCGAAACGGTGCCAGGAAAATAAAAAAATTACAGTGATGAAGAATAGAAAGTATTTGTTTAAACTGGAAAAGTTTAAATGAAAGTGCATCTCTGAACAATGAAATGTAAATATTGTGCGCCTTTGAAGAATAAAAAATCAATTTTCAATTAATTCTTTATCTGACACTGAATCTACATAAATCAAAACAAATATTGTTACGTTACCATCACTCCATTACACCGGAGCCCTTAAACAAACAGTCACCATTCCTTCCTTCAGTTGGACAAGTCAACAAGGCATATGTCACGAAAAAAAAGCAGTAAGACAAATTGTATGTCATCTATCACTTACACTATCGTCGTAGATTGAACAGATACCGCAGCGTTTTTATGGTTATGTTTCCTTTAAATTCTCAGCTGTAATTTAGCGACCTTAGTGAAAATGTGTACGTTGTATGTAATGCGAAGTAGATGATATTCAATGTTTTTAGGTTGTGAAAAATCCAATGACTAATACGATTTAATCATGACGAAAATAAATTGTATATGTAATGAGAACGAAACACGACACAATCAAAAAATGGTTTTTTGATGCGATTTACGATAACAACAAAAATATTATTTCGTTCCTGTTTTTGTATTGTTCAACATTAATGTTTTGTTGTTTATGTATTCTTTATGAATGATAGACATTTCGTGATATTTGTGTCTGCTCGTGTAAGTAAATTATTCACAATGTGAATAGCGTTGATGAGAATTAGGTGATATTTAATGTAAACACGCTAATTGTGGACAAGTTTCGAACAGCGATTTTGACAATACACGTGTAACTGTCATTCGGATTTTATTGTCTATTGTATCCTTAATTGAATTTCACCATGAAAACATGTAAATTATATTATATGAAACCAAAACTAATAGATTCGTTTTATAATGATACCATCATTTATCCAATAATTAGAAATACTATTTTACTTGTACATAACCATAACTCAAAATAAATATCATTATCGGATAAAAGAATTATGTACACAAAAAGTTAATATTAACACACACACATATATATATATATATGTGTGATACATATATATATATATATATATATATATATATATATATATATATATATATATATATGTTTTTGAGCACACGTGACATCTCTTTACAAGATGTTGCTTTTTACTATTGGAAAGTATATGTTTAGAAAAAAGGGCCCAATTGTTTGATTGTAAACGAATTGGGCACTCACTAGCGCATGCCAAATTGTCAGGTAGAGACAAATTACATAGCATTTAACGTTGCTAACAACAAACACCCTCACTTTAGTAAAATTTCAAAAGAGACATGTTGCAGAGTTCGTTTCTATGATCCAAACTTTAACACTGAATATATTTAATTATTTCTTTCTAATATTTGCTTTGTAGCTGCACTAAACCGAATTAAATCTGCGTGCCTCTCATAGAAGTCAATTTTTACAATGGCATAAGAAACATATGACGTATCAGAGACGTCTTGTTATGTCAAGGGATTAATAAGACTAGTAAAACCTTGTCATAAAATAACAGTAGTAATATATTTTCAAGATAATTTACCTCAAGTGTATTTAGATGAAAATATGAATTCAGAAACAAAATATAATTATTAGCTCTTCAACAATCAATTATTAAATAATATATGGAATATATCTATATTGATATGAGTACATTGCAACATTAGATATTTGTATCGAAATAACTAATTTAAATCTAAATTATTCACTAATTAGAGGGTTAAAAAAATAATTAACAAGCGTTTTAACATTATATCTAAGCAATGAATTTAAAAAATAATAATTTATTTAAAATCGATTAATTTTTTCCTTCCTTTTAAGAAAATAAATAAAAATGCATAAATCAAAATAACAAAGAAGTTAATAAATTTCTTAATAAATTAGATAAAAAAGGTTCAAATTTAGAATTATTATGTTTAAAAAACCCTTTAATATTCCTATCAAAAGTTCAGTAACATTCTTATTAATTTGGATGCTGTCTATTTATCTAATTATATATATATATATATATATATATATATATATATATATATATATATATATAATAAAATGCAAACAAACTACTTACAAATTATTTACTTCCATCTCTTCAAAACCAAATAAAGTAGTAGTTACCTGCAACAAAAAAAAGTATATAAATATAATATAAAGTATATAAAAGTATATATATATATATATATATATATATATATATATATATATATACGAGATCTAGAAAAAGTAAAATACATACATAAAACTTTCATTATTGAAAAAATACAGGATTAATAATTTGTTCTTGAAACTAGTATTCATTATATCTAACACTTTCCCTCACAATTTTTCTTCTCTTTGAAACATTTTTGAAACTTCTCTTCGTATTTTTTTATATATTCTATAGAATGTTTATTTATATATTCTATGTGATAGAAGTGGATTTTTTTTTAGCAAATATTCTTCTTTTGGTAACAACAAAAGTTACAACTACAAGATCTGATGAATATTATCGGTGTTCCATCGTTGTAATGTTATTTTAGATAAAAAGTTACTTCATCGATAATACTGAATAGTGAGTTATGTTTTCTCATTTTTATGTTTTTCTGTTATGAAAAATACATTTTTGGGTCATCGATCAGAGAATCTAGAAATTATTTGTAGAATTTCTGGTTGTTTGGATGAGAGATATTCGTTGTACACATTACCTTTAGTGTTGAAAATCACAATAAACATAGTTTTCACTTTATAATCTGATATTCTTATTTTTCTAGATCAGAGAGAAGTAGTTATTATCTACTGAAGACCTTGTCTTTTAGTTTGAGAATTGGATCCTATTACTGATCACTTCTAATCAATATCAATAATAATAATGTTTAAAAGGGGTTATTTTTCTCCAATTTATTTAAGAAAATACAAACATGCTTCAATTGTATTCTTTTTTATTCTTGAATCAGAACTTTGAGCACTGTCTGCATATATATCTTCATTGTACTAAAATATTCCACTAAAATCTAATCCACCGATTCCTTACTCATGTTTAACATCACAGCAAACATTTCAATAATCAAAAATGGTCATTGTACAACAAAATGTTATTTTTATTTTGTTCTTATTGGTTTTTATATCAACCGAATTTCGAATCATTGTGTATGTCTTCTCGACAGACTAAAAATATTTTATACAGGATAAACAAACATTTATTTATACAGCATGAACATTTTTCAACATATTGTATTTTACATTTATGGTTTTGTTAAATTTGACTGAAATTGTGATATTAATGGGCTCTGTTAAATTACTATTACACTGTTCGAGCGACTGTGCTTAATCATTCTACACAAACAGGTGTAACACAAATACTGTTTATATAAGTCGAACAAATGAGAATTTTTTAAAAACTGGAAAGTCCAACTTATACAAATTTTTAATATGTTTAATTGTAGAGAAAATATTAAGTAATACGTTTTTCTTTTTCTTCATATATACACACATATATATATATATATATATATATATGACTTAAATTTTTTGAAATTTAATTCTAGATAATAAATGTATAAAACTTAAATTAAAAGTATAGAACAATAGAAATAACCCAAAAATGAATAGAAAATATTTTTTCTTTGATTTATTTTACATTGTTTTCTTATTTTTTTTAAAAAAAATGGTAGATGTTTTGTTATATATATATATATATATATATATATATATATAAACAAGCATATATTTATACACACGCTTCATGATTCACAGAGAATGTTCTGTTAGCACTGATTGAAAAGGAAACAAAGTTATTTTTTACTTTCCTAACGCAAACAAAAAGAACAATTATTTGTATTCAACACATTGTAGGAAAAAAATATATATATATATTCTCTTCATATTTCTGAGTAGAATAACAATAGCGTTCCATTTATTATTCAAAACTTTACAAAAATAATACATTTTCCATTTGCAACTTTTCATCGAGTTAAGGAACATTTTTAAGATGAAGAATTATGTTTTCATTGTTTTCAATCAATAGATGCTTTTATCGTCAAGTAAAAATTCGTAAACAGGCACACTGTCATTTCTCACAGCAAACCAATAATAAAACAAATAAGTATTACTGATTCGAATAAAATCAAAAGCTGTTAAAAACTTTCATGTTTACATAACGTTTCTATTCGACGTGAAAACTTGTTGAAATATCAAATAAGATAATAAATTGCCCTTTAGATTCTCAAATAGATAATAAAATGATATTTACGAGGAACAATTTTTGATCCCAAATATCAGGCAATAATTTTTTCAATTCATCATAAAATCACTACATACTTACATACATATCAATACTTATATATATATATATATATATACATATATATTATTTTATTATATACATAAAAAACTTCTTTTAAATGACAACACGATTTACATTTTTGAAGGGTGCGATGGGATTCAAATATTAATAAAATGCGGTTGTGAAAAAATCCCTTGAGCACTAACCCTTTTTAAATTGAAATTTAATGCTATATATTCAACAGCGTATCATTTAAATCAAGTAACAAGCCAACGAGTGTTTTCATGACTTTGAATTGCTAAACAAAAAGAAATTTTTAGATTACTCTTTTACATTCAAATTATTCGTTAATATTTTAGCTAGACATATACATAAGATTTTTTATATATTCAGCTTTTTATTCAGGTAAAAATAGAATCTGCCTGCAAGTATTTTTGAGATGAACATATTTTAAAAAATGAATATTAAAATGTTATGATGTTTCTTTTATAAAACTTGTTAAAATAACATTCTCTTGATAAATAATTTCTTAATAAATCAAAATTCACACAGCAGAGCTAATGTAATTTTAAACGACACGTTGTTTCTATCTTAAAATAAAATATAAGAAATGAAATATAAGTATAATTTAATTTTTAATACGAACAAAAAAAAATCGATATTCTTGATGTCGTTACTAAAACAGACACTTCATACAATTTTAAAGCGCATCCATTCCGAACGAAAAAAATTTAATAATAGAAATTCAGAAGCGTTCTCGCTTAGCTGATGATATTTCCAATATACACGGCTACAGTTGAGAATAACAATAATTCTTATCAAATCTCCATTAAAGAGATCATTTCTATCTCAATAATTTTTAATTAACGATTCCCACTCGATACTATAAACGTGAGCCGCTCAGGTCTGCTGTTTTTTCGTACTTCTTCCACCATTCTTACATGTTAAGTGAACATCTGGCGACCCCCTAATTTATGCTTGAGTGGTCACGAGTTGTGCCGCCGATGTTCTGTTGCACGGCGTCGCAGACGTCAAAGCTTAATTCAGTGGCGGCTCGCTATTGTGTTCCTTTAAGTGTTCTTAAGAACTTGTACATACAATCTCGAGTACATTTACAATGAATTAATACGTCTTTAAATAGAATTCACGTATCGACAAACAAAAGTAATTATACAATTTAATTGACTTTTTTTCTTTGTTTATAATCATTTAAATAAGTTTCTTATATACAATATGTAAATAAACTATATTTTTAGTGCATGGATATAATTTTAATTTTATACATTTTTTATTTTAAACCTAATACAAATATCTACAAGAAAACATATAAAGGAAATACAAATCTGTATATATCTTTGAATATTATCCAACTTCAAAATTTTGTAAATATTAACAACTCAAATATATTATAAGTACTTAGAATTTCATAGAAGATATGCGATCTGCCATTATATTTGTTTTTATTCAACTTGAAGAAATTGCACAGTCATTCTTAAGAAATATTTAATAAATTCTGACGATATTACAATTTAAAAAAATATTTCTTAATATATTCTAATAAGTGCACAATAAAATTTTAATGTCAAAGAAAAGACAATTCAAAAAATTCAAAAATAGTTTTAAACAATTTTTTGTTTATTTCTTTTATAAAATGATCTATTTTAGTAATGATAAACGTATGATAAATGTACATAAAATGGTACCCGTGCCAGAAACGACAATGAAGACTATTACGTAGACTTTTTTTATATATAATTAATAATTTTCACTCAACTCAATATGAAGACAAAAGTTTATCAAACTAATAAGGTATTTTCAGCTATTAAACAAATGTTATTAGAAGATTAGTTGGAGCAATTAAAAATGTAAGCGATTAACTTACAAGTGAAAAAGGTCATTATTTAATAATGCTATTAATTGAAACTTTAACAAATTTCTACTCAACGCATTCGTATGAATTATTATTTTTTGCAATGAACTTTGTTAAATAAAATATGAGAAGATGAAAATAACACCGTTAGTACTTTGTTTAATGTTATTAATCATAAACTCTCTCTCTCTCTCTCTATATATATATATATATACACATATATATATATATATATATATATATATACATATGTATATACGTGTATATATATACATACATATATATATATATATATATATATATATATATATATAAAATGAATTTAATTATAAAAATGATACATACAGAAAAAATACAAGAAACTTGAATATGTGAAAAATCACAAATAAGAAGATCTAAGAAATGTTATAAAACTCTAGTGCTTTATTTATAAAGACAGCTAAATAATAAAAAAAAACGTTATAAAAAAATGCTACGCCGACACTGAAACGAGCACAACAAATACATTTATTTTATATTCCCCCGTTTTTTCTACGAGGCGAGGTATTCTAAACGGGACATACATTACCCAGAAGAGATTCGCTTGAAGGTCGAAGAGTGAAGCCAGAAACGAAGGAGGAGATAAATGCATGGTATGGGACAACGTCGCGAGTTTATAAAGTACGGTGGGTGAGTAAGTTCCTACTATAAACGAGTTATACGAGCGTTGAAGAAAAACACGAATGGTGTGGCTGATAGGTGTCTCCACGCCATACAAAAAACAACATTCAGTTTAAGGAATTCATTCACTAGATCATTCGCGCCACCTCAATGTTATTAACTTATTAAGCCAGGATGAGTTTTACAGTGACGTTGTTTTGAATATGCCGCCACTCGGCCGAGACGATGCCAACTTTGATCTCGTGTACTGGTAATTTTATTTATGGTAATTTGTATTACTGACACGCTTACGACGTAAGGAAATTTTCCACTTAGATATAAATCGGTTGTGGTGTGTGCCACAGGGACGGAATCAAATTAAAAATATCACCTGCATATCTGCCAAACGTATTACGCTATAGTACAATAATTTCGTACCTACATCGACTCTGTAAATTCAACGTCATTTTTATTAATATAAAAATTAAGGAAACGCATTGTAATTTTATCCATTTTTTTCTATAAAATAATATGTGTATATAATAACTTCAATTTCAGTACAAATATAGTTAAAAATACATGCTTACT
Source organism: Acanthacorydalis orientalis (assembly GCA_034766995.1). Classification (NCBI taxonomy): domain Eukaryota; kingdom Metazoa; phylum Arthropoda; class Insecta; order Megaloptera; family Corydalidae; genus Acanthacorydalis; species Acanthacorydalis orientalis. The sequence goes on along the minus strand of CM068318.1, from coordinate 16,685,180 downwards.
CCTAAAAATACATATATACAAGCTATACAATCATTTAATAATAAACTAATATTTTTATTAAACTTTTTTTTATAAAATTCCATAACTAAAACCAATTATATTTTTTATCATGTTTAAAAATGTGTATTAACAATAACAAAATCTCTGCAGTAGCTTAATAAATGTTATACTAAAATATTTTTCAAATTGAAAAACAATTAATGACAAAAAAAACAAAATTCATTACCAAACGATAATAATAAAACAACAAAGTAAATGTACGGTATTTCTAAATATTGCATTAATAAAAATGTATATGAATATTTTAATTATAAAAACATGAATTATATATATATATATATATATAAATAAGTATCAACGAAAAATTACACTATATATATTACATAAAAAATTGTATTTAAATTAAAATAATAGAATATACTAAAAAAACATTAAAGGTATATATATATATATATGTATATATGAGGCTGAATATTATAATTATATATATATATATATATATATATATATATATATATATATATATATATATGTAACGCTATAAAGAAGTTATTTAATAAGTATGGTAACTATAACTTATTATTTTTAATATATTGGAAATAATTATTATAATTCATAAATAAATCAGTTTTACAAATTATAAAAATATGAAAATTTCAAACTAAAACAAAGATTATGTACTAATGATTTGTTGAAAACTATTAAATATTTAAAATAATAATTGAATTAATCGGAAATCGATAAACAGTAGTTAATCCTAATTTGAATACTTAATTTTTATGAAACAGCAATGACAACTTTTAAATTCATGACAAAAAGCTCTGTAATAAACATACATTATTGAAACCATTATGAAGTAGTTTTCTGTTTGAAAATTTAGATTTAATTTTTTTATCTCTTTTAGTTTGTATAAAATATAATTTTTTTAAACTCAAACATTTTTAATTTAATACGTATACATTTTAAAACTGATATACTTATCAATTGACGTACAGAAACTTTTTTCAGTTTGTGAATTTTTAAGTACTTCGTTTAAATTTTAAGAGAAGTACCTTAAAAAATTACAAATAAATATCAAGATGGTTATTATGGTACATACATTGCAAATGAGTTGAAAATTTTAATACGATTTTCGAACGTTTACTGGACCATATCATCTTCTTATAATATTTCTGATTGGAAACACTATTAATATTAAGGATAAATATTTTTTAAACTTGTTTTTATTTTCAGTTTTTCATTCTTAATAAAAACTATTAAGCCAAAGTACTAAAGGTTTCGACAATTTGATGAGACCTAAACCGCCCTTTCAAAGGTTTACATACTTGTATTAATATATATATATATATATATATAAAGTACTCATGTTTTGTTACCTCAATTTTAAAATATCTATTTCGATGTATTTAAGAAATATCAATTCATCAAATTTCAAATCTTGACAGCGACCTCGTTAGTTATGATAGAACGCTGCAATTATGTAAATTAAATTCAAACGTCGACCTTTTTACACTTGTAATACGTTTGATCGTTAAAAAAGAATATGGATTGATCTACTTTTCCTTGCAGAACATGAAAATATTTTAAGGTTGGAAAAACAGTGTTTTCTTTTCAAAAAAAAACTCGATGAAATGTTTAATGAATGAAATATTATGATATATATATATATATATATATATATATATATATATATATATATATATATATAATATTTGTGTGTGTACATTTAAATAACAAGTATAAATTACTTAAAAACTTCAAAGCAACTATTTTAATTTATATAATATAAATTATTCATTCCTTGAAATAAAGAATATATAAATTTAAATTAATTTTCAATAATTTATTTAATATTTGAATTGAACATTCGACCATTTATATCTTTAATAAGTTTCGGAAATGATATAATACATACGAACACACACATACATATATATATATATATATATATATATATATATATGTATGTATATATAAATATGTATGTGTGTAAACAAAATTATTTTAATTTTTGCCTATCAACAACTTTCAAACTAGTTCTCTTAAGAAATGTATATCGGTCTCTTGATACACGAGTTAAGAGCTAAAGTATTCAAAACTTGTGAAAAGCATTGCTGCTTTTTTTGAAAGCTTTTGTTTAAATGATTAAATAATCGTATGTATAAATATACATATATATACATAGAGAGAGAGAGAGAGAGATAAAGACAGAGAGGGGGAAATAGAGTGATAAAAAGAGAGAGAAAATACTTGTAATTCTATTTAAAATGTAAATGTTACGCTTATTTGTTTTTTAATTCAAATTAAATATAGAAAAGTACTTCGATAAAAACTGTGTTTATGATTCGAATAGAAAAAGGTTTATAAACTTAATGAAAGCTGATTTCAAATTTTATTTTTTATATTCCAGAAATCTTTAAATTCTATTTATATATATACATATATAAATATATATATATACATGAATATTTATATATATATATATATATATATATATATATATATATATATATATATATGTATGTATATATATAAAACATATGAGTTTACATTTTCATTTAAAATGAAACATTAAATGGGGTTTATTTTTATTTAATTGTAAAATTACAAAAAGCAGTGGGGTTTGAATAAACTTAATATTCTACAAATGCCAATAGTTTCTGTTTAAAGTAGTAGAATACCGCTTCGCATTTATTTCCTTCGACGAGATTAGTCTGAGGTAGAGATCACTGTCTATGAAATTCAGTCGTCGCGCGTGCGTACCCAATTGAACAAATATAACACTGAAGAGGTAAAAGTGTTAGCATAACACAGTAGGTTCTCTATATACGTATGTTCTGACTGTCTGATGGTTATTTCGTTACGCTCTGAATATTTTTTGATATTTCAGATGGTAATGAAGACCGCCAAACCAAGCAGCAGGCAACATCAGTACCAAAAGGAAGTCGCTGAGTAAAATTAGAGATGTTGATGATAAAATGTGCGCCGTTGTATGAATGATGATAAGATGAAACAAGTTTTCTTGAATTAAATTACTGTTTTCATGTAAAACAGGCCACACAGATAAAAAGAAAATTTTATTTGTGAATTTTGTCGTGACGGAAAAATGACGAAATTATTCAATAAAAATTTCAATAAAGTTTTTATGTACATTTGCATTTCAAATAGTGGTATTAAAAGTTCCGTTTTGGATATTTTAATTCGATTATGTCATTCGTTTTAAATAAAGTAAATGCCATTTAAGTCTTTTTATAGAAATTCATAAAATGCTAACACAAAATTAATTCAAACTTTTACTCAACTATGTGTAAAAATAAGATTATAATACAGTTTTTAAAACTATATACCATTTAAAAGTATTATATACCTACATTTTCGTTAACAGGAGGTTTTTATATTTGTAACTTGATTTTTCGTATATTGTACTATGTATATGTGTGTGTATATATGTATGTATGTATGTATATATATATATATATATATATATATACACACATATGACAATTTTACATCATCCATGCTTTATTTTTTGATCACAGATATTGTATTGTAGTGTCTAACATATATGAAACTCACTAACGTCATGGATTTGATTCAATATTTCTGTATTTTCTTCGTTTTTTTTTAATTTATTCTGATTCTATATATTTTTACATAAATACGTATTATGTCCATAATTGTTTTAACAGTAAATCATGACTTAATTTATATAAAAAAATAAAAATAGAATTTATTATTGAGTAAACTATTATGTTTTTTGATAAAATATTAGTTTTGGATAGAATTTTTAGAGTAATTGTATAGAATACTCCAAAAATATAACACTCACTAATATATTCAAAGATATATTTTTGAATCATGTCTGAGACCGGCAACAGTGTACTCGAACTTTTGATATTATATTTGATTGACTGAAAATATTCTTTAGAAACATGAACCGAACAGTACAGTGGACTTTTTTTAATTTACAATTTTAAAATTCAATTCTCGCCTTACTTAATTTATTTTAAGATACTAGAGAGTTATTTGGAGATCTATTCATGCAAGTCGATACTAATAATCATAAAATTGACCTTTTTTGATTTAAGTGATTAATTTTTTTCGATAATGTAGCTTCACTAATTAAAAATTAAATATAAATTATTCAAACTCTCTTTTAAATAATAAAGTTTTTCGAAATATTATTTAAAACTGAATAAATATCAACATAAGATTATTAATTAAAATATTACCCATAACTTGTTTATTTAACAACGATAATAATAAAACGAAAGCAGAATATTTAATCGTTATCTCGTTGATGAATTATACATACATACATATATATATATATATATATATATATATATATATATATATATATATGTATGTATATATGCATTAAATTTATGTAACTGTGTTTTTATATGTATTAATAAAATAACGAAAAATCTTGAATTGTTGACATAACCTATGTTTGGGAAACCAAAATTATTTCCAGCACATCAATGAAAAACCACAATGTTTTATCATTTTATGAATTATTTATTAATTAGTTTATATTAATTCCTATTTTAATTAACGTGATTTTTTGGATTTATATTTCAATTATAAAAATTGTCGCACTTGAACCTGGTTGTATTTATATAATCAAATTAAGAGAAATCTTATATTTAACACATCCGTTTCTCTTACTTAAATAACATGAAAAACTTATTTTTTTTAAAAAAAAATATTTTATATCTAAATTGATATTTTGGCATGTGTCAATGCCATTTATAAATGTTATTTAAATCACTATTAGTTTTTTTTAAAAAAAAACGTATGCATTATAATGCGGAATGGTTTATTTCTGTCATCGTATACAATATTTGATTAAAAATTTTTCAATATATTTTAATTATATGTTATATACAAACAAACGTATAAAAACGCTATCACGTTAAAACGATTATAATTTTGTAAATATTATTTAACTATTTTCCAATAAAAAAGAGGCCGATTTTTATGTTAAATTAAAATATTGCTCATAATATGTCAAAACAATAATCCAATCTAGTTATTCAGTTTTGTTTCGAATTGAAAACACAATAACGCCTATTTTATGGTTTTGTCATAAAACAATGATTCAAAAAAAATATATAAATATTATTCTACTACAAATGTACAGTATATAAAACAATATCGGAAATGTAACCAATACTAATCTACGTATCACAAATAAATTTATAAACTACAAAGAAATCGTACAATAACAGTGCAAATAATCGATCATAAACAAGTGGTACACGTATCAATTACATTCAGTACAATTTAATTAAACTTCAAAAGTTTATTAGGAACGTGACGATAAAATAGAAAGAACGTAATGCAAATAAATAACGAAATAAAATAACAATGAATAAACAAATAATAAAATAAAGAGAAATGCCAGGAGTAAACGTAGTATAAAACCACCACAAACGGTCCTAGTGTGCAACACTTGAAAATAATAACAGAACAGTACAGTGCCCACAAGCAATGTTATCATTTTACGTCCATTCTGACACTTAAGGGACAGGGTTGTACAAAAGTCACATACAAGAAATAAAGATGTTTTAAGGAAACTATTTATTGACCTTTAACTAGAAATATTATTTGAGAATAGCACTTTTTAATAAAAATGCAGTATTCTATTGTTTTGTATAATATTTTTTCTAGAAGTTACTAATATATTGAAAAACAAATTCACACCTTTTTTACCATTTTATATATATTTCATATTCTGTTTGTTTTAAATAATATATAACATTAATTATCTCCGGAATGAAATACAAAATAATTGATTGCAAAATAATATTTGTGCTAGTTGTGCTAATTCTTTGTTATAATTTCTTGTTAACACTTTTTTGTTATCGTATAGTTTTATAATAAACTAAAACAAAATTTATAAAACATATCAATAACCCTATTTAAATAAAATATTTTAATGTTTACACACACACACACACATATATATATATATATATATATATTTGTTTTCGGAAAAAATACTAAAAAATTAACTTATATTCAATTTATTACTTTTTCTTGTGAAAGTTCAGAAGCAAATGACTGAAATATTATTTAAATCTTTAATAATAATAGTTTAAAAAAATGAAAAAGGGTGGCTCTTATTCTAACACTCACATTTTCAATTTAAATATTAATGAATTTTGTGATAAACTTCAATCTATTTTTATCATCCTAATATATTCTTTAATTAATGTTAAATTCTTAGAAACGTTTTTGATCTAATAAACCTATTTCATAACTTCTTAAAAAGCTATTCTATTTTCAAATATAATAGCATACAGTATATTTCACATACAGTCTCCTTTTTCTACTAAAATTCATTCACGTTATCATGCATTTCGTATCCAGATAATAAAATAAAGACTCTTCATAATACCAAACTATTGAGTTAAGAAAATAACAAATGCAAGTAAGTGTTCTGAACATCAACGTTTCGGAGTGTAAAGTATTAAATTGTAAGTGGCGAACAGTGAGAACTGTTTATAAGGTTTTATTGCACGAAATAAAGTCCCTGTTCCAGCTAATAACCAGACGCCTCGTGACCTTCTAAACGTGTTGAAACAAGAAACTGCCGCTTCACAGCGGTCGCCAATAAAACTATAATAACATACCATCATCGTCAACAGTGTTGGAAAAGCGCAACATTTTCCACTTCCGTTGATATAAATTATCACAATGAAATGTTTACAATGTAAAATGAGTGGTCTGTTTTGCAAATAAGATCTTGTGTACTCAACACAGACAGGAATATCACATACTTTATATAAAAATGGCGATACACATGCTTGTATGCTTATTTTGTCATATTTAATGCATATATTTTAGTTAAAACATACAAATATCCTATACATGTACGAGCAGAAATTTTATTTTTATTAATAAAAAAGTCTGTATGCATATACTTTAACAGCGGTTACTTTCTTTAATATATTTTTAATATTTGAAGCAAAAAAACAATTATATATATATATATATATCACAAAATACGAAATACATGATTTTTTTCACCTCAGTTCTTAATATATAAAAATTTCCGATAATTTTTGTGTTTTTAGTTAATCAAATAAATAACAAAAACAATAAACAAGTTAGTTTGTGTAATATGCATAATATTTTAGATATAAATGAATTTTTTTGTTACTTTGTACAAAAAATTAAATCGGAAAAATTTCATTTATCTGGACTATATATATATATATAATATATATATATAATATATATATAATATATATATATATATATATATATATGTATATATATATATATATACTTATATATATATATATACTTATATATATATATATATATATATATATATAATATATATAATATATATAATATATATAATATATATAATATATATATATATATATATATATATAAATATATGTATAATATATAGAGAGAGAGAGAGAAATATAATAAAAAAGATTGTATTCATTAATCAAGTTAATAGACTTGATATGAATACTACATATAAACCAAAAATAATATTCTGATAAAATACCTCAAGAAAAAAAAGTATCAACTTTCTTTCAGAATAGAATGTAATATTCTGAAAAGATATCTTTATATTCATATAATATAACCATCATATAAGTTAATAAATATATAAATGGAATAGAAAGAAATAAACAAAAATATCCCCATTGAAAAATATCAAACGTAGAAAATTATATTTGTTAGACAAGTAAAGTTCCATAAAATACGAACTCAAATGTTCTTCAACATTTGATTTATTCACGAAAATAAAATTTATACTCAGTTTGTTATCTTTTACTGCTTTTTATTTATATTTACTTTTTATTCTATTGGATAATAACCTAAAGAGTATATAAAAAAAAAATTGTACTTTCGTCTAATCTGTAATTTATGGAATATTTTCGAAGTATTTAATTTTTTTCTTTATTTTTTCCTAAACATATACGCATACATACATACATACATACATTTGTATATGTATATATAAATGTATATATATATATATATATAAACAGTATGACAAGCTTAAATAAATATTAACTTTTCTCTGAATTCTTCTTTCAGTAAAATAACTGACATTGTCAACGATCTGTATTAATATTTAATTATTAAATTTTGAGCTCAGAAAATTTTCGATAACGGAGGGTAATATTATAAAATGAAAATATTTAAGACAGAATTCACTAAATCAAACAAACGAAAAAAGGCTTTGACATACAATAATTAAAAAAAATAATATTGTACATTTACAATCTCAATAAGTCATTTTTATAAATAAATAAAAAAGTATAAATTATATAATTCAATTAAATTATTTATGTATAAAACATGTAAGATGTTAATATCATGTATTGCTACTTTTAAATAATTTCAAGAAATATAAAGTTTAACAAAAGATTCTAAAATAATATTTAAAATAAGATTTTTTAAATAGTAAATAATTTTCATATAGAAAAATAAAGATAAAATCTAGATATTTATGATTCTTAATTTCAGTTGTAAGATTCAAATTGAGAACATATAGTTATCTTCTTTAAGTAGTAGTTAAATTTAGATTTAGTACTTTTAACTTATAAAAGAAAATGTACTAGTGTTATACAAAAAACATTTCAAAAAATTTGATTTACAAAAATTTTAAATTATACATAATAAAGTTACTATCAAATTCTACTCTTCATAATAGTTACCATTAATATTAAAACATTAATTTCTCTAATGCACTAGTCTGTCAAATCCTGTCAAAATAAAATAGTTTATAAGATTTAGTAAATAAAATTTATTTGGAATTAATCCAGTTGAACAGAAAAGGTACTTTATATGTCTCAAAAGCGACTTTTTTCACGGTAATACGATCCTTATTTGAGTAATTCAGTCCACTATTCATATATCTTCAGAATGATAAATGACAAAAATGATAGAACTGATTTTGTTTAATTTGGTGAAAATATGAATATTCAAAACAGATTATATATAATAAAATATTTAAGTATTCGTAGCATATCTGACATTTTTTATTGTGATAAAAGCAAGTAGTGACAATTATGTACTCTTTTTCTCTCATTTATTTTGTAATTTTTAGCTAATCTCCATAAATTATTCTGAATTCTTTCTATATTTAAATAAATTATAATATAGTAAAAATTATGCATAGATATTCTGAATTTAAAAATAAAAACAAAATAAACATTACTTAAACTCTTATTCAGTATTTTGCACGAATTATATTTATTTTAGAAAGTTTATTTGATCTTAGAATAATTACCAAAACAATAAAATCATTATTTAATACTTATGGGAAAAAATATTTTTTTTGTCTAGAACAAGATTAAATTTCTATTGCATTCCTATCAAGTCTCATTAATAAAAAAATGTAATGAATTAAATCGTATTAAAAGATTAATAACAAACGTGTAAAATGGTTAATATAAGACATTAACATCTAGAAAAACTAAATTAGTAGTCAATAATACAAGGCATATCTCTGTGTTGTTTAAAATTGACCATTGAAAATAAGGATGTATCATAAAAAAATGATGTATAATATTTAATATTTGATAATAATAATTTTAAGTTAAAAATATATTTATAGTAAAACCATGTTTAATATCAAATACTGTATACACGGAATACTTATCATTTTCTATACAAAAGAAAAGGTATCCCTGTATTATCAATCCCAAATCTTAGATTCAGTTGATGCTTGCATAAAATCTAGACTCTTGAATTAACCATTTCATCAAATACAACAGAATTCATTGTGTTTATATTCTAATAATTAATAAGAAAGTTCATATTTTATAATAAATACTTACAGAAAGGGTCATGTACAATCTTATTATATATTTTACTAACTATACTTTTTTATTGCATTGCAATTTATCTTTACAAGTACAACACTACATTACAATACAATATACTTCAGAGATGAATTATCGTTCTCAATTATAAATTATTTATGTGATACAAAATTCTCATATATATATATATTCATTTATATTATTTTTCTTTGCATAAATCTTTAATAAATTTTGTATTCAGAGTAATTTTATTTCAGTGTCTTTATTTTTTTATGACTGGAAGAGAATCTTGATTAATTAAAAATAATCTACGTTAAAAAAATAAACTTGCTGGTGAATTGTGCAAAATAATGCAAAAGAAAAGTTTTGTTTACATAAATATTGTCATTTAATTCAACCTGAGAGAGTCGTTAATATTATATGTAGTCGATTTTATGCGGTTTCTAGTATTATAGTTTATTCTATTTGATCTACAGTTTCCTTTTTCCTAAGTAATGTAAGAGTTTGCTTGAATTTTTATTTTTTGATCTTATAAATTAATATTTAGTCGAAAAATAGTATGATAATATCGTCAAAGAGAGTATGTATGTGTAAATGTAAGCATTGTGGTAACTTATACAATAGAATATATCATATTAGTACAGAGCAAATTGTAAACCTTCTACGTATATCATCTTCAACACTTTAATAACTCGTGTCAACGCATTTGATTACATTTCGTCATAATAATTCACAATTACTCATTTAGTTTATCGCACTAAACCATACGCATCGCGATATACGAAACCCGAGCAAAGACTTGTACAACATTACAACAATGGAAAGCAGTTACAAGCAATAATATCCAAACAACACCTTAAATCTACATTAAAAGCGAATAGAAACCGCCGTAAGTACACATTAGTCGAGCGAACACACAAATCTCGAGCAAGCAAACAAGAACAAACTATCGTAAACGTAATCGTTAATCTTAACGAACGTTGGTTCAATAATAGAGGCTGTGGCCATACGTCATTAAAGCAATATTTATCTGGGGCAGAGAGCTCGCGAGCCACCGCGTCCTCCATGCCCCAAACCCGACCGTTTCGTCCCTCATACACGACGGGCACCTCAACACCGCCGCCACCGCTGCCCTCTGCTTCCATCCACAATTCGCTACTGAAATAATTCGCGTGGAAGTCGGCCACATGGCCTACTGCGATACACGACAGTGTATGTGTATGAAGTAAGCTCAGACTGACGCTACCACACGAAGTGTTATATAATTTTTGAACAAGTTCGTTAAACTTGCTCGATACGCGACGTAAACTTTCTACATGTACATTTATTTGAAATTCAAAATGTACCTTTTTGACAACATGTACGCCTTTTATGTTTTATACAGTGAGGAATACGGTTTATTAACATTTACAATTTTCGCAGACATTACTTACAGGCACTACATGCTTAATTAAAAATCATTAATTCAACATAACTAATTCATACTGACTAATTCAATCTCTTATAACAAACAATTTATGTTTGATTCCTTTTATAATAAGTTATATATTTTTCAAATAAAAATTTAAAATAAAATATATCTTAAAATTAAAAAAAAAAACAATTTACTAAGTAATTTTAAATCATTATGAAAATTATAATGCAGCTAAATAAAAATTCTTATACATAATAAGTGATTTATTCACATTTTATACTCTAACAAGCTTATGTTTTACCGAAAGTCTGTTTTAAGTTTATAATATTTATCTCTTCACATTTTCTGTTCTACATTACCGTGCACATTTTATAAAAATGTATATTTTAATGCGAAACTGCAGCGGAAAGCAGTTAATCGTTTCGTTCTTGAAAATGTTAAACTTGTAGTAAATCATCACACGACATTTGTACGATACGGCGATTCTTATATAAATAGATTAAATTTATTGACTTAGTAAATTACATTTAAATTTTAAGAGAAATTTTACAAAGTTTAGGAATGGTTGATACAAATTTTAATATTTTAACGTAATATAAATTATTTATAACAATCAACCCTTAAAAAAATAAACGCAGATTATATTCATTATATAAAACTAAATTGAGTGAGAGTGTGCATACTACTTTTCATAAAAAAATGGTTTATAAAAAAATTACTTTAAAATCAAAATATAATAAGAACAAATAGACAAATTACAAATTCCTGTTTGAAAAATTTTAAGCAATACTATTAACAACAATACTACAAACATACATCATATATATATATATATATATATATATATATATATATATGGTTATATATATATATATATACATATATGTATATATATATATATGTGTGTGTGTGTATATATATATAAATTTTATTTCATATAAAAATGGTATCATTCAATAGATAAATTTTTAATGTTTAGTATTTTTAATTAATTTTCTAGAACATTGACTACTACTACATCACTTTTCATACTTTTACTATTATATAAGAACTAGTAAAATATTTAATATTTGCTTATTTCATACTTGAACTATTCTTTATCATACAGCAAAAGTAAAAAACGAAATAGCTAGACTTTATAAGCTTTAATAATAAAAATCTAATGGTTCTGTGCTGATATCACTTATGTCGCTTTATTGATAACAAAAATAATAAAATTGAATGAACTTTGCCATTACACATAAAAGTAAAGAAAACATTTAAGTTTAAAATATTCTTTATTTATATATATATATATATATATATATAAAGGAAATTTCACAAATTAAAAAATAAAAGTAACAGAAGAAGAAATGTTAAAACCATAAAGACGTTATACTCTTTTATTTTTGGCTAAAATTAATCATATTTCATCAAATAAATGATAAATTAACTCATTAACAACATATTTTATTTTAATTTTGTCTTAACATAGTTTCATGTTTAATTGAATGACATTTTTTAGTAAAGAAAAAATCAAAAAAAAAATAAACGAAAAATTCTAGATATATAGTATTAGTGTCCAGAAGTTAAAAATTCAAATATTGTCATAAATGTTAAAAAAGTGTCTACTTATCATATTATAAAATTATAGTTTACTCAAAAATCTAACATTATACTTAAAAATTAATTTTTTCTAAGAAAATTTACTTTTCTGCTATATTTTTCGAATTTACTATATAATTTTATAAGCAAATATAGAAATAATAATTATTTAATAGTATTATTCTCAAACTTTTATTTTATTATTTTCAATTTATATATTAATATTTCAGAAAAAAAAATTTATTTTCCTTTCAAAGTACTTTTTAAATTTTAATATCAGTGTCGTTAAAAATAGGTGTCTAAAAAGTATTATTTATTTCTGAGAAGAAGACAGTTAATCATTGAATTGTTGTTCGTTAAATCAAAGAAGTTAAATCTTTTCTTTACGCATATTTAAGCTATAAAATCTCTTCAGCCTTGAAAATGATTTTATTTAACAGTATTGTTTTTATCTACTATATATATCTACTTATCTATCTATCTATATATATATATATATATATATATATATATATATATCTACTTATCTACCTATATATATATACAGACATACGTGTCTAAGTATATTTCAAAAGAATGATTTGACTTCCGCTTAAATATATTCAATAAACAAATTGAGAATGAGTTCAAGTGAATTGTAGTAAAGTAATGCTGTTGAAATTCTTCAAGTAATATAGATTACTTCATAGCTTACACATGTCGACCTAATTTCATGTAAATGCAAACAAATTGAATCAATAACAGGAAGTATAATATAAGATCTCACTAGTGTGGATTTATACTAGTTCGAATGAAATTTACGTGAATAAGCAGAGTAATGATACGTACGTCTATACTAAAATATCAAATCAAAATGTCGAGCTTACGTATGGAAAGGGTAAAGAAGACTGCAAGTATAGAAACTAGTGGTTTTACGGATCACGGCTTCGAACCTGGGGTATATTATCTAAACATACATACATATGTATGTATGTATGTATGTGTATGTATGTATATATATATATATAAATATATATATATATATATATATATATATATATATATATATACATATATATATATATATATATATATATATATATATATATATATATATATGTAAGTATATACATATATATATATATATATATATATATATATATATATATATATATATATATATATATATATATATATATATATAAATATATATATATATATATATATATATATAAATATATATATATATAAATATATATATATATATATATATATATAAATATATATATATATATATATATATATAATATATGTCTGTAAGCTATATACGTCTGTGCAGCAGTGGTAACATAAGGTGCAGAAATATACAGTTGCCAACTGTAACGAGCGAGTAAAGTAAACCTATAAATGTGGCAGAAAGCATACACCGTTAGATACACCAAATGGTACGTTCCTTCGAGTATGCTCTTTTTAAGCGAATGATATTCTATAAGAGATATAAGAGAATGGTACGCTAGTTGAAAAGTGATCTATGTGAAAAATAAAATTGAGCATTTCAGTCAAGCGTACACATTTATGATTAGCTAACGGTAATATTATTTTAAAAGTCATTCAATATTTTATTGAAATGGTTCTTAAAAATATTCAATGAATCTTTTCTGCAGCAAAAATAAAAAGAGCTTGTTTTATATGTCCTCTCATAATTCAATATAATATGATTACTACAAATATTCAATTATTGAAATTGTAATAAATGTTATAATAGACTTAAAAGGCTTTAATTTTAAATAATTTTACTGTTCTCATTAAATCAAAAATAAATTTTGTCATTGAATGTAATAATTTTAAACAATAATACCATATTTAAATATAAAGTTATACTAAAGAAATTTATTTAATAAAACAGTTAATAAAATAGTTATATCCTTAAGGATATAACTAAATATGGGAATAATTCTGAAGCTGGTTATGTAATTAACTGGAATTATTTTTAATCAAATGATAATATTAGTGTGATTATAAGGTATGAATTTCATTAAAAAAATTACAAAATTTTTTTAACACTCCAGGATTAGCTCTTTAACTCTGTTCGCAATAAAGTTAATTTAAATAGAATTTTTTTAGTGAAATAGGCATTATAACATTTTTAATTTTATTTCAATATTTTAATATAAAATAAAGATAAAATCTATATATATATATGTAATTAATTTAACAGTATACATAGTATTGTTTATTTTTTTAAAAAGAAGTGTAAACTACATCCAAATTAATTACAACATAGAAAAAAATATACACCAGTTGGTTAGGCATTATTAAAAAGGTTTTATTCTCACTATTCACAAATTCCTTCATCGTTATTCCATTCTATTCTTTTCTGTCAAAAGTTGACAATCGGAATCTGAAATGGGGTTAGCTGAAGGATTCACTAAATCCTTGCTGATTGATCCCCATCGATCCTTCTATTCGACCACGAGGCTTATCTTTTTAGAATAAAATTTTTTGAACAACATCATATTGTATGCCTATTGACCGTACCCTCCAAAAATGATATATTCGTGTTTAGAGTCGTCTCTATTATAAATTTATATTGAAAATTATCCCTATATATAGTAAATGAATCAACTAATATATATTATATATCTATACTTTGTTATTGAAAATATATATCGTCTGTGATTTATATATAATCACTAAAATAATTGAATTTATTATGAAGAATTAATTTCAGACATTTTATAAATATATAATTTTTAATCATTGATATTCAACATATAAATTCGTTTTAATTAGTATTTATAAATTAATTCAACAAAAATTAAATTTTAAATAATTAATAAGACTTAAAAAAAAGAACGAAACATACATTTATTTCAAGAATGTATTTCAGCAATATTTTTTAATAAGATTAATAGAGTTTGAAACTGTTTGCATAATTTTATGTGTGTGTATATATATATATATATATATATATATATATATATATATATATATATATATAAATTAATCAATCAACAAGAACGAAACAACGGTTACAGCGACATCCATTTTAACAGACATTTTAATGATGAAAGTTTTCTCGGGAATCGAAACTCACTCAACCTGAACCTTCAGTTTTACGTAGGTCCGAATCTCAACAAACCGTATCTATACACATATACATACATATTAATATAAATATGTATATATAAATATATATATATGTGTGTGTGTGTATATATTATATATACAGTTATAAGATATTTGCTAAAAAATTACAATCATAATCAGTTTTATAAAATAATCATATTGCTTAAAATTTCAACATAAGAACAACTTATATTTAACATAAGAACATAATTTAAAATATAAGAATATAATTTAAAATTTCAACATAAGAACAATTTTTAATTTTAAACAAAATCATTATTAAGTAAAGAATGAAAATACAAACAGTTTAATACATAAAAAATAACCTGTTCGGTTCTGAAAATTATGAACGTTTATATCATATAAATTATATTTTCGAAAGAAATAATGTACTTATTTTATAATTATAACCCTATTAACATTCTGTAAATATGTTCTTTAAAACATGTATGCAGTGTATGGTGCACATGTCCAAAAAACGCTTGAATTAAATTTTACACACATTTTTAACAGTTTTTGGAAATATTTTTCAGAAAATCTTTAAATTTAACACTGATGGACACAATTCAAGTAAAAATTTAATACTTTTTTAAATTATATATGATCATAAATTATAACAGATTAATTTATACTAAAACTAAATTACGATTAAATGTTTCAACAACTATCTTAAAATCAGACCAATTCAGTTTCCAATCAACATAATCAGTGTAACTTTTCTAGTGTACAAAATGAAAATCAAACCAATTCTACATTAAAGTACAATTGTCTTAAAATACTGAAAACTTATACAAACATTTAAAAAATTTTAAAATTACAATTTATAAAATTTTATTTTTATAAAAATAAAGATTTCACGATGTCTCTAAATTCATTTACATAAATGACTTTTCCCTTACTCTACAAACAGCAAGAAAGTGTCATCAAAAATTTTCAATTGTTAATTATAAATCATTTTTTTAATTTTAGCTTACACGTATTTAAATGACGAGGCAATCATCCTCAGACCACAAAAGTGTAGAAAAAGTCAATTGCTTTTTTAATATTATCAGAATCAAAAGCGATACCAAACATTACTTTATATAAAAGCAATCGCCGTAGCACAAGTCCTTACCAAAACTAATTTTCACTTAGATTAAATTAAAATTTATCTAAAAATTAACCTACAACGATTTTTTAATATTTCATTATTAACAACCGTTTGTTAAAATACATTTGATGTATATTTATATAATTGCATTTCCGTATTTTTTATATTTAATTAAAGTAACCTTTCAATTAAAGACACACCATTATTTAACAATTTCCAATTATTAATGTTCTATTTAACGTTTTATTCATAAACGTATCAGTCAACCCAAGTTAAGCATTTATTCGTTTTAATTTATAAACATTGATTAAATACGCTACTGGTCTCGTTTTTAATTTCAGTTCGTTGCTTTCAATGTCGATTCAATAAAACGTATTGCTTTTGGCATTGAATTACGGTCATCTACTGTATCAAAAGATTGACAAGTATTTTAATAGAAGTTTCATTAATGGAGTTAATTCAAGTGTCGTCTACGATGAAGACACTGTCGAATGAAATGAAATTAATTGTCTGTATAGAACGAATTTTAAGATGAAAATTGATATAATTTTCATGGACGAAGTATAAGGTATTAGTGATAATGTAGATGTAACAGAATATGTTTTTAACATAAAATCGAAGATAAATTATGTTATGATGAATAAATGTTTTGTCATTCTTAAGTATAAATTTATTATTAAATACTTTGATTATGATGTTTAAGGAATGTTTAATTTTATATTTTAATATTGAAAATTCAACTGTATGTTTAAGTATTTTATAGTAAAAATGTTTATTATATATATATATATATATATATATATATATATATATATATATGTATATATATATATACATTATTTTCAATATTACCAAAAAAAATTGTATAAATATATATATATATATATATATATATATATATATATATATAAATCTTTCTAATTAAAAATAAAATATAATTTATATTCATTATTATTTTATAATAACCGTTGTCATTAATAATTAATTCTGTCTAGTAAATAATAACTTATTAAAATAAGTATGGTTTGTAGAGTGGTGTAAATGTAATTTTTGCTGTATCATAAAAATTACTATTTCAGATTGAGAATACATATAAAGTTATTATAAGTTTTTTGTTAAAAAAAACATTATTATTACAACACTAAGAAATCAATTAATTAGTGTTCTAATGGTATTAATCCTTTTTGAACATTTGTATGTTCTTCTCTGTATAAAGATATTAAAGACTCTAATATCTACTTAAAGGTAGTAGATGTATCGAAACTAGTATTGAATAACAAACAATCATATGATCGAATAAGATGGAAATCACCTGTGTAAATACACAATTATAATTTTAAATAACTGAAAAAGTCACAAAAATATTCACAGTAGAATTTCTCATAAAGAATATTTAATACTGTATTAAATCAATTGGAAATTAAATGATTAGCTATAACTGGGTTATTATTTGAAACCTTATGACAGTTAAATATGTTATTTTATTGAAAAGAATTTCAATAATTTACAATAAAGTAACATATTCAGTTGTTATATATCAAACATGCACAGTATCAAACAGGGAGAAAAGTAAAACATTCGTGCGTCAAATACATATGTTCGGACTAATAAGAAAAGTCATCCAATTATAGCGCTCTACGGATTAACCACGAATATGACTTTATTAATATTTCACATCTAATTCAAGCTTATCTACTCATTTTTGTATATATATATATGAATTTTAAAATATCGATATTTAAGATCTTATTAATTATAGGGCATTTATACACAGACTGAAGAAAATATTGAAAAAATGTAAATATGTTAAAAATAAATAAAAAGAATTAAAATAATGAAATTTATTAAATCAGGAGACCATTAACCCAAGCTAGTTTAATGCACGTGTACTGGAAAAATAATTGGGATTTAAACATACACAATATTTATAAAATATTAATCATTTAGATTAATGAAAATCATAAGACAAAAAGTAATTCTCTTAAAACATCAAAGAAATTCTTGTTAATTCTACTGGAATCAATTGTTTTTCGTGGATGTTAATGCTGAATTATTAATTACTGAGAGAAGTTGTGTTGAGTCTAGCCCCCTGAACATATTTCATTACAAGGCATTAATTTCGAAAAAAAAACATTACGTCTGGAAGTATTGTGTAAAGCATCAAATTCGATATTGGTATTTGGTAAAAACTTGAAAAATGAGAAAGAGAAAAGACCACTTTTTAAACAGCCTTTACTCGCTTACTTGATAAAATAATTATGAAAGACAAATTAAGGAAATTAAAATAGAAAATGGCAATTAATCATATTTTGTCGATTATGTTTCCTTATTTACGATTTACTTAATTTTCCTTATAACTAATTAAATTATATATTATATCAAAATATTTTTCAACAACACACTCCGAAATGTTACCAAAAACAATGATAACCACTTGAAAGATAGGAGTAGATTTTAAAAAAACAAAAATTATATAAAATTCAATTAAGAAATAAATCTTATTTTGTTTATATTATATAATGAAATAATTTTACAACACCCCCTCTCGAGTTCTCTCTCTCTCTTTCTCTCTCTCTCTCTCTCTCTCTCTCTATATATATATATATATATATAAAGACAGAGGGAGAGAGAAATCGAGAGGGTTGTTGTTAAATTATTATGCACTATTACTTATTATGCACTCTCTCTTTCTCTTCCTATCTCTCTATATAAATATATATATATATATATATATATATATATATATATATATATATATATATACATATAAACATATCCACACACGCATATAAATGTTCATGTATTCATATCTTCACAGTTACTTAAGCCATGTGTATAAACATGATGTCAATATCATAACAGCCCAACCAAAATTAAAATAAAATAATCATCAACATTCCAAATTCTTTCTCTAACAATGTACACACGATAGTATTCTGAACGCGCGTACACATGAAAAGAATAACAATTACGAAGAAAAGACAATTTTAATCTTTAACGCAAACGAACAAAACACCACTTCCGCGCATAAGGGTAGGAAGCACCGTGCAAATCTCTTAACTTGAACACGGGTACAGGACGGAGTCGAAGATCAAAGTTGAGAATACGTAGAGAAAACGACGAACGAACAAATCTAACGCAACGTAATACTTTAGGATGGCGCATGAAGAACAGACGAGCACAGATAAATAAACAAACAGACGTAAATACAGCGTTAAGGGCAACACGACACGTAGTAGTATTAAGGGTCGACGGTTCCGACGATGACGATAATGATAACTGAATGAGTAAAGAAACTGAACACGATAAGTTTTATAATAAATAGAAAATCAAAACATTGTCAAATGAGCTTATCAAATAAATGTAAAAGAACGCAAATATAAATGCCACGTCAAAACTCCAAATACATAAAAAATAGAAGTTTTTATTTCATTATTCAAATTCTTTAAGACACATCTTTCATCTTCAAAACAACTGCTTACTTAAACAAATATTACTTTTTATTAAACAGATAAAATATGCTGTGTTTATCTTGATATTTTGAAAATTATCAATGTTATAATTTGGAAATATTATATAAAATATATTTAGAATATGCATGTAAGATAATTAGGTGAAAACCGTATGAAAATAAGTTAAATTATATAAAATTAACCAATAGCAATATCTTGAAAATATTTTAAATTAAAAAAAATGGAATCGTCGCAATAAAAAAAAATCATTTTTGAAAAATACACACAACTTCCGTTTTTTTGAAATGTTTGATAAAATTCGGCTATGCAGATACTTTAGTTTTTAAGGTTAAATCGGCCAAAAGTAATTAAGTTCTCAGAAATCATTCAAAAATAATAATGTCCTAATTCATACATAAATTATTCCAAGTATGTATGAATATTTTCAGCTATCTTGCTGTTTTAATGTTGGAGTTATGAATAAAAGACAGACATTATTATTTAGATAATAATAATTGTAGTTAATGACACATTTATTTACCGGCTGTCTCTAAAAATAAAGTTGATAATAAAATAACGGTCATTTATATTATAATAATAAATTAATGACACGTTGCATTAATTTCAGTTTTATTATTAAATAATATTATTAGGACTGCAGCTATATCAGTCACTAATTTTGTTATTCAAGATTTTAAAAATTAAAAACTATCTCACAAAGTTACAAAGTCTCATAATTATAATCTTTTTCTGAATGATTTCATTAAAAAAATCCAAAATTCGGAAATAATATGCTAATTTTAATTTAAATATATCTACTATACAATGGATTATTAATAACTATATTTACAAATTTTTAAATTAGACCGGTTTTGCATTTTTTTTATCACATTGAGCATCATTAGATTCGTAAAATGTGACTTAAATGTAGAAACACCCTAGAAATATATATATATATATATATATATATATATATATATATATATATATAAAACTGCTGACAAATTGTTTCTGTCTATTAAACTATATTTTATGGCGCCATAAATTACTCTTAAATCAATTTCACAGAAGTGTTTGATATGCGACAAAATATAGATGCACTACGGGAAACTACGTTATCAGTAAGTCCGCTCATAAACTCCATATTAATTAAATGTACGGACCAATTTGTTTGTAGAAGTGAGACATAATCTCTGATACTACAAACAATTTGTGTGAAAACTTTTTTAAAACTGTTTTACACGAGCTTTCGAGGTGTCAAAAAATGCAGCTTCAGAAACCAAAACACACTTGTTAGTTCGTTTTATATGTATTTATTGTAACCGTTTAGATTGAAAAAAATATTTATATCTATTAAAAGCACATGTTGTGGTGTTACAAATGCTCATAAGAAACCATTTTTTTCAACCATTTGAACCATTTTTATAGAAGAAAAAATAACACATTTGAACATTTTTTAAAAATAAAATGCGTTGAAAATAATTAAAAAAAAATCTGATTTTTATTTACCTGCCACGAATATTATTCTTTATAATTATAATCTGGATCTCAACCAAAATTCACTTTCTCAACTGATTATTATCGCAACACTGCAAAAATTCCTTATCAAAATATTTAATAATTGATCATTGTCCATTTTAATTACTTGAAAGAAATATGGACAATAAGAAACAGTAAACTATTTTGATAAAGATTTTTTTATAATACTTAGAATACTAAATTCAGTTATTTGAGAAACTATTTTCTTAATGAATTACTATTATCAAGTATTAAGAAAATAACCATTAAAATAAAATGACTAACTAAAACTCTATTTATTGAAATAAACAGGAAATAGAGTAGATTATTTGGATTCTAAATGTTCATAAGTTAATTGCTTTAATATAACGAGAACTGATTTAATTTTAATTAAATATAAAAATTGCGTTGATTATCACTGAATTCATTAACTAGATAGAAAATTACCAAGACATAAAATCTGCATTCCGTAATTTTATTATGACATCAACATTTTACAAGACTAGATCGTTAATCCAATTTTGTGATTTCAAATGGTATGTAGTTATAACAGTACGAACGTATTAAAAACATTTAAGAACCATCTAATATTAGGAAAATAAAAATTAAAATAAATCTAATATTTCATTATGAAAACGTTTAGAAAACAACTGGTTCCAGTTTTGTTGGCTATAGATAGATAGATAGGCTTAGATTATAAAATCATATTTTTAAAAAGAAATAAAAAGAAATTATTAATATAAAATTATGTACTATTACTAGTATTATTAAAAATTGAGTAGCATCTTAACTTACATACAAGCACATTTTGTAAAGAACGAGTTTTAATGTCAGTATAAGAGATGATTACAGCACAAATTATCTATGGTTTTAAAATTGGCCTCAACGTCCGTAGTGTTATGCTAAGTAGTAGTAGTGCGCGGAGTAGTACCATTTTTGAATTGAAATTATAAAATGCATCTTCAACCAATTTTTTTTTATAAACATGGGTACATATTTTTATTTATTCATCTGTCATATAAATAAATAAATTTATAATTTTTTTCACCCTATTTATAAAAAAAATGATATTAACCCGAAATATGAAAAAAATGTGTTAGCTAAGTCAATGCATAAAAAACAACGTTGTGAATGCTGTAATACTTGAGCTCTGCGAGTAGCGCTTTTGTTTGAGAACCATCTTTAATCATCTCTCACGCACATTTAAACCTTTTCAAAAATTTTACTACACTTCTGTACTTGTAAGATGATGAAATTACCACTGAAGTGGTTATAAACCGATTCAAATGAACAATGAGTAAGTGTTATACATTTTGATAAAAAAATATTTGATGTGCGAAGATTGATTCATTTATGAAGTGAATTTATCCACTATATGAACACATTTAAACACTGTACAAAAATTATACATCATGTTTCCGAATAACTAATTTTAAAATGAGTTGCTATTTTTTTTATCAAATTCATCAAATAATATTAAAAATAGAAAAATAAGTGTAACCTCGTTAGAAACAAATTGCAATTTTTAAAAATATAAATCTATTATTTATTTCTTAGCAAGTAGGCTATGAGCGTATTTTTGAAAATTATATATATATATATATATATTCTCTTTAAAAAAATAAACGTTTTTAATTTTTGAATAATTAAATTGTATTAAAACTAGGAGAACGAATACTATATCACTTAAAGTAAGACAAAAGTAATGTAAATTAATAATAAATAATTTGCAAAATGATAGATTTCGCATTCATTCATTACTTTTG
Source organism: Acanthacorydalis orientalis (assembly GCA_034766995.1). Taxonomy (NCBI): domain Eukaryota; kingdom Metazoa; phylum Arthropoda; class Insecta; order Megaloptera; family Corydalidae; genus Acanthacorydalis; species Acanthacorydalis orientalis. Next base: position 16,661,436 of record CM068318.1, on the reverse strand, counting down.
AAAGTGATATATATATATTTGTAATTGTAAAAACAACAAGCTGTACAAGTTTTTAAATAATTCTTAAAATTTAATAGAGAATTTGAGGAATATAAATTTATTTTAAGATGGAAGAAAGTGTTATTTTAAAAAATAACAATTATAGTACTGCTTGAAACAATATACACAACAATTTTTGTAAAAAAATCATGAACATTCATAAGAAAATTTTTAAATATGATAAATTTAATTGCAATAATTTTTTCATCTGTTTTCAAAACTGAGTTTTACAAATAAGATTTTTACTCATCTTATAAATCATAAAAAAATTTTGATAAACAAATTTTTAGTATAGGATAAATAATTATTTTTTATAATTATCAATCAAAAATTATTAATAATAAATGGTAGAACATTTTTGATCATATAAAGTTGATTTATTGAGAATGAGTAAAATTTATTTGTGAAATAATTTAATTGCAAAATAATTTTGAATGAAACATTTTTAGGTATAAATCTAATAAATTGATAACTAAATATTTAATTTAATATTATTTTACTATTAATTAATTTTACTATTATTATTATTAAACATAATTTTACTATTAATTTAAGTATTTAAAGTTATAACGTTATTAGTTTTAAAAGTTAAAAAAATGTTATTCATTTAAGAAATTTTAAATTTTTCCAAAGAAAAAGTAAATAAATACTTGTTTTTTAATAATTACTCTAATTTTAAAAGGAATTAAAGAATTTAAAAATTAAATAGAGCACAAAATTAAAATTAAAATAGAATAGAGCAATAACCTGTATCAATGTACGTTTCTAGTAAACCAGACATAATTTTTTATATTTAGAAAGTAAAAAAATGTTTTTTATAAAATTGATAATATCCTACTGAATATTACAAAAGGATTATTGTTTCAAAAAACATGATATTTAATTTTTAAAAGTAATAAACCTTTTTTTAATAACAGCATACAAAAATATTTACTTTTTATAAAAGTTGTATTTTTTAATATTAAAAAACCATAACTGTGTGAAAATTCCAGAGACATTCTCTAATTATATTAGAAAAATAAAAGTAAAAGGCGTTTTTGTTTAAAATAAAATGAAATTTACTTTTAAATAATATGACTTGCTAATTAATATGGTTTAAACATATCTTTTAATAATATTTTGCAAATAAATGTTCATTTATTACAAAAAAAACGCTAGTTTTAATTTTCAAACGTCTGCTTGTGTTCAAAATAAAAAAATACATGATATTAGTTCAATAATAATCTACTTTTTATTCGTATAAAATTCTCCATATTAAAATATTATATATCTTTGTTGATATTTTTGTTACTTAATAATAGATAATTAGTAGTAAAAGTGAATTCTAAAGTGATTTAATGGCAGTAATTTCTTTTTCCAAATAAAAGAAGAAATGCTTCATGTAGATGTATAATTAAAGTGAAATAATTGTTCAAAAACAAACATATGAAAAATGTACACACGATTCCTTTTATTAAAAAAAATTGTTTATTTTGTACCACAATAAAAAAAAATTGTGCTCGTATTATTCTCGTTCCTTTCGACGTTATGACGGAACTAATCAAAAACGATTCGTGCCACAAACCAGTATTCTTGTTGTATTGCGACTGCTGTTTGGATGGATCAAGATGGTTGAACAAAGAGGAGAAACGGAGCTCAAAGATATGGGCGGTAGGTCGTGGCGTGCCCATTGGCACTGTTTGTGTTTTGTTTTGTTCTGTACTGTCGATCGTTGGGGGTGGCATTTCGAAATGGTTGGAAAACGCGTGTCTCTGTGGCGATACCGATGAGATATGGGGTCTCTTCTTCGTGTGATCAGTAGGGCACGGTACTACACCTCTCAACTGACGCGTAAATTGTCTTTTGTGAAAGAATTATTGTTTCATGCGAGTGTTCTTGCTTTTAATGGATTTAGGAAAGTATTATGATAACTACACGTTCCATTTATATTCGCTGGAAATGTTCAATCACAAACACAAACGCATACAATCATTCATATAATATATGTGTATATATACATATAAAAGAAAAAAATAATTTCTTTTTTACTCTTGACATTTTTTAATGAGATTCAATTATTTGCTAATTATTTTTATTTTATTCTCAATGACTTTTTACAGTACAATTATACTTTTATAATTAAATTTACAAATGTTTGATTTTTATTCCATTTAATAGATTGCAGGTGATCTTGCTAATAATTATCATTCGATACAAAATATTTATCATACTATAAACATTCGTATATCATTTATGACTACTTTATCCAAAATAATACTAGTAGAGAAGCATGATTAATATTCGATATAAATGGAAAGTACAAGGACATTTTGAAAAGTTTATGATCAGACATATGGATGTCGGAAATATATCTAAAAAAATATTTTTTTACTGCGTTGTATACCCTCACCGGTCTTATAATTAGTTGTAAAATAAAAATTCGATCGGTTTAATAGTTTGTTGTAAACAGATTTTCAAATAAAGTCATCTCAGTATAAAATATAAAAAAAATAAAATGTCAGCTATAACTTGCAAGAAACTTATTTTGCATTATATAGACTAGAAAATGTAATTTTTAAATAGGTTTCAATTTACTGTTATTCATACAAAATATGTAATCTACAAATATTCTGGAAGAAAAAACTTTGAGTTAATTTCTATGGAAATAACGAGCACATATTCGTTTTCTTTACAATTCGATAATCTGTGTTTCTACAATTTTAAATTTTGATAAACTAAATATTAAATAGACTGATTTGTATAAATAGCCGTTAAATGAAACCTAGTCCGATATCATGGACTGTACTTTACTAACAGAATGACCACACTAAGAAGTCTATCGAAAAAAAGTACACAAAAAATTGATCATAGGTAGAAAAATATTACAAAAACAAAAAACTAAAAAACTAAATATATTAACTAATATTTACGAAACGTAATAAATTTGAAAAAAATTATAGAATTGATAAGTCAATGAAAGTATTTTAAGCAGTAATAAACACTATTTTTTTTATATATTAACCTAACCACTTTCTGAATAAAGATTTCTGTCTATTTTTGAAAATTAAGATATATTCTAAAAAAATTAAATATAAGCTAAAAATTAAAAAAAAAATCTTAATACAATATAAATAAATTTCAACTTAAATTATTTTGTGAGCAAAATAGTTCAGTTGTCAACCTGGGATAAAAATAATTTGTTTATTTATAATTTTAAATAAAAGTTTGCCTAACTGAATTATAATATTAATTTATTTTATATTAATAAACTAAATGTGTTTTATTAAAATTTTTGTAGGGAAAATTTTTCTGTTCGTATTTTTTTATACAAATTATTTCATCATTTATTATTATATATTAACTTACCAAAAATATTTCAAATATAAGCACTCACCTGCAACAAAAAAGACAAAATTATTAAAATTAATTCATTGAAATTAAATAGTTTATATTGTTTATAAATAAATGAACAAATTAAATTTTATAATAATAATGTTATTATTTCTGAAGATAAATTCATAAAAGAATGGCTTTCTCCAAAAACCAAACAAACTTATGATTAAAATTTTAAAATAATAATATAACGCATCCCTCTGAGAATAAATCACTGCAAGTAATAATTAAAATTAGAAGAGCATTTTGATTATAGCTTAAGTGTATCACATTATTTGACACGAATTATCTTTGTAAGATTTATGAGGAGTCAAAATTCATTTGAAAGAAAATTGTCATTTAATACAAAATATTATATAATTTAAATAAAAATTGTTCGGGAATTTGGATTGATTTTAACTTAATTATATTTTAAACAAAATTTCAAACTCAAATTATATACTGAATTTTTAAAATAAGATTTAAGCTTCTAAAAATTTTGTATGTTCAAAGATTTTAAAGAAATATAGAGAAAATAATTCGCGAAAAATTACAAAGAATGCAAAAACTGAACAAATGAAAATATGTGAACATTTATAGAAAGTGTAATGTATTTTTTCATTTTCTTTTTAATTTTTAAATTAATTTACAATTCATGATAAAAGATAAATTATCTAAAATAATTTACATAATGTAGAATAAAAACAGAATAGTCCTGTTACTCTTGTTTCTTTTAAATCACGAGTATTTATTTTCAAGTAGGTTTGTTGATAAACATTAGAAATCGGTTTGTTTATTAAGTTTATCAACAATGCTACCTGAAGATTAAGAAGTGAAGTAAGTTGTAGCAGATAAATACGTGAATAAATCAAAAGGACTAAGATCATCAGGATCACTAAGATAATACACCAACATCACAGGTATAAAAACAAACAATTATAACTTAACCCAATCTACATTTATACACAATTTATAGATCATTAATTACTAGACGAACAAAATTTAGATATTTACTTAAATCTATTCATTCTATCAGATTTATTATTTTTTATAGTATCGTAAAATCAAAACAGTACGAAAATATATGAATTATTCGATATATTTCATGAATATTTAATTAGTTAAAAAAATGCAAGATTAATAAATGTTAGTATTGAAAAAAATATTTTATCTTTGTCATAACAAGGGCTCTATTTAATATAAACATTTAAACATTTACAGAATGAAATTTCATATATTTTAATCACTGTATATTTATTATTTAACAAATGAACCAACTGTATTATATATATATATATATATATATATATATTATTTTATCAGCTGTCACAATTATCAAAAACGTTAAGATATAAATTAATGAATGTAAAGTCACTTTTTAACAAATTCTTTATAAGTTACAATATTTAATGAATTTAAACATTGAAACCATTTCAAATGCTCGCACAATGAATATATTCTAATTGATAATATAATTTAAAACTAGAAAAAAAGTCCTATGTAAAACCTAGTCAAAATTAATTTTATTTTTATTACTGAATTAAATAATTAGTAAAAGAATGCAAATTAAAACTAAAACACGTGGAATATCATGATCATAACAGGTTGATTTGTTTATATGAAAATTAAATTCTGATTCGTATTTGTTTTTCATGCTTTATTCTCTAGTACGATTATTATTTATCCATTACATTATATTTATTAAAAAAAATACATAAAATCGATATTAATTATTTAAAACTATATAGTTGATACTTTATATATTTGTCTTAACGTAAAATATTTGCTTTTTTAAGGAAGTTATTATACATTTATTAATTAATAATATTGAAATAATCACTTGGAATACCCATCCATTTTTATTTAAACAGATGTTCAATTCTATTAAAGTTTACATATATATATATATATATATATATATATATATATATATATATATATATACATTGTGTGTATGAGCGCATGTGTTTAAATAAATGTATATACATACGCATACATGTATAAATCATACAGTGTTTTATTTCGAAACGTACAATTCATTTCTAACACGACTACATTCAGAAAACTGTTTTATTGAAATAAAAACATTCCATTTTATTCGTTTCTTTAAAAGACATTCATCTCAATTTTTTACGTTCAAAAGAAAACAACTCATGTGTCTTGTACCGTCAATCTAAGCAACTAGCTGTCTTCTTCATCGCCCGCGAAAAAAAAAGAAAATCAGACACGGCCTGACAACCTAAAAAATCCCCCCCGTTCCTCTTATATATCCACAACCCGAGGGATTGAACACATTCACAACGCCATACCCTAACCAACGAAACTTTCAACACCACTTTACTAACATCACACGGCCATCTTTTTCTTCTTCTTCGGGGCAGAGACGACGTTGCTTCTGCAAGCGTTCCCGTCGTCTTCAAAACACACCACGTCCGCTCAATTTTCTCCTTCAATATCTGAGGGTTTATTTGGAAATCTATTTTATCCCGGTCTTTATCACCCCCATATTTGTTTTACACGGATTTGGCCCTCGGCGAGTAACGGCATATAGAGGGGGTGGAGACGTGTTTTGCCTCACCACCTCACGCTGCAACGATCTATTTTACTTTTTTTTTGTAAAGAAGACAAAGCCATTTACTTGCAAAGATTTTCGAATCGACGATAGCTTTAACTATGTCCGGAATCGCTGTCGATAACTAATGGTTATATTCCGTGCTTAGATTTCGCGTTTCTGTGTTCCTATTTTCGGATATTCAATTTTATTTTATATGTATTTTTTATTCGTATATTGGATTGTTTTCAACATCGGTATATTTAGACACGAAGTCAGAAAGTAGTGCAACGTTTTAAACGACTTTTTTATTAGATGGCTCAATTCTGAGGTTGGAAATCAATGTTTTCTTTACGAAAATTATATGTTGTCGAAGAAAATTGACTATTAAACTTTGATATCAATCGTTCCTTTATTGAAAATTACGTTTATATCCTTTATTCCAAGAACTACTTTAAAATGAATATAGAAAGAAAATTATAAAACAAAATATAGATAAATGTACACTCTTGAATTTTTAAACATATTTTCTATATGTACATTATATATATATATATATATATATATATATATACCGATAACAAAATTGAATACAAGAAGTATATTTTATTCCTTCAAAATTTTAATAAGACAATCACATTATTATGAAATACTAAAAACAAAATCATAAAAAAATAACATGAGTTATAATTATAGTACTCAAAGCTTATTTCCTATGTGAGTCAAATACGTTACACATATATTCAAAGTATAAACATGATTTTTCTTTTTCTGATTATTTCAACAACCTTTGAATCTAATGTTAATAATGATTATTATTTTCAAGTATTCAATTTTAAAAAAGTATTATATATATATATATATATATATATATATATATATATATATATATATAGTGAAACAAAGAAAAACTCTAATTCTAATATTATTTCAGTAGAGAATATGAGAAACATGAAATAAGAAACTAAATCAAAATAAAGTTACTTGTTAAATTGTAATATAACTAAAAACTAAATCCTCTCTTTGATTTATACGTCCACAAGACATGTCTGAAAAAGTAATTCAGTCCAAAAACTATATTTTTTGATTCAGTTTTCAAGACAATTTTCATTTTAAAGGTTCGATTCTTGCTCAAGTCCGCATAAAATATGAATTTTATACCGGTTCGTGGATAGGTTTGGTTCGAGTTCCTGATTCTCAATATATCACATGTCATCTGTGCGAAAGTTATAAAATACTTTTATTGAACATCTCCAAAAGTGTATTGAAAGAGATGGTGTGTGTGTTGAATACTAAAACACACTTCATAAACTACACTAACTCTGTTATATCAACTTAAAAGTTACACACGAACTTCTGGCAATCATAAAAATTATATAAATATATAACTCTCTCTCTGTCTTTCTACATTTATACATACATGTATATATATATATATATATATACATATATATATATATATATATATATATATATATATATATGTATATATATATGTATATATATATATATATATATATATATAGATAGATAGATAGATAGATAGATAGAGCAAAGAGAAAAATAGAAATGTAATTTATTCACCTAAATAACATTTCTTTCAATGACATTCACTTTCGATTATTGTAATACAAATGAAAAATTGAATTAAAATAATATACAATTGATTTTCAGTTATTAACACAAATTTGGAAGAAATGGATATTTTCTAATTAACTAACAACTAGGTTTGTATTTAGTTTATAATATTTAACTGGAGACAAATTATTCTACAAATAATATTTTTTAACACATTTATATTAACATATATTAAGGATACAAAATTAATAAAAGCTAATAAAATTAAATATCTTATTCTCAAGCAACAATAGTTTTTATATTATATTCATTTCAACAATTTTTATACTGAAAAGAATAAGTCGATGATCTAATAACAAATAGAACTAATAATAATGAGAATTTGAAAAAAACAATAGTAAGAAAACTAGAAATTCAAATGACTGAACTACTGACTTGCTAATTGGTTCATAGCATGATAATTTATTTCAATAATCTGCACAGGAAGCCTCATAAACAAACTAATTGCGACAATTTTTACATTAAAAGTAATACAAAGAAATTATCAACAAAAAACAATAGATACTTAATCTTCTTTGAATAATATAGATGAACTGATTCTGAAAAACAGCTTTTCGAGTCGAAATATGTATAATATAAAATAACAAGTTATTTTTTAATGCTTAAAACTTACATTTGAATAAGTTGATTTAATATTTTTATTTTCTCAGAGGGTTCTGCTCCCTACATGCTACCCTCTCTAATCCCCAGAGTCTCCACCTCCACTCGCTTTGCTCGCTCTCATTAAGTGTTAATAATTTTTAAATGAAAAATGAGTGAATGAAATTTATTTTTTGATTTTAAATGAAACCATGAAACTGAAGAGAGACTGCATAGATAATGAGAGGACTAGGAAAATCTTAGAGGTACGGGCCATGAAAGATATTCTAGAGAAGACAGTTGAAGTGATATTGACATGCACGCAGATCAAATGAGGAAAGGAAAGTGAAGAAATGTTCAGAAGAAATGGCCCAACGAAGAAGAGGAAAGGGGAGATCAATAGCTATGCACGAGGAATACATAAAGTAGCTTCGAAGACGACGAGGAAGAACCATGCAGGAGATGAAGAAATTGGCTAGTAGCAGAAATGGATGGAAAAGATGGACCGAGACCGTTAACAGGCTGAGAGACAGGTAAAAAGAACCGAGAACGAAAAAAAGAACCTGAAAAGAAAACTTATTGTAAACTTATTCTAAAACTACTGTGTACACGATAGTCGTAATTGATTTCTGTTCTTCGGTACATTGAAACATAATACCTTAGAGGTACACCTGAAGAGACAAACTTACAACTGGTCATGTCTGAATACTGTTTCGTTGGAATCGACGAATATAAGTATTCGTGAAACACAGGAAATGATCTGGAATGGAAATGGTTAACGTGCGATATGTATAGTGAAGTAAGAGAGAGGCGTTGCAAAGGTGTCTATACGAAGAAAATGTTTTATGGAAATTTTACAATGGAATTATTTTTCATAAATAGAAAGACTATTTGTCTATTTTAAATTAAATTTAATCATATTTATATTTTAAATCTCACCTATAATAGTAAGAAATTACTAAAATTTAAATTTTGAATTTATTAAAAGGAACTATCAAATTATGCAAGTATATATTATTGTGTTCATTTTAGAATATTTTCGCAATATAATGAAATATTTGCAGCGAATTACTACAGAAAAATTGGAGTAATATATATTTATATATATATATATATATATATATATATATATATATATATATATAAATATAATCTCGATGATAATCTCGACAATTCTTGGAAAATAAAATTTTTAGAAAAAGAAAAGTTTTAAATGAAGTTAATAAGAATTCACTGTGCCTTTCAATACAAATTTTTATTTTACAATTTTTTGTTCCATTTTTTGAAAACTGTGGAACAATTTAAACAGCAAACTTTATATATATATATATATATATATTTGTGTGTGTATGTATGTGCTGTGTTTATCTGATTTTATATATTCGTATATACGAGTATATGTAAATATATATTCCTAAAGTTAAATGTTTTTGCAGAACAAAATGTTTTTAATATACGTATCGAATTTAATTATAACAAACATTGAAAATCAATGCAAAATATTGAAAAAAAATCTGTAATTTGTTTGGAATTTGTGGCATTTGAAGTATGCAGTAAAAATGTTTGTGTGTGGTATGCGTTGAGTTAAAATATTTGCCCGTGAATATTTTCAGCCGGAGGCGTTTTTTTCTTTGGAAACACTGTTCAGGATTTCGTTAGATGGATAGACAACACAACGTTGAAACGAAGTAGAGAGTGAATGTTGTATATATTCTACGAAAAAATGTTCGAATCTGTAGACGAAGCTCGTTTGAAATTTATATACTGGTACACCTGATGCTCGAATAAAGCACATAAACAAAGATTGGAAGGGACGCGATGGAATTTTTATGTTATCAAGATAAATTCTATATGGGTAATTTTAGCAATTGATACAGAACAAAATTCGACGATTTATATATACATATGCGTTTATATATTTTTTTCCACAGGCAGCGAAGAAAAATATTCTGTACAAAATATGAAACAATTTTTCTACCATGTTTTGTACACAAACGTGAAATATTGGAATATACATTCTTCATATCGCATTAAAACATATATGTTGAACACGTATATATATATATATATATATATATATATATATATATAATTTAACATCGATTCATTTTTAGATAAAAATTTATGTACTTCATGTTCTTTAATAAAGTCAGATTAAGTTTCGCAACACGCCTATGAAGTTTAAAATATTTTAGCTTTATTGATTATATTTCGTAAAAATAGAAAAAACGGCTTTTCATTTTAAACACTACTATGTAAATTTCAAGGAAAAATTAATGATAAATTTGTTTTTGTACTTTTTTTCTTATAAATTGAATATTGAAATTTATAAAATTTAATAAAAAATTACATATTTCGTGCAATAACAAATATAAAAATTAGGTTTATACCAAATATGATGAATGCTATACAAATATATTTGACATAGTTGTTTTGGGATAGATGAAAATTATTGTGACAATCACAAATATGTGTATTATATGTATTATATGTATATATATATATATATATATATATATATATATTTAAAAATTTATGACTATTTCTATAAACACTTATTTCTATCTGAAAGATGTGTCTACAAAATTCGGGTGCGCAATAAATGAGATTATAAAAAGAGATAAATTGGTAACATTAATTATACAACTGCTTAATCCCTACATGGCAAGATGAGTTACATTAATTTACTTTTCTAGATAATATAGTTATACAAATCAGTCAATGCACTAAATACAAAAAAAAATTTCACCTTACTAACCAATATACTTGAATTTTTACTTCAACATCTAAGATCTCCAATAAGGAAGACATCTTCAAATTTTTAATAACTTAAATTTTAAAACTTATTCTATTAAAATTAAAAGAAAAATTAAAAATTTTTTTTTTACTGACACAATTACAGTATCATATCTATAAGTGTTTTGTAAGTGAATATATATATATATATATATATATATATCATCATCATCTTCAGCCTCTGTTAATCCACTGCTGGACTTTCCATGATTTTCCATTTTGTTCGATTCAGTGCCTCTCTTTTCCATAGATTTCCAAGAAAGTTTTTAATATCCTTATCCCATCTGTTCCCATATATATATATATACATACCTAACTAATTTTAAATCAACAACATTAATAAGAATATTTTTTCAGATTTAATAATTTTCTATTTCATAGAATCAATCAAAATTCAAATTATAAAATAGCTTTAAATCTACAAAACTATATATTTATTAAAATAGTAAATATTTTTTAATGCAAAAAAATGACGATGATTGTTATTGCTTAAAAATAATTTTATTTTATTATAAAATTACCTAATTTTGGTTTATGATCGTTGAACTGTGACGTGAGTATATATAGGATTTAAGAAACATTTTTTAAATATCTCCATTTAGAAGTCCATACTGTATTATAAACAGTAATAATGAACCTAATCCTTCGGCACAAATTATGAATATAATGAAAGTTTCTTTTTCAAGAAAACCATGCAACATTATTTTCTTTCAAACAAGATGCTCGACAAACCACAAATTTTCTTTTTCATGAAAATTTACTCGTAACAGTAATTTATGTTCAAATGACACTTTATTCTTCAAAGACTGCTTAAAAAATCTCCTATTTCGAATATAATCTAGAAACGGTTCTGTTTTCGCCACAAATACATACACAGATATATATATATATATATATATAACGAAATAAAAACGAGCATTCATCTTTTGTAGAATATCATATAGTTGATCAAGTGGCAGGCAAGACGTACAAAAAAAAAATAAAATGTTCCCACTATCACCCGCTTCATATAGCATAACATGTACATATACGTGGTGATACACATAGGGGCACATGCACAGGCTCAACTTGGCAAAATTGTCCTATATTTTTCACATATGACACTCTCAGAGCGTATTATTAGGAAACCGTGCTTTGCAATTTCTTCAAGATTTTTCCAATTTTCTTTTCAAATCGCCGCTTTTCATCGTGTTATATTCCGAGTATTATATATATTTATCTCGTTCGCGTTTTATATATATATGATACGTGTATCTTTGTTTAGATATATAATGTTGAAATATAGTGTATATGCAGCCATCAGTTTAGATTTGTTCTTTTTATTGATGTCATAGACCCTGTTTTATCGAAACAAATTTTCATTCGATTGATTTTATTTTCGGTTATAGGGCAAACTTTAAATTGCATTTAAGAATTGTATAAGAAAAAAATAAGAACGAAATGATTTTCTCCAAAAAATATATTTTGATAAGTCTCTTTTAATAGTTTTATCACTTAGAAATATTATTTTTTGAAAAGTTATCATTTTTCCCTGTACATTTCTTTACTGAAACATTTTTTTATAATCTTAATAATATATATATATACACATACAGAGAGAGAGAGAGAAGGAGAGAGATTTTAATTTAAAACGTTAAACAGCACTGGTTACTAATTCAACATATTCCATATATCTAGTGCTTGCAATAACGAAGTGCAAATATGCGTATAGCATCACATGATCAGTCATTACACTAGGGGTTAAGCATACATGTTCAATGCATTTTCGATATTTTATGTTACAGCTGTTGTATTCAAATGCGATTTGCAGTGGGAAATGTTGTCACATCCTGATAATGGATGTTTTTTATGGTGTTTCCTGCGGAATGCATGTCATTTCGTTTGATGCAGTCATAATGGGATGTACATTTTTATGAGGAAATATAACATGTATCTTGTACACTTTCCGTTTATGATATCTGTTATTGTTCACATTTTTAATTTGTTAAATGTATTCTACACGTATGAGTTCAGTTGATGAAAAAAAATACAATTGTTGAGCATTATCCATCAGCGAAATGTGTTTTTTCTATACATATTTCATTCGAATTGGAAATGTAGACAATAGAAAAATATAAGTACTTAAATGAATAAACTTTCTTTTGCTATCAAATTACTTTATTATCTTTCAGTTAATATGAATAAGTAAAATTTAAATTATTTTGTGATAATTTTATAAACATCAGCTATAAATTAATTACTTAAAACTACTTTAAAAAATAAAATATTCATTTTTGACATTTTAGAATGATTTTGAAAAAATTAATGTTCTCTTTAAAAAAATAAATTTCAAATTTAAATATAATTTCCTTATATACAACACAAATCTTAATAAATATACTATTTAAAATAATGGAATAATCTAAATAAACGATAAGTAAAAAATATCCAGACTGTATTGTACATTAGTTTTTTACTGAATAAATAACGTGTGAAATTGAGTCAATAAATAAAGAGACTAAGTCTGGCATCAAAACAGTTTATTCCAGAAATATGCACATACACTATTTTTCAATGTGATCATCTCCTTTCTCGATCCATTTAATTCAACGACTGGCAGACTTTTTAGTGGTATCAAAGTGATTTTGGAATAAAACTTGTTAAAAATATAAATTCGTTTCATTTATTTATTCGAGCTTGTAATTAAGTATACTTATTTAAATTACTCATAAATGTTAGTACATAAATTTCTTGCTTTTCTTTATTTTTTAACTTTATTATTATTTTAATAATAATTAAGATTTTTATAAAAAGAAACAAAGATACTATATATTACATAACAAAATTTCTAATCACAAAATAATGAAAGGAAATATAAACAGGCTTTATCTTGTGTACAAAAAAAAATATATAAAAAGATTCTGTAGTCGAAATAACTTGTATTTTTAAAATAATTAAAATATAATTTTACATTTTATAATTTAAATCAAATTTTATTTAAATACTATTATATTTACTATTATTTAAAGTTATTCTTTTATTTCCTAAAAAAACTTTCACAATGGAAAAAGATTATGAAAATATAAAACCTTATTTAAAAATATGAAAAACAGTTTCAAATGAGCGAATTGTTTTTAAAATTTGCATTATAATTTCACTCATCTATGGAAAATAATAAACTAATTGTCCCCTACCATGTCACTCATCGATTAGTAAGATAAATTGTATATATTTGTAACATGACATTCATCAGTAAGAGACAATTTAATGACTTTGGATCGTATCACTTATAAACGGACATGTTTTTTGATAAAATAAATATAATAAAAATAATATAAACAACATCCATATTAAGGGATTAAAAGTTAAATAATAATTCAGAGGATAATTATATTTTAAAACTTATTAAGATTGACATAAACACATAATGTTACCTAACCTATTTCGAGCAATGCTCAAAAGGCCTATTATTGTGGTAACATAAGTGTTAAATATACTTACAGTATAATAAAATAAAAATTAACTTTTACTCCAAATTTCTTAAACTAGTTTGAACTAATATATTTCACAGTAATGTAATTTATACTGAATGAAAGTATTTTATTTCAATTTTATAGTTTCTTCATTAAGTTTTATTTTATTTACAAAGAAAAAAGTATCGTTATCAAAATAAATTACCTCTTTACTAGACTATCTTTAAAACTCGCTTCATATTAAATGAAATCGAATATGTTTATCTGAATTACAGTAATCTCGTCGCATTGTAAAATGATATATTATTTTATATAGAAGTAAATATCTCTAGCTCTGTGCTAGCTTATGTATCATGTTTCGATGAGGAGCAACGTCATAGAATACTCTATTTTATCGATTTCAAAAATGATTAAATACGGTTGTATCTGTTTAACATACACAAAATATAAACGCAACACATAAATAAAATTTATTTCTACACAGTGTTATGTAGAGTCTATTTTTCAAAAATATATTATAAGATAGAAAGGACAGTAAATCAACGTATCGCAATGCGCAAAACGCAACACTCGAATGAATGAAAAGCATATAAAATGGAATCAAAATAACTAGTATAGAAAAATCTGCGGTTCTTGAAAAATGAGACAAAGTAAACACGATTGTTACTATATATCTATGTTTGTGTGTGAGACGAAGAAATTACTTCGGAACGAGGATAATATAACAATGAAAGGAGTGTTTTGTCATCGTGTGAAATATAATAGTGTATTTTGCCAATGGCAATAAATTTCTGTTTGTAATGTCGGTGCGAACCAACCAGTGGGTAGGAGGTACACCATGGGCGGTCATATGAACTACTAGTGGTTATGTTACTGATTGCGTTGTCGACGATGGTTTTGTATGGAAGTGCCATGAAATATACACGTGCGTTTAATGTAACGCATTTTGATTACACTCAGATATGAAGGATATCTGTCAATGTGTCAGTTCTTTAAAATGTTGCATTCAGATTTTGAATTCACTGAGTAAGTTTCAATTAATTGAAATCGATACAATATTTTAAATATTTTTTGGATAATCTTGATTGTATACATATTCATTAAATTATGTATATATATATATATATATATATAATGAATCAAAATGTTTGAAGGTAAGGTAATTGAATTGTCCTTATATATGTTTAAATTTTACTCTCATCCGTCTTTATTATTTTCTAATGAACAAACAAGCACAAGCAATTTGACAATGAATATTAGAGCAAAGATAATTCAGTAATACCAGTAGCTTCCTTTTTTATTATATATCATTTGTTCAAAACATTCTTGCATGGATGAAAAGTGTGTAATGTTATAAGTACTTTAATTGAATATGTACACTGAGAGACATCACTTTCAGATGAAATACATTACGGTAAAAGCCTTTTTCACTTTAAGAAATATTTATTATAGAAATTTTCTTTAATAAGAATCAGAGTTCTTCACTATTTGTTTTTATATATCTTTTCCTGTCCTATTATGTTTCTGTCAATAATATATTAAGTTTTAGGAGCAACGAATTAGACAATCTCAAATATTGGCAATTAATCATAGTAATATTCAGATTCACAAAATACTTCTTTTTTCACTCCACAAAGCACAAATAAATTTTCTGATTAAAAATGTTTAATAAATGTTTACTGGTTATTTTAATTGATCCTTATGTGTATTTACATGGAGATTTCAACATCTTCAGTGCGCCAAGATACAGAGAAATCTATTATTCAAGTTACTTAATATGTTGTAACATCCGCTTACTTTTACTCTACATTTATAATCGCTTCTGTAGAATTTGGATGCATAAATTATGTAAAGTTTCGCAATAAATTAATATTCATTTATTGTAGTATAATTTGAAACAAATTTTTAATGTACTGAGCTTCTATAATCAAAAAATATAAGAAATATTTTAAAATTCTAAGAAATATAACAAAACAAATATTGAATAAGGCTTAGTTAAGTGAAATTTCAGACATGAATAAAATAAAATCACTTGCAAAGCACTTTTGCAAACTACCATAAAAAGTAACGGTTCTATTTTTAAATTGTAAGATGAAAATGATTCAATTTTATGTTTTTTTAAAAAATATTCTGTCAAATAGGATATTTTCAATTATCGATAATAACATGATTAGTTAATAAATTTATTTCTGTATTGAAATACTAAAAAATAAATAATATATACATACATATATATATATATATATATATATATATATATATATATGCACGTATGTATTAAGTATGTACATATGAACATTCCTTGTGTTCAACAGAAATGTGCAAGTTGTGTTATGTTCGTCTAATCAAATATTTCATTCATCGTTTTGTTTCACCGCAGAGTACGTATCTGACGAGAAGATTGCGGTACCGTCGAATTTATTTTCAATGTTCAGTACTGTTACCTATTTTACATCAAAGGGAAGTATTTTCAACAAACGATTGATGACAACTTCAGCTTATTTTAAACTTTCTCGATACTCTGTCGAATAAAGTGAATTCGTCTTGCAATGTACGGTTGCTGCAATCTCAATAACGTTTTATAGATCCCGATAGTTGATTGCTTACTTTTGTAACATGGTTTTGTGTTCTAAATTTACATATATACCTCGACATATATATATATTTATATATATATATATATATATATATATTTCGTTTATTCTCTTAAAACATTTTTTATACTAGAACTACAGTTTATAAAATAATGTAGATCTTCCGTAAAAAATAAATGTTATTTCATACAAAGTGTAACTATAATATAACCTAACGAAAATATAAAAGTCCTGATATTCAAATTCATTTATATATATATATATATAGATACATATATATATACATATATATATAATGAACTAATTATTAATATGTTGAAAGTAATTTCTTTTTCTATTATATTATATAATGACTAAATTAAAAACAACGCGTATTCCAAAACAATTTGTATTAGGTTGGTAGACAAATAATGCGGTTTATGACCATATTTATATACATTTTTTCTTTTTTGACTTTGCTAGCTATTATAAGTGGTTCAGAACTGTTAGATGAGTAACACATAACTTTTGTGCGAGCTTTAGAATTGTTGTACGTTGTTCTGATTCAACCAACGCCTTCGGTAGGTCGTTACGAACTGAAGAAGGACGTCTACGACTTTCTTCATCTTCCAGACTCTCATTCCCAGCGCGAAGTATTTGGAACCACTACTGCACTGTACATTCATTAACAGTACCCACACCAAAAGCATCGTTTAGTTTATAAGTAGTTTCTACTGTTTTATCACCCGTTTTGAACTCATTCAAAAAATTGCTCTTATTTACTTCTTTTCTACCTTTAATTAAAAAGTCCAATTTTAAGCAAAATTAATAAAAAAACTAAAGTAGATGTTACCAAAATATAGACCAAAAATGTACTTTAAAATTGTATTAACATGAACACGATAAAATGACACATTGAAAAAATAAGGTTAGTGTTGAAGGCTCATAGTTATATTTATTCGTTTATTTATTTATCTATGTAGTATATCTTTAAATCAGATTATTAACATAGTAATTCCAGTTGAGAAAAAATAATTTGTTATACCAGCAAATGAAAGGTATAGAAAAACCGCTACTTTTATGCTGAAGGAGCAGTCTCATTAAATTACTTCTATTCTTCAGTATCAAACAATCCAAAAACATCTTAATTTAGTGTATTGTAAACTAATGACTTTGAACTATTTGTATTGTAACAAATAAAATTAAACTATATATTACCTGGAATTACAATTACCATACCTTCCAAAACCATATATAAACCGTCGATGCTATGCGATAGACAAGTCATAAGTCATAGTAAGTTACAAATCAGTCAGTAAGTCAGTATCCAAATCACAACGTTAGTTTTAAGTTATAATCTACTGGAATTTACTGTCAATATAACGTAAAATCTAAAAAAAAAACAGATTTATTTCCATTAATTTAAAAAGAAGTCGAATTCTCACACCTTAGTGCAGCACTAAGTCAGTAGTGTAACTCCCACATGCAACAGTTAGAAAACAAAAAGCGAAATTATTTTCCTACCAACCTAATATTAAATCATTCCTTATTTAATCTTTATTTATTGGAATATGTTTCCTTTTTTCTTATTTCTCTCTCTCTCTCTCTCTCTATATATATATATATATATATATATATATATATATATATATATATATATATATATATATATATATATATATATACAAATATATACAAATATATACAAATATATACAAATATATATATATATATATATATATATATATATATATATATATATATATATATATATACACACTCTTAACAATATCCCTTATATCCAATAAATATATATAACTACGTTGAATACGTTATTAAAAATTATCTTTCAATTAAAACGTTCTTTATGTTAGTCTATATTTTTTTTACTTAAAGTAGAAACATCATATTAATGATCTCATTAAAATAATCCAGTGAAGCATAAACAAAAATTCAATTCCTTACTTTGAGACGTCGTTAATAGAGAACATGTATTTACCTTTTCACTGTTCATTTTATTTATTTATTTTTCTTCTTTGTTTTTAATATGAAGTATTTTTTATTGACAGTATACAAACAAAATATATTTTCGATGAGTAGAACAAATTATGGTTTAGATTGACTGAAAATATATGTCGTTTGTGTAAATGTTGGCATTAATTTCTTAGTATTTTCTTTTTTGAATGCATACAATATGATATTTATTCATATTTTTATCGATCTGTATTCTATAGAAGAATACAGTTAAATATATTAAGGTAAATATGAAATCAAATACATATTAATACCTGGGATAAATACTAGATTAACAACTGAGAATTCTAGTCATTCGTTTATATTTATCTAAAGAGCAATTAGTTATAAAGTGTTTGGATATAACTTATTCACATCTGTAACAAGAAAATATCCTCATAGTTATATTTTATGTTAATTTTTTTACAACCATTCACTTTTATAGTGAGAGATTTCGCAAATATACCAAAGTTGGTCTTTTCTAAAAAATATACTCTTCGTTCAATTGGTGGTAAATTCCATTTTTAATACAGATAGGAGATATTAGTCCTACGAATAAAATTGTCCATGTTGCTCTATGCTATTAATATTTTAATTAAACTCTTTATTAATGAAGTTTAAAATCTATTTGTACGTCAAAGAAAGCAATGTATATATTTATATTCTTTCCATATACTTCCTTGTGATTGATTTGAATTCAGCATATATTTATTTAATATTGGTATGACTTTTTCATCATATATATATATATATATATATATATATATATATATATATATATATATATATATATATATATATATATAAACAAGGCGTGAAATTAATCTGTCACTGATATAATAAGTGATATTTAAACAACAAAAATAATCTATCGAAATCTGTTTGCTATAAATAATACCAAGTATTGTTTTAATTTTGGTTATACAGCATATTTAGTGTAAATGTTTCTGATAGTAATGAAATCAGTTTGAATTTAAAAATTGTATTTACTTCTTTATGCATTTAAAATTATATGTAAAGGTAACAAATTTATTTACAGAATAATAAATATGAATTCAGTATAAAGTGATATAAGCATGAACTAATAAAATATACTGTTTCAATATAGAAATATTCAAGAGAGAATATCTCGGAAAGACAACAATCAAAATTGATTACATACAAGAATACGATTATACAGGTGTTACATCCACTTAAGGCTGAAGAGATTCGGCGCGCTCCCATGCTCCCTGTGCCTTTCCCGACCCATCAGACTCATCCCATATTCTTTTCATCTCACCAATGTCGGCTTTCTATTTACGAATAATTCTTACGCACAGGAAAATCACTTCCTGCGACACCGTCGATCGGAACGCCGCGAGTGTTCTGTTGTGGTACTTGTTGTATTCATAGCTCGCTAGATAATATAAGGACAAGGCAGCTGTGTAAGTAGTTAGAGTTCTGTGGTGATTTTCATCAAAGTTTTGATTGAACAAGTTAAATTACACGAAGTTTGACAGGTCGTTGAAATGATGGTGTCTTTTCTTTGTAACTCCATATCTGCTTAATGCTATCTTTGTTCGCGTGTATTTCAAAAACAAACCCTCTTCATCATATTTATAAATTCACTACTTAAGTCTACTTAACACAGGTCGGAGGAGGATTATGCATTAATTAATAAAGGTTATACACTGAAGAACTGAAAGTGACGTTGAGAATTTGTAACGCTATTTCACGCTGACGAGATCAGACAAACATGAATTTTCGAACATTTCTTACAATACATTTTCAACAAGTTTCAATTTTAATTAATTGGATTGATATCTCTTGGGGTATTGTACGAACGTATATAAATTATTTTACGTTCCTCTGCTAAAGTAATTATATTTTGTTGAGTACAACGAACAGAGAGAAAAATTTAATATGGTTCAACAATAAAAAAATAATTATTATTAAAATATAAAGAAGTTAACAGATGTAACAAATGGACAAATTGAAGAAAAAATTGTAAAAACATTTATATTCTGATAAAATGAACGAACGAATGTATCAATATCAAGGAAAAGGATATTAAAATGTAATAAATGTTTTTGACATGAAAATTCTTCGAATACATTTCTTTAAATACATTTTTTTCAGAGTACAATTTTTAATTTTTTTCATTTGAAATTAAATTAAACTCAAATTGAATTTGGAGAAAGGTGTAATAGGGATATTAAATCAAATATTTTTTTTCTGTAATTAAGGTATAAAATTAAGTTTAATTTTCTTTAGTAGTTTAAAAACTTTCTCATAAACATTGATATATTTAAGGAAATTGCAAAAAAGTTTTAAATATCTCAAATGAATTAACAAAGATTATGCAGTGAAAAAATATTAGTATATTTTTCTTAAATCTGTTACACCTCCTTCATCTCACTGGACGAATCCTCTCTTAAATTCAAGTATATAGTGAAATTTAATTAGGTCATCTTAGTTTCAAAAAATGATTTCCAAGATTTATAATTTAAAAAAATTGTCTTTCGAAGAATTTACTTGCAATCGTAAGTCCAAAATTAATTTGAAAGAAATAATTTGCATTCGACGGTATTTATAACAACTGTTCTCTTTTCATGTATATATACATATACATTATATATATATACATATATATATATATATATATATATATATATATATATATATATATATATATATATATATATATATATATATATATATATATATATATATCATACTGGTACGACTCTGACATCTAAAAATTTTATATTTTATAATAAAATACATCTTATATTTTTCAACATTAAAGTAATAAACAACATGCAATGACATGAAATATACTTTCTGCTTCGAAATCCATTTATACATTATGATTAATTAATATAAATAGAGTTAATTCTTTTATTAAGACTACGTTTCCCTAAATTTCTATCTTTTTAAAATATGATAGTTTGAATATATTAGTACCAAAATAAACCTAAACGAATCCAATTTCAGTAAAGAATTACAGCTAAAATTTATATTAGTAATAGCGTAGTAGAAAAATATTACAAAATGAATTAAAATACACCTGGTGTACACATTCATAGTTCTGAAGTTGAAAGCTTTTAATGTAGGTCAAACACTTTATACAAAATTCACAAGTTTTAATAGTTAATATTTTTCAAAAGAACATTTTTAACTATGAAATAAATTTCACTGAATCATTTTTGTTATAAAAATTGGTCAATAAACATTGGAAATTTAGTATTCATAAAATCCTAATACAAACAAAAATTCAGTAAAATCAAACTGTAAAAAACCATTTTTTTGATTACCTTAAATTTCCTATTGTTTATTATATTTTGATTCATGAATATTTCAATAAATTTCCGATACATATTTAACATTAAACTGACATTGTTTTAATTAAAAAAATCAATAAATTATGATGCAAATATTTTTACATATTCTATTTAAATTTTTTTTTATTTTACATTTAAAATAAACTCTTTCCTCATTTGAATCAATACTTTCAATTACATGCTGAAAATGTTAATTGTTTGATTTAAAATAAAAATGTATCTAAATTACTTATATTTCAGTTATACCGCTTTTGATAATTATTTGTTGATTGATTTACAAGGCAACTAACTTTTTACATACATGAATTCTTTCTTGTTTAGTTATTTTTATATTATATTTGATATTTTATCTGTCCAAAAAATAATTTTACATAAATATAGTATTTATTTATGTCTACAAAAAGACATTTCAAAAATTAATGATATTATAAAATTAATAATAAAAATACATTTTCTTAATATATTGAAATTGTTTCAAATTTTGTATCAAAATATAAAAAGATCATATACATATATATATATATATATATATATATATATATATATATATATATGTAGCTATTTTTACGCATGTTTGTATATTTATGAAGAAGTACGAATTTATATTAACAATAGCTATATATTTTTCCATAAATTTCGATTGTAAAGAAAGCGTTTGTACAAATTGAATCATATAATTTCGAAATTATCTCATTTCTTACTTTGAAAATATATTTCTAATAAATGTCACATTACTTCTTCCTATATGCATTGAATATCCGAGAACATGAGATTCGAAGATAGAAATGCTGAGAGAGGTTTTCAACGATTGTAAAACGAGAGTTATGATGGTTCATAAAATCTAAAGAAAAGCTGATACAGATCCATTTTTCTCGATTCATTTTAGTTGCCAAAAAAATTCTACTTAGTATTTTTTCCTCTCATATATATATATATATATATATATATATATATATATATATATATATATATATTTGTATATACACATGTCGACGGGTATTATTATTTTGTATTAATCCATTAAAAACTTCATAACAAAGTTCCGAAATGAAAGTTTTATAAAAAATAAAATTTTATTTAATTTGTTTATGCGAGTTTTTCAAAATATTTTCTGTTGATTTTTCACATAACTAAATAAATCAATATTTTAATTCACAAAATTATAATGTAATTTACAATTCCCAACTAAAAATCATATTTAAATAAAATAATTTGTAGAATATATATTTTTATGAAAATCGAGTATAAAAAAACGTTTATATGTTGAAATACTTAATACAACAAGGTAAGAATTTTTTCATACAAGTTTATTTTGAAAAAAGAGGGCACAGCGTTCTTTACTCTTGATTATTTAAATTTTTGATATAATTAATTAATTTTTAATTATTAAATAAGTAATCAATGTTAACAGATTTAAAATAATATGAAAAAAAATAGAAATAAAAATAATTCGGACTCGAGTTTGTGAATTTATGGCATTGGCTGAAAATTTCTACTCGTTAGCTTTAAATCTCTAATTATTTGTAATATTAAGATGAAATAAAAAAAATAAATCTTTAGTTATCACATAATTTTGGTTAGTTTTATCCGTCTAGTTACAATGGATGTTAGCGTTATGAGAGTAAATATCGATCTGTCGATAAGACACTATATACATGCCCTTAAAACAAAGTGTATCCATTGACGAACATCAATTGTGAACTCAAAACGATTCGTTGAAATCGTAACGGTGATGAGAACACGTATGGTAATCATGTTCTGGGTCACTGTAACAGTACTATACTTTATCATTATAATGTAAGATCTCACACATTTCAATATTCAATCAGAAAGCCCTAAAACGGAACAAATTTTATGTCTTCCTAAACCCTAACGACAATCGCAATGTTGCACCATATAATTTTAACTTATTCCACGCACTAAAGTGTGATGTCAAAGGAGAAAATTTTGAATCTGATGAACTAAATTAAGAATATTATAAAAGATTGATAAAGGAACAAATACCAGTTTTTTCACTGTTAGAATAATAAAAATTTTTGAAAAAACCAACAAAAGTATATGGAAAATGTTAAAAATTTTGATACTAAAAAATAAAAATAGCGTTGAAGCTATATTCTAATCTATTTTTTTTATTTCAGTCTAACAATTTAAGCTATTCAAGATTTATAAGGTCTTTTAGCTATCACTCATAATAAAATATTTTCATTTCGAAGATTAGTACATTATTTTAATAAATTAGAATCATCTGAAATTGTGATTCGATTTTTCTAATAAAACTATGTTTTAAAATGAATTTTGTTTTAAATAAGTTTAACTCTTACTCTACGATAAGTATGTTGGATCCGTGAAACCTATTTGGTATTATTTTCTTAACTACAACGACAGTGTCAACACTGCTTAGGTTAGTAATTCATGTAGTTGTTTGTTATTCTATCGAAACAACTTATCTTTCTCAGTTGTCTACAGTTTCTCTACTAGCTACCACTTAGTTTAAAATTGTTTTGAATCAGCGAATCTGTGAAATGTGAATCCTTATAAAATGGTATAATAATTTAAGATTTTCTTTTTTTTCATTCACTTCCAATCTTATTCTCAATAACATTATTTTATTATTATTATAATCTTAACAGATTAACTCACACAAGTCGACTAAAAATAATTATTTGATCTATAAATCAATATCTATCAAGTATAGAATCGCAATATACACTATTCTTTTTCAAATGATTTTTTCATTCAGTCTATAAATTATACAAACATTTTTCTTACCAAAAATAGTCGATAATTAAATATTAATAATTTTTGATGATTATTTATACGCATTTTGATGGAAATGTATTTTTTTCCGTTTTATAAGTACAGAAAAAATTTAATTCAGGCTTATACTTAAAAAATCATTAGTATTTTCGTTGTAATAAAATAAATAAATATACTGACATGTATATATATATATATATTTATAAATGAATACAATAAATTAGTATTATTACCATAACACTAATTTTTGTATTATTTTAGTATAATTTTATTAAATAGTCATTTTTTTAACTTGAAATTTAATTTAATGAAATTTAATGTATATAATGAAGAAAAAATCAATCAGTTTTTTTAAGAAAGAAAATAATTATTTAATTTAATAGGAATTAATTAATTAGGAATTGTTAATAATAAAAATTAAAAAAAAATATAACTATATATATATATAAATATCAAATGTTTTATTTTCTTTATAATAAAAATTAATTTAAAAAATATATGAAAAGAAAAAACTCCAAATTTCAAGATAGAATATTATTTAAAATTCCATTTAGAGCAGCACTGTATATTTCGTTTCAAATAACGCATACAAATTTTAATATTCCACATTGTTTCGCTGTAATTATTTTAACCCAAACTTGTAATGTAATACATTTTACCTTTATATGTAATTTATCTGTAATTTATGGCGCTGATTACATTAGTTTTCCAATAATAATATTAGAATTCTGTACACAATGATGTACGATTGGTTGCATAGTCGTCGTATAAAGTAGATTTATAACAATAAGCTTATATTAAAATATTTATGTTTGCAAATCGTTTATTAATTTGCTTTACGTGCAGATATTCATAAATATAAATCAGATTTTATAAGCTTACTTAATACAAACACTAAAAACGTATATACTTATACAATATATATGTCGCTAGTGTGTAAATGTGTACATATTTAGAAATGTATAATATTTTAATCGCTATACACAATGTCAAAAAATAGACACACAATATACTTGTACATTGCGTTTGTAAAACCGCAGAATCCACTAGCTAATATTATATTCTCAGTATTATATACCAGTTCTGAGAACCACAATGGCAGTTTACAAAATTAATTACACAAAAATCTATTAAACTTCATTGTTCTATTTATTATGCGTTTTCAAAAATTTCAAAAAATAATAATTATTTCCAAATTATTTTCCTACTTTAAGAGGTATTTTATAGTTAATGTAAGAAAATCCCATTTCAAAATGTATTATGTGTATATTTATTATTATATATATCATGTTTATATTTGTGCCTGGTAGATAATTAAAAATATTTTTTTTTGGTCTTACTTCTTTTTTAAAGATTTATTTTTCTTTTTTAAAGATTTATCAATAATATATCCAATCTATTTTTTTGTAAAATAATGTTCTGTGTGAAATTATTGAACTTTAAAACTAATAACAATAGAATAACATTGGCATATACTTAAACAATGGAATATACTTAAAATTCCCTAACCCGAGCAAATATTTTTAAATATATACATTTTTCTATAAAATTTAATACTAAATAAATAATGAATAAAACTAATATTATATCACAATATAGTCTGACATTGTAAATGAATTCACATTCACGAATAAGCTTTTTACTCACCCTACAAATTACAAAAAAAAAAGTGTTTTCTTTAAAAATGTTCAATAATTGATTATTTATACTTTCTGATAGTTGATGATAAAGATTTTGATGGATATTCCCTTATCCAAAAATCTTTCTAAGATACAAAAAAAAATTTAAAGAAACTGAAACAGATTTTTGACAAAATGATAACTCCACTAGTGAAATGCGAATAAATAACAAAAAAAGATGACCAATAATAAATTATAGACTATTTTAGATTATTATAATTATAGATTATTTAACTATTTGCCAAAAAACTTATAGCTAATTAAATTCCATTAACTGTATATATATATATATATATATATATATATAACATATTTCAAAAATAAACTAACCTTTAGAAAAACCACACTAAGCTGTAACGAGTTTAAGTCTATACGTTATTAAAAATCTTTACTATACAAAATATTTAAAAGGTTTTACATAACACTGAAAGTCAATAATATGGTTTGATAGACTTATTAATTTTTTTTTAAATAAAATTAATAAAAGTATCAAACTGAAATATTTTTAAAATTAATCTAAAAAGAGTATTTATAGGTTGATATTAATATATTCTTAGAAATTAAAAAGGTTTAATAATTTAATTAAATTTACTTAAGAACGAAAAAAATCTGAGTTGATTTAAAAAAAAAACATGTATTAAATTTTAGTCCCCAGATTTCTTTACAGTAAATTAAATACGCTTTCACTTAAGTTAAGGAAAAAACCGTGTCTTTATCTTTTGTATAACAAATTTAATTACATAGTACAAGGCACAAGAAGTTAAAGCAAATATATAAAGGAAAAAAAAACGATTTTAACTTCATTGTTACAATATTGAAATAAAGATCACATTACAAAAATCTCCAGTTAAATTATTTCCACCAACTTAACTACACGATTGCGTTCCATATTGTTACAAGAAAATTGATTAAAGCAGAAATACTAATTGAGTTTTAATATTAATATTTCGAATGGATTTTTTCTTTAAAATAGAGCAGAAAGGAAAGAAAAAAATATTTTCGGAATGTATAGAAAACAAGATGAAGAACATTAATTTTAAATTCATTATTCAAACTCTTCATGTGATTTATTGCCACCTTCACTCGAGACACAGCGCTGCGTTACATTGATTAGATCTCTTCTTCTGTTATTTATGGCCATGTTTTGTTGACGTTTGGCACAGGGCCGCGTTTCACGACAATACGGTTGCGCGAGCCGTTTTCGTGAAAGCTTTCTCAAGCGTACCCATAATTCTACCTAACATTGACATGAAATTCTTATCGGGCGTTTGAAAAATTACAGAAAAAAGAACGACGGTATTCGATCATCTTGCCATTCGCCATTCATTAGTTTATGCACTATTATTATATACGTAGGTATATACCTTTTTTATATGAAACATATTTCAATCTTTCCATAAATCATATTTCATCTTTTTCTTTGAATTATTTTTTATTGATTTATTTGCGGTTAGTTGAAAATGATTCGTGACGTATATGAAACGTATACACTTTTTTAAATTAATTGAAATAAAATTATTAGTATTCAAAAAAATGTTACAGTTGAAACATATGTTACGTTTAATATGTGTTAAAATTCTAATTACATGCAAATTATGAATAAAGCAGAGATATGTATTCACAGCACGTTTTACAAAATGGAATAAATCGTAAACGTTTATGACAATTATATATTTTATTTTTGGTAAGAAGAATTAGAATATAATTCTGTAATCATTGTTATATTATTCAATAAACTTTGTATAAAATAAAGTGCTAACAAAAAAGTTATTATTAAATTTACTATTCAAATTTAAAATTTCTATCAACACAGGCGAAAATAAAAAAATTAATTCTAATTAAAAATTGATTTTAAGATTTAAAAATCTGAAATTTTATAACAAAAATTAAAATTAATATTGGACACTAGAAAAGATTTCTTTTCACAAAATAATTTTACACTCATTCTTAAATTCACAACTTTTTCCAATCAAAAATATTTAAACATTGATTATTGATTATTTTTGATTGTAGCAATGTTGAGGTTTTCTGATTTACAACTGTGGTAATTTTATAATTTACTATTGGGGAAAATTATCTTCCTCGGAGTGCTAAAACATAGATTTTTCTGTACCTTAACGCTCTTCAAATGATGATATCCCCATCAAAATGCACATCAGTGACAAAAAGAACAGTATACAATATTATATATATATATATATATATATATATATATATATATATATGTATCTATATAAAACTAGAAGAAATTAAAAACATTAATTTCTTTCTGTTTTGAACAAATACTTCTATAATACAAAAATCTTTAAAAACTAAATAAGTTAATTATTACATTTAGTATATTTTTTTTATTATTGTTACTGAAATGCATTTTTAACAAATTTTTAGTCTCAAATAATCATTATCTTACTCGAAATGTCGTAGAATATATTAAAAGAACAGAAAATAAGTATACATTAAAAATCAAAGATAAATTAGTCAATGATTCATATTCAGTATTAAAACCATACTTAAATTCATGTGCTCCTTGTACAGTTTTAAAATAATATTTGCAATTCTTTGAAAATGAATCAGGGTGTTGCTTAACCGTACATTTTGTTAATTGTAAATATTGTTAAGTGCAACTATAATCTTTGAAAGAGTATTTTTGTTAAGAATTTTGATGCTTTACAAAACCCTATACAATAATCAGGATAAGTCTTAACATATTTCTAAAATCGTATTTCTTTTTATATTAACAGATTATTCACCTTTTGAAGACCCATTATTGGATAAATTCTTCATCAATTCTTCAAATATTAATAATCCAGTGTTCCTTCTTTTTCAAAAAAATGATAATAAAAGTATCCTATCAGTTAATCAGTATTGTAAAACTTTGTATATTTATAGCCATCAGAAAATATTAGATTAGCAGAAAAATAATTGCTGTTTATGCATCCATTTTTCAACCTTTTTTGATTTTCCTATCTGCTTTAAGTTGTTCAGAACTGTTGTTTGACTAACACCTAACTTTTATCCAAGCTTTCTAATTAAGCGTAGTTCTGATTCAACTAAGGCCTTCGGATGGTTGTTATGAACTAAAGAACACTCGCGACTTTCTTCATTTTCAAAGCTCTCGTCATCAGAATAAAATTTTTGGAACCAACATTGCACCGTACGTTCCTTAACAGTACTCACACAAAAATCATCGTTTAGTTTACAAGCAGTTTCTGCAGCTTTATTGCCCGTTTTTAACTCATACAAAAATTGCTTTTATTTAATTATTTTCAATATTTAATTCAATACCTCAATTTAAAGCAAAATTAATAATAAAATCAAAGTTAATATTATCAAAATACAGCCCGAATAAAGCACTTTAAAATAATATTAACATGAAAAAAATTTAAAAAAAGGTTAGTGTTCAGAAAACAAAAACCGTAATTATAATACTACCAACCTAATAATTTCTGTTCCTTATCAATGTTTTTTTCCTTCTAACAATATATGAGTATAAACCATACTTTAAAGTCTAATTAAATAAATACATTTTTATTGCGAATATCCGTGTGTAAATATTTGAGTTTATATATTAGTAACTGATACGAAATAATTCCTACATAATACTACTAAATAAATTTTTTTAAATTTAAAATCTGACTAAGTTGGCCAAAAAAATTAAATTATTTCTAACTGAAAATAAAAATTTAATAAAATTCATATTGAAATTGTAATTTAAATCTAAAAATATATATATTTTCATAAAAGTATATATAAGTGGGTAAATATCTGTGCGTAGGAGTACTTAATTAAATTTTTAAAAAATAAAATTAAAAGTAACTTTAGATTCACAATTATTCTATATAAAAGTACTTACGCATTAAATAGGTTTTAATTGAAAAAACATCAAAATAAGTGAATGTAATTAAAAAAACATACAGCAATGTCATAATGAGTTAGTAGAGAGAGAGAAATTAGCATATTAAATTGAGTACATATTTTACAGTTTGATTATTAATTGTTATATCGAAAATGAATTTGTCAAAATTTATATCAACATTATAGACACTATCATAAGAATATTATTGTTGTTAATTTTTTTCTATGGAATGAAATGATTCTACAATTATTTTCAAAAACAATTGTTATAATCTAATCTAAAATAAATACTTAATAGAATTTCTAACGTGCAAGAATGTGTTATTTAGTTTTGAAATAAATTTTCACAATAGAAAATAAAAAATGAAATAAATTTCAAAATATTTCATCTTTTTCATTATAAAGCGTATTTGATTTTTAGCTGAAAAATTAAATTCAATATTCAAATTTAATACCAGTCTTATTAATTAATCTTATATACATTCCTTTCATAGATTTATTCTAATATTTTGATTCAGATTATATATATAAATATATATATATATATATATATATATATATATATATATATAGCTTTTAAAAATTAATGTCACTTATTTTCAATTAATTCTTTCCAGTTATAACGAATCACGATTATTTAATTATCAACTTGTTCAACTTGTTACAAAATTAGAGAACTTGAGTGAGCCCACCTTTGAGACAAGATTAAATTCAAAATTCTGCTAATTATTGCCTTACATTGATTAATAAAAGCTTTTAGACATGGAACGACACAAAAAGTGTGGTATAAATTCTTAGAATTCATTTTGAAGCCTTAATTTTTCGACATACATATTTTATTTCGTTGAACGGTAATTGCTTTAATTTAGATTTTCTCCCATATGAATAAAAGTTATTAATATTGAATAATGAATAAATTTTATTTGTATATATATATGTAAAGTGTATATATATATTTGAAATTCTTTTAATTGAAATTTTAAAATGTAAATTGAAATTATTTTTTTATTTAACTTTGCTCACTTTATATAATTTAGATAATATTTTAGATAATTTTATTGATAACTTTTAAAATGACATAATTTAACAATTTTTCATCTGAATATCCAAATTGTATCGCAGACAATTTTATTAATACATGTTTATAAAAATTGTAAATCAATATATTTTAAATTCGTTTCTTTGAGTAAATTTATTTCAATTACTGTTTTTGTCTTTTAGGTAACTAAAAGGTGACACTATTTATTGATTATTAAATGCAAAAAAAAATTTTTTTTTGCTTCTTCTAGTATCAGTATTTTTTTGTATAAATTTTTAATTTTTATACAAAGTTGGTTGGTTATTGAGATTTTAGGGTACTTTAACAGCTAATGTCATTAGGGCCCAGGTATTGTAAAGTAATACCATTAGTTATATTCTTGAGTTAAGAAAAGTACGTATGGATATTGTTCTGTACAATACTTGAATTTAAAGATAAAAACTTCAGTGGTTATTCTTTCATTTTGATATTTTTTATTTAATTTTTTTGTCTCTATTTATAATATTCTTATTTTTTCCAAACGAAAGTATTATGTAAAGTATGCTTATAAAAAAAAACTCGTGTCAAATAAAAATTACAAATTGTAGTGATCAAGTTGAAAAGTATCTCTTACTACAAACAAATTTCGAATTCATCATAAAGAATAAATAGCATGTTAATTTAAAAACTATTTAATTAAATATATATTTTATTTCATTTCCATTAGCTTCAACGAAAAAATAAAATCTGTCGGTTATGTATAATAAAATGCAATGTAAATTTATTGATACAAGTAATTAGTTGATATTGAAATTACTAGAATTGTTCATTTTATTTAATTAAGGAAATATATATATATATATATATATATATATACTGTATATATATATATATATATATATATATATATATATACAGTATAGGTAATTATATAAATGCATATACACATATATAAATTTTGTACAAAAATAAATAAATCATAAAATAGAAAATTATTAATTTTGCTCCATTGTGTTCACACAGCAATTCACTTAACAAAATTAAAATCAATAATAGGCAGACTCTGTATGTATGTATATATATACACACATACATATATATATATATACATATATATATATATATATATATATAAATATTCACACTCATATTTATTAACATACATGCAAGTATAAATATATAAATAACTGAATATTAAAAAGTTTTCCCATAAAAGCACGAGTTTGACAAACTAATATAAAATTATTTTCTTAACATATGTAAAACATTTCTCATATACTATTTTTTTAGATGTGTACTTTTTATCTGTTGAAATTCGTATTACTTCAATATAATGACTTTCTTAATCACCTCTTTAATTAATATTTATTTATTTAATATTTAATTGGAGTAATTATTTAATAATGACTTTTTCTTTATTAATTTTTATATTTTATTAAAAATATTTTTATTATAAATTTATATTAAATAAAAACATGGTTTCATCTTTTGTATTTTCTAAATTATATCAGTACAGTGAAAAATTAGTAGTTGATGTTAATTAATGATTAATGAAAATAGTTCGATTTTTATAACTATTGTGTAGAAGTGCCTGTAAATAATTGAACTCTTAACTTATTAAACTGTAATTCTTCATGTCTATTGAACAGTTAAGTAGTAATATATTTAATTTTATGTAAAAGACTTAATATTCATCTACCTAGTCGTGCCTTTAATTTATTATGTCTGATTTTTGTAGTGAAAATAAAATATTTTTTCTAAGTAGAAAAACTTTTAAATAAAAAAATATGGTTATTGTTTTGATCCAATACAAATTATTCATGAAAATTGAGCGTTGAAATATATTTACTTTGTATATTTGATACAAAAGTTCTATGAATTATAATTATGTAACAAACAAATACTTTTCTTTCTTAATTAAATGGCTATAAAAAAGTACTTCATTTAATTTTAACTGCAATTTATACACTAAAATATTAATAACCCAAGTTTATTATATATCACATTGTAATTATATATCACAGTGCTTCAAAGTTGTACATTTTTTCAGATCTTGGAATAAATTGGAATATGATAAATTTGAATATACATTTCTTTTCATGAATCAATTACTGAATTTATCAAATTCAAAAATAATGAATTTTTATAACAGTATTCCTTATCAAAAATAAATTAAAAAAAGATGAGAAATATATTTCAGAAAATTTAATAACCAGTTTTAAATTGATTATATATATATATATATATATATATATATATATATATATATTATTCATTATTAAAGTCTCGACATATTTTTCTGTGATCATTAAGAGCTGTTGAAATGAAATTTCCCTACGATATTTGAAATATCTACTATAGAACTTGCCGTCTCTACATCTCTTATTGGATTAGAATATACTAAAAAGACATATTAAAAAAAGTAGAAATTTATAATTAAAATCAGTTTTTTTTTGTCTTTCGACTGCTTATATAAATATTTGATATTTACTAGTGAACTTATTTGAATGTTTAGCGAAAGTACTTTAATGTAAATACACAAAAAAAAATATTTTTTGGCATTAAAATATTTAAGTTAAATTTAGATCGTAAGAAAAAAAATTGTTGAAGAAAACGGTTGTAATAACCATTTTTTTATAATATTCAGAACAATTATATATTTCGAACACTAAAATTTGTAATGAAAATTATGAACGTTATGTAGGCATAAACAGATCGTATGAAGTAGAAATTATGTATTATTTGCAGCTTAGTTCAAAAGTTATAAAAAAATATTCCACCCAGTCCATTTATAATTTTTTTAATATTTATGAAGTAAAAAATTACCAGTTTTGATATTTATTTGAATATCAGGCAACTTAAATGATTTTTATAAGTGTTTATTTACCTATGATACTCAAAATAGTACACATTTTTATTTTAACTGTTTTTAATTGGATATTTCATGTTTTAAACAACTCTGAATGGTTTAATGTGTAATTTTGATTATGAATTTATTTATGGACACAATTAGAGTTACCGATAATTAAATACAATTTATTTACGTTGTGTAATTAAAATTTAATTAAACAACTTAATTAAAATTTCATTTATTTTCAATTCAATTTTAATGTATTCTAGTTCATTATTGAATATCATACTAATAATTCGAAAACGGGCAATTGTTAACAATATATTAATTTTTATTTATATATACATATCAAGTAAAAATTATTAAAGTAACAATAAATGATTAATTTCCAAATTAGC
Source organism: Acanthacorydalis orientalis (assembly GCA_034766995.1). Classification (NCBI taxonomy): domain Eukaryota; kingdom Metazoa; phylum Arthropoda; class Insecta; order Megaloptera; family Corydalidae; genus Acanthacorydalis; species Acanthacorydalis orientalis. The sequence continues at coordinate 16,626,563 of CM068318.1, read as the reverse complement.
AAAAGGAAATATTAAAATTTAGGTTTTATCAAATATTTTTTTATATAACCTCAAAGAATTCAAGAATATAATTTATAGAAAACCCCGTACTTGATCAGACATTTAAAATAAATCTACCCAAAAATATCTAAATTTAGCTATGTTTTTCGTTCAAACTAGGTCTTGCCTAGCTGCTATATTTACATTCGGTGTAAATAAATACGCGAAATATCCATACGTGCAACTAAACTTTGTGGTTGCATGACAATCCGTCATCAAATTTTAGTCATTTTATAAAACCTGCACACATAATAATGCTATTATGAGACAAAAGTGACAAAAGTTTTACATGTTAAGTTACCTTGACGGAATATATAAAATACGCACACGTATCATATATGGCCTCAAAGTCACGTAACAATTACTGCTGTAAAAATAAATTTCGAAATGTAACCCCATTTCTTATTTGACATATATATCAGACTGCCTGATTAGATTCATTTATAATGTGCCGTTTGTATATTTTTGTGCTTAGTTATACGCAAATTTGTTGAAATATTAACTTAATTTACATCTATTTATAATTATAGTAAGGATACTATTTTTTTATAAATAATAATAAAAAGAAGAGAGATATAAAACATATAAACTAGAAACTATAACTGGCATATTTTCCTTGTATAAGAATGTATTATCATACACATTGTTACAATTTGAAATTATGAAAACTCATTATTATATACCCAATGCTTTTTAAACTTTAGGTCATTAAATTTTAATCTCTTGTAGAAGTTTTAGTCCATGTTATAATACCATAAGAGTGTTGTGATCTATCAAATTATTCATTTATTAAGAATAACTATCAAAAAATAACTCAACTATAAAAAATATATTCATTTTCATTTAGTAATCATTAATTAAAGAATGATCTTTTTTAATAATTATTTATAAATTACTAATTATTTATAGTTTTTTTCCATTTTATTAATTTTAATAATTATGCGAAATGATTCACTATGTAATTTGTAAACAAGTGCTTTAAAAATATTTGTATGTATATATATATATATATATATATATATATATATATATATATATATATATATATATATATATATATGTACATATATGTACATATATGTATGTATAATATATATATATATAATAAGGTTTATATTAACACATATCCTCCCGCTGACGAAAATTTTTCATTTCACAGCCAATCATAAATATCAAAATGACGAAAAGTCATCATTTATGTCTTGCAGTAAATTAATGACTAAGAAATTGAAGTATTTTTTTACCAAATACAGATATTTCTATGCAGAAGATATTTTTAGCCTTAGTTGCGTCACTTGGTTGTATTAACGTAAAACAAAAGCGTTTAAAAATTTATTACTCGGTACTGCTTACAGAAGTACTTTAGATAAGCACTATTACAAAGGTTAAGTGCTTGTGAGTACGGATATTTAAAAAATTGTAAGATTATTTTAGTTTATCTATTTTCTTCCTATTTATCTATTTTTCCAAATAATAAAATATAACTAAAATGGAGAACTAAAAACAGTTAGAAGAAATTTGTGCATATAACTTATGAGTGTGGTAATGATTTATGATCTTGTAAAATGTAATTTTGATAGTGACGATAGCGCTGATAGTGATGTTATAGTAAAAAAAAAACGCCCACGTTTAATTCCTCTACAGTGATAATGACTCTGAAAGTGATAATGATTCTGAATATGTCGGTCCTTGGATGATAGCGATGCAAAAAAATAAAAGCGGGATATATATTAAATGTTTGCAAAAGTTCTAGTAGTTTGATGATTTTCAAGTATTAATGAATGAAAATCCATCTTAATACAAACAGAACTCATGGAACAACTGACGGTCGATCGAATAATAATTTTGAGATGGTTGCATGAGACGGGAGAAATTTAGAATCTCGGAAAATGGGTGTATTGAATTCAGATGTCGAAGAGGAATGATTTTTTCTTCCCTGAGACCAAGCACCTTATAGAGTGAGGGTTCAGTCCAAAGATGCTCTTTCTTGAGTATGTATACGACTAAGACAGTTTTTAAGGGAATAACAACAGTTTTGTTATTAAAATAATATTTTATTTGCACATACTCTATGTTGACTGTATTCACACACGCTGATGATGCTTGCTTATACACTGACTGACATCCAAGACATCCCAAACCCACATCCCTTAGCATGCTCTCAGCGTGATGCTTCCAGTTCACAGATGTGCTATCAATCAGTCGACCGGTCAGTAAAATATCCTTAACAATGGGTATCGCATGAACTTGCCGAAATCATCATTGCTTTATCAGTTAGAACGTTAGAAGTATTTTTTGTAAGAACTTATTACTAGCGACAAAAGTGGATTAAGTACGACGATTCTGAACGCGTGCATAGACCCTAACTAGCCATCAATATCAACAGAAAAACCGAACATCTATGCAAAAAAAACATTTTTGCTTCTGATGGAAAAAAACGGTGTTATTTTTAAGAGCTGCTCTAATCAACTGGGTGAATCGGTTACTGACGAGAGCTAGGGTCGTAAATTGAATCATTTGACTAACAAAATAGTACAGAAAAGATCATTTACTGGACAAACGATTATTATGTACACGATAACGCTACACCACATGCTGCTCTTTCTATTCAGCAAACAATATTTAATTGGAACCTGGAAGTTCTGACGCATAAGACGAATTCACTCGACTTGGAGCCTTTTTGAATTGTACTTTATGTATCTTAAAAATAAAACGAAAAAGACAAACATTTGTACACATCTAATATGTCAGTAAGCATAATTCAATATTTTCATGAAAATTTATATAAAAAACTTTATTTTTAGTAAAGTTTAAGAATTGAATAAACACATATTATATATATTTTCATTTTCGATTAAAATCAATGCTAGAATATATTTAATTTTTATAAATTATGTTTATTTTTATTCATTTTCTACCTATTATATTTATATACTTGTAAATACATTTAAATAAAAATATATCTACTAAAAAAAAAAGATTTTTAAAATATTTACATAAAATAGATACAATTACACACATACATATAAAAAGATTTATATTTGTGTATAAATTACACATATATACAAACTAATACATAGGTAAAATGTAAATTTAATAAAACACGTCCTTTATGACATTTAATATCAGTATTAAAGATATTACATCTCGTATACCGATGTGTATCCGTATTTTCATCTTTTACCACAGAACATTTCCATTTTCTATCCCTTGATGAAAATATGACGTCTATATGGAAAAAATATCATAAAAACATGTTTATTAAAATCGTTGATCACTGGTACTGAATTGTTATACAATGAATGTATATTAAATCCGGATAAAGTAAATGAGTTAATTCGGAGAGAAACTTTGTTTCAGCAGTAATTCTTAGATTTGCACACAGACAGATATATATATATATATATATATATATATATATATATATATATATATATATATATATATATATATACATGTATATATTTATATACGAAATAAATATCTTATTTCTATAAATTATATGTAATAATTAATAAAAATATAAATGCTTACTATATTTATATTCTTGAACATTTCTAAACAACAGTTTGTATAATTTTTTATATCTTTTGTAATAAATAATTTATTGTTTATATAAAGATTGATATTTATTATATTATTTATTAGTTTATTGTAAAATAATTGTAATAGTTATGATTTATTAAATAAATTAACTCAATGATTATTGTTTAATTAGTGTACTTTTGATTATAACAATAGATTGATAAAAAAAATATATAACAATATATATATATAGAGAGAGAGAGAGGGGATATATATATACATATATATATATATATATATATATATATATATATATATATGTATATATTTATATACGAAATAAATATCTTATTTCTATAAATTATATGTAATAACTAATAAAAATGTAAATTCTTAATACATTTATATCCTTGAATATTTCTAAAGAACAGTTTATAGAATATTTTATGTCTATTGTGATAAATAATTTATTGTTTATATAAATATTGATATTTATTATATTATATAATATTTGATTGTAAAATAATTGTAATAGTTATGATTTATTCAACAAATTAACTCAATACTTATTGTTTAATTAGTGTACTTTTGATTATAACAATAGATTGATAAAAAAATTATATAAAAATATATAGAGAGAAAAGGGGGGAGATCTGGTTCTCATTAAGAAAAAATCAAAAAAATTCCTGATAATTTTCAAACAGTTCCAAATTACGTACACATTTTATAAAATTCATAATATCACAAAATGGTTCAGTTAAGAGAGCTTTTTTTTAAATTTATTATCAACATTCTTAAAATAAATTATTGTTGAAACGAATAAATTTCTAATATAATAAATATAGTTATAGAAGACTAAATAAAAAATATTCTATTTTTTCAATAAATCGCTTTGTCAGTAGAAAATAGTAGCTAAATTAATTTTAAACTTAATTAATATTTATGATTTTGACAGTTGACACAGGCAGGTCTTTGAAGTATAAAATAATTAAAATTCCTTAATTTAATCTAACGTAATTGAATTTTATATATTGAAGAAAATAAAATACATTTTGACCATACAACATTTTACTTCCAGAGAGATAAAACGCAACGGTTACTCAACACAAAAGATTTATGCTGTTTCAAAATAAGATGCTATCAATGTTCATGCAATTCAAAGAGCGTTTACACCCTTTTTGAAGATAAGGATTGTAACCTCTCTTTTACAGAGATTTTTCTTTTATTAGTACTGTATAATCTGTAAAATATTGCAATGTTGATACAAACAAATCTATAATATTAGTTTAGAATAATCCATATTATACTACAATATAGTTGGTCAGTTTTTGGATACATGAAAAAACTTATTATATATCGGGTTACAATATTTAGGGCACGCATGATTTAGCTGAAAAAAGTTTAATAAATCGTATCTTCGTTAGTAATTTACTTGCCAAACATATCCAGAACAATCAGTTTTAAATAAATTAGTGAACAATAATGAAAAATGCATTCTTCTCAGTAACCTAAAAGAAGGATGTGTAATGTTTGATGACTAAAAAATTAAAAACCAATCTGTATCCGAAAAAAATGGTACACTATATCCAGTTTACGCGAAATTGTTTAGTAAGAGCTCTGGCTCAATAAGCTATCAATATGAAAAAGTACTAATTCTAAATTAAAAAAAAATACTTCGACATTAGAAAGATTGACGAGTTGTGTTCCATCATAATAATACCATATAGCATACGTTTTTGATCATTAGAGAGAAGTTGTTGCAGTTTAGATGAAATGTTTTATATCACCTTCCGTATTCACAAGACCTTGTACCTTCAAATTGTTGTTCCAATCACTTCCGAATAGTTTAAACAGAAAAAAATAAATCTCAACTATTAAAAAATTCACAAATTATTTATGTAAGGAAATTTAAAGGCAATGTAGAGATCTACTCATAATATTGGTAATTATGTTATTAAATAAATTTATTTTTAACTACAAAAAAATGTATATTTTCTTAAAAAAAGAACTAATTGTTTATATAATCGTATATATATATATATATATATATATATATATATATATATATATATATATATATAAATCATAGGTCGTTTTTATTACATTTCATCACTTTTAATAATAACAGCTTAATTATTTATTTTAAGATGATAATTGGTCAAATTTATATATATATATATAATTAATCATTTTTTAATAACTTATTTATACACAAATGCAAATCTAACAGACATATTCACGTTCGCACACACACATATGTAGATATATATATATATATATATATATATATATATATATATATATATATACAAACTAAATAATTATTAAAAAAAATATCAACTAATGTCGATAAAACAAATTAAAACAACGATAAAATTTTACAATATTTCGTCACTATTAAATGAACTCAGACGAGAAATAATAAAAATATGAAATCAGCACCAAATGAAAAATTATATTCACATTGCTATAGTTGTAAAAAATTTTTTTTGGAGTAAATAGAAAAATTATTAGATATCAACTATTTTTTGTATTAATTTCATATTTATTTATATTTTATAGCTGAATAATAAACAGTAAAAAAAATATTTTGATTATTACTTTTTAAATATATATATATATATATATATATGTGCGTGTGTGTATGTGTGTGTAAAAAATAAAAAAATACAATTATATATCATCATAATCAACGATATCAAAGTAAGAAATGCATAAATATAAAGAAGAGGACTTTATATCACTTTCTGCATAAAATTTTTATGACATACTATATAAAGTACTGTCTTCATAATTTAATTTAAAAAAGGTAGAATTTTTCATGAGCACACCTTATGAGTTCATGTACCATTTATTTAAAAACACACGCACACCACTTCAGCGAACATATAAACACATACATATATATATATATTCACACGTTTGTGTGTATCTGTGTGTATATGATCTATTTTTATTCGTTTGTGTATGTGTGTGAAAATATATGTACAGTCATAAGTATTATTTACACATTTTTATTGTAATGCTTCTGGTCTGCATGGTTTAAAAATAGGTCAGATATATTTTTTGTCTTTCTGTTTCAACTTGAGAATATGTAAACACGTACCTTCAACAATTTATTGTTGACATTTTGACCAGTCTTGGAAAAAATACGTTCTTAAGTTGCATTTTGTCTTTTCAATTTTTTTCTTAAATATGATTGTTGTTATTTATTACATTTAAGCATTATATATATACACACACACACACATATATATATATATATATATATATATATATATATATATATATATATATATATATATATATATATATATATATATATATACATGAAATATCCTAAAGCATTAAAATGTTCAGAATTATATAAAATACAAATATTTTGGAATTAAAATTTATTATAAAGTATATATACGTCATATTAACGTAAACATATAACATAGGTGAAAGTTGAAATGAATATTGTCTCTATAACCACAGAATTCTTCCAAATACATGAAATATCTTCTCTAGAATTTATCGACTTAGAATCGAGTTCAATACGAGCATTGTTTAATTGTTTAGATACAGTTAATTTGATGAATTCTGTATAAAAAATTTCAAAAAAAGATAAAATAAAATGTTTTCCAATTTCTATTTGTCCTTTTTCTATAGCTGTGACCTATTCACTCACTATCAGCACTATTCCTGTGGTTGCGCTCTCCTAAGTTACTTTGGAGATAATATAATAAGAATTATCTATGATACGAGTATATCTTATAATGAATCAAGAGTAGATGAAAATGTGTATAATTTTAAAAGGATTAAGACCGACAAGAAAATATAATTTTAAAGATAAATGAAATAGAACGAATCTTATGCAACATATCAACATTGAAAAATATTCATATAAGTATATAAAAAAGAGATTTCATTATAAAAAGTCTATTTTATGCTTCCAGAATAAACAATTTTATAAAAATTTATATACATTCATATAAAAATATTTTTTATTACACGTGAACCGAATAAATTTTAATAATAAAAGCGTACATTTCTCGTCACTTTGGCCTGAGGACTGTGACGAGTATCTATCGTGACGAGAAATGTTTACTTTGTCAGCTTATAGTTTCAAGTTTAATTCATTAAGTTTCGTTCTTAGCAATTTCTTATGTTTACATATATTATTTAAAAAACAATAAACAGTTTTTTCCTTTGTTTCTTTCTATTTTCCCGACATTTTTTTCGGGTTATATGTTAGTATATAATGTAAATATACAATATTTAATATGGTGAGGGTGGTTGGTTGGTTAGTTGAGGGTTATTACATTTATATTTAATAGGATATTAAATAAAGTATTATATATAAGAAAATAGTGAATGTTTTAATGAAAAAATTCTTCTCTAGTTAAACAATTATTTATTTGTCATCCTTTATCAATTGTTTGTTAAGAACTATGCAGAAATTAATACAAAATATAATAAATAAATATGGCTGAACATAATAACCATTTATATATTTATTTCTATTCCCACAAAATTACTTTATTAACATTCTACCTCATGTGATTATATAATTCTAAAATAATTAGAGCACAGCATATTTAAAAAAACTACGTTAAATAATAAATTAATATTCGCTATCTAATACATTAACAGTATTCACGATAGTAAACTATATAACAAATATATATATATATATATATATATATATATATATATATATATAATAAGAATTAATATTAATTTACGCACATGTTCTTTTTTGGTTACATTGCTCTTATTACCGAGAATTACATATTTCTGATAGTTATAAAAGTTTGAAAAAATTTTCTACTTTATTTTGAAAATAAGAATTCTTGTATTGAAATATTGATTTAGTTTATAAAATATTTAATTTCTAAATCGTAGTATGTATGTGTTTCGTCCCATTTTTATGATTATATATTATTAAAAAGAAAAATTATACTCAATTATTAATAATACAAAATTATATATACATGTACACATATTGAATTAGTTTCATGGAAAATTAATTATATTTCATTGAAAAATAAATGATATATATATATATATATATATATATATATATATATATGTATATATATATATATATGTATACTAGTAAAATAGTTTTTTTTTAATACATTCTATAACGATGATAACATAAAATATTTCTAAGTAAATTTACTTAGAATTGTAAATCAGACATTTTTTTAAAACGAACTAAAGACTATTTATAACAGATTTCTCAAATCAATTAATTTTTAACGTGTTTACTGATTGAAATAGTTATAATTCATTCCAGGCACGAAATCCTGGAATGAATATCCTATAAGTAGTTATATATATATATATATATATATATATATATAACCATTATGTAAAAATAAGATTCAAAAATTAAAGATATTTTCTAAGAAATCAATTTGGTATGAATTTTTAAGTATCATAAATTGTCATAAGAACACAATGTATGAACGTTGGTGTATACTGAAAAAAATAAAATCATTTTATAAAGAAATCAGTATAATAATCCCAACATTTACATTTGATCCACAGATCTATTATCAAGTTATGGTAATTATCATAAAAATAAGAATACCTTTTTTCAATATTTTGGTTAACTGTGTTACAAGGGATGAACAGTACGAAATCAGGTAGTCACGAAGGCGACACTCACCCTTGATCATTTAAAGTGGCACATGTATTTAAATGCTCCTAATATTATATATATATATATATATATATATATATATATATATATATATATATATATTATATATATAATATATATATATATATATATATATATATATAATAAGAATAAATCCGTTTTAATAATTGTAAATACGCCTACTAATCTCACAATTTAGCCAACCAATCATCCTATCATGTAACAATGCTAAATATTACTAAATTGTGTATTAAATTATATGTGTACATTATTAAAGATAAACAACATTGATTAATTAGAACATTGACTACTTAGTTATGACAGTGTATTGAACATTAACAGAACATTGTATATTTATATTCAATATTTATTTAGTCTGTACATAATAATAAAAAAAACTATTTTTATATTGCTGTATGTTCATTTTTATAAAATCGTTTATTGTGAAAGCATAAAGTAAACTTTTCATAAAAACGTCTACATTTTTATATAGTTACATGAATATTTTTCTATTTTGGTATGTTGAATAAGTTTCGTGCTCTTTTATTTATCTTCAAAATTTTGTGATTTCTCATCTTTCATACGAGAAAAATAAATACTAGTATCTGGCAATGTAAGCAGCCATTCGACATGATCACGCTATTCAATCCACCTATCACAAAATGCTAGAATTTATTTGTAATAAAACATAGATTTAGGTCAGGGGTGGCGAACCGTTATAAGCCTGAGGGTTACATTATAATATCCATTTGCATGGCAATCGACATAGTCACATTTGAATGGATCATAAAAATTTCAACCCTCTATTAAACAATTTATTGATTTTGTAATAAGAAAAATACTGTAAAATTTTTATTTTCAATTTCAATTAAAACGATACTCATTTCAAATTTTAATTGTAAGTAGTAATTGGTTTGATATATTTTTATATATAATAAAAGAAATTTAAACTTTTCTGTTAAATATTATAAAATATATCTATGAATAAATGTTTAATTTCAGTTGTAGTAGGGAATAAACTTCATACAAACATTCATATTTTTAACAAGATTAACATATATAAAAATGAGTTTATATAATAAACTTTAGTCATAAAAAATAATGAAGAAAACAATTTTGTTTCATTTTTGTTTATAAAATTATTTTATACGAAAAATGTATTTCTCTGGAATATTTATTATTACCCGTACAACACAGTTTAAATAAAAACACTCACAGATAATAATATCACTCAATTAGGAATAATAAATTTTATTTTTATAGATTTGCTTATGTTTCTTTGAAGGTTTTATTATACACACACACACATATATATATATATATATATATATATAAATATATATATGATATTTTTTACATATTTAAAAAAAAGATTTATTTTAAACCCTTCATAACCTGTATTATTAATATTTAAACAAAAGTAAAGCGTGACCGTTTTGTAATCAGTTATAAACATTGAAATATTCCAATGTGATTGGTAAAAAAAATTACGCCGCTGTCACTAAATATAAACAGATGTAGGCTTCTTCACACGTTTACGGATTTAAGCGTTTGCATTACTTACGTTCAATAATTTAGGTCACTAATTTCTGAAAAATATTAATTTGTAATTTTTTTTTGTGGTTTTTATTAGTACATTTCTGTATAGTTTCTTATAAAAGAGAACAGTTTAATACATTTATAAGTCAAACTTTAAAAACGTATTAAAAACGAAAATAAGTGAACTGATTTCGATAAATTTATACATTTTGTAATAACAGAAAACGTCAATATAATATTTCTTATATACACAAATATTCTTAAAACTAATGAAAAATAATTTTGTGGCAAATTTTGGTTAACAAAAGTTTTCAACCACTGAATTCACCCTAGCCGTTTGAAGAGGGGAAATCCCCTAAGGAAACCAAAATGGATTTATTAAAGAGTATTTGAATAAGTTACTTGAGTTCTGGAAGCAAGTTCCCTTTAGCGAAGTAACAAATTTTGTAATTGTTGATACTTCTATCAATAAAATAGTATAAAAGAAACCAATCAAAGATTTAAATAAGGAAACTATTTGAGCAAAATTTAACCATACAAGAATATAAAATAGTATAAAGATGTAAGTCAGAGATTAGTATGGGTAATTTTTAAATTGTTAAACGGACAATATACTGTTGTATTTATTTATGTACACTAAAACGGAATCTAAAAGAAAGAGATAAAAAGACAGATTTGCCAAATAATTTCAACATCATATTTCAATAAAATCAAAATCTAAAGTATATAATTTAAATATTAAAAGAATAAATCAGAAATAACGTACCGGTGATTCTGAAACACTATTCCATTGTACTAAATTCAATCCCATAAAATATCTATGGAAACACTTAAAATGGAAAATTAGAGACAATACCCACTCAAACAGATAGTTTAAAATCTAAAGTTATTAATGTATGTATTCAGATAGCACCTGCAGTTAGACCAAAATTATTAAATAAATACTCAGACGACTTGAAAATATTATAAATGATAAAGGACCTCCAATTAAATATAAAATTGTTAATCTTATTATTAGAAAATTTACTTATCTATGGGATTTTTATTCCTTTTTAAGGATTATCATCATAAAATGGACGAAAACTTGTACCTGTTAATTATAATTGTATGTTATTTTGCTTGCGATCCGATTAATGTATTACTCTGATTATTTTCATCTTTCTAGATCATCTGAGTATCTGTTTTCCACGACTAGTTTCGGCCCATTTACAATCTTCAGGTAAATATTAGTCTTTAATATGTATCTGAAGATAGCACATGTGACAAAACTAGTAGTGGAAAAGAGACACCCAAATGATTCAAAAAGATGATCAGAACAACATCTTAATTTAATGTATAAATAAATTCCCATTACTGTGTGGCTTTTTGAGTTGAAGAGAGAGAATTAATATTTTTTTTCATTAATTCCTTACTTTTTTATAAAATTAAGTTTCAATTAAAGTAATTTCTAAAACATTTTAATGTTTTATTGTATGATACATTTATTAACTCTTTAAGTGGGTAGTTTGCGCGGACAACAAGTGGGTAAGACGGATATATCCGTCATACCTACTTGAGGGGTTACGCAATGAGTATAGGAATGAAATGTGTAACTGATTGCATATGAATTGAGAAGAGTGTTCATCAACGGTGAATTCGCATATGTTTGAGTAAGTCTTTAAATGTCAAAATGTACATCACGGACACAGAGCGTGTGTTTGTTTTTATTAAAGGAACAAGAAAAAGGAATAGACCTTACATATTTGATTTCAATTTTTAAAAATATATTGTTCTATATGAGGCTGGTAAGTAAATTCTAAGATATTTAGTTTACAGTGAACATTGTATGTGATAAGTTGTGTTCGAAACAAGATTATTTTTTACGTACGTATTTATACATAAATTTTAGATCCATTAGAAATTACTCACTAAAAAAAATTAATTTAAACTTTTTAAATGTAGTCAGGTAGAATAAATCTTTTTTTTCTTAGTTGTGTGATTTTTTGTATTCATATTGAAATTGTTACCACCTAATTAATTTGGTAGAATTTAAACACAAAGAAATTCTGTTTTTAATAATAAAAATAATTCGATTTTAATTATAATTTTATTGTTCTTAAGTGAATAGTATTACAACGAGATTTTAATTCAATAAATTTATAATAACTAGCAATTTTGAAAATGTACAATTATTATTTAGAAAGTTTGATCATAATTATTTATTCGATAAAATCATAATTAAATAAAATATAAGGTTATAAGTAATGTGAATACTAACATAATATATTAGGTTGTAAGTAATGTCAATACTAACATAATATGATTACTAAAGATACTCTAGATTATATTTTTTACAGTGGATTAAAATAAAAATAAACAATGTTTTATTTGTTATATCTATTATAAACGTTTTTAATCTACATATACTTTCATCAAATCCAATAATAATGTAACAAATTAGTCAATAATAAAAAAATATACTTGTTCGACTTTTTTTACATAAGAATGTTACTTTTATTAACCAATATGTCACAATGTCTAAAAGTAACATGTGAATCGATAGCGTGTACCTCTATAACTTTAGTGTTAATACTCGTTTATAATTTTCATTTTTTTCACTATGAATTGAATCTTGCAATGATTTAATAAAGAAAATATTTTATAATATATTGTAAATGATATTCTAATCATTTTAAATGAAATTGTGAAACCTGTGGTACCCACATAGAACTAATTTACAATTAGATAGTTAATTATTATTATTTCTTAGATACTATGGCATCATCAGCAAAATATATAAAAGTTAATGACAAAACGTACGGTTCTTTTGTGTGGGCTAAACTAAATCGAAGCCCATGGTGGCCAGGTAATAAAATATAATATGGAAACATCAGTATTTTTACATTAAAAAAATTATTATATAAAAACATCCATCAGGTATAATTGTCAAAGGTTCTGATGCTGGTCTTCCACCTCCATCACCAACAACTTTATGGGTTTTCTGGTTTGGTGATTCACGAATTTCGCCGGTTAATAAAGCGAATATATGTAATTTTCGTGAACATTTCATTGAAAAATATATGAGTGTGAAAAGTATTAAACTCAAACAGAAATCTTGGAATGATGGAGTTTTGATTGCAATCAAAGTAGGTTCAACTTATATATACATATACATATATATATATATATATATATATATATATATATATATATATATATATATATATATTTAGACACTGTATAAAAATATTCATACATTTTTAAAAGTATTTAAATTAATACAATTTACAATATTTATTTCATTATTCATCAGAAATATTTTGAAAAAATGAAATGTTTATTAATAAAATATTGAAATATTAACACTTTCTTTGATTAATTATACAAAATTATTTTTTGTATTCTATTCAGAGTGAACATTACTATTGTTGATAGATGATCATTTATTGACATATTTTTATTTATTTAAAAATTTCAAGATATGTAAATATTGCACTATATTTTCAATGTAATAAGCAGTTGTGTAAATAAAATGTTTTCTCATTGGAACCATTTTAATGAATAAAGTTTGTAACATTTAATTATTTATATTTCTTAAGTTAATAAAAACATGTTAATCTTTATTGATAATTGTCAACAATACTGATTTTTATCATAAATAATAAGCACAAATTGCTAACATTTTTATTATTCGACTTCTTGTTTCATAACTCTTATAGAAACAAAATTATTTAAAGTTTTAGAAGGTAGATTAAACGCGCGTATAATCTAACGTTTTTTCTATTTTTAATCAATGCTAGAAGGCATTATATTTAATCTCATGCAATTGTGTACTTTTGTATTTCAACTATTGTCTCTAATTTGTTGTTTGTGCATATTTTACAAAAGTACGTAGTAATCAACGTAATGTCTTTGTACATTGTATAAAGTAGACAAAGTTCATATCTGTTTTTGTAGATATTAATACATGCATTATGCAATATTTAATGAAAGGCAGGAATGAATTACAAAACTACATAAAGTGTCTAAAAGAAATTACCATATATTAAGCTATTATATAAGCTGTAAGTACTAAATTTGTAGGTTATACACTTCATATATATATATATATATATATATATCGACAACTTGAATACACTTTAAAATTTAGTAAAAAAAAAATCATTTATCATTAGAAATAAATATTTGTTTATTATTATTAATAGTTTATATGATACTCTTAATTGAAAATAATTGTTCAAAAATCATATATCAAAAAAAAATCTATTTTCTTTTAATATTTTTAAATATTAAAAAAATTTAGAAAAACGCAATAATAAAATGAAATAAAAAATATTTTTGATGCTTTCTATAAATAAAAAAGGTACTTTTTATAATAGAAGCTATTTTTTAATACTAGTTATTTGTTGGAGTATTTATAAAATTATAATTTTAATTATCAGGAGTGTGGAAATCTCTTGGGTCTCGATACACAAAATTGGAATATAGAAAAATGTATTGATTGGGCCAGTAGTGGATTTATTACTGATAAAAAAACTCGTCAAACCTCACAACTTATAGGTAAAATTTATCATAAATAGAAAATCAGACGTGTTTATTACCAGTTTTTTAATAATTAGGGATTCCGGACTGCGTTAAAAAAGAATTAGCAGAACTAAAACTAAAAAATAAAGAAGATTCTAGTTCTGATGAAGAACTTTCTGATAAACAAAAAGGTATTAACTTTTTAATCTTATATATAAATATTTAAAAGTTATTTATTATTTTTCTATAGTTATAAGAAAATAAATGAATAAAAAATACATTCCAAGATTTGCGAAAATGAATATTAGTAAAAGCAATACAATAAAACTGCAGTTATTTGACGATTCTAAATTTTGAAGTATCCAGTGTTTGGATATCTTTATCTATTTATTCTTTCTATAGTTTGAAAACAGGATCCAGTATCATTCCTAAAATATGATTTAATAATCAAACTATTCTCTCGCCAAAAATGTATCCTGTATTCGAAATATATATTTATAAATTTTATAATTATTTCTTTTTATATCTGTTATTTCATTTCTGTGTTATTCTGGTGATGTTAGTTTTCATAGATTACTTAAGTTTCTGTTCTCCATTAATAGTTTTAACACATGTACCAACTTCAAGTACAATTTACATAACTAAAGTTATTTAAAATTAACTAAAGATAATACACGTACTGAAACTAATAGTGTAAAACAGAAACTTAAGTAATCTAAAAGAACGAAGACTATTAGAACAACATAAATATTATATTGAAAAAGTGAAACCAAAATAGTAATTAGTAATTTTTTCTTTATTTGTATACATTTTTTTTTGTTTTTCTGTATTTGTACACATTTTTTTGTATTTATTTATGTTCATTACAAATATATGTAAAAACAAAATATTTTTTATCAATTTTTAAATTAAACTGAATATCTTTTTGTCTCTTTGAATTTAAAATTTTCTTCAATTTGATAATAACAGTGTAAATTATAGATAAAATTATCGTAATCTTACTGCATTCTTTATTTAATTAAAATCAAAAAGATTTAAATTAATTAAAATTCAATAAATTCTATGCATTAATTGAAAATATGTGTACAAACTTTTGAGTATAATAATGTAAAAATAAAATAATAATATATTATTAAAAATATTTGTTATTCTCTATTGTTTCTGGTATTATATAAATCATCTTTTATTAATAACTTGTTAGACAAATAGAACTTTTTTAAATAATTGAATAAATTTTAGAAATATTTCAAAAATTACATAAAGGAAACATAAATATCTCCACTGTTTGTATAGCATGTTATGTAAATGAAATCGATGGAGAACATCCTTTATTTCACGGATCGATTTGTAAGAAATGCAAGGTTTGTTTATTTCTATTCAAAGATAATATTTGTGTTTCGATATGTTCTTATTATTTATATTAACTTTATATTCGTATAAAAATATTTGAATAAAAGAATATCAAAAAAATCATATTATATTTTTTTATAAATCTATATTTCAATAAAATAATACCTGAGCATTTTTTTCAGGAAAGACTGAAATGTACAATGTATGCATACGGCGACGATGGAATTAATGTTAGTTTAGATAATATTTTTCATTTTAAAATATGATTTATTCATATATACAGTAATGTTTGCATATTCACATTTTATTTTAGTTTTATTGCGCTATATGCGGCCATTCTGGGGAAGTTATTGTTTGCGATTCAGCTACGTGTGGCAGGTAAAATTTTAGAAGTAATCTAAAAACATAATATTTACATTCACTGTTATTTAAAGAAAATAAAATAATTAATATTTTTATATATTTGAAGGGTGTACTGTGATCGTTGTATTGATTGTTTAACAGCTACTGGAACAAGAGCAAAAATTTTACAAATGACACCCTGGATTTGTTTCTTGTGCAATGATAATCCCAATTCGAAAATGAATGGAATATTAAAACGACGAGATGATTGGATGTTAAATGTACTTAAACATAAATAAGTATAATTTATGTTATTCGATTATGATTTCTTTAACATTTTTCTTTGCCATCATTGAGACTATTGTACAGTTATGTCACATATATGTCACAACGGATTTTTTTTTATTTACGTTTCTTAAAATTTATGATGTTTAACACACAATGTGTCTTATTCTTTTAATGAATTTTGTGTGCAAACCATGTTTTTAATCTGTGATAATAAATTTAAATAATATAATTAACATGTATTACTTTGATTATTATTCACTATAATATTAATTACAGTTTCTATTATCATTTGTAAGAGAAACGTTTACAATAATAGCTTGAAATAAGAATTAGATATTTATATTAAAAGTGATTATAGAAATAATAAAAAAATAATACATTGAAGACAAGTCCTTATAATATTTAATGTTAATTCATAGGCATTTGTACCTCTACTAACTTCTTTCATTAAAACACAATTTCGTTTATAAAACATGTTTTTCATTAAATTTTCATTAATAATAATTCAAAAAAAAAATCTGTGTATTGAGTTACAAATATTTCACTCATTATACAATATTGTTGCATAAAATAAAATAAGTTAATAAACGAAATAAGTTTAAGAAATGTTTTACTCTTTGGAAAACTAAAAATGAATTTTTAGATGAAACAAAAACATAAATTATTATATTTGCAAAATGTTCAAAGTAGCTAAAATAAAATTTAACATTTTTCATTAATAAAATTTAACGTTTTTTTCTTTAACAAAAATTAATTTTTTTATTCGTCGAAATGCTATAGCATTATTCAATGCTCAATAAATATATTCTGAACTATGATGTTTCTTATTAATTACCACAGTTGGAAAATTTTGCTTTATACTACAGTATAGTAATTTTTTCATACTAATTCATAATTTTGGATATCCAATACTTTTAAAAATTTTTAATTTTATTATTCTCTCTATATTTTGAACGGTGTGCTCCCAGTAATCTGATACCACAGCGAAAATTAATTTTCATTATCATACAAGGTTATAAATTTTAACAAAAACAACTTCTATAACCAATATATATATATATAATAATTCAACAATTGTTAATTTCTTATTAGTACATATTTTCAAGTTTTTCCATTTATTAATTTTGTAATGAAAAGTAAAATGGACTTGTTTTTAAACAAAATTAATTACGTTGGAGTGATGATCTTTGTCGTTTAAGATCATTCGAGTGTCTCTTCTCCATTACTAGTTTCAGCTCATGTGCTATTTTCAATTAGATGTTACAAAGTCTAATATCTGCCTTAAGATAGCACACGTCTTTAAACTAGTAGTAAAAAAAACATTCAGTTAATCCAAAAAAAAAACAGGATAACGTTTCAATAAGTTCACAGGTATAAAAACATACAATTATAATTTAAAACTGGTTATACTTTTATACCCCGTTAGATTGAAATTCTTTTTATTTTCATAATAATTGTGCAATTAATAAATCAAACTATTGAGCACTTTTAGAAAAATTTTGAACGACACATTTCTTAATAAATAAATTTTCAAAAAAACATTTTTATGGAAATAAACAACTTTTATGACTATTTCTTTTTTCAAAACACATTAAGTGTAATTTGTACCAAAAATATTTCTTATACTAATATGCCGATTATTGAAAACACATTCAAACTTGAACAGGTCGGTTTAATGTAAGGTTCGTTTACTTGCTATTAAGTTTCATGTCAGTAGTTACAAATAATTATGTAATTTTCTCTTAAAGTTAACTAAATATCCTTCAACAGAAAATTGAGAAAAAAATAAGAATTAAATTTCAATCGATTCAAACATTCAGATCTAAAATGTTTTAGATATTTATATTTATTATTATTTAGAAATAAAATACTAGCTTGCAATATTCAAGGATCAGATGCAAAATGTTTTATATATTTACAGTTATATTAGAATTAGTAAGCTATATAAACTACTTTTTTATTAAATTTTATTGAAATAATATATTTTTATCTGTTTATTAAACCAAAAAGGCGTACAAACGATTTTTACATATTTATATGCTATTTGTTGAATAAAATATAAAATAAATACTTGTGTAATATTAATAACTTGTGCGGATGGTGAATCAATGTGTGCTCAAATTGATACACAAGACAATTTATAACAGCATGCGGATTAATTCAAAATAAAAATTACAAAACACTTTTATGAAATTACCAAATCAATTATTGAACAGTTATCATTAAAAGATAATTAGATTTGTTTAATTTTGAGAATTGTAATCCACTGTAAAATGTATTAAGTATCAAGATGCATTAATACTTGAAAACTTAAAAATGAGTGGATAAATTTTCAAAATTTTAAAAATCGTTTCATAAACTTTGTTTCAAAAATTATGTTCAGATTTATGAACTGGGTTATTAAATCAAGCGTGATTGGCTAATTTCATCAGAAAAACTAAATGCCGCTAATAAAGTTAAAAAAGTATGGAATACAAACTTGGTTGCATCAAAAAAATAGCAACAGAGAGTTTTCTCACTTTTCCGTAAATTATTCTTATAATTTATTATTTTTGGTAACAAATTTTAGAAAACCTGTTACAAGAAATTGATTTATGGACAACAGCAGTTATTACATATTGTAGTGTGTAACAAATTATAAACGCAATATAAAGCAGTTATTATCAAATACAGTAACAAAGTTCTCAATAATTGTAAAGTTTTAGAAATTTTCACAAATGCTTTTTTATCGCTCCACAATCAACATTTTTTATGCCCTCAGGATGACATTATCACCTTCGAAATTGGCATTAACAACAATAAAAAGTTATTAATAATCATTCATTAAATATTTCCGATTGTCACAATCACAAAATATTTTGTGGCTGGAAGAGTGAAAGAAAAATTCATGGGTGAAAGTGAATTTAACGACAGTATAAAAATGGCATTTTTACATATTTTATTGTTTATAAGTGTTTTTATTTGAAATAAAATGTATAAAATGTATATTTTGGTTTAATCTAGATATATCCATAATACTGCTAAATTTCAATTTCTTTTTTTACATTGTACACAAACGATTTCGGTTAATTTTAAATTTTGTGGTAGAAGATGTATTCATAATTCACCTTTTTAATACTTAATATATATATATATATATATATATATATATATATATATATATTGAGAGAGAGAGAGAGAGAGAGAGAGAGAAAGATAGATAGAGAGAAAAAAATCAATCCCTTTTTATCTTTTAATATTTTATTTTTCTATATAAAATATATACCCAAATAACAATTTTCAATAATACAAAACCGAGCATTCCTGTCTAATAGAAACTACAATATTTTAGAAAAAAAAATGTAGGACATTATTTTTTCTAATAATAATTAGTCTGTTTATAATTCAAAAAACAGTAATTTTAATTAGTAATTACTCTTCTGTGTACTGTTCAAAATGTACGGTGTATGTTTATCAATGAAATAAATCATTTATTTATTTTATTAAATTAATAAGTTTATAGAATCTTAGAACGGTATTAAATATTTTAATATCTATAAAAAAATAATATATATTCTGTTAGGTAACTGAAATAATTACTTGAAGTTTTTATACAAGGTAAAGAGCATTACTTACAAGTATCTACATTTTATAACCTCACTTTCACTTTGAGTAAACCATTATATTTATAAGATGAGAAATATAACTTTTATTACACTAAATATAACATATTTAATTTATTTTAATCTGTCTTCTTTACTTTATGACTTAATAGACAAGGATTATATTACATATATATATATATATATATATATATATATATATATATATATATATATAGATAGATAGATTATTTATAAAGTATCGTTTTACAGATATCAAAATTATTTAACGTAAATCAAATTGTTCCATATCCAGTGATAGATCTTACAGTACCTAAAAAGCCAATACGTGTTTTGTCATTATTTGACGGAATTGGAACAGGTTTTCTATTATTAAAAAATAAATAAATTCGCTATTTGATAATTCAATGGAAACATCCATCGTTTTAGGTTTACTTGTACTTGATCAGTTGGGTATATGTGTCGAATATTATGGTGCTTCAGAAATCAATGCAGATGCTATAAATATCACACAAAAGCATTTCAATGATCGTATAAATTACTTGGGGGATATAAAAAACATCACGGATTATGAAATAAGTCAACTTGCACCAATTGATCTTCTTATAGGCGGTTCTCCTTGTAACGAACTGAGTCTAGTGAATCCAGCTAGAAAGGGATTATATGGTAAATAAGAATGTGTTCACCGGATAATATATTCGATTTATTCGCAAAATCCTATCGTTCATTTTAGATGCAAACGGGACAGGAATATTATTTTTTGATTTCTATAGGGTGTTCAAGTTACTTGATTATTGTAACCGTGACAGAAAATTGTTTTGGTTATATGAAAATGTAGCTGCGATGCCTATGGAAATTAAAAATACTATAAGCAGGTTTGTAGTTTTTTACTTTAGATTTATTGATATTCTTAAATCCTTTTTATTAATTTTTAATAAATAAACTATTATTTTACACTTAAATATTTATTTCTTGTAGATTATATTAATCTTTAATAATAACTATAACAATATAATAACAAAACAATTATAAATGATTATAAATATTTGAAGAACGAATTTACTATCATAACTATAACTTTTAGTATTATTCTTAAATTTTATTCCAAGACCATATTTCAACTTTCCGCTCATTCCGAGTAAATTTTCTAATTAAAATATTCAATGATTAATTTTCAATCATTTTTATAATGACTAATAACTTAAAAAGTATTTGCATGTATATGGAAATTAATTCATTTAACGATAATATTTTTAATGTATAAAGTAGAAATTATTTTTTAAAAAACGTGAAAATTACAAAGTAAAATAAAAACTTATACATATTCACTTAATCTGTACATTTCATAGATTTGAAATTGCTAGGTTAGTACATTTCAAAAAAAAAACATGATATATGCTTGCACCGATATAAATATTGAACTTATAGACATTAAGCTTCGACAAACTAATAATTCATATACTTTAAGATAACAAACTAAACATTGTAAAAGCTTTGTAAATTATGTGAAAGGCTTTAATCTCTTTTTTTTTCAAAATTTGACTTCGAAAGTTTACCGCTTGAAAATCATAATTAATATTCATAATAAACTTTTGTATTAATTTTTATTTCCAATGATATATTTATCTCTTTGAATTAATGCTAAATATAAATTGAAAATTAAAATTTTGTTTCATTCCTCACTCTATTTTGTAGAATTTATTAGCACTATTTATTTTATATGCTGAAAAACGTAAAGTTTATGAAATAAGTAAATGTATCTATTCTCAATGGAGCTTTAAATCTAAATCGTTTTCATTTAATAGACATCAATATATTTTCTTAAACGACTTGTTTATCCTTTCTAGTTTAAATATAGTAAACAATCTCTTGTGTTAATAAACAACGTATCCAAACATATATGCCAGTACAGATTTATGTATGCTTTCAAGATTGTATTTATGTTTTCTTCAAATTATATTCTTAAAAACATTTTATTTTTTTATACTTTCAATAATTTATAGAAATAAATTATTCATATTTTTAATTTAGAATTATAACAATTCTTTATAAATATATTTTTAGATTTCTTCAAAGTGAACCGTTCTTAATCGATGCAAAATGGTTCTCTGCACAACAAAGACCACGATTTTTTTGGGGAAATATTCCAGGAATTGGTACTAATATAACTATTGACGACAGTCCCATTTTGGAACAGTTTTTAAATAAAAATTGTAATAGGAGAGCTTGTGTGGAAAAAATACGAACGGTTACTACCCGAGCAAATTCTCTACGACAAGGTGAAAATGTTATTATAAAAGAGTGGATCGTATTAATATATATGATAGTGGTTTGAAGAATAACTTGGTACGTGTACACAATGAGGGAAAGAGGAACAGCTGTCTATGTTTTTTTATAGTTCCATTCCTTGGGGTAAAGCATGTGAAGTAGCAAGTCATTCTGCCATTAATTCTTCGTTTGATAGTTGTTTCGACACAAGCGTTTCTTGCAAAAGTACAAAACTGATAAAATCGGAATTCGAAGTGTGATTTAGTTCTTTTTTTGGAAGGGAAAACAGCAAAGGAAATCCGCGAGAGGATATTTCCTACACTGAATGGATCTTGTCCTTCTTAAGAAACCGTTGGATTTTAGGTAAAAGAATTTAAAAGTGGCAGAACGAGTATCGGAAATGCATTACGTTCTGGAGGCCCGAGAACAGCTATCACGATAGAAATCATCGAATGTCTACGATATGGCTTTATTCGACCAACGAATGAAAATAAACAATATAGAAAAGGTTATAGGTATCTCAACTGAGCAAACGTATTTTATTTTGCTTAATGAATTGGGTATGAAAAAAATTTCTGTAAGATAGGTGCCGCGTTTGCTCATTACAAAGCAATAATCAGTTCGTACGCGAACTTCAGTCGATTTATTGGAACTGTTGAAGAAGAATCCAACGGAATGTATGCATCATTTTGTGACCATGACTAAAAATTGGATTTACCATTACACACCACAATAAAAACGTAATGAAAATAGTGGACTAAACACAGTGAAACGACTTCGAAGAAGGTAAAAGCGGTTCACTCAGCTGGAAAGGTGATAGCATCAGTTTTCTGAGATGCAAAGGGAATCTCTTAATCAAATATCTTTAAAAGGAAAAAAACAGTTACTGGCCAATACCATGCAGCACTTTTGGAGAAGTTGACGGTAGCCATCGCGGAAAAACGTTCCTAAATCCCCAAGAAAAAAGTATTGTTTCACCATGAAAATACATCGGCTAAGTCAAGATTTACACTCAATAAAAATTGTATGAAGTGAAGTTCTTCCACATTTATCATATTCGCTTAATTTGGCTTACTCGGACTTCCATCTGTTCCTAGAACTCAAAATTTTTTTGGCTAGAAAATGATTTTGGTCAAATGAAGATGCGATAAACCACAAACGGCTATTTAATGACTGAATCTGGAGAAATGTTAGGGAAAGTGCGATGAGCTTTAATATGATTTTATCAAAAATTAAACTACACTTTGAAACTGAAGCTGTTCTCTCTAATATCGAATCAAGTTACTCTTTGAACCGCTCTCATATATATATATATATATATATATATATATATATGGGGATTACCTGATACAAAGTATAAAACAAAATATATTTTACACATGAATCGATCAGAACAAACTAATAAATCTTGTTTAACTCTATTAAGCACATCAAATAATATTTTTAGTATTTTTCATGTTTTATTGTTTTTTTTTTATTATTTTAAACATGTATTGAAAGAGCAAATATTTGTTTATAAT
This sequence comes from Acanthacorydalis orientalis, assembly GCA_034766995.1. Taxonomy (NCBI): domain Eukaryota; kingdom Metazoa; phylum Arthropoda; class Insecta; order Megaloptera; family Corydalidae; genus Acanthacorydalis; species Acanthacorydalis orientalis. The sequence continues at coordinate 16,601,931 of CM068318.1, read as the reverse complement.
AAACTTTTTTTTTTAATGTGTGTGTCGCCGTTTAACAACGCACGTGAGTATATAGAGCTGT